>CM066730.1:16269716-17485824 GCA_033961575.1 Aselliscus stoliczkanus | reverse complement strand
TGGCCCTCATATGTGGGACCCGAACTGGGGCTGCTGGCTTCCCAGGCCAGCGCTTAACCACCACGCCACTCGGCCGGCCCTATTTATTTATTTATTTAACGATTTTCTTGGGGAATTGGGGAGGGGAACAGACAAGTTGCTGTCCTTTTGTTCTTCAGTCTAGTTGTGGAGGACATTGCTTCACTGGCCCATGTTGGTATCATCATTGTGCTCTTTGCGGGTGAGGCAGATCATCGCCGGCCTCTGGACGGCCGCTCACAGCAGCTCTTGACAGCTCACTCCAGCTGCAGGCCACTCACACTGGCTGCCGGCCACCCACTATAGCCTCTGGCAGCCCACTGCAGCAGAGGCTGCAGCTATGCCGTCCCGGGGACTCACAGCAGCCCAGGTTCATCCAGGTGGAGCTCTTGTTTACCATCTTAGCTGTAGAGGGCTCAGTGTCACTGGCCCTCATATGTGGGATCTGATCTGGGGCCCCACTGCTCAGAGCTGGCATCCCAAGCCAGCTCCTAACCAATGCACCACTCAGCCGGATGCATTGATGAAATATGACAGCCACTTTATAACATCAGCCAAACTCACCACCATTGGGGGTAATTATGTATCTAGTTTAACTGTATTATCTTTGGAATGAACACAAATAGGCCTTTGGTATAGCCGAGCCTCATAATAATAAAACACTGGTGTTTGAACATAAAAGAAGAAAACTTAAAAATGTGAATAGACATAGTGTCAAAGGAAGCACTGTTAGTTTCAGATTATCCAAGACCCCGTTCATTTTTTAAAAGCATTTTTTGTGTACTTTTCACTAAGAAGAATTTACAGGGCCAACTGGGTGACACAGTTGGTTAGAACTCGAGCTCTGAGCAACAGGTCGCCAATTCGATTCCCACATGGGCCAGTGAGCTGCGCCCAAGCTGAACTGCCACTGAGCTGCCAACAGGAGGCCAAATGGCTCATCTGGTGAGAGAGTATGCTCTTAATAACAAGGTTGCAAGGTTGCTGGTTCAGTACCCGCATGGGATAGTTGGCTGTGCCACCCTTCTCCACCCCCCACACCCCCCCCAACTAGATTGAAGGACGATAACTTGAGTTGGAGCTGATGGGTCCTGGAAAAGCACAATGCTCCCCCTTCCCCAATTCCCCAATAAAATCTTTTTTTTTAAAAGAAGGATTTACAAGGATGGGACATATTCACGGCCATTGAGAACAGACTGGCTTCATAATGTTAACCTTATTTGTGGAGCAATCTATAATGTACAAAAGCTTTTTTACATAGCTTATCACATTTGATTCTCTAAACCACCTGTGTGAAGGCAGGACTAATAGTATTTATTTTTCCTTTTTTCAAACAGAAGGAAACAGCCCTAGATATATTAAAGGCCCTGAGCAACATAACATAGCATAAAGCTAATAAAACTAAGACTAAAGCCCAGTCTCTTTAATCCTACCCCAATTCCCCTTGACTGCACCCTATTGGGAAGGGACTCTCAGGACTGAGAGAGTAGAGGACATGCTGTCTCCCAAGAGGTTTAATGCTATGAATCTCTTTGTTTTAAAAGCATGCCCAGCAAGATCGGGCCGTCACGCAGACAGACAGAAAGATAGACACTGAGGTTGCTGGCCTTAAAACCATGCTCGAGTCACACAAGCTTGATAATATTAAATATTTAGCAGGTAAGCTATTTTGTGTCTAAGTCCTTAAAACAGACTGAAAAGAATATAAATAAAATTTATAAAATAAGTAAGTCAGTGACAGATTATGCATTTCACTGATTCTAACATCTGTTTTTCATATTTTAGTATCTCTGAAATTGGAGGGCATAATTTCCAATAGATGGAGTATCATACTGCAATTGGCGTTTTTTTTCTTTCTTAGTACTAAATAAGGAAATATTTTGCTTTTGTAATTTTTGAGCCAAAAAAGGAGTAAAATTTATATACACAAAAAATTACTTAGCCATTATTTTAACTCAAATGTAACATTTTGCTTTGATCAATATTTTGGTTATAATAGTATTTAGAAGTGAAATTTTGCTCATAAAGTTAAAGGGTGTGTTCCTGTGCGGTACATATATATATACTTTGTGACCACAGAATTTTTGTGATTCTAACCTTTATTAAAAAGTTTTCTTGACTACTGGATATATTTGTACTTTGAAAATGATGATTTCAAGGCATAGAGTTATTTTAATGGGCAGCTATTTTATGGAATGTGGCATATCAGTGAGCAAGCTAAGTTTCTTGAGTTTTTGTTATTTTTTTCTTTTGGTGGAAAGGTGGATAGGTGCCTGTATGTTTCCTTAATATTGGGATGTCGGAAAAGTCATGATGTATTTCTTCTATGTTTCTCATTGCAAAAATGTGTCATGACTTTTCTGACAACCCAATAAAAAGAACTGTTCCCTCACGTAACTGCTAATATAACTAATACTATGCTCAATTATTTTTTTCTTACAGGATCTATATTTACGTGCCTAACAGTAGCTCTGGGATTTTATCGCCTATGGATATAATAAAGTATCTATTTAAAGAGATTTCTATTGTTTTGCCTTAATACCAAATTGTTGTGCTTTTTTTTCCCTCATTTTAAATGTTAACCCCGATTTTTATTTGATGAATATTATTTATTCTATGCAAATTATGGACATAACTGAGGCAAAGAAGTCTGGAATTTCATAATTGCTCCTTTCATCTTTTCTGTTTAGTTGACTTTATAACGCTGAGTGGTGGTGGACAAAGCATGGAAGAGTCCACTCAGCGGGATCAGTGAAACTTGGTCTAACCTGTGGGACAGATCAACAGTAAATATTTGTGTAATTCTGCAATTTTAAATCTTTCGTTACATAGAGGATTTGGGTCTCCATTTAGAAGGCACGTTATCTTTACTAAGTGCTGAAGAATCATTGAAACTAAACCAAGGGCACCACGTCCTCCTTAGGTAACCAACCCAGTCCTTAACATCGTCCCAGCCCCTGTGTTTAGAATATTGTGTTTCAGCTCTAGCTGGTTGGTATGTTAATGATAACAGCTGTGCTTTACAACAAAGGAGAGTTTTTTCTTTTCATTTCCATTGTCTTAGTAAATTACTCTTAGAGTTGTTTTCTAGATGCCCTCCAGCTAGCCGATCTTGTTGCCTAATGGAGTGTTGTAATTGTAATGGGGACTCCTTGTACCTCTAGATTTCTCTCCTTCCCTCCCTCTCGTTTGATCCTTCTTCCTCTCCCTCATGATTTGAGAGTTATAATAATACTCCATTTGTGGCGTTGCCTGCCTAGAAAACTTGCTAATTCTCAGCATGGATGTCTGCTTCAGTCTGTGGAGCAAGGTTTACTTCCTTCTGGGGTTCTGCTTTTCATACAAGGGAAGCAGTGTGTTTTCCTTTGGTAGCAAACAGACGTTTAGCGAGTATACGCACCTTTTAGAAAGGTCTTTAATGAATGTCTTGGCTACACAGATCATAGGCTTTCAAAATTAGAGAACTGTCATTCCAAATATCATCCAAATTTAGGTTGATTTCTTTGGTTGTTAAAGACATTCTCATACCTACCTTATCTCTATGTTTAAAACGACCGGGCTTGTTTTGGAGAAGCACATTTTTATCTAATTTGAATGACAGGCACATGGGAGAAAATAAGCATTTTAGGAATTATGACATTGATAGCACCTTTTCTGTCATTCTCCACATGCCCACATGTACACATAGTGTTGGAGAGACCACATGGAGACTTTGCGATCAAGCTGCTAGAATAAACACCCACCGTCACTGTTCCAGCCACACTGGAAAAAAGTTGCCTTTTGTCCTTTGGATGTCATTTCTAAACTTTCAAAAGTGTAAGTCCTTGCCTGTTTTGAAAACATTTGTATAGCACAAAGATTTTGAACTTCAAATAAGTATGAAAATCAAGTACTTTTGCATTCGTGGTATCAATTTCAAAGTGAATAATAATTTAATCTTTTTCACTAGATCCAAGATTATCTTTTTTTTTTTTTTTTTAAAGATTTTATTGGGGAATTGGTGGAGGGGAACAGCGTTGGGGAATCGGGGAAGGGGAACAGACAAGTTGCCGTCTTCTTGTTCTTCAGTTTAGTTGCGGAGGATGTTGCTTCACTGTTGGTATCGTCACTGTGCTCTTCCCGGATGAGGCAGATCGGTTGCTGGCCTCTGGATGTCGCTCATCGCGGCTATTGGCAGCTCACGCTTGGCTGCCAGCCGCTCACGCTGGCTGCGGGCCACTCACTGCAGCCCATGGCAGCCCACTGCAGCAGGGGCTGCAGCCTACACCACCACAGGGGCTCGCACAGCCCAGCTCCAGGTGGAGCTGTTGTTAGCTGTAGAGGGCAGTGTCACTGGCCCTCATGTGGGATCCGAACCGGGGCCGCTGGCATCCCAAAACCAGCGCCCAACCAATGCGCCACTCGGCCGGCCCCCAAGATTATCTTAACTGCTTCATAAAATATTTTATCCATATATCCTTCGCCTATCCAAGAAAGATCCCCAGAAAATACTGCACATTTAGCAATTGCCTTAAGTATTAAAGACTGAAGTAAATGAAATCCCATTAAGACCATATTTGCAACTATTTAACGTAGTTATAACTTTGGTTAGTAAGAGCTTGGAGAGAGGGCCTTGGAGAAAGACACTTCCAAAATAAAGAATTCCCAAGAGGAGAAATTACTGTATATAATTACGTTTCAAAGCAAACACTAACTTGTATAGGTTAAAAACAGTGAAGCAACCTTACATCCTGATAAAATGTTTTTTAGATAACATTCAGTGGAGTGACATTCTTTCATCTGCCAAAAGTGTTCCATATGACATGTCTACTGGTGATGTTGGGCTGCATCAGTCCGTCACTTAATTTGGATCATTGATTTTGCTGTTGAGTTCTCTGCCCCCACCTTGGGAACAATGAACTTCCCTTTGGATGGAGTGTGTAATCGTGGTGAGAAGGGTTAGGGACCATCCTCCCTGTGTTTAGTCAAATGCATTCTATTTGAAAAGTGTATGAGCCAAAAATCCAAGTTTCCCCTTCCCGCTGCTAGCCCAGACTTCTGTGAATAGTATAAGCTCACTGTGACTGGACACAGGATTCAGATCACTTTAGGAAATTAGGCATTAGCACTCAGAAGATGGAAGCTGCCTGGAAAAACTTCCAGAAACCTGTGCCTAGCACTGGGAAATTAACCATAGCTAGAAATTAAACATACGCCCTCTAGGCACAGATGCCTTAAGGACAAATGCCTAAAGCTGAAAGTCAAATGGGACAGAAACTTTATATTTCCTTTTCATGCATCAATTACTCCATTCTTAAGGGTTCCTTTACATTCCTACTTTCTTTTCTCCCCTCCCCTGCCCTTTACCGTTTTGAAAGAACTTAAATTCTTAATTCCACTTCTTTGCTGCTCCATTAATAAGCAAAACCTGTTTGCATGGACGGTTCTTCAGAGGAAACGTGAATTTTGAGCTGGTCTTATTCCTCAGCTGGTTTTCTAGCTTACATCTAACCAAATAGTCTGAATGTACACGTATTCATATTTTCTCTTCAACTATACCAAGTACCTCAGTTGAGAAGTCACAAGTTTAAGGAGAAAGGCTTGACTCAAAGCAGACCCCTTGCTGGAGTTTGTCTCTGAACACTTTAAAAACCAAACTCCTGAGCCACCGCGGACATGACCCTCCCTGCCTGGGTCTGGGGCACAGCTTATGCGTCTCCCCTTCTAGCCCCACTTAGTGACATGGTTCTTCCCTCTCATGTTCTGGTCTCCTTTCCAGCCGCTCTGCCTATGAGTTAACCATGTTGCTATTAGCAAGCATTTCTCTTCTCCCACCCTAATATGCTGTGTTCTGAGAATTTTGGCATCATTTCTGAACAAATATTAGAGAGACAGCGCTATAGAACTCATGTCTGGCAAACTTTGGCTTTAGCATAGGTTTATCAAATCGTGATTTTTCTGACACTAAAGCAAAAATGCGCTAAGCAGACATAATTTATTCTTTATGTATATAAAATGTTTGAGAACATTTAGCCTTTTATTGGAATTTTACTTGGAAAATACCTTTCTACAGATTTGCACTTATGTTCCTCTGATTATAACCCAAAGCATTTCTTAATCCTTTTATTACTTACACAGATACTCGATTTCACTTAACTGTGTATTGGAGTGAGTGTAACATTTTTATTATCTAAAATAAAATATTTAATTTTTTCTATGTGACTAATATACTTTTGTTTGTTCAAATTGAATATGACAACTAGAGCAACTTCTGCCTACACTGTATTTCAACCATTATTCCATCCAATTGTATATGTTAATACTGTGTATTATAAGAAAACCTAGTATCTAAAAATTTAAATTTACATAGAAGATAAATTTGAAAGTAATTATTTGATTTACAAAATAAATTTGTTTTCCAAAAGAATTATTTTAGCATGCTCATGTAAAACTACTTGTTTGAAAGGAAGTGAGGTTTATACACTAGTTTTTAAAACATGATAGAAACCCAAGTCAAACCAGCTTGAGCAAAAAGAAAGGAATTTACTTTTTTTGGCTTCTATGGTCAAAGTTCAGGAAGAGCAAAACGACACCATTGGAACTCATCTCGCAGGCAAACTTCAAGTGCAGAGAGCTGGAAACACCCAGTACAAGCCCTACAACTCAATGACTGGCGAGTCCCACTTTGAGAAACCCCCGAAGGAACTATCCGAAGCAAGCAGCTAGGGTAACAGCCAGCGGGAGGGTCCCGAGAGGGATGCTGTGGTATGGTTCACGTGGCGTGCTTCTTCCCTGAGGACCTGTGAGCAAATACCTCACCTCCGGGAAATCAAGCTCCCCTCGAGCCAGCCTGCGCAGGCTGATCTTTGTTATCATAAACGTCTGCTTAAGCGGAAAGCAAAGAAACACCTTGGGAAAGTGGGTACATGAAAGATAGCCCAGAAATTAATTCTTGGTACATTTCATTTTGTCCAACCAGAAATCTTTTACCAAGTTAGAGTCAAGTTAACTAAATTGGAGGGTGAGCCATAATGTTTCTCAAAGGCGCTAACTAATTTGAAAACTCCGCTTTTGTGTTTAAAATGTCATGCCATCAATGTTTCAGATGTCAGTTGTCCACGTTGTCTCACCTCAGTCCCACTCTCACATCTGTGGTGTGCAGAGTAAAACCCTTTCCTTTGTCGTGGGCCTTTGATTTCTTTAAAAACAAGAACATTTCTAGCAATGGCTTTCTCTCCGGAACCTACCTCTGGCATTCCGCAGTACAACCTCACCAATCCTTAAAAGGCCAGTCATGTCTCTACCTTAATTTGCAGTTTCTGTTTGAGAACCCTAGTCTATAGGGCCCTGGGGAGGGGTTGTAGTGTCTGTCCACTGACACCCACAAGGGACTGAGCATTGGTGTCCTTAAACAGAGAGCAAGCAGCTTGGTCTTGTACATATCACAGGGATGCAGATAACTTTTTAGGCCAACACTCTCGTGAATAAATTAAAATATGTTGGCATTTTACAGGACCCTAACTTTTCAGTTTTGGTTTGTTTAGTTTTGATGGTTTTTTGCCTATACTCTGTTTCAGTAAATCCTGATCAGTTGTTTTGAAGCCCAGGTCAGCTTAACATTAAAGCCCAAGAAGCTGCACGCACAGTTTCAGCATAATGTGTCATTTCTGAAGTTACTGCCTTTAGAGGTTTCTTTTTTGGAAACTTTTCCTCCTCAACCATCTAGATTCACCAACACCCATTCTCTCCCAGGAGAAAAGAAATAGCTGCTTAGTGGGATCTTGTCCCTTCCGGCAGGAAAGTCAGTGTCTGCCTAACACAGTGTATTTTTTACTATTTCTCTTTAATTTTACAGTAGTTTATGGTTTGGATGAACCTCACAGCATCCCAAGCAACGCTGTAACAGGCAGTGTCTCTCAAACCTCAAGAACTGCTATCTGTGAAAACCTTGGTGGTTTCAGACTTTGTGGGGGAAAATGGAAGCCAGGAGGTCAAGATACTCAGTGAACCCATGAGAGCACTTACATTTTTTTTCCCCACGTTTGTGTCACTTGGATGCTTTCAAGTGCAAGTAACATCAAACTAACAGTGGCTTATGCCTAATGACTTTTATTCAGTCTAGACATAGGTGATCCTCAGGGTTGGCAGTTAAATGTGTCTTTCAATGACTCAACTCTTTTTGCATTCTTATTTTCCTTTATGTGTTAGCTTTCAGCTTCAGCCTTGGTCACAAACGTGATCACAACATTGCTGCCACAGGTCCAGGCATCAATCACATCTTCATGTGACAGCATCCAAAGCAAAAAGAGGGGTGTAAAAGGCTCTTCTCACATAGCTCCTTTTAATCAGGGAGAAAGCTCTTCCCTCCTCCCCACCACAGAAACCATCTTGTGTCTCATAGGCCAGGTCACATGGCCACCTATGGAAAGACAGGTTGCAAAATGGAATGTTTGGCTTTTTAGCCCATCCAGTAGGAGGTGGTCAAGGAAGAAGGAGGCTAGAAATAGTTGTCAGGTTGGCAATCAACAGTGTTGGCTACAGTGTTCATGAAAATAAAACAGGCCGCACACTAAAAAGAACCCTACAATTAGCTTTAAGTTCCCATCCGTTAGTGGCTTAGAAACAGCTTAGAATGTCCTTTCCCTTCTAATAATGTGGGCAGCTTTATTCTGTCAACGTGATATTTTTATTGGCTCTCCAACCAAATTTCAATTCCTTTTCTTTTTTTTAAATAAACTACTTTCCAGAATTACACTACTGTTCTGGATTTAATTTGCATGCTTGAGGGGGGAGAGTTGTTCATTAACAAATTCACAGATACACTTGGGTGTTTCTAGAACTCCTCCGTATACAGGGCTATATGTCCTTACCTTTGCCATATTATTTGAGCCAAAGCACAGTATACCCCAAGCACCACTCACCTCACCTTCAGAGCATCAGGCGAGCATTCCCACAGATCCTGCACCCCTCAGCACCCGCAGGTTTATTTTTGCCTCAGTTGCCTTAAGCTGCATGTCTCCTGCACTCCCTCTCTCGTTTTCCTAGCTTCCTGCTTTCCCCTTTTCTAACTGTCTCTTCCAAGAATAACTCAGAGCATATATCCTTGATCTGAAATTCACATAGTTGCAGGAAGTAGTGTAAAAAGTAAGTCCATATTTGGTAGAATTCAAGCCTGGGGAGGGATGACGGCACAACCAGTAATCCTGGGGTCTTGTCAGGGTGGTGGACCTAGAAGGCATCATATTCTGGGCCGAAAAATATGGTCTTCGTAAACTACTGATGTATCCAGTTCCTTCATGCAACCTAGGACAGAGTGCCTGCAGAAAGTCTGCGTATGATGCATGTATGCAATTAAATCACAAAGTCAGGTGCTCATGGAAACAAAAAGCTGTTGAAACAAACATGGTCAGTTCGGAGTTTCTTCCATGAATATTTCTGTGAAGAAGTGCTATTAGACAATCAGTAGCAAATCCCCAAAGTTTAAGAAAACCCTAAGGGAAAAAGTGTAAGACGGAGATTGTCTATTAACATCTTCTTGCCAATTAATAAAATCATGATTATTTTGTTTTAGCAGCATAATATCTTGGTCTGGTTGTTACACACCAGTTTTTACAGGCAGATAATTTCACAACCACTAATATGATGAGGCGGACGCCTGGGGTTCGGCTCCCAGCCTTGCCACGTTAAACCATTTAATCTTGCCAAGACTTAGTTCCCTCCTTTCTAAAATAATAACAATAATAATGGGAATAAGTAGAGTGCTTTTGCTTACTGTGTTCCGGGCACATTCCACAGTCTTTGCGTGCTCATTGAATCTTCATCACATTGCTATGAAGTAAGTACTGTAGTGATCTCTATTTTACACATGAGGAAATCAAAGCAGAAGGAATTGAAATACTGTGCCCAAGAGCACCAGCCACTAAGAGGTGACTCCAGATTCAAACCCAAGGATTCTGACTCACAGGAAAAGAAACCCTACCCAGCTGACAGCACTGAGTAAGGTTTGAACGAGGTCAAATACATGGAAATGTTTTGTTAACTATAAAACCATACACGCATAGGAAACAATGCAGTCAGTGTGCCATAACTGGAATCAATTACTAGTAATTACTATAATTTTACTTACACCACCACCCAAACAAGTCAATTTCCCTTAGTATACTCGCCAGCAACCACCCCAGAGTACCAAGACAGATGAATTGAATGAGAAAGATGCAATATCCTAGGAAACTAGTATAATCCTTTGAACAGCTAGGATATAGGTTGCAGTAGATGTTGAAGGAATAAGATAACCTGTAGGAAATCAGCATAAGCTCTCAAGTGTTACACCACACCAGCCCTTCCTACAAATCCCAGGTGAGTGTTCCTAATTTTATTTGGAGGTCCTTATATAAAGGGATTGATGTTGACATGAAGCCCACTGCCTAAGCCTAAGATTCATCCAAAGTTTAGGCCTTAAATAATTCCTTATTGTTTAGTTTGTACCCTTCTTTTTGTGATGCTATAATTAATATTTTTTTTTTTAAGATTTTATTGGGGAATTGGGGGAGGGGAACAGCGTTGGGGCATCAGGGAAGGGGAACAGACAAGTTTCTGTCTTTTTGTTCTTCAGTCTAGTTGTGGAGGACATTGCTTCACTGGCCCATGTTGGTATCCTCATTGCGCTCTTCCCGGATGAGCAGATCGGTCGCGGGCCTCTGGATGGTCGCTCACCGCGGCTATTGGCAGCACATACTGGCTGCTGGCCACTCACTTTAGCCTATGGCAGCCCACTGCAGCAGGGGCTGTAGTCTACACCGTCGCTGGGGCTCGCACAGCCCAGCTCCAGGTGGAGCTGTTGTTAGCTGTAGAGGGAGTGTCACTGGCCCTCACATGTGGGATCCAAACCGGGGCCGCTGGCATACCAAAACCAGCTCCTAACGAATGCGCCACTCGGCCGGCCCAAGATATTTCATTCTTAATCGGCGAACTCAACCATCTGTTTGTAGTACGACATGAAAAAAATAAAATAAATTTCAGCTGCTTTTCAAAAGTTTTCCAGAAAGCTGGGCTACCAATGACCACGCACTTGGGGACATTCACATCTCATTCACATCCCGTTTTATTTGTATAAAATGCTTCTTACAGCTTTCCATGGCAACCCTGTGTCTCCATCTCTTCTCAAGCAAAGCAGGACTTCAGATCTCAAAGATGTAGGAGAAAGGATGGCATACTTGCAGGGCACACCATGCTTTTCACCCCAATTTCTTGTGCATTGAAAAAAATCATTAATACACACACACACAACTTCACTAGAATAGGCGAATCCACAGACAGAAAGTAGATTGGTAGTTGCTCAGGGCTGGAAGGTGGTGGATATGGAAAGTGAGTGCTAATAGGACAGGTTTCTTTTTGGAGTGATGAAAATATTCTAAAATTCAACTATGGTGATGGTTGCACAACTCGGTGAATATATGGAGAACCATTGAATGGCACACTTTAAGTAGGTAAATTGTATGTTGAACTATATTTCAATAAAGCTCCTTTTTTAAAAAAAAGATCTTATTGGGGAATTGGGGGAGGGGAAAAGACAAGTTGCTGTCCTTTTGTTCTTCAGTCTGGTTGTGGAGGACGCTGCTTCACTGGCCCAAGTTGGTATCATCATTGCGCTCTTCTCAGGTGAGGCCTCTGGATGGTCGCTCACAGCAGCTATAGGCAGCTCACACTGGCTGCCAGCCACTCACACTGGCTGCCGGCCACTCACTGTAGCCTATGGCAGCCCACTGCAGCAGGGGCTGCAGCTGTGCTGTCCCCAGGGACTCACAGCAGCCCAGTTCCAGGTGGAGATATTGTTCACCATCTTAGCTGTAGAGGACAGTGTCACTGGCCCTCATATGTGGGATCTGAACCGAGGCTGCTGGCATCCCAAGCCAGCTTTTAACCAATGCGCCACTCGGCCGGCCCTTAAAATCTTTTATGAGAGGCAGAACCAAGTCCTGGTCAGCACAGGGAGAGAAACTGAACTCATCTATTTATGAATTTGTCTCCCCAGCAGCACTGTAGGTGACCTCCCCCCTGCCTCCAGGCAGTGTCAGGACTTGCTTATGTCTCATCCCCAGTGGCCAGCATGGTGCTTATGACAACCAAGTCGGGCAGAGCCACTGATCCTGACCACAGGACCTCTTCTAGGGAGCAAGTCATCCAGGGGACAATAGGGGGTGCTATAACAGGAAGACCCTGAGGTTACGCATCCAGGGGGCACAAACCATTCAACTCCACAGAAATGTCCTTTGTCAGGACCTTAGCAATTCCCTCCCCATACTCCAGCTCTGGACTGACAGGCCAATGTAGGCAAGTCAAGTGTGCCTCAGAACAAGTGTGCCTCATATCCCAATTGTGACCATCTTCTTAGACTTCCAGTATTATCTGAGAATTTCCCATCCTTCTCTGCTCTTCCTGTCCCAGGCCCAGTCCATCTCAGGCTGCTGCATCCAGGAGGCCACTATGGGTGGGCATGTGGGATGGTGGAAAGGTCTACACTGAATCGGGGCTGGAGCGTGCTGGTCTGGGCACCATAGAATCTCTTTAAGCTTTAGTTTCCCTGTCTATAAAATAAGGAGGCGAACCAGGTCATTTTATTGTACTTTCCAGACCCACAACCCTGATTCTAAAACCCTCAACCTTGGAACTCAGGGCAAACAGAGCCCACAGTACCCCATACTCATGGAATGGTAAAATCATGAAAGAGGCTTTCCATTATAGTCATTAAAAGTACTATGGGTTAGCAAAAAAAAACAAAAAAAAAACTTATTTTTAAAATCTAACTCATTTACCCCCAACATTTTCCTGAATCCCCATCATTCTTTATCAAAACATAACTCTTCCAGGAATCTGTCTGGATCGACCCCATTCTTCTCTGTATCCCTCCCCATTAGCTTCTGTGGTGTGGTTAGGGGCATGGCCCCCAGAGCCAGGCTGCTGTGGTTTGAAACCTGTGTGACCTTGGGCAAATGACTTAACTTCTCAGTTCAGTTTTCTTATCAGCACAATAGGGATAATAAGAGTGCTTACGTCATAGAGTCATTATAAGAATCAAATTAGTTTATATACGTGAACACCCAGTACCTAGAAACAATTTTGTGTTATCTTATTATCTTGAGTGTGTTATTTCCTACTTATTGACGTGTTTTCTAGTTGTCTCTAAACATCATTGAAAGAACTGTCCACTACCTGGCGTGCTTTCCCAGGGCTGAAATAATGTGAACACAGCAGAGACTTTGATAAATGCTTATCTTTTTCCCAGAGCAATCTGTTTCAAATTAGGAGAAAGTCCTTCATCCGAATTTTTACCAAGAATAATCTTCCCTTGTTTTAAACTCTGGGTGAGTGTTGGGGGGAAGGTTGTCACTTCTTGTTTGCCTTGTTTCTCGGAAGCCTCGTTTCATGTTTTCCCTAAAAGCGTCCTATAGCTGTAGCCACCCTGGT
The DNA here is from genome assembly GCA_033961575.1 of Aselliscus stoliczkanus. NCBI lineage: Eukaryota > Metazoa > Chordata > Mammalia > Chiroptera > Hipposideridae > Aselliscus > Aselliscus stoliczkanus. The sequence goes on along the minus strand of CM066730.1, from coordinate 17,472,363 downwards.
ACCTCGGGACTGCCCTGTACTGGGCTTCAGATTACAGGTTAAAATTAGCCACATCACCCTGTGAGGGGGGGACCAAAGAAGGCAGGAATGGGGTGGGAGTGGATGAAACAGACCTGCAGTGGAGACAGTGGTATGGCGGAATTGAGGCAAGAGCGCCCTCCATAGAGGTTTGATCACTGCACTGTATTACTAAAGCGGAGGTGGTATACCTACTGTAATTGAATATATATAGATAGTCACGGGATGTGGATTATACTGTGGAAGAGAGTCAGAGGAAGAGTATTAGATATATATGATATGGGGGGGGAGTGGGATGGTTGGGGGTGGGGGGTTGTCACTTTGAGGGGTAAAATGTATAACTATTGCACTGTGTTGTACACCTGAAACTAATTAAATTAATTAATTAATTAATTTTTTTTTAAAAAGCGCCCTCCAATGTTGGTATCCGCTGAGGGGTCACAGAGCCTAAGGACCCCCAAGGTTATAACCATCCTGAATTCATGCCACGGTGTATGTCTCTTGTACAAGGTCTGATGCTACATTTTTGCTGCGTTGACAACTGGAATCTTCCAGATTGTTCCTTTTGTGATTACAAACTGTCTTTAGAGTAGCATGGTGTGGGTGGATGCAGTTTATAGAACTACTTGGACCAAACAGCCTACTCCTCAAAGGAACACTTGCTTTACACTCTTCCAGTGTCGTTTTTGCAAAACAACATAATATGTCAGTCTATCTGGGGGAAAGGAAAGGAGAAAAGACATCATTCAATTTAAATATGTGAAGAATTACCAGAGCGTAAGGTTAGTTCTGAATAGAATTCAGCAGGGATTATCTGTCTTTTATGCATCCTCCCTCCTCTCACTGGACCTTTTCCTCATTTTATGGCACCCATTCTTCTGTCAAATGCCCACTGCCTTCATGTATTCTCAGGACCCTAACCCATCAAAAACAAATACAAAACGCTTTACTCTCAGGAAAGGAGAAAATCTTACCATTTTATGACTTTATTTTTAAGGTGGGCTTTGACAACAAAGAGACCTGGTTCCAATTCTAGCTTTTCTTTTTCCTCATTATCTAAACCACTGCAAATTACCTCACCTCTCCTATACAAAATACAGGTCATAACACTCACCATACCTGGTAGTGTGCCTTTAGCTCAAGTAACTGAAAAGCAACCTCAAGTGGGTTTAATCATAAGGAAAGTTATTGACCCACATAATCAGAAGTTCAAAAGTGGGACAGGCGGATTGAACCCGGTATCAGGTACCCAGGTTCTTTTTGCATCTTTGCCTTCCATCCTGTCAGCTGCATCTTAAGGCTTTTTCACCGTCAGAGTGGCTGCAAGCAGAACAGAGAGGGCCATTTCCTCCACCACAAACTAACTCACATAAAGAAATGCTATATATGGATTGGCTTAGCCCTGGGTTGCTAAACCAATTACTGGCAAAATAGGGACAGGAGTGCCATGATTCGTAAATAGACCAATGGTTCTCAAACCTGAACATGCATCAAAATTACCTAAAGGGAGGGCCGGCCGAGTGGCACGGTGGTTAAGCCCTGGCTTGGGAAGCCAGAGGCCCAGCTTCGGTCCCACATATGAGAGCCAGTGACACTGCCCTCAAAAAAAAAGAATTGCCTAAAGGACTTACTAATCCGCAGAGAATTGGGCCTCAGTGCTAGAGCTTCTGATTCGGTAGGTCCAGAGAAGAGCCTGAGAATTTGCCTTTCTAGCAAGTTCTGAGGTGACACTGATGCTGCTGGACCACACCTTGAGAACTACTAGCAACTAATCAGGAGAACCTCTGGAATGGTGTCAATTCCCCAAGTTGCACAGTGAGGATGGGAGTGAAATGGATGTTGGAGGTCACTGTGACCTTCAAAATCTTGTGAAGTCAATGTGGAGATTGTTTCAGTAATCTATTGCTGTGCAACAAAACACTTCAAATCTTAGCGGCTTAAAACAGCAATTGTTTAATATTTCTAATAGTTCTTTGGGTTGACTAGGCTCATCTGGACAATTTTAACTTAGGGTCTCACATGCAGTTGTAATTGAAAGTTGGTTGGGGACAGAATTGTCCAAAGGCTACATTGAGCTGGATGTCCAAGATGGCGTCTTCATTCACATGTCTGGTACCTGGTTTGGGAAGGCTGCAGTCCCTGCGGGTTGGCCAGGCATCTCTTTCTCTCCTTCAGACCCTCCACATAGCTAGCTTGGGCTTCCTCACAACATGGTGGTTTCAGGAGAATTAGATTTCTTATATGACAATTGACTGTCCCCAGAAGCTTCTCCTGATCTAGCCTTGGAGGCCAGCCAGCCAGCCAGTGTCACTTCTGCCCCATTCTGCTATTATAGAATTACATGTGAGTTACAGGGCCAGCCTAGGTTCAAGGGGAGGGCACCACACAAGGGCATGAGTTGGCAGAGAGGAAATGGTCACTGAGGGGCCATCCTGGGGACTAGCTATCACAGGGATTAAAGGAGATCACACATGTAAATGGTCAGGAAACGAGCATTATTATTATTGCTGTTATTTTCAGGGGGGTTTGCTTATTACACTTTGTCTGTTATTGAGGGATTTAAGGCTTTCTCAACTAGAAAGGATTTTCAGGCACTAGCCAGAAGGTGAGGCAATATTTCCTGGGAGTGTGATCTTGGAGTGTGACTATTTCCTTAATCAGGAGTCAGACCTGCACTCCTAAGTATATCTGCTATTCAGTGCAAATGTTCCTTTTCTGTTGGCTTCCATGTGGCTCCTACAACACAATGTTGGCTTTTAATGAGAGATTTTTTTTATCCTCAGGCTCCTGGAGATTGGCTGATTTTAATAATTATGACTGCTTTTTTAGTCTGTATCAGTACTTACATAAAAGCTAGTCCTCCAGGGTCCTCATTCACAGTTATGGAAGGTCTCTAGAACAACCACTTACAAAGTTACTCTGGATCACTCCCATTCAGCCACCTCTATTCTGAAGACAATACACCTTCCCAATCTGAACAATACTATGCATCACTTGGTTTCAGAATGGCCTCTTAGATAGGATGATTTTCTATTTATTTCTGCCAAACATGTACATATTTATCTTAGTTTTGTGCTTACTGTTTTTTCCCCCTTTTCTTTAGAGTGAGAGTGAGTTAGGTTTTTAGTCAACTGCATGATTGAGAGAAGCTTGAGGAGCTTTCAGTTTCTGCGCATTGTTGAGGGTAGGGGAGGAGAGGTGCAAACTATAAGAAGAATCTGCTGGCTCAGAGGGGAAAAGCAAGGAGAGCCTGAGGAACTAGAGTATTTGTTCTGTGAACTAAAGTAACCATGTGGCCCTGCCAAGCTCTGATGTGTTTAGACTTGAGCTTCTAGTGGAAGATTGCACAAAGGCAAGTTCCTGGGATTTGTTCTGTGGTCTGAGTCGGCTGAGGTGTTCTCACTGGGCTATTTCTGTAAAAAAGCTGTCTGGAACCATCTGAAAACCCACTAACCACTGTGGTTTACTGTAATATATCTTCTAGTCACTCTCTGTTGCATCATTTCCCCTCCATTTTATGCTTAAGAGAATGACTGTGTGCTCACATGTGTCTGTCCATGTGAGTGTGTGTGTGTTGTGTGTGTTCCAAAGTTATGTTACCATGGAGAGTTGTTTGGAAAAGGCACCTTATGGACCACTTCAGCTGAAGATATAAAAATGCATTTCAAAAATCAAAGCTCCTCTTTGTGCGTAGATTCCGTCTGGAGGCACACATGAAAAAATTGGTAACAGTAAGCAGTTGCCTCTGGAGAAGGAAACTGGGGGATCGATCAGTGGGGCTGAGGGAGACTTATTCTTCACTGTGTACTGTTTCATTTTTTTATTTGTACCATGAGCATGTCACACTTTAAAAATAATTAAGCTTGTAGTTGATATGCCAAAGCTGCTCTTGGAAAACATTTGCTGGCTCATATATCCTCTTTGACTCCTGCTCTTGACTTCCCTGGAGGAAATTGGGACTCTCAGAACAATCATGGGCTGAATATGCAGAAGGAAGCTGACTGCCTTCTTGGATACTATCCATTCCAATGGATAAAGTATGTTGAGAGGTGACACCATATCTGTCAGATTCAACAGTAATCAATAATGACTTTAAACACTTTCTTCCTGACAGTATCACAGAGAAAACACAGCTCTGGGAAATACAGTGGCCATCGACTGAAGGGAGTTTGGCATATACGTGATACCTGAGGTTGCCTGCCAAGCCAGTAGGAAACAGGTCATCTAGGTTAGACAGGGAAGCTCCAGACTTGGTCACGTGGAAGAATATTAAACACTTCCGTAATGGGTCTCCATGGGTTTTGATTCCTGAAGAGATGATGGCTCAGACTTCTGAAACTGTGGTGACTTGATGGTATATTCTTATACTCTCTTTGCTAAGCTTATGACCCACTTCCAAACCAAGAGTACAAATTACAAAGGAACATCGCAACAGCACTTCCTTTTCCATCTTTACTATACTGAGAGTCCATTAAAAAAAAAGTGTCAACACAGAGCCTCTCATTGACACTATGTATTCAGTGTGGACTACCTGGGTTGTACTGGACGGAGTTCTAGTCATTGGAAATCATTAGCCAACTCAAGAGGAAGGAAAAAAAAAAAAAAAGAAAAACATTGCCCATCGCAAAAAGAACACTAGAATTGTGCAATCTGTCAACATTGGTCATTTGTGTGGAGCTTGCTTTCAGCACTCCGTTAAGTATACCTCACCCTATCACTGAAGTGATTACTCCCTTCCTTTGACTAGCATAATAATGAGAATTAGAAAGGCTCCTGTGAATTTGGCAAGGTTTAAATGTTTCCATTAAATCTGGCAAAGGTGAGGATGGGAGAGGAACACTGTTCATTCATTATGCTTTAGGGCTACCTGTTTGTTCAAGGCTACCTTTTGGAGGTGAAGCCATGCTTTCCTGGACAAGAGAGAATGCCTGAACCTAGTATACTTGGCTGACAATATAATTTTGCTGCACAAGTTATTGTTGTATTGTTCCAATATGTTTGAAATTATCATGCAACTTTGTGGAACACTGATATTTTCCCACGGGAAATACTCTTTTATTTTGCACATAGAACTACCAAGTCTTAAAGTTTCCTGCTAAGGACATTGTGTTACTCCATTGAACACAATAGGACAGATGTTTCAGATGATTTCAGTATAACTGGGAGAGACTGCCAGCTATGTGCCAGACGCTTTCATACATCTTCATGTGCTGTTGACAGCAGTTCTGAGAGACCGATGTCATTGATTTTACTTTCTCAGGAAGAAAACTAGAGCACAGGGAAGTGAGTGACTTGCACATGCGTGCCCTCCTGTAAGTGACAGAGGTGGGGTGCACACCTGGGCCCTTCTGGCTTCTTTCCCTACTGTACTGACTCTACTTTTCAATGCCCTCTGAAGATCAAGGAGTGGCTCATAGTTTGGACATGGACAGGGAGGCTGACCAGACCATGAATGAGACATTGATGACAATGAGGACTTGGATTGGGGGGAGGGGGTTCAGTAATTGTCAACACAATGACATCTAGAGAGTGAGAAGTGAGATTCCTGCTAATCTACCAGTAGCTAAATAGAGACCAAGTTATAGGGGCAGGATTGCAATCTCTAGAAAGACTGAGAAAGAAAAAACCAAAACAGGCCCTTTGTCAAGGAGGATAGAAGCCATGAAAGCATTGACTCAGAATCAAAGTGATCAAAAGGGTCAACATGGAAACCCAAAGGCAGGACTTTTGTCACATGGAACATCACAATGGCCAATGACGATGACGAGAGAATCATGTCAGAGCAAGACCAGCACCAGCCTGACTTGGTTCCAAGTCTCTACTATGTGTCAGGCACTATTCTAGTTGCCATGGAAATAACAGTGAACAAAATAAAATCCCTAGCCTTATGGAGCTAGAGAGAAAATTAAGCTAGTGAGAGAAAATTAAACAAATAAACAAGGAAATACACATCAAATGATGATAGATACTATAGAAAACAATTCAGCTGAGTTGGGGGTTAGTAATGTTGGTGATGGCGGTGCCTCCTATTTTATGTAAGGCAATCAGGAAGGACCACTCACTCCGGGACATTTGAGCAGAGACTTTGAGAGAACGGAGGGAATAAGCTATGCCAATATCTGGCAAAAGAACCTTATAAGCGGAATGAACAGCAATTGCAAAGTCCTGAGGCAAAGGGTACTTGGGGCATGGGAGGAAAAGCAAAGAGATCGGTTTCCCAGGTTGGGATCCCCAGGAAGCGGTTTCTAAGGGGATGAGTAACGCATAAGATGTTTAATAGGGCATGCTCTCGGGGTCAACCTGTGGAAGGGATTGGAGGGGAAGGAAGCAAGATTGGGCAGAAGACAGGGCCGGCCGTGTGGTGCGGTGGTTAAGCGCTGGTTTGGGAAGCCAGAGGCCCCGGTTCAGGTCCCACATATGAGGACCAGTGACACTGCCCTCAAAAAAAAAAAAAAAAAAGATTGGGCAGAAGACAATAAGCTGTGATACAGTCCCAATAAATGCCTCAGACAACCCAAGGGGGGTTCTGAAGATAGGATGACCCTGCAGAGCGGTCCTACCTTAAGGAGAGGGGACTGGGCCCTTGCACCCTCCTGTCCTTTAGTTGTGGCTTTCCATAGGAAAGGAGCAGGATGAGGCGATGCGGGAGGCAACTCTCCTCAACCGAGCTCAGCCTCCGTACCTGAGGGCTGTCAGCCAGCAGCACTCCCAGTAGTGCGTCCTCAATTCCTGAAGGGTGATCTGGGTGGCACCTCCCACCAACCACTGCATGCTGGTATGATTGGATTAGAGGGACAAAATGGGCTCAGAGAGGTGACCAGGGCCAGATGGTGCATGACCTTGTAGCTTTGTAAATAAGGAAAGAGTGAAGATAGAAAATATATAAAATGGCGTAACTTTAACCAAACTGCTAAAATTATTAACATTATGAAGGTTGGGGCATGAGAAAATGATTCTATTCTTGTTCTAACTAGCTTGGGAACTTAAACTTTTTTTTTAAATCAATTACAGTTGACATATAATATATAGTTTCAGGTGTACAACAGTGATTAGACATTTATATAACTTATGCAGTGATCCCCCTGATAAGTCTAGAACCCATCTGACACTGTCCATAGTTATTACAATATTACTGACTATAACCCTATGCATTCTTTACATCCACATGACTGTTTTTATAACTGGCAATGTGTACTTAACCCTTCACCTTTTCCTCCCATTCCCCAACCACCCTCCCATCTGGCAACCATCAATTTGTTCTCTGTATCTATGAGTTTCTGTTTTGTTTATTTGTTTACTTTGTATTTTTAGATTCCACTTCTGGATCTTTATCCAAAGAAATCCAGAATATTAATTCAAAAATATATATGCATCTCTATGTTCATTGCAACATTATTTACAATACTCAAGATATGGAAGCAACCTGTGCCCATGATAGACAAATGGATAAGAAATACATGATACATATATGCAATGGAATATTACTCAGCCATAAAAAAGAATGCATGCAAACTTGCCATTTTTGACAACATGGATGGACCTAGACAGTATTAAGCTAAATGAAATAAGTCAGAGAGAGAAAGTTAAGCTTTTGAACTGTAGAGTCCCGTGTCAATGCCAAAATATACATCACTACTTGGACATACACCAGACCTCCAGATAACTCTCTGATTATCCCCTGAAGGACTCCTCTATCTAAACCACCTGACATCCATTATCTAGACCACTGTGCATGACCAGACCTCCTGGCACCCAAACTCCAGACCACTCGGCATCCATCATCCAGACATCTGACATCTGACTAATAACATAGAGCAATGCTAAGGTTAAGAAAGCAGGACTGATAATCCTCAAGAATGCACTTTTTTAATGTAAGAACTCTTAACGTTTTTTCTCCTTTGAAACGCCTCTGGGTTTTTTGTCTAGCTGTGTTCCCAGTTTGCAAACCCTAAGAACCTGGAGTAAATCTGTATCATTTATTTCTAGCCAAAGCCTCCAGACTCTATTTGAGTTCACTTGACATAGGCCTTGGTAAAGACTTGAGCTTTTATTACACTTCAGGTGGGAAAGCATCGAAGGTTTTGAGAAAGAAATGTTTAGCTCTAACTTATGTTTTACCCTGATTACTCTGGTAGAAAAATGGAATAGACTGTAGATGAGGAAGGAGGGAAGTGGGAAGGTTCCTTAGGAGATAATTGCAATAAAGAGATGATGATGGTTTAGAGCAGACGTTACTGGTGGTGGTTGGAGAAAGTTGTTGGATTCTGGATATATTTTGGATTTGCTGATGGACTGATTAAATGTGGGGTGTGAGAGAAAGAAAAAACAGGGACAACTCCGTTGTCCCTCTGAAGCAACTGGAAGGTGAGAGTCACCATTTACTGACTTAGAGAAGCCTATGTGTTTGCTGCTGTAACAAATTATCACAAATTTAGTGACTTAAAACAACATGAATAGGGGCTGCCGAGTGGCTCAGTTGGTTAAGAGCTCACTCAAGAGCGCGAGCTGAGCTCTGAGCAACAGCAGTTCGATGCCCAGCCCGAGCTGAGCTGTAACAGCTGCCAAGATGGCTCAGCTAAAAAAACAAAAAAACAAAGAAAAACAAAAACATACAAACAATAAAAACATGAATATATTTTCTGACAGTTCTGGAGGTCAGAAGTCTAGTCAGTATTGGCAAGGTTATGTTTCTTCTAGAGGTTTCAGGGGAGAATCCATTTCCTTGCCTTTTCCAGCTTCTAGAGGCTGCCTGCCTTCTTTGGCTCAAGGACCTTTTCTCCATCTTCAAAGGGCATCGTCCCAACTTCTGGTTCTGTTGTCCTTTTTCTCTGTCGAACTCTGATCCTCCTGCCTCCATGTTGTAAGGACCCTGGCGATTACACTGGGCCCATCCACATAACCCAGGATCATCTCCCCATCTCAGGAGTCCCTTTTGTGGGCCGGCCGAGTGGCGCATTGGTTAACAGCTGGCTTGGGATGCCAGCGACCCCAGTTTGGATCCCACATATGAGTGCCAATGACACTGCCCTCTACAGCTAGCAACAGCTCCACCTGGAGCTGGGCTGTGTGAGCCCCGGCGACAGTGTAGGCTGCAGCTCCTGCTGCAGTGGGCTGCCATAAGCTACAGTGAGTGGCCCCGCAGCCAGCGTTAGCAGCTGGCAGCCAGCGTGAGCTGCCAATAGCCGGGGTGAGAGACCATCCAGAGGCCGGCGACCAATCTACCTCATGCGGGAAGAACGCAATGATGATACCAACATGGGCCAGTGAAGCAACGTCCTCGGCAACTAGACTGAAGAACAAAAAAGACAGCAACTTGTCTGTTCCCCTCCCCCAATTCCCCAATAAAACCTTTTTTTAAAAAAAGAGTCCCTTTTGCCATGTAAGGTAACATCCTGAGTATTCACAGATTCTGGGGATTAGGACATGGACTTATTTGCGAGGCCAGGTGGAATCAGAGCTGAGTTGTGGACATGTTAAATTTGAGATATCTTATTAAATATCCACGTGGCACTGTCAAGTCAGCTGGATAAAGAAGCCTGGAGTTCAGAGGGGAGGTCCCAATTGAAATATGAATTTGATAGTTTTCATGATGTATATAAAGCCACATGAGCAAAGAGATCACCTAGGAAGTGAATGCAGAGGGAAGAGAGAACAAATCTGAGGATTGAGTCTTAGAATATTCCAGTAGTTGGGGATTGGGGAGATGAGGAGGAACCAGCAAAGAGGTGGGAAGAGAAGTGTGAGAGAGTGGTGGCCAACCAAGTAAAAAAAGGGTTTCACAACAGAGAAAATAGTCAGCTACTGAGAGGTTAAGTAAGATGAGTACCCATTAGATTTGGCTGGTGACCTTGACAAGAGCAGTTTCAGAGGAGTGGTGGGGTGAAAGCCTGGTTAAATTAAGTTCAAGAGATAAATGAAGGAGAGGAGTGGAGATGATCAGTATAAACAACTTTTAGGAGAGTTTTGTTGGAAAGAGGAGTAAAGAAATGGGGCAGTAATTTGAATGGGTTTGGGGTCAAGAGGCCAGTAATCCAAGGATCTTCCAAGGACAACTCCAGTTCCAGAGTCTAAACTGGGTGGAGCCTATGTGTGAGCACAAAGGGGTCCTAACTGACGGTTAGAGGTTGTGGGGTTATAGGAAGAGGAGGCCAAGAAAATCCTAATGTGGGGAGAGGGAGAAAAGAGCAATATAGATGTGCTTCTTTTTACACAAGGAGTATCTTCCTACAGATGCTGCGAAGTTGGCTAGGGATTAAATTATTTTTTTAAATTGATCTCATTTTAACTATAGGGGGGAAATTATTTAGAGGAAACTGGTGTGGTGATTTTTTAATGTAAAAAAAAATCCTCTCCAAACATAACTGTGGTATGAGAATTTCTATGTATCAGTTTTTCCAAAAACTGGGTATACCTATAATTACACTTTTGGTTCTTGCTACATCTGGTAGGAAACTAAATATAACAATATAATATTTTCTTTAAAGGATATTAAACTTTTCTTTAAAACCAAGGCTATAGAAATATGACTGTGAGATTCTAGAATGGCAGGCCGTTTTTTAAAAAGCTGACACATAGAACTGGGGAGTTGTTTTCCAGATGTCACTGAATAAGCCTGGCCGTGCCTGGCAATGAAGCAAGAGAACAGGAATTCTGGGCCAGAAGGCTGGTCACCCTCAGGGCCCAAGGGAGACAGATACACATCAGGAGCTGTAAGGAGTGGTTTCAAGGCTTTGGGGAGGGCTTTGAAATTTAAAGGACCAGCATCTATTATAAACAGGAGTTGGGAGACCAGCACAGGGCAGGGGGACAGAAGACTTGAATCCTCTAGAATGCCTGCACAGCAAGTGGGGCTACCAGCTTTGGCTTACACTAAGGAGAAGGTTGCCCACCCTGTGCTTAGAGATTCAAGGCTGTAGAATATGACCTTGGAAGTGACATCATCAAGATAAGCGGGCCACCTCAGGGCCTTTCGCATGGTGCTCCCTCTGCTTGGACTTCTCCTCCCTTCCCTCTACCCTTGGCTGATTCTCACTCATCCTTCAGGTCTCATCTGAAATGTCACTTGGTCAGGAAAGCCTTTTCTGAATCCCCTGGCCAGCCTCATTTCACCTGAGTCTAGTTGTGGGGTCAATTAATTTGAAAGCTGCAACTATTTCTTCAGGCATAAACTTAGAATACAATGAAAAAAAATGTTAAAAAGAATGGCAGCATCTTATTAAATAAGGGATCTGCAAGGAGGCCACTGCAAATGCTTTGTAAGCTATGCCAAGTGTGTGGACTCTAAAGCCCACAGTAATATAAGCTCCTGGCCCTGCCTAGGCCTCCTGTGGGTAAGATCCATTGCGTTTCTGCCCACAGCACTCTTGCTACAGAGATCTACAGGACCTGTCCATCCCTTCCTTGAGGTCTCTGCTACCCATCCTCAGAGGCAGCATTCCTGAACACTCTATATAACATACCAAGTCCACCCAGGCCATATGATCTCCATCCCGCTTCCCTTGCTTTATGGTTCCCTACAGTCTCTGATGACATTTTCACATGTTTATTTGCTTCTTGGCCGACCTCCTCCTTCCTGGGAGGGCAGGGAGTCTGTCTTGTTCACTGTTGTATCCCTAGGGCCTGGAAGAATGCCTAGAGAGTTGTCATTGCTTAAGTGAATGAGTGGATCAATCAGTGTCAGACAATGGGGAGGGCAGGACGCCAAGGCACTGACCTGACCCGTCACACATCCCAGCCCCAGGACCCCCAGGCCTCCAAACTAGGAAAAGCCTCCTGACTTCCCCCGTCTCCTTTTGGTTCTCTTTCTGTAGTGCACATGTGTTTCTTGGTTTTGGTGCACCTGCTGTCCCAGTTCTCCTCTCGCCTTGTGCTGGGTCTGATTTCCTGATTCCTCTTGGATTAACACAAACCGCTGACAAACAGCCCATTCACTTCACTCACTGCAGCCTCCAGCTGCTCCACTCTGATTTGAGCTGCCCGTTTGAGTCAGGCCCACCTGTTTAATGAGGCAGGGCATCTCAGCAGCACTACATCCAGTTCCTGAAAAGACAGTCACCTGCTTGCTGGTTATGCTGGGGGAAATATCTCAAGGAAACACCTCACTCTCTTGACTAAATAGTGATCACAAAAGGTCTTCCTGCAGAAAAATATTCCAAATAATCATTGAGAAGCACTTTGGGGTTTTTATTTGCTTATTTGTTTGTTGAGGTATAATTGACATACATTATATTAGTTTCAAGTGTATGATTCAACATTTGTGTATGTTGGAAAATGATCACCACAGTAAGCCTAGTTAACATTCGTTGCCAGACATAGGTACGAATTATTTTTTCTTGTGGTGAGAAGCACTTTGATTTGTCTACAGGTTGCCTTAAAGCTTCCCGTTGTTCACAGAGACCTTCCTGTGTAAGATTTCAGGTGACATATTTTCATGAGGTTCTGACTAAAGCACCAGCAGGGAACGAACACATGCGGAGACTTCACATGGTCCTGCATCATTTGCTATTTCAAATATGCACCTAGAAAGGGAAAGGACAAGAGAGATATAGAGATAGAGAGATGAAGAGAGAGAAATGGAGGTTAGGGTATTAACTTCTGAGGCTGCCCCATCAGTGCTGTTGGCTTTCCCTCACCTTAGTTAGGACAAGACACAGGCCATGTGCCTTCACGAGAATTCCCTACTCAGAGACAAAGCATGGGCACCCAACTTACATAGGTCTGCTGAATTCCTACCATGTTTTTCTTCTTCCAAAAGGCAAGCATGGCTAAGACACTTCAAAGTCTACTAGCCAAAGACTTTCCATGGTTAGGATTTGGGGTGTGGAGGCTGCTTCCTGGAATGCCAGGGACCACAGACTGCCTTCACTCACCATGACCACAGCCAGTGTTTGCTGCCACTCCACGTGTAGGGCTGTTACAAAACGACAGCCTCCATCGAACCATCCTTTGTTTGCTTTTTGAGGGCAATGCCACCCACAGGTATAATAACAGGTGAAGACACCCTTGCAGTTAATGAGGCTTTGAGAAGTTCCACCCTCGCTTCTGTGCTGTATCTTTACCCTGGTAGATATCAGAAGCCTGCATCCCAAAGCTTTTCAATGCAGTGCCATGTAGTCAGCACCTGGTTTTTTTCTGGGTGAGCTTCATTTGAGGACAGAAAGTCTCTTTATGCATTGTTGTCCATCCAACACATTCAAGGGTGCCAGGCACAGACAAATATTTGTTGAATGAATGAACAAATAAATAAATGAACATTTCAAGATGGTCTTTGGGGACAAATACGGCTGCAACTTACTAGCTCAGTGACTTTAGGAAATTTATAGAGCCTCTCCAAGCCTCAGTACCCCAGTATGTCTAAATGAGGATAAGAATAGTACCTATTTCAAGGTTGTTTCTGGAGGTCAAAAAAACTGGACAACATGGCATGTAACGCATGGGGCACAGTGTCTGGCACATTGTAAAATGCTCAATACAATATCTTTGTTATTTCCTGTTCCTTTTTCAACCCTATTCTCCTCGTAAGGCCTAAAAATTCCTGGGTCATAGTTCAGGAACAAAACAAGAGGAACTATTATTTTTTGTACGTCTGGGGCACTGTCGTTTAATATTATATAACTACTCCTTTTCAGTTCCTGCAGGTCTGAGCTTCTCTGAGGTAAAATGGGATTTAGCTAATATAGTTTTTCAGGAATAAAGTACTTTCCGATTGAAAATGATTCCTTGCTTATAAATTATTGCTACCTAATCAACAAAGGTCTGGAACAAATTCACATTAATATATTGTCTAATGATAGTATTTGCACTTTAAGAAGCATTGTTAGTGGCGGAATTTGGGGCAGCTAAGTGTGGACTGCAGGGTAAACATCTTTCTAAGGCATTACTGTTTAACATGCGGTCCTTGAGCCAGCAACACTGGGACCCCTTGGGGGGCTTGTTAGAAATGTAGACTCTCAGGCCCCACCAGACATACCGAATTAGAATCTATTTTAACAAGGTCTCCAGGGGGTTCATATGCATTGTAGTTTGAGAAATACTGGTCTAGGGGACCATGAGATACTGGAATTGGCCATTCTATCTATATGGAAACATACTGTGTTAAAAACTGAAGCAGGCAGATGGATGTAGCAAAACTCCCACAGGTGAGCACCCATTTCTCACCTCCCTACCTGTTCTAAAATTCACTTATCATTATCAAGCCCCCCCACACACCCTATACACACACCTTGTCTAACAATACCACACAAAAACACACCTCCACATACCATCGGTGGTGAATATTGTGAACCTATATATCTATTTTTACATTTTTGCAGTTCATTTGAAAAAAAAAAGATTAAAATAAATCTGTTGCTAATTGGCTCCAATTTTCATAATAAAGGAAATAAACTCAGTTATTAATATTTTATCTTTCTAAATAAATCCCCCTTTTAGTTCATTAAGAATGTCCTCTCTGAGTTTGCCTAATTTAAAACAATTCTAAATCCTGCATTTTTCACACATGTATTGTGCATAAATTTGTCAATTCTCCTCACCCTGATATCCATGGGAAAACTGAAAAAAACAAAATTATCAGATTGGGTACCATCATGCCAAAATGACCAAAAGAGAAACTATGAAACACTTCTCTGGGTTTTTGTGATACCTGCAAAATGTGGAGGACAGGAGGGCTCGCTGCTTTTCTGCACAGTAACAAGGGGGACTTACAGCTCTGAAAGAATAGAACCAGGGCCACGCTCAACGGAGAAACATTCTTTCCTTGATACGGGAGTCATCTGACCTTGGATCCCGAGAAAATTGTCTCTGTAATGTAGCTACTTCACAGATAACTTAAGGAATAAGCCATCCACAGCTCTTAAAGGTGGGAAAAGAAATTAAAATTAGGGGGCTCATATTCAGCTTCTACCACTGGAGCTGTATTAGACAGGTTCTCCAGAAAAACAGAGCCAATAGGAGATCATATATCTATATATCTATATCTATATCTATATCTATATCTATATTATCTATATGTCTATCTATCTATCTATTTATCTATACTAGGGGTGCCCAAAAAATGTATACAAGTGGACACTTTGGTCAACGTTGTTCAAGCAGCAGTTCGCCATAATCAGAAGTGTCTGGACGCTGATGGTAACCACTCTGAGCACCTTTTGTAATTGCAGAAATCAAATGTGACTTGTGTTCATCTTTTGTCATCAATATATATTGAGTATTACAATTTTATAGGTTTTTCCTTTCTTAAAATATGTATACAGTTTTTTGGCACCGTGTGTGTGTGTGTGTGTGTGTGTGTGTGTGTGTGTGTGTTTACAAAGCCGGCTGGCTTAAGACCCAGACAAGATGAGGTCTCTTACTGACAGAAGAGTCAGCCTTTTTGTTCTACTCAGGTGTTCAACTGATTAGATGAGGCCCACCCACCTTAGGGAGAGCAATCTGCTTTACTCAGTCTACTGATTCAAATGTTAATCTCATTTAAAAACACCCTCACAGAAGCTGAGCTCTGAGCAACAGCAGTTCGATGCCCAGCCTGAGCTAAGCAGCCGCTGTGCTGCCAACAGGTGGCAGGATGGCTCAGCTTAAAAATATATATAGACATAAAAACACCCTCACAGACACACACAGAATAATATTTGACTAAATACCTGGGCACCCTGTGGCCCAGTCAGTTGGGCACATGAAATTAACCATCATAGGAGCACAGACTAATGATGAGGCAAAGAAGCATGTCAGTGTTGTAGTCACTACATGAGTTTCCTGAATGACAAGGAACCTAAGGGAGAAATTTCCTCTTGTGAAAAGGAGTATGACTTTTGAGTCATGCCTTTTTTTCTTCTCTAATTAACTTTTACTAAGTGCTTCTGTCTTTTTGTACAGGTTTCTCTCCTCTCCTTTCTTCCCCTCCTATCTTCCCCATTTCTTCCTCCCTCTCTCTTCACCCCTTGTGAGTTTGTGTGTCATGTCCCTCTCTGCCACCCTCCCTCCCTTTTTTTGTTTTCCTCCCTCCCTTTCTCCATTTTTTTTTCTTTTTCGTGACTCCAAGCTTGTGTGTCCACACTCCCCAAACCTGCTGTACCAAAGGTCACAGTGACCTACTACCTAACCGCCTATTCCAAAGCACTCTTAAATATTCATCTTCCCTGAACTGTTGGCCAAACTCAACACTGTTAATCCCTCCAATCTAATAGAACTTGCAGCTGTTTACTTGTGAGACACCAATCTATCTGTCTCATCCTGCCTCCCAGACTGCACTGCCTCAGCCTCCTCTTTTTCTCTTCATCCCTTCCAGGGATCAGCAAACATTTTCTTTAAAGGGCCAGGTAGTAACTATTTCAGATTTCATGAACCGTAAGATCCCCATCACATATTCTTTGGTTTTTTTTGTTTGTTTGTTATTGTATTAAACCCTTTTGAAAGTAAAAGCCATTCTTAGATGAGCACTCTGTTCTTTGTGGTTTCCTTTCTCAATCTGTGGGTTCTCCTTGGGGCATTCCACCCACTGCTGTCACTCCAATGCCCACCTGTAACCCAATAGCCTATATAGTGATGTCCTTTGAGTTCCATCCTTCCATGGTGTTAAGGATGCCCCCACTTTCTGCATTCCAAGAAAAACTGTACCTGTGCCAAAGAAAAAGGGCAAAGCACAAGAACAGATGACTTCCAAAATAACAAATGTCAACAGCTTTTAAGCATATTAAGATTTTTAGCCTCATACCAATAAAAAGAAAGACAAAGTGATACCACAATGAGATGTGGTTTTGCAATCCTGCAGAATAACAAAAATGAAAGCATGATAACAGAAGGTGCTGATGAGACACTGGAGAAACAAGTATCATCCTTCTGGGTGAACAATTTAGCAATACTGATCACATTATAAAATCACATATCTTCTGACCCAGCAGGTCCATTTATCGACAGTCATATGAGAAAGGCAGAATGGAGAATACAAGTTACTACTTGTATTAATAAGGCATGAAGAGAATATATGCATAGGCAAGAGATGGTTAAGAGGGGTTAGGGTGGGACAGAGACTAGAGTGCTGGAAGGCAAGGATGAGGAGAAACTTATTTTTTCACTGTGTATTTTTTTGTATCGTTAGAATATTTTTATCTTACGCATACTGTATTTTTACCAAAAAACTAATAATATTAATAAATGAATGGATAGATAGATAGATAATAGATAGATACATAGATGATAGAGAGATAGAGATAGATAGATGATTGATAGATAGTAAATAGATAAATAGATGATAGATAGATAGATAGATAGATAGATAGATAGATAGATAGATACTAGAAAGGAGAATCTTATAAACAAAAAGAGAGGAATAGCTGAGACGGAAGAGACCTTAAAGGTGTCTAATCCAACACCATCATTTGTTGATGAGCAAACTGAGCCCAGGCCAGCTCTGTGACTTTCCTAAGCTCTTTGACTGAGCTGAAATCGAGTCCAGGCCCCCTAATTCTTAGTCCAGCTCTTGTCCCTCTACATCAAGTTATATCACATCTCTTAAATGATGCCCTTGATGCAAGAAGTTCATCTACATATTTGAACTTGAGGAAGAAATCAAGGCATTTATAAAACTGAACACTTGCAATATATTTTCTTTTTTAAAAAGGTCCTTCCTTGTATTTTAAAATTATCAAGTATTAGATGCTTTGGTGTCTAAAGAATTGGTAGAAATTTTAAATAATGCAGAAGTGTAATGTAGTGTTGTTTCCTCAAGAGACATTCCACCCCTCCCCTATCATGATTGATTTGCATGGGACCAACCCTGCTTCCAGCTCCAGAGGACACCCTGATTGATCTAAACAGGATTCCTTGCCACAATTATTTAATTAGAGTATATAGGTCCAAGCCAATCAGCACTTGCCATTCTCCTAGTCACAGGGGTTCACTCCCAGTTGGTTCAATCAGTATTGAACCTGAAGACTTTTCTGAGAATTATGAGATGCAAACACGTCTCTGGTTTGGATACCACTGGAGTATATACATGAAGCCTGGAACTGCAACAACCTTTTTGCTACCATGAGGGAATCTTGTCTAAGAATTCAGCTGACACAACAGAAGGCAGAGTATAGAGATGGAAAGAAACAAACTCCTTGAAGACATTATTAAGTTGCCAAATCACACCAATCCTGGCATTGTCAAGCTGCCAAATCATGCCAGACCTCTGAACCTTCCAGTTATGTGAGCAGAAGTTCCCCTTTTGTATTTAAGCTAATTTGAGTTAGGCTTTCTGTTATGTTCTAAGAGACCTAAATGATACATATTTAAAGTAAAAAAGTGAAAGTCTCTCCACTTCCACACCAAAGGAATAACCATTGTGAACTATTTGGTGTGTGTCCTTTTGTACAAACACACGTGTAGTTTTTCTTTAATGATCCTCAATTATACCACTCATGATTTCTACATGTTTTTTCCCTACTCAACTATATGGCATGGGTAGTTTCCCTATCAGTACAAACAAAAGTACCTTCCTTGCTGCATAATATCGCATGGTATGACTTTAACTTCATTATCAAGCCATCCTTCTAACTTTATAATTTAGACTTAGTCTCTATAATAATACATACATATATAACATAAAATGTAATATATATATATATATTCTCCTGCATGTATGTGAGACATGTTAGACATGTTAAAGGGAATGGTTATATATCTGGGCTCTGAAATCAGACTGCCTAAATTTAAATCCTGGCTTCACTCTTAGCTATGAAAACTCAACTTCCCTAAGCCTCAGTTTCTCCTTCTGGAAAGTGGAGGTAATTATAGGCGCACATTCAACAGGCCATGTGGTGAAGGAAACTAGGTGGTCCATGTATTGCCCCTGGCATGGGAACTGGCACATAGTATGTGCTCAGTTAAGGGTAGCTGCTATTATTATGATCAGAATCAATCCTTGGAATTGGACTTTCTGGGGACAAGCATGTTTACCTTTTACATGTTGATAGATGCAGCCAAGTGCCCTTCAGAAATAAACCATCACTGGGCTGGCCAAGTGGCTCAGATGGTTAAGAGTTGGCTTAAGAGCACGAGCTCTGAGCAACAGGGCTGCTGGTTCGATTCCCACACGGGCCAGTCACGCTGCTCCCAAGCTGAGCTGTCGCTGAGCTACCAACAGGTGGCAGGATGGCTCAGCTGGTGTAACAACAAGATTGTGCAGTGGTGAGCTTTTAACAACAAAGCTCCCGGGTTTGACTCCCACATTGGATGGTGGCTATGCCCACCCGCAACTAAGACTGAACTCAGCACGTTTATCTGAGCTGCCACTTGGATGGCTCAGTGGATTGAGTGTGCGCTCTTAACAACAAGGCTGTTGGTTCAACTCCCACATGGGATGGTGGCTACTCCCATCCGCAACTAAGACTGAACACAGCACCTTGAGCTTAGAGGCCACGGTCTGCCGACGGGAACCCAGATGGCGACTGGCGCCCTCCACATTGAAGATTGAAGAACAACAATTTGTGTGTTCCCCTTCCCCAATTCCCCAACTCTGTTCCCCTCCCCCAATTCCCCAATAAAAATCTTTAAAAAAAAAAAAAGAAAAGAAATAAACCAAGTTACACTTTCCCCTCAGAGTGCCCTTTGACCCCCCCACCTGTACTAGCACTGGATTTCTAACAATCCAGTGGCCAAATAACTTACTCACTGCTGTTTTAATTTGCATTACTTGGCTTACTGGTGGGTTCTTTGGTTGTCTGCAAGCCATTTGTATAGCTAATACATGAACTGCTTGTCCACCCTTTGCCTCTTTTCCTTTTGAATTTTGAGCTTTTCCTCTCTGGCTCTTTGTGTGCATTTAGGATACTAAATCTTAGTCTAATATATATGATGTAAATATTTTATTCTATTGTCATATGTTTTTTTAACTTTTTTAAATGCCTTTTGTTTTTTTTAGAGCTTTATATACATTTTAATGTAGTCAAATATGTCCATTCTTTTTCCCCCTGTGGCTTCCGGATGGTATCCTTTTAGAATAGCTTTTGTTCAGGAATTCTATGCACATTTGACTTTTCTATTTAGAGTAGGATCGCTCCTAGGTTTGGGGCATAGCGTGAGGTTTTTTTTTCTGGAATAGCCTGGGCCTCCTGGATATTATTATAAGCTATTAACAGATTGGTCTGAAAAAGGTTTATAGTGCCCAGCCTGGGCTGTTGAGATTGTGTCCACAGCGCCCTCTCCTGGGCACCACAGGACACCGATGTAGAAGAGACTTCCTGAGCTGAGGAAGGTGGTGGGCATGGGTTGGTCTCTGGCCCTCAGTTTAGTATTTATTGAGTGCGGTGTTTAGCAGTGGGTACAGGACTTATACAGGATAGAGAAATTATATAATTCATGCCCTGGAGGTGCCTGGAGGGTAATGAAGAAAACTGAGGCAGAAACAGATAGCTTCAGCTTTTCAGCTATGTATGCCTGATTAATAGTCTACTCTACCTTCATAAAACATTTAAATACACGTAGTGATGCTGACTAGATTACTTCATTTAGTATTACAGAATTACAGAATTCTACTTTTTAAAAAATGGATCCAAGGAATTAGAATCTAAGGTTCCCAACAACCAAAGAATTACCTTCTAAATGAGACTAACAAAAATAGCCTGGCATAGACGGAGGCCACTTGAACAAGAGTTAGTGCCTTGGATTCTCACCTGGGTTGTGCCGGGAACAAGCCCTGCAATACAAGGTACACCCTAAACCTTTAAGCTTGGTTTTCTCCTGGTTGGCTCTCAGGATCTTGGGGTGAAGGGAGTTTGGGTGAGAGGAGGGCAAGGGAGGGCAGAGATGCCTAAGGATTGTTTTGCGGTTGTTTTTGTTTTGATTTTTAAATATCACATTGAACAATTCTGGCCTTTATATCAAACTCACATTTGGTTTACAACAGATTTTGTAATCTGCCCTCGCAGCCACCCGCCTGGCCGCATCTTGCCCGCCTGTTCCTGTTCTTGGGAGAGACCCATGTTCTCTGGTCTCTGGGGAGCCTGTGCTTCCCGGGCCTTCTGCTCTGCCCTTCCTCCCATCACTTCTCCACCCACTGTTATGGGGTGAATTGTATGCCTCAAAATTCATATGTTGAAGTCCTAATCCCGAGCACCTCAGAATGTGGCCTTATTTGGCAAAAGGGTGCTGCCTCTAATCCAGTAGGACTGGTGTTCTTACAAAAAGGAGAAAATTTAGACGGGGGGGATACAAGAAGAGTGCCACGTAAAGTGGGGAGTTATGTTGCCACAAGTCAAGAAATGCCAAACATTGCCTGTAAACCACATAAGGCTCGGGGAGAGGCCTCAAACAGATTCACCCTCACAGCCTCAAAAGGAACAAACTCTGCCAATATTTGGATTTTGGACTTCTGGCCTCCAGAATTTATAGAGACAATAAATTCCTGTTGTTTAAATCACTCCGATTGTGGTTCTTTGTTACAGCTGCCCTCAGATTTAGTGCATCCCTTTCAGGACAGCTCTCAGGCATCACCTGGAGGCCTTCTTGGGCCTCAGTCTGGCTCACCCAACATCCCCAGGATTCACACAGCATCCAAATCTTTTCTAAGACTTCAAGTAGGCCTTGCCGCTGCCCTTAGATGCTGCACCCCACATCCTAGTGCACATACTAAAATGCATCCATGCCCCAAATTAAATATAATTTTATGGTGTGAAAGGGTATGTTTTATACTGTTAATCAGAAAATTTACTACTTTAATTTATAATTGTTTATATCAGCAATCATTATGTATATTTGGGAATTGCAGGAAAGTGAAAAAACCTAGCTTACAAATTGTTTTCAGATGTAATAACTTTTTATAAATAATTAATTTGGATGTGGTTGACATAATGTTACATTTTGTAGACTTTCAATTACATATGTATTTGATATTATCATGTTCTTTTCATATTTTGGACATTATATATATATTTTTAGGACTCAAACATTTTTATAATTCCTAGGAAAGCTTGCAGGCCTTAAGTTCCTGCCTGTGGTGCCTAATGAATCAAACACCCCTTAGCATCCTGAACTTATTTCTGTTGCAGGACCTGGCACTCTGGATGTAACTGACATTTCCTTGTGTTTCTCTTGCAAGTCTATAAATTCGTGCAAGACCAGTCTCTGCCTTATTTCTCTTTGTATCCCACCCAGCATGCTGTCTGACATGCAGCTGGTTGTTCAGTAGACTCATTTAAGGAACAAATGAGCAATTTTTAACGAATTCCACCTTTTAAAATTACCAAGTATGGCAACAATTAATGTTTCTACTTTGAAGCTTAGAAGCAAGGAATAGCTAAACATGAAACAAAGAAAAACTCAGGACACAATTTTTTACATTTCAGTGCATTTCTATTATGGGGACAAACCCACGTTTTACAGCTTGAGGACAAAACCATTGTCATTTTGCTACTTCTAAAGAGTAGCTGCTACTCTTTAGAGTTGGTAAGTAATCTAACTGGACTTCCATCTTTGTTGGCCTTTCCCCAGGGCCCTGGCTCAAGGAGGTGAATCTGGCATGGAGTTCAATTTAAGAGTTTAGAATACATGCTAGAGAGAAAAGGCCTGGAGGAGAAAAAACATCGACATAACAGGGGGCGGGGAATGAGTGGTCTTTGGAAAGAAGCAGGCATGTGGGGAGGAGGAAGGCAAAGTGGGAAGAAGGCAGTTACCTGTATAATAACGGAGCTGCAGATGAGATCATAAGCAGGTGAGCAACCAAGTGGGAGCTGAGAGTTTACCGTTGCCTCAAACAACAGTAAGTGCTGGCCTGGACTGTCTCCTGTCACCCTCTGACAGCTCTGCAACACAGCTATCGTTCTCCCTACTACACTCATAAAGAAACTTGGTTTTAAAGAGGTTAAGCTGAGGTGAAGGTGAAGGTCTTACAACTGGTGATGGCAGAGCTGGGACTTGGAGTTGGTGTGGCCCCAGAGCCCACACTCCTTGCTACCACCAACCCTCCATCAAGTTGTATTTGTGTGTCCATCACTACATGACGGCCTCCTTGAAGGCAGAAATGTTATGTCCGTATTGTATTATAAGTAGGTTTTCTGATGTTTTTTAGTGGAAGGATATAATTGCTGACTGAATCAATTGATTTTGACTAAGGAAAGCACATCACACTCTCCAAATTCATTTCTTTTGTTGTTCATTACGATATTTATTTATAGGCAATAATTCCTTGAATCAAGATCTAGTCTATAAAAAATATCAGCACAAAACAATGTTTGATCTTCACTGGGTAGTTTCACTAGCTCTGTGTGTATTAACTCATTCAATCCTCTCAGAAACCCTCCGAGCGGAGCAGCAGCCTGCTCTGTGCTCCCAACATGGGGCAATTCTCAAAATCTGCACAACCGGATGTGATGACTCTGCCTATAACCCTTATTGTGCCCATTTTAGAGATGGAGAAACTGAGGCATAAAGATGTTCAGGGAAACTTTCTTAGGTTCAGAGTTTACTCAAACTTATGGTAACTACATCAAACTGTGCAAAATTTGGTAAGATGCAACATCGTTAATTCAGCCTAGTAGCAAATGTGGGTGTGGAAAGGTGGTAGAATTTACACTGCTTGGAAAGTATATGAATTATAGAGTTATTTGTTGAATTATAGAGTTATTTCTAAGGAAATTACTTCTATTACATTAAACTATACTTAACCAATTAGTTAAGTACTATCAGAATGTCTATCGTAAAGCACTGTTGTGGTCCTTTAATGAATGTTAATGTCTGATTTGTGGTCAGGAATAATTAATGTACAAAAATCCTTAAAATTACAGAGGGGCTGGCTTTATTTAGTCAGTTAAATATGCCCCCTTACAATTCTATTAACTAGCTTGGCAATTTATTTACTAAATAATTTCTTCTTCAATTACCCAAAGACTGCACCATATTTCAAATGAGTGTATTACAATTCATAATTGAGTTACACTTAATAAGATTTTAGTATATTGTTAATGACTGAGTTAGAAAGGCCATAGGCAGGAGCTTCAAGGGAAAAACATTTTTAAACTTTTGACAGAACAACTCTTAAGCCAATGATAAGATAGGCTATAAACGTGGTGTATGGCCAATGTAATACAGATGTTTTTTGGTGTAGTCTCTAGAATAAACTGCTCAGTTAAAAAAAAAAAGTTCACAGAATTTCAAGTAATGTTTTCCTATGCATATATTAATATTTGCTCTTATTCTTATAAAATGGTTTTAAGTGTCGCATAGTGGTTTGGGCTTCCAATGTGCACAGATTCCCCCGGGGGTCTTGTTACCCTGCAGATTCTGATTCAGTGGGTCTGCGGTGAGGACAGAGAATCTGCATATCTAAAATGCTCCCAGGTGAAGCTGATGCTGAACACTGTAGAACCCAGACTTGAGGAGCCAAAGTGTTAGAACTGGGTGAAAATTCTAGCTCTGCCACTTATTAGATCAGTGTCCTTGGGCAAAGAATTTAACTTCTTTTTTTTTTTTAGATTTTTATTGGGGAATTGGAGGAGGGGAACAGCATTGGGGGATCGGGGAAGGGGAACAGACAAGTTGCTGTCTTTTTGTTCTTCAGTCTAGTTGCGGAGGACGTTGCTTCACTGGCCCATGTTGGTATCGTCATTGCGCTCTTCCCGGGTGAGGCAGATCGGTTGCCGGCCTCTGGATGGTGGCTCACTGCGGCTATTGGCCGCTCACGCTGGCTGCCACCCACTCACTGTAGCCTATGGCAGCCCACTGCAGCAGGGGCTGCAGCCTACACCATTGCCGGGGCTTGCGCAGCCCAGCCCAGCTCCAGGTGGAGCTGTTGTTAGCTGTAGAGGGCAGTGTCACCGGCCCTCATATGTGGGCTCCGAACCGGGACTGCTGGCATCCCAAAACCAGCTCTTAACCAATGCGCCACTCGGCTGGCCCAGGAATTTAACTTCTTAGTTTTCTCATCTGCAAAATGGGGTAATGCTAATAGTGCTAATAGTATGCTAATAGTATATACATCATAGGGGTGTTGTGAAGATAAGATTCGTTAATGAATATAAAGCAATGCAAGCAGAAGAAAAAACAGTTATTAGACTACACATGTGGTTTTCACTTAGCAATACATCCCGGGGATCTTTCTGTCAGTAGAATAAAATCTACCCCATTCTTTCTAACAGCTGCATAGTATTCCACAATTGGATATATCTTGATTTGCTTCATTCCAATGGATTTTTTTTATTTTTTAAATTGTGGTAAAATACACATAACATAACATTTATCCTTTCCACCATTTTAAAGTGTACATTTCAGTGGCATTAACATCCACACACTTGTGCAACTGTTGTCGGAGAGTGGGCCTTTCTCGGCGCAAAGTTCAGGTCCTTGGCAACTCGAGCAAAGAATTGAACGAGATACCAGAGTAAAGCAGTAGAATAAGTAATTTATTAGGAAAGATAGTACATTTAGAAGTAAAAGTAGACCTGAATACTAGAGGATGGCTCAAGGGCCCAAAGAGTGTGGAGTGGGTTCCCTCCTAGGACTTGGGGTTTTTATCCTTTTTTCTCCAGGATGGGCTGTTCTTTCTGGGCGTAGGACCACTTGATTGACGCCTGTGATTGAGAAGAGGTACTCTGTAGGTGTAAGTGACTGGTCTGTTCTAGTTGGATATTTTGTGTCCACTTGCTTTTCCTGCAGGGGTAGGTAATTACAATACAACCAATACAACAGGGAGTTTTGGGTGGAGAGGGGAAGTACCTCAGGCGGTTGCACTCTGTGGGATGCGTAGGAATGTAGAGACCCAATGCCTTCCTCTGCCTGCCTAGTTTCTCCTTGAGAGACGTGATCCCCATAAAATCTCTATGGGAAGCTGAGGGAAAGGGGATCTCCTCTTCTTTATCTGTTTCCTGCTGGGCAGGGGCGTAGTGCTGTCCCTGCCTATTGGGGTTCACGGAACTCTCACCCTAGCTGATCTCAGATGAGAGGAAGGGGTCTCAAGCTCCACCTGGAAGACCGTGTTGGCTTGTTTGTTGGGGTATCCCCTGTATCCTCAAGGCTCCTGAATGAGGACAAAAATATAGATCTGTTAGTTCTTATGAAACTTGTGGCTATTCACTCCATCATTCAGGTGGAGTCAGTTGTCTGGACATAGAATGGGTTTGACATTTAGCTTCCTGGACTGGGGTGATATTAGGAAGTCACAGGCTTTCAACTAGTTATGGGAAGCAGGGGTAGGAGACTTACATTGTTTCAGATTCAGGAACTAATTTGCAAAGCAATTAAGAAGCAAGGAGGATCTTCAGTCCAAGATTCACAAACTGGTTAGAAAAACAATCTAAGCCCAAGAGCTAAGAAACTCAAGAACTAGGGAGGAGACTTAACATTTTTATAGAAAAGGAAACATTAAAGTTTTTCAGTGGTGGAGGCCAGTGCTGCTCAGTTGGCCGGTAACACAGCCATCACCACTCCCCATCTCAAGAACTTTTTCCATCATCCGAAACTGAAACCCTTTACCCATTAAATCATAACTCCCCATTACTCCTAGCCCCTGATAACCTCTATTTTATTTTCTGTCTCTATGAATCTGCCTATTCTTGGTCTTTTGTACAAGTGATGTCATACAATAATTGTTCTTTTGTGTCCCCAGTAGATTTTGAAGGACATGTTTTCTCAGTGGCCCTTTCTGCAGAATCCACACTCTAAATCCTGAAATCTCTAAGGAGCTGGTGGTTGTCCCTCTCTATGAGAGGCAGGAATTAGGTCTGATCTCCTGACCTGCGATGTGTAACTTCTGCAGACTTCTGACTCTAATGAACAAAACCACCATCACTTTCATTCCCTGAATACTGCAGAGTGTTCTGTGAGATGGGAAAAATAACCTTCATTTTTGCAGATGCAGAAACTGAAGATCAGAGTCTAAATTACGTACCTGCTATTAGTTAGTTAGGGACAGAAGTGGGTTATAGTTAGGTCCGGATCCAAAGCCCAATGCCCTTTCCAATACCTAGTAGTCTGGCAAACGAAAAAGCAATCATTTCCAGGGTTTTTCACCCATATTCTATTAATTCAGGTGGAATTTAAATGAAGCACGCCTGATAACTGGAGATTCAGCTATAGAGCCAAAATAATTGGGGTATTTGCTAAACAAAAGAATTCATTGCAGAACCTGTCTTGAGCTGACGTATCTCATTTTTTTACTCAGTTTTCCAGACAGAGAACATTTTCACCTGCTTCTGTGTTTGAGTAGACTTATACTGCCTGCTATGGTCCAGCCTCCTTTTTCATGGGATCTCTTCCTCATCACCAGTGTATGTTGATTGAGAGGGGTAGTTAAGCAAACAAAGGACTAGAAGAACCTCAGAAAACAGTTTCTTACAGAGCTAATCTTACTCGAAAACACTGCAGCCTCTCCCTTCAGCACTGCAGAAGGAGAAAGAACACTGAGAGCCAGCCACTCTGATCCCTGACACACATAACAAAAGTCAGACTGCTCGACTGGTATCTTCAGATATTCCCCGGCCAACCAAATGGGCAAGTGGTGTGTGTTGTGTACACATGTGTATCCAATTACTTTATACAACTAGACTCAAATGTTCTCTTTTTTAAAAAACAAAACATACTTCTAAATTCGTTGGGGGAAAATAAAAATCCTCTAAAAATGGCTACAACCACCACATCTAAAAATTCCGTGTCTTTCTCCTATGAGGTATCTTTTGTCTCTTGTTTTTGCCAAGAAGCAAGAGCCCTGTTTACGTTTTGCATCACTCTCTTCACGTGCTCGCTTTTGGGATCCTCTTCGCCAGGCTCACATGTTGTTTTGGCAGTCCGCACGCATTCTTTCCTGCTTCTATCCCTTAAAGGAGCCATGTTCGGTCGAGGAGCACTGTAGCACTGGGTCTGTCACCCCAGCAGTGGCGGGACGGGTGTATTGCATGTTGTGATTGCGTGATGTTGTGCTTCGGGTCTGTTTTGACTAGCTGGGTTTTAGATCAGGGCGATTAGGGAAAGCTTGCTAATATCAATAAATACAATGTAGAACCCTAAACCACTAAATTATCATTCATTGTGAACACAACAAGAAAGAAAATAATGACAATGTCCACAAGGATTCTTGGAAGATGTACCAGTCAGAAAGTCAAGATTTTCCAGATCTGATGTTTTTTAGTGACTTGGGTCAAACTCGTTAATATTTCTGTGATGATGACTCATAAGCATTCCCTACAGAGTTACTAGGGATTTTATTATTAGGCAAACTTCTGATTTATTATAAGTAAGTCTGAAATTCAAATCATGTGTAGCTCCATCCAATGAATGGCTTTGAAGGATCCACAAAAAGCAACTCCCTTAAACCCCATGGTTGTGACACAATAAAAGGGTGAGGGTACATCTCATGCTAGGACAGTATTATTTTCTCATTGCAGCAAAAATTGCTGCCTTTCTTAACTCACACTCCATATCAGAAGATGATCTTCATCTTTGATCCCATTCTTTCAATGGTTTGTAAAATATAATTTTGTATCCACATGCAGCAAGACCCCTTTAAACTATGGGGCTTGTATTATGTACAGGGTCCAGAAAAACGGGGGTAAAATAAAGCTATCCCTCCAGTTTTATAAACATGTCATTAACTATCCATTTGGGGTAGGTGAAATGTGATGCACGTGGCTTCTAGGGTCCATGTATTCCTGAGAGATTGTGGTTACTGTATATGCTAAATTATAATTCAGTACACATTGATGAAACATTTGAATGCTGTGCTTGCCTTCAGTCAAGAGACCGAACTGAACAAGAGAACAAGAGATGAAATAGCTAGTAGCAGCCTTTCCAGAAAGGCTCCCATCTTCTCCTCTCCACCTCAGTATCATGTCCCCACACAGGGTGGGTGGTTTCAATTGCTCAACAAGCACGTGAGAGACACAATGAAGTATGTCTAGTTCAGGAGAAAAGATGTGTGTACATAAAAGAGCTAGAGATCAATACAAGGTCACAGAGAATCAAGCACTAGAATGTGGTAACAAAGACATGAGTATGGATTGGAATTTTAAAAGGGGATAAAATGGCTGGGTTAAGGTTAGTAAGGGTCTTTTGTGGAAGAAGGAACCTCATGAGCTGGCCCTTGAATGAAGGGAGGAATTGAACTCATGTAAAGAACAGAAAAGTGGGCATTTCAGGCTGGGAAACAGGTGATCTCAAAGCAAAGCTCAGGGGTAGGAAGGCTGTGCATGCATGTTTCTCTTTGTCTTTCCTTTATATTTCTTGCTGCTCCTTCACACATCTGAGTTCCTCCAACTCCAGCTAATAGGCTGCGCATTTATAGAATAGCCACTTGCATTTTACACCATCTGTTCAGGGACCGTTTTGTACCTACTCTCCTATCTTTGGGGGAGGGGAAAAGAATTGTATTTAATGAGGAAGAAATGGAATCATTAAAGAGAAATGTGCTCCTTTCCTTCATTTCCTCCCCTTTCTTCCCAAATGATTCATTCCTAAGGTATTTGATGGGGCAGAGTGAGGTGGAAATCCAGGTGACTGCAGCCTGACTCGGGGTGTCAGAGCTGGAGCAGAGAGGGAAGCATCTATAAAGAGGGGAGGGATGGCAGTAAAGATAGGAAATTGATCAAATAAATAAACATATGAGGTAAAAAGTATAACTATTGCACTGTGTTGTACACCTGAAGCTAATTAAAAATAAATAAATAAATTTAATTAAAAAACATATGAAGGTTTCTCACCATCAGAGAAGGGATTTTGGAGAGGGAAAAAATTAATATAAACACTATGGTATTGGATTGCAATTATGATGTTGAAGATAGAAAAGTAGATGATAGATAGATAGACAGACAGACCAGATGGTAGAAATGTAAACATAGATGTGATTTTGCATATATATTTTGTAGCCGGCACTTAAAGATGGTCCCCAATCATACACTTTGGCAGGCCTGGGTCTCCCCTGCCTCTTTCATGTGGAGAGGTGATTGTAGTAAGGCACTCTTAAGATGGCTCCCAATGATCCACACCTCCTGGTATCCATGTCCTGTATAATTCCCTCCCCTTGAGTGTGGCAGGATGTATGACTTGCTTCTAACTAATAGAATGCAAAGCAAAGATAATAGGATATCATATCTGGATTATGTACATAAGATTATAAGTCTGTCTTGCTTAGAGACTCTCTCCCTTGATGGCTTTGAAGAAGCAAGCTGCTATATTGCTAGCTGCTCTGTGCAGAGGCTCAAATGACAAGGGACTGAAGGCAACCTCCAGCCAACAGGCAGTAAGCATCCCTCAGTACACCAAATCCACAAAGAACTGAATTCTGCCACCACATAAGCTTGGAAGTGCATCTTTCCCCATTGGAGCCTGGAGATAAAACCACAGCCCCAGCTGATACCCTGAAGCAGAGGACCCAGCTAAGACATGCCAGGACTCCTGACCTCAAAAACCAGAAGAAAATAAATGTGTGTTATTTTAAGCTGCTAAATTTGTGGTAATCTGTAATGCAGCAGTATATGTAGTATATAAACCTTAGCTCTCACTGACAAGGCCTAAGGGCAGCAATACTCCGAAAGCAATAAGCACACCTGGTACCCAGATTTGGGTTTCAAATGTCATTTTCAACTAAAAGGAACCATGGCTCCTTAGAGAAATAACTGATTCCAGGGCTGCAGCATGAAAAGTA
Source organism: Aselliscus stoliczkanus (assembly GCA_033961575.1). NCBI lineage: Eukaryota > Metazoa > Chordata > Mammalia > Chiroptera > Hipposideridae > Aselliscus > Aselliscus stoliczkanus. The sequence continues at coordinate 17,441,738 of CM066730.1, read as the reverse complement.
CAAGATGAACCTGGAACATTTTGTTGTGCCAGAAAGTAAGGAAGAGCTCAAAGAATAATGGGGACATGTCAGAAGGACATCGAAGCTGAGCTTGAAAGAGATCCTACAGGTCAAATCAGGGATAATTTCAGCATCAAAATAAATGATAGTAGTAGTAGGATTATGAATTTATTGAATAAAACAGGAAGCCATGAGTCCATAGAGATACAAATAATCAAATGAATAAATTGAAAGTTTGATAAGAAATGAGAGAGTCAGACCATTTCAAATTACTTCTCCACAAAATATTTATTTATTACAAAGAGGAAAAGGACTAACTTTATAGAGGATTAGCCTGGCAGATGCCACCTTTATTAAATGGTCAAAGTTAACATCATCATTAATGGGAGACATTAAAATCATGTGGCACCTGATAGGGTGCACTGAACACACGGGCATTTATATACTATTCCTGCCAAGATGCATACCTTGAATCTACTCGTGAGAAAATATCAGACAAATTCAAATTCGGGGACACTCTCAAAAATAACTGGCTTGTGATCTCAAAAGTGCCAGGGGTGCGAAAGTCAAGGAGAGACTAGGGACTGTCCCATGGCTACAGAAATATGACAACCAAATGCAATGCATGGTTTTGAACTGGATCCTTTGGCTGTAAACAATGCTACTGGGGCAATTTGAAAAATCTGAATCGGGTGTAAAGATTAAATGGTGGCAATGCATCTGTGTTCCTTTCCTGATTGTGATGGTCATACTTTGGTTGTGTAAAAGGATGTCTTTGTAGGAATTCCACACTGAAGTATTCACATGTGATGGAGATTATGTTGGCAACGTATTCTCAAATGGCTCAGTAAAAGTTCTTTGTATTGTATTTCCAACTTCCATGTAACTCTGTGATTGTTTCAAAGTAATAAATAAATTAAAAATGAAGACATTTGGACCTGCTGAGTGGCACGTTGGCTAAGAGCTGGTTTGGGACACCAGCGGTCCTGGTTTGGATCACACATATGAGGGCCAGTGACACTGCCCTCTACCGCTAAGATGGTGAACAACAGCTCCACGTGGAGTTGGGCTGCTGTGAGTTCCCAGGACGGCATAGCTGCAGCCCCTGCTGCAGTGGGCTGCCATAGGCTACAGTGAGTGGGCAGCAGCCAGCATGAGCGGCTGGCAGCCAGAGTGAGCTGCCAAGAGCTGCTATGAGCAGCCATCCAGAGGCTGGCAGCTGATCTGCCTCACCCGAGAAGAGTGCAATGATGATACCAACATGGGCCAGTGAAGTAATATCCTCCACAACTAGACTGAAGAACAAAAGGACAGCAACTTATCTGTTCCCCTTCCCTGGTTCCCCAATGCTGTTCCCCTCCCCTAATTCCCCAATAAAATCTTTTGAAAAAAAAAAAATAAAGACATTCTAGTCCAGTGTTTCTCAGAGTGGTCCCCAGACTAGAAGCATCAGCACTACACTTGTGGAAATGCAAATTCTTGGTCCCCATTGGATCTATCCTTCAGGTGATTCTGATGCACTCCTGAAGTCTGAGAACTACTGTACTCTTTCGTGTATTCAAAACATAACATTCAAAAAGCCATTTCTTAGCCAAGTATGACTCCTGCTATTGAACACAAGTAATATTGCTCGTTTTGAATTGCTACCTCTATTTCCATTGATGATCCATTATAAAGCTGACAAAGTTGATACAGGTAAAGAAAGTGGGATAATAGATTTTAAAACTGCTTTGGAAAAAGAAAAAAAAGGAACTGCTTTTTATTGAGAGCATGTCATATGCCAGGTTTTGTGCTAGGTTCTTTCTGGTAGGAAAGAAAATTCACAGATTTTTAGGATGTCCTCCAGAAATTTAAAATGTTACATTGACCAGACTCCCCAACCTTACTGGCTTGACCTTCACGGAATATTTTAGTTTTTCAGCAATCTAGTCAACATTCATTCAAGAAACATCTATTGAGGACATACTATGTGCCACACAGTGAGCAAAGCATCAAAAGTTATACCATAGTAGATTCACATACACAGTATTTGGGGGCTATGACACAAACCTTCATAGTACATATAACCTTTTTGTAAGTCACAGCTTTACTGAGATATAATTTACCCATTTAAAGTGTACAATTCAATGGTTTTTAGTATATTCAAAAGTTGTGCAAACATCACAATGAATTTTAGAACATTTTCATCACTTCTAAAAGAATCCCTATACTGTTATAAGTCACGCCCCATTCCCTCCTTCCCTTAGCTCCTGGCAACCCTAATTTACCTTCTGCCTCCAAGGACTGGCCTACTTTGTACATTTCATATAAATGGAATCATAATATATTGACATTTTGTGACTGGCTTCCTTTACTTAGTATAATGCTTTCAAGGTTCTTCCATGTTGTAGCAGGTACCATATTTCATTCTTTTTTATTGTGAAAGGCTGTTCCATTGTATGGATATGCTACATTTTATTTATCCATTCATCCCTTGGTGGACATTTGGATTGTTTCCACCTTTCGACTACTATTAATAATGCTGCTACAAATATTTGTATACAAGTTTTGATGTGGACATATATCGTCATGCCTCTTGGGAATACACCTAGGAGTAGTATTGGTGGGTCATATGGTAACTCTATGTTTAATGTTTTGAGGCACCACCATACTGGTTTGCAGAGTAGCTGCCCCATTTTGCATTCCTACCAGCAGCATATGAGGGTTCTAATTTTTCCACAGTCTCATCAACACACTATTTGTACATGTAATCTTCGCATCACCATCAAACTGTGAAAAAAACATTCTTAAAATGAAAACCATGGGATGGGTTATAAAGACCTGGAATCAAGCATTATGAAAGTAGCTTGTCCTCACATCAGGAAGTATTTAAGGAGTGCCTACTCGATGTGGGGCATTAGAATAGGAAATGGGTTCTTTCAAGGTGTAGTGCTCCTGGTTGCGTTAAGTAATGGGGCACCTATGACTCAGATTTCCCTGGCAAGCCAGGAAAATCTCTAGGTCTGGTTCTACAGGCAGAGCAACGTGACTGAAAAGTCTGGTGCTTCCAATCACCCACTGTGGGCACAGGCAAGTAATAATTGTTTGGGCTCCTCAGTGAGCCAAGTGGAGATGTAAGACAGCAGAGCCCACCCAGGACATCGGCATTTGGCCGAAATTTCCAGCTCTAGGTTCAGACCCACCTTTAGACCTAATGGTGACTCATCAGCCAGAGCTGACCCACAGAAGTGCATTGTTTCGCCTGTGCCATGCAGTGTTTCAGACATTCTTATTTGCATTCCTTTACACTCTCCAGTCTGGTACAGATGCCACTGCTGTTTCATACGTAACCTGGTTCACTCTTTTACACAATCTGTCTGGCTCCCGGAGGTATATGAATGTGCGTGTCCTGCTTAGAATGATGCCTGAGTCATATGGTGAAAGCCTGGGCAATTATTAAGTAGAACATTACTGACATCATCAAAAAACAACTAGTCAGGTATTTACACGGCATCATCAACAAGAAGCAGTTATTACGCAGATAATTGTGCAACATGCTACAAAGAAAACAATAAACAGATGTGCCCTATACCTACGAGGACCTTACAGACTAAAATAAACCACACCGACACAGGCAGACGTTCACAGGGCCAACAGAGAATGGAAAAAAACATACAGACCGTGAAAATAAACAGGATGGAGGTTAGCTCTGAGCACGGCAGCACAGCCAAACTTATGACTGCGCTTCTGCTTACACACATGCATGCTGAAAACGGATTTCTTTACAAGATACTCTTCCCAGCTTGCTCCTATGAAAATTTGCAAGTGTTTGCTGATTAGCTCTATAACATGATTTGCAAGACTTGTGAAATTCCAACACTCTTTAGTAATGCAAACATGTTTGTTTGTTTGTTTGTTTTCCTTTCAGAAAGCTCTCTTATGGCAAAGGTAGTCACTGAAATGATCAGCTGTGTGATTAGAAATGCCATTTGACAAGGAGCCCATGCATCCCTAAATGCTATTGGTGCCCTGACCAGTTCCCATGACCTGCCAGTTTGCCCATTGTGGTCTGCTGTGAGTGCTAGCTGCCAACAGATCATGCCACACCCTTCTTCAGAGAATCGCCTTGCCTGAAGGAAGCCTCCTTGCCCAGAGATGCCCAGGATGTTATGCTCCCCCCGGGAGGTAGGTGGTTTGCAGCTAATGAAGGATTAATGCAGTTTATAAAAGTCCTCGACTCTTGCCTAAGCTGAGGCAATTCTGCAGTGCCATACACACTCCAAAGCTTCCTGTGGGGTCAGGCTGAAGCCAGACTCCACTGAACCCTCATTTTTACCTGGCTTCTCCCCTCAGCAGTATCCTGCTTCCCTTATTCCCTTACAGATTTCACTTGAGAGCAGTCTCTCAAAAAAGAAAGAAAGAAAGAAAACAAAAATCACTTGCATCAGAAACCCTATATCCGGCTCTGCTGCTGGGAAACTGGACGTGAGATACCTGACCTGTCCTACAAAGTTATCCTTATGGGGTCGGATTTTCAAATGGCTGTGAAAGCATGGAATACATAACATTAGGCATGTAATGGTTAAAAAGTAACAGCCTAGAGCTGTGGCAGCCAAGATGGCCCTCTAATAATATTTTTAAGGCAGCTTTATGGCATTTATGCTTCTACTCAATGGAAGAGACATTTCAGTCATACCCCAATCATAAAATTATTTTTCTATCAAACCAGAGTGATTATAACCCCTTCCTTTACGAGAGAGAGAGAGAGAGAGAGAGAGAGAGAGAGAGAGAGAGAGGAGAGAGAAATGACAAAGGCAAGTAGTGAAACTAGATTTGCCTTGTTGATGTATGCCGTTTATATGACTTGTGAGCTCTGAATCCTACCAAAAAAGTACATTCGAATAAAAAGCATTGCAATTTTGATGAGGAGATATGTTAATGTACCACTCTGGCTTCCACAATACACAGTATACCTAATCTTAAGAACTCTGTACAGCTTTTCACCCCATAACCTAAAAAAGTTTGAAGTGTGAGTATGTGTGCATTGGTTTTTCTGTGGCTGCCATAACAAAGTACCACAAACTTGGTGGCTTAAAACAACTAAAGTTTACTCTCTCATAGTTCTGAAGATCAGAGGTCTAGAATCAAGGTGTTGACAGGGCTGCACTCCCTCCAGCTCTGTAGGGGGGGAATTCATTCTTTGCCTCTTCCAATTGCTGGTAGCTGTTGACATTCCTTGGCTTGTGGCTGTATCTCTGCCCCATTTTCACATGGTCTTCTCCTCTGTATGTGCCTTCTCCTTATCCATCTGTCTCAAATCTCCCTCTGCCTCTCTGTATAAGTATACTTGTCATTGGCTTTAGGGCACACCGGGATAATCCAGGATTATCTCATTTTGAGATCCTTAGTTCAACCATGTTTACAAAGACTCTCTTTCCAAATAAGGTCACATTCATAGGTTCATAGGTGGCTATTTGGAGAGCCATCTTGGGGTCTACCACAGCATTTACGTGTGTGCTTGTACAACCACACTGAGATAAAGAGGGATGTGCATATTTGAAGACTCTGACCAGGGCCGTATTTGCACACGTATGCTCACATTGAACACCTAGTCTTGATTCTTTAGAAGCAGGCCAGAAGGTTCTTGTCATAATTCTGGTTTGTAATTTTGCGAGCACAAATTGTATCACTTATGTGTTAATGTTAGCGCACTACATGGAAATATGCACTTGGTCATTGAGTAGCCTAGGCAACCACCCAATATCCATGTCAGTGTGGCTTTGTTGTTCTCTAGTCACGTAGGTTATTTTCATTATACTTACGGAATTTTATCGGGTGGCATAATATGCTATGGTGGGATTTGGAATCTTGTAAGGATTAGAAAGGTTTTAGGCCTCTTAAGAATGCCAAAGATCAGGGCTGGCCGAGTGGTGTGGTGGTTAAGTGCTGGCTTGGGACGCCAGTGGCCCCGGTTCGGATCCCACATATGAGGGTCGGTGACACTGTCCTCAAAAAAAAAAAAAAAAAAGAATGCCAAAGATCAATTATTTATGAGAAGTTTTCAGGTGGATAGTGGCATAAGGGACATATGAGGGACTGAGAATATTGGTGATATTAAGAGACAGATCAGTAATTCCATGGCTAATGCCACACTTCTTTAAATAATTGATACATATTTGAAGTTAAAAAATTTGTAAGATAAACGAATTGCAGCTGAAGGCAGGAAAATACTAAAGAAGTCATAGAAACAGTTTATGCTGCTTTTTAAGATACAGATGTTCTGACATCTTTGAAATATGACAATTTGAAAAAGCCTCACATATTGCTGGGCATACTTTTTCTTGCATGTCTTTAAAGGCACTTAAGGAAAATAAACAAAATGTCATAAAACATTAAAAACCAAGTATAGTGATCTATAGCCATGATGAAATAATGAATTGTGAAATGAATTGTTTCACTAAATTACTTTCTTTTAATATTTACTTAGATTATTTAAGTCTTGCACCTTCTTTGAGGACCATCATGATTAAGAAAGGTAGGGGTGGGCCGGCTGACTGGCGCGGTGGTTAAGCGCTGGCTTGGGAAGCCAGCGGCCCTGGTTCGGGTCCCACATATGGGGGCCAGTGACACTGCCCTCAAAAAAAAAAAAAAAAAAGAAAGGTAGGGGTGTAGGGGTGTGTGTGTGTGTGTATGTGTGTGTCTGTTGTGTGTTATATTTCCATGCTGTAACCTAGGTACAAAGAAACTTAAATTTAAAAATTAATTCATTTTACTTATAACAATGGGTTAGGCTGGAGAGTTATTTTTCCTAGATTATTAGAAAAACAGCCATGGTGATTTTGTCTGTATTATAGCACTTTTCACACTCTACTCTGAAAAAGAATTGGTTGTGTTAATAATATTCTTTCCTACAAAACTATAAACTCCTTGAGGCTAAGGACCTTAGGTTCCTTTTTGTTTTAATGTCCACCTGCTGCCTAGCACTGTGTATTGCATATAGCAGGTACTCGAATGACCGAAGAGCATATGACGGGAATGCAGTCCACACCTCAGTTAAACGGGAGGCTAACCCCCAGTGAAGAGGCAAGTTGTAGCCCACAATGATATCTAGCACTTTGGGGAATTACTTATCATTTATCATTTAAGGACACATCTTTTTTTTTTCTTTCCCGCCTTCTATTTTTTCTATTTTCATCTTTCTTTTTCCTTTCCCTTCCTAACTTTGTAGCTACAGACTGAAAGTCTGTGTCCTCCCGAAAATTCATATATAGAAACTTAATCCCCAATGTGATGGTATTTAGAGGTGGGGGCCTTTGGGAGGTGATTAGGTCATGAGGATGGAGCCCTTGTAAAAGAGACTCCAGAGAGACCCCAGAGAGAAGACGGCCATCTGTGAACCAGGAAGCAGGTTCTCATCAGACACTGAGTCTGCTGGACGCTTAAGCATGGACTTTCCAAGTCTCCAGATCCATGAGAAATAAATGATTGTTCTTTATAAGACACCCAGTCCCTGGCACTTTGTTCTGCCAGCCTGAACTTACTAAAACACCATGCCTTTGGCTGCCCGCACCCTATAGAATCCACTGAACCCATGGCCATTTCACAGGCCAATCGGTAGCATTGCCTGGAATTCAGGGAAATTCTGGGGCAGCCTTCCCAGAACCTCATCGTGCCTGCCCAACAACCCTGAAGGAGACAGCAAAGGAAGTGAGTTTCTGCTATCTGCTTCCTGCTGTTACTCCATTTTGGGCGCACTTTTCAGATTGCTATAAAGAAACAAGAAAGAAGGAACATAGAAATCAATGTGAAAAAAAAATGTGAGTTTTGACAAATGAAAGAGTTACAGTGGACTAGAAAAAGCAGAAGGAAAAATTAACAGGAAAATCAAGAGATTGTTAGATTAACTTGTTAAATAATTGTTAGCTCAGATTCCTTAAGCCAAAATTGCAATTTTTGTTTAAATTCTTCTAGAACTGATTTATAAAATAATTTCCTCTAAATGTAATAACTTTTGGTTTTCACATACTTTTTATTAATGAACACTTAATTGTAACCATTATATTCACACATGAATATGGAATAGTACATTTGTGTTATTCCATGTAATTCTACAGATCCTTTCACCCTGAACTCTAAGCCCCAGGAATACTTTCTTGGCTTGTGGTTATAGCCAGCACCACCTTCCCAGTCAGGCCAAGACAGCATGCGAAGTTCTCCCTCCTTGGACTTTGTTACCAGGACTTGGACTCTTTGAAGTCTTTGTTTCTAAAGAGCATTAACTGTCTAAGTCCTTGCTATTTAAAGGATCGTCCAGGGAAAAGCAGCAGCAGCACCTGGAAGACTGTCAGAAATGCTGAATCGCGGGTCCCCTTCTGCAAATCCCCACATTCAGGTTTGAGAAGCTTACTGCTTTAATTCACGTGTTCCAATCCTGCCTCTCCGACTCTACTCTTTTCATTGCAGAACAGGTGCCATATTGCCTTACTTACCTTTGTTTTTCCTTCTTTCCTCTTTTCCTTACTCCCTGCCCAGAACCTGACACAGGGTTCTACACATAATAGTTGCTTAAATGCTGACAGAGCACTACTCCCAATTTAGACTCTGTCCTGCTGTAATTTCTTAGCATTGTGCAAGCACTTGCCACCCATTTCAATTTACCACACATTAGCTGCCAAAATATCCTGACTCCATTTGCATACGGCATTAGACTTGTCCAGCACAAGGGTGCAACAATTACATTGTTGGTAATAAAGTGAACTTATTGACTCCTGGGATTCCATTGTCAGTGACTTGATCTTGTCATTTAGTGTTGAGAATAGTTTATAAGGAATATTGATAAAATGGTCCAGAACAGAGATCTCAAAGTATAGCCTATAGGTCAAATCCAGCCTGCTTCGTTTTTTTGTAATAAAGTTTTATGGGAACACAGCCACATCCATTGGTTTATGGATTGTCTATGGCTGCTTTTCATCCACAATGGCAAATTTCAGTAGTTGTGACAGGCACCATATGGCCTATACAGCCCAAAATATTTACTACTTTAGCCATTACAGAAAAAATTTTCCAATCCCTGGTCTAGAGCTATATTTGATATGTATGTGACAAGTGCAGTCCTGGGCTCACCCGAAGTTGCAACGACCCTGTGATTGGAAACTTTCAAAGATGGCCTGCGGGATCCCTGCCATTCATGCCCTTGTATTATCCCTCCCCTTGAATGTGGGCTGGTTGTCCAGCCTTTTGGTCAGTTCTGAGAACCACCCAGTATCTTTCCGGTAAGTTTCTGCTGCTTAAAAAAGCCAGAATTGTCTCCTATTGGTGGCTACTGAGAACCTCAGCAGATAGCTATATATCAACATTATAGCAATACATACCGTAAAAACCGAAAACATAGGGGCAAATGGCGTGTGAAGAAGCTGAAAGCTAATGGATTTTTACCACTTATATCTCTACATACAAGTCTAATATTTCATAATAAAAATTTACATTTAATTATGTATTACATTGTCCATTATAGAAACGTTTTGGGATTTCCCTTCATGTCTTGTTGGTAACAATTTTGGCAATGTGTAACTATTGCATAGCCTAGTTCCATTTAGCACATCTAAATCATTTTCCCATATCTTCACCCATTTTTAAGAGGCCACATAATATTTATTTTAGCAGCCTGTGCCTGTGCAAAAGGACTGGAGAGAGTGGGTCTGAAATTGAGCCCAATATCCACTAAGTCAAGAGGGAGGAGTTTTTCCATTAGTTAGCCTCATTCTTTTGGCAATTCCACTGTCCAGAAGGGGTGCAATTAAAAGAAAATAAATGTGAACAAATGTACTATATGTGCTCCTGCAGTCCTAATTCCATCGAGTGGGGCATACGATGCTTTCTTAAGTTAGTCCCTTCATGTTGAGCATTTAGTTTGCTTCCTTATTTCATCTATTAGTACTTCCTGTTGAACATTTGTAGGCCTAAATTTCTTCCACATTTTAGATTTTGTTACTTTGTTTCAATTTTTTTGGTGGGAATATGTCAAAAGGCATGAATACCTTCACGTCTTTTTATAAATATCATCAAATAGGTACTTTCTGTACCTATTTCTATTAGTGTTCTCTGCCACCTTCAGTATGAGTAGTACCCATTTCACAGCATCTCCCCCAAACTGAAATCATGAATTTCTTGAGATTGCTTGTTTGGAATCAGTCACTCCTATAAATAGCTTTCGACATAATGTCACATGCTTTTATTCTCTCAACCGTTTCCAGGACATGTAAAGTTCTAAATAGTTTCAAAGTGTGCTAACAGAAAAAAAGTACACCTTTGTAAATAAAACCTTGATGATGATTTCAAGGAAGTTTGTTGAGGCTTGGAGCCCATTTATTCTCCCTTGGCTCGCCTTTTAAATAACATTTAAATAGAGACTGCTTACATCTAAGTCATTGTTACTGTAATGCAAATGAAAGTTTTAGAATAAGTTCAATACAAGGACATCTTGTAATTTAAAGTGCAGTGGTTTGAAAACGTCATCAAACAGTAGGTTGGAATTGTTGGGTATTTTTATTAAAGAACAACAGGGCATCTAGCTGTCTGGGTAACTGAGGGAGAAATTAAGACTAAATGACTGTTCCGCTCAGACATTGAGGGCCTTCAGTTAAATTACCATTTACCTACCGTCATCAAAACAAAATAAATAATTCTCTACTTAGCAAATTGTTCTTTGCTTATTTGGCCAATTACCATCCTAATTTCATTGGAAGCATGCAAAATACCAGAATTTATATCATGTAGTCTGCACGTATAAAGCTCAATGTTACCAGCAAAGGAAAGGATAATGTAAACAAAGGGAAGTGGTGAAAACTAATGCTAGGACGGGTCAGAGAGCAACGCCTGGCAAACTGTGCCAATTTAGTCAACCAAGCAAAGCGCTCTATTGGGAATTGCAAAGTAGAAAGTCCTATTTTTGACTCTGCTGACCTCAATGAATATTTCCTGGTTTCAAAAATGGGCATACTTCTTTGCTACCTAACAAAAGGGCCTGTTATGAAAATTGAGTCTATCAACTGTTTTGGTATTTCTAGAAGCCCTTCCTAACTACACGCTATTACCTCGTCTTCATACAAATCATGTTTCTATCTTTGAAACTATGCCCGTCTTTTATAGTATTCCTCTTCACATCTACCACAAGTTCACTTTAAGTCCTCGTAAAATGAATTAATACGATGCTCACAATTTTAAGTGGGAGACTTTGCGTTCAGAAATGGTTTCCATCCCCCCTGTGATCATGGTAACGTTGTCAATACTATGAAATGCGAAGAGCAGTAGGTTCCTACAGAGGGAGGTGGCCTGAAGGACCCGTCTGTCCTGGGGAGCCCGTGGGCGCTCTCCAGACTGCTCACCTCGGGGACTCGATTTGGGCTCCAGCAGCCGGGCTCGCGGCCGCCCCAGCGGGGCTCGATTACTTTCGCCTGGGCGAGAAGCATCGCCGCCACTCCAGCGGGAACCCTACGGTGGGGAGGTGGGGCGACGACAACAAAAAGAAGTGAAGTAGGAGGAGATTCTCCCGGGGAGGGCCCGGGCGGGCGAAGGAGGAGGCAGGGGGCCTCCGCAGGGACCCCCGCGCCGGGAGCCGCGCGGCTCGTCCCTGAGCGGCCGGCGGGCCGGGGCCCTGAACGCCGCGTCCTGCCCGCGCGCCTCGCCCCGCGCCAGCCCCGGGGCCCCACGCGCGCCCGCCCCCGCCTCCCCCAGCCCCGCCCCTCGCGCTGCTCGCGCGCGCCGTCCCCGCCTCCTCGCCCGGCGCCGCCCGCGCGCAGCGTCTCGCGCCGGTCCGGCCCGCCCGCCGGGAAACAGCCGCGAGAGCAGCGGCCGCGGCGGCTGCCCCCGCGCCTTGTCCGCCTGCGCTCCCGCCTCGCCCCCGCCCTCGGTGCCTCCGCCGGGGCCTGCGCCCGCGCTCCGGCCAGCGTTCTCTCAGGGCCTCCCCGGGCCCCCCAACCGTCGCGCTCTCCCTCGGCGCGCGGCCCGCCGCCTGCTTCCGGGGCGGGCGGACTGGGCGCCTGGTGCCCGCGGCCGCAGCGACAGCGCCCCCGGGAAGCGGAGGAGGAAGGAGAGAAGAGGTAGAGGTGGCCGCAGGCTGAGTCGCGGCCGGGATGTCCGGGCAGCCGCCGCCGCCGCAGCCACAGCAGCAGCTGCCGCCGCCGCCGCCGGTGGCCGTGGCCCCCGTGTCCGGAGTCGTCCTGCCGGCACCGCCGGCCGTCAGTGCCGCCTCCTCTCCGGCCGGCTCGCCCGGCGGCGGCGGCGGCTCGGGGGGCGGCGGAGGCTTGGGGGCCGCAGCGGCCGCCCTGCTTCTCCACCCGCCGCCGCCGCCCCCGCCGCCGCCCCCGCCGGCCACCGCGGCCCCGCCGCCGCCCCCGCCGCCGCCGCCCTCCGCGGTCGCCGCCCCCGCCAGCGCGCCCCCCGCGCCCCCGGGTCTCGCCGCGGGCCCCGGCCCGGCCGGAGGCGCCCCGGCCCTGGCGGCGGGCGGCAGCAGCAGCGCCGCGGCCCCCTTCCCGCACGGGGACTCGGCCCTGAACGAGCAGGAGAAGGAGCTGCAGCGACGGCTGAAGCGCCTCTACCCGGCGGTGGACGAGCAGGAGACGCCGCTGCCTCGGTCCTGGAGCCCGAAGGACAAGTTCAGCTACATCGGCCTCTCTCAGAACAACCTGCGGGTGCACTACAAAGGTACTGGGCGTGCGCCCTGCGGTGGGAGTGGGGCCGCTGCAGCCCCGCGACCCCCTGCCGCCCGGGCCTCGGAGCCCACGGGGGTGACTCGCTGCCTGTGCCGCTGCTCCGAGGGTGGGACGGGGGTCGCGGTGCGAGGGGAAGGGGCCCGAGGCTTGGAGAAGGAAGGTGAGGGTATGGCTTCTCGGTATAATGGAAGCGCGTAATCCTAGGCCAGGGGCAGGACACCTTGAGGGAATCCAGGATGACAGGACACAACTCGTTTTCTGATTTCCCTGGAAGATAAATCTTAGGGCTTGGATGGAGGAATCCATGGACTCGGAGTTGGGTTACATTGTTCTCCAGGTGGCGGTGGGTCAGGCGGTCTCCTCTTACGTGAGGGGGTGTGGGGGGGGCACGATTCTGAGGTATAATTTCTAATTAAGGGAGAGCGATGCTATATAGGGAGAGGAGTAATCAGTGGAGATTTCGTCCAGAATTAGGCTAGAGATTGTGTAGGGGGTACAAAAGGACAAGGGGCCCAACTTTGCCATCCGTGTCTCTGATGAAAAGCAACTGGGAGGATAGGAGAGGGGAAGCCTCAGGAGTCCGCGTTTTCTTTGGGGAGAAGAAACGTACCACTAGTGATGGGAAATGCTCTCTATTTACGTGCTGGCATTATATGAAACCTGGTTGAAAACAAGGATTTTTAAAAACTGTTATTTAGTGTTTTAAAGAAAATTGGCTTATGTTTTACACCTGCAGTTAAAAAAAAAAAAGGCTTAGTCTTCTGCTGTCTCCCTCCTCCCTCATCTATTTCTGCTATATTAAAACAAAGCTTTAGGCAAATCAGCTGTATATAAAATTGTAAATTGCTATGGGAATTTTTGAAATGTAGCCCAAATTAATTGCATGAGTCAAGTTTACTTGGGGGGGGGGGGGTGAACAATCCAACCTATCAGTCAGCCTGGAAACAAATCCAGTTTTTTAGGCCCCAAACCTGAATCCGGACCTTTTACATTCAAAACAGCCTCATTTTGATTGGCTACAAAAGGAGGGTCTTAATCAGATCCTAGTGACATGGATATAGAGGGTATAAACATTTGTTGTGGTTAAATTCTTAAAGTATACAGGACTGAAATTTGAGAACAACCTTGATAAATAAGTTACTGTTTAATCGGAAAGGAGAGTGATGACAGAAATTTACCAAATGATTTGGCAGCAAGAAATCACGCACAAAAATAGGCCTTGTTGAATATTTCCTTCTTATCCATAGATCGAGAAGAGAATTTTGAATTTTAAATATGCTCCTTAATCTAAATTGCTGAAAATTTCAAAATATTGGACCTTTGATTTTTTCTTGTTAGGGCATTTTGTTTATACCCTGTGAAAGCTATTGTTTATTTAATTTTGTGTTTTAATTTGTGTGAACAGTGCTTTGTTACAAAGTGTTTACCTCTGACTGGCCATCAGAAAGCTTTTTGTTAGTCTTGACAAAACTTTTTAAATTTATGGTTGATTATTAATAATTAGCTTATAAAACCAGAGGCAGAAGATATGGAAGATTATTGAACAAAGAGTCCTAGCTTACTGAATTCTGTAGTCATTTGTGGTTTTACGCATGTTACAAAACAGGGCCTCAGTTTCCTCCTCTGAGTGATGAGGGACTTGAGCTGGATCAGTTGGAAAGGAAATTTCCAGCTTTGAATTTCCATGATATGTAAGATTCACGATTACAGTTTACTTAACACTGTAACATGGCTTGATTAGTTTTACCAGCTCCTTTTACATGAAATTGATGATTTGGGTCAAAGTACATGCGTTTGTGAAATTGGTTGAAGTTTGGAATATTTATGACGCTGCTGTCTCAATTATTTTTCCTGTTGGCTTCTTTATTAGTTTCTGTTGTGTAACACTAAGATTCGCTTTCTGGAAACTTCACTCTTATAAACATAAACCATTATTTCCGGAAGAACAGATTTTGTTGTTTGTCATCCTTTTTCTTTTCTGTCCCTCTCTTCTATCTCCCCTTTTCTCTCCCTTCCCCCTTGTGACAAACACAGTCTCTTTTTTTCCCCTTTTACTGCCTCTTCCTCTTATCTTGTTATTTTAATGTATTGGGTGGTTTTTTTTCTTCTTTTTCCCCCTGTTGTTTTTCTGCGTGCCTTCTGAGTGGACCACACCAAAAGTACCACTGTCTTTGTAATAAGGGAAGGGAGTAAGGGGCAGTGTCATAGGTAGTGGGTAATAAAACTTTGAAGTCACAAAGTAAGAAGAGTGGATTTTATTTCACCTATTATTGCACTGCTCTGTTTTTATCTAAGCATCTTGAGGCACTTTTAAGTTTAAAACTATTGTTCACAAAGTACGTTTGCATATTACAGAATTTCAAAGTATTGATGGTAATTATTGTCCAGAATGAAGATTTTTCTTACCATTGAAGTAGAAATATCTTGGTTTCTTTTGCTCTGACCATAGTGTGTTTTTAAGAGGTTATTTTTGTAAACTGGAGTTACTGTTTTTGAAAGCAGTATGATTCCATAAGTGATTTGAAGGGATTAATGTTAAACAATGCCAGACAAGCAAAGTTGTTTGGAATGCAGAGAAATAGCAGGGTGTGTATACTATATGTTAAATTTTTTTTTTTTGTTTTTTGAGGGCAGTGTCACTGGCCCTCATATGTGGGACCAAACCGGGGCCAGCGCTTAACCACCGCGCCACTCCACGCTGCTGGCTCATATGTTAAAATTTTTTAAAAGACCTTTTGCTTAGGAGTCACACACTAACTGTTTGAAACACTCTGGGCATGTTTCTTTCCTTTTATTTTTAAAATTCTTCTCAGCTTTTAATAAGTACAAATGTGACAATTTCAGACTTAGTTATAATGATAAGTTATTCCAATTTAAAGGATTTTAATGAATATGACAACCGATTCGATTAGCTTAAATGTTTGTTACAGATTGAGTTTTTATATTTGTGAAGTTATCCCTACTTGGATAATCTACAAAGCATTTTGATACAAATGGATTTGGACAAGATTGGTGGAATTCTCATTTTTTATGTGAGAAAGTGGGAGTACCTGGAGGTTAGGTTAGATTTTCCCAGTCACAAGTCAGGATTGAAAACCAAGTTAAACTGGTTCTCAATTTAGTGTTCTTTCCACTATACTGTGTTGCCTATTTCAATTTGTATGAAACTTAATTATCTCAAGTATGTAAAATCTAGTGATCAGATTTAGAACTTTTTGAAGAATAGTTGACATTAAATTAGTTCCGGGGAAAAGTGTTACCTGGAGCACAGCAATGCCATGGAGAAGTCCAGACACTTTGATTGTACTGATTTAGGGCAGTTTAGAAGAAACAAGATAAGTGAAAGTTGGGAATGATAGGAAGTAATGAAATAGCGAATTGCACTTTTTAATTGAACATTATTCAGTATCTAACCAAATAGGTTGACTTTTGGTTTGCCTGATTCCCCTCCCCTTCAATATCACCGTCATGAGACCTTTAACACTTCCTAAATTTAATTGCTTATCTGATTTATTGCACTTAAGGTTGAACGGATGTCTCAATATTTGCTTGTTTGCCTGCCAGTATAAATGTCTTATGACAATTATGAGGGTGATATAAAAATGCTCCTCAAAATCAAGGAATTTAAAAACCAAACAGCTTCTCCCAGGGATCACTTTGCAAAATTTTGGGAAATTGAGCTTTAAAAATGCCAGTTGATAACTGCAAGAATCAAGTGAATCTAATAATCATACTTACAGAAAAATAGGCAATAGTAATGATAAATTTATTGAGCAATTGCTCAAGGCAGATGTTCTGCTAGACAGTTTGTATTTACTTATTCATTCTTTCATTTATTCAACAAGCTTTTAGCGAAAGTTTATTTACTTCATGCCAGGTCTGGGCACTCAAATGTGCATGAGATACCGTCTTTGAACTCAAAGAGCACAAAGGACATAAAACAGTGAGTGTAGTAAGGGAAGTGTTTAAAGAGTAATGTGGAGGACAGGAGGAACATCTGCCCCAGGCTGACGTTGGAAGGGATGAAGTTGGTGGGTCAGGAACAGCTTTTGGAGGGGATGAGGCCAGTGGTCAGCCTTAAAAGATGAGTAGTCCATAGGGGAAGAGGAGGGGCTGGGCACTACAATTGAAAAAGCATAAAGAGTTGTATATGTTTGGATCTATAAGCAATTTTGGGTTGTTGGGATTTACATGTGACAAGGAGAAATTGGAAAAAGATTTGTGAGAGGTCTTATAGAATATTTTATTGAGCTTAGATCTTATTCTGTAGGAGATGAGGAATCATCAAAGAATTTTAAATAGGAAGTGACTGCCTTATATTTCCATTTTTGTCAAGATTACACAACTAATTAGAAGATAGATTCAAGGGGTACAGGACTGAAAAAGCAAACGCATTTAGAAGGCCGTTGCTGCAGATCATTTAGAAATAAGGATTTGAACTTGGTCAGTGGTAGGAGTGGAGAAGAGCAGATATTTTTGGTGATGTTTTAAAGTAACATTGACAGGATATGATGGAATGATGGAGAGAGAAATCAAGGCTGATGCTTGGGTTTTTAGCTCTGTTAGATTCTTGCAGTGAACCATGAATCAAATAATGATTGCAGGGAAGTATTACAATATATTTGGAGATAAGTAAAAATAGGAATCTTAACTATGTGTTCTGACTTTGTGAAAACCAGAAGAAGCCAAACAAGCAAGCCTTGCAGAAAGAACAAAAACAGGTCTTCTGGAGTTAAGGTGGCTCCAAGTTATGACAACAGCTGGAGCTCATGACTTTTCACTATTCTCCTGTTAAAGTGACTCAGCTACAGTCACTTGTTTCTGGTTTTCTTTCTCTTCCTCCCATCGGCTGACTTATCCTTTTCTTCCTATTTCAGATTCCTGAGAGATGTATCAAATTGGCCTAGCTAATTCTCATCATTCTTAGTTGGGTGGAGTGTTTCATTATATGCTCCTGTGCAAATTAGTGGCCTTCACATCAGGTGCTAACCTTTGTTGAATCAACTCCAGAGGTGCGAGGGTAGTTATAAAATACAAAACATCCTCCTGGCACAAGGATAGTCTGAGCTCCACTTGTATCAGTAGGGACAGGGTGTGAGGCAGTTTCTCCTAGGAAGATTGGCATGGACCATAATTGACCTGAGCTTGGGAGAGATCTAGGTCATGACTGATTTGGGAGTCACCTCTAGGTGGTAGTTGAAACTTTGAGAGTGTATGAGAGCGTAAGTGAAGTGAGAAGAGGGGGCCAAAGATGGAACCCTGCGCAACAGATGGAGCCTAAGAAGGAATAGTTAAGAAGTACCTGGACAGAGGAGAGTGTAGTGTCACAGAAAGCTGAGCAGAGGAGTATCAGAAAGGAGGAAGTGATCTTTAGTGTCAAATGCAACAGATAGGTTTAGTGAGATAGGCACAGAAAGTTTTCCACTGGATTTGGAAATGAGATCATTGTGACCTAAGGGAGGACAGTTTGAATTGAGTAATGGGGGCAAAAATCAAAATAAACAGAAGGGACCAAGCAGAGAGAATAGTGAATGTAGATTAGTCTTGAGAAGTATAGATGAGGAAAGAGATTAGGCAGTACCTGGAGGAGGATGGAGGTTAAGGCA
Source organism: Aselliscus stoliczkanus (assembly GCA_033961575.1). Taxonomy (NCBI): domain Eukaryota; kingdom Metazoa; phylum Chordata; class Mammalia; order Chiroptera; family Hipposideridae; genus Aselliscus; species Aselliscus stoliczkanus. The sequence continues at coordinate 17,423,443 of CM066730.1, read as the reverse complement.
GGATTTTTTTATAATGGTTGGCTGATAGTAGAGTTACATTGTACCTGGTGATTAGCTTCTAATGTCAGCACGTAAGATGAAAATCCACATAATCAAAATGATCTCTAAAAACCACTTTGCAAGTACTTTTAGAGACTATTGTATCATTTCTAAGTCTCGTTTTAGTTTGGTTGTGTGGGTAAAACTGAAGTGACGTAAGTTAGATGAGAGTATGTTAGTGCAAGTCACGGAGTCCTAATATCTACAAAACATAACATTTTAACAAATGTGTAGTAACCATACTTGTCTTTATTACCTTATAGCTTTTTTAAAAAGTTCATTATGCTCACCACCAATGCCGGTGCATTACTGACAGTGATTTATAGCACAGGAGCATATATTTTATGAAAAGTGTAAACAATTTTGTGATACTGTGCCGTTGTAGATTGAGGAGAAGGAGAATAAAGAGGGAAAGGATGAAAATACAAGCTTGGGAGGCTGACAGGGCTTGGAGGGAGGAAAGGGCTTCAGGAGCATAGGATAGTTAGTGTTCAAGAGGAGAGTACATCTGTTCCTCTGATAATAGCTGCAGAGCTAAGGACCGGTGTGGACACAGACCAGTTTGTGTAGAAAAGTGGAGAGTAGAATGTGACCATATACGAGGTAGGACAGTTAACTTCATGAACTTGTTGCAATGATGTTGCTAACCTTTTTTGATATCAGAGGGATTATTCATTATGAATTTATACCAACTGGACAAATAGTTAACCAAGTTTACTATTTGGAGGTGCTGAAAAGGCTGCTTGAAAAACAATTAGACGAAAACAACCTGAACTTGGCACCAACAATTCATGGCTCTTGCATCACGACAATGCACCAGCTCACACGTGCCGGCACGTCTGTGAGGGAACTTTTAGCCGGTAAACAAATAACTGTATTGGAACACCCACCCTACTCACCTGATCTGGCCCCCAATGACTTCTTTCTTTACCCAAAAATGAAGGAAATATTGAAAGGAAGACATTTTGATGGCATTCTGAACATCAAAAGTAATAGGACAACAGCTCTGATGGCCAATCCAGAAAAAGAGTTCCAAAATTGCTTGGAAGGGTGGACTAGGCGACTGGCATTGGAGCATAGCTTCCCAAGGGGGGTTCTTCGAAGGTGGCCAACCGTAATGATATTCAGCAATGAGGTATGTAGTACTTTTTCTAGGATGAGTTTGCGAATGTAATTGTTTGACCTCATGTAATGGTGATGCCCCATTTAAGTCCTGTGTTTTGATAAAGTAGGCAGGGTTTGCTTACTGAGTTCAAGTAGAGGACCTAAAGCTTAAAGGAATGATGAAAAGGTGTGAACTAGTCACCAAGGGGAATGGGAAACAAGCAAACTAAAGATTTCTGAGTGTATTGTTGATAGCAGTGGGAGAGCCCAGCTGACATCGTTAGTACATAGCGGTGGCTATTTGCAAGATCCTTGGACTTTATTCATCATCAGCCAACTGCCCAGTGCAGAAGGGAAGGTAGATTATAATATTGTTCTAAGGCTTTTGTTTTGCTGGTTGGGTGTGATAGGATAGGCATATGAGGGAAATCAAGGATATTTGGGAGCTTTTAAGTGATTACCATGTAGCCCATCCTGGAAGAGGGAAAAGGAAGAAAAAAAAAAATCCAGAAAGGGCCCAGGGAATTGGAATTCCCTTTGTTGGAAAGGAAGTTGTAGAAGTGAAGTCTTTAGAAAGGGGAGGGGAGAGGTTGGTGTGTCCTAGAGGAGAGTATAGGCATTTCTGCTATAATGCCAAAAATGAGTCGCTGGAAAAACCTCATGTTTGCCACAAAATTGCACTCTAAAAGTAGCAAGGCTTATGGGAAAAGTAGGTCTGGGGCAGACTACTTAAAACCTGTGGAACTTTGTAACCAGAGCACTACAAAATAACAATCCTAATAAAATACAAGCCCAGTTAAATTTCCACTGGCATTTGTGCCCAATATCACAGGCTGCTGATCCTTTAACATCCTTAAGCCCTGGGGTTTGGGACTCCTTCTTAGAGATGGGAGTGCTTGATGGCTCTACTCAAAAATAAAAATCTGATTCAGGATTTAGCCCTTTTCACTTTTTTTTTTTTTTTAAGAGAGAAAATGCATACCGTTAGCTATTAGAATGGCTAAAATCCAAAGAAAACCTGAAAATGCCAATTGCTGGTGAAGCTGCAAAGCAACTGGAACTTGCAGACATTGCTGGTGGGAATGCAGAATGGTACAGCCTCTTTGGAAGATGCTTTGCAGTTTCAACCAAAGCTAAACCTAGTTTTACCATGTGATTCAGCCATTGAGCTCCTCAGTATTTACCCAGCTGAGGTGAAAACTTACATCCACCCAAACACCTGCATGTGGATGGTCATAACAAGTTTCTCATCATCACCTAAAACAAGCAACCAAGATGAGTCTCAGGGGTGAATGGATAAACGGTGGTACATTCATGCAATAGAAGATTATCCTGGGATAAAAAGAATGAGCCATCCGTCCATGCAAAGACACAGTGGAACTTAAATGCATACTGTTAAGTGGAAGAAACCAGTCTGAAAAGATTTTATATTGTATGATGTCAATTTTATGACATCTGGAAAAGGCAAAACTATAGACAGTAAAAAGATGAGTGGTTATCAAGAGCTTGGGTGGGGGAGAGAATGGCAGAGATGGGACTTTTTAGGGCAATGGAAGTTTTTTCTGTATGATACTGTAATTGTGGATACGTGATACTGTTATTTATTTATCAAACCCTTAGAATTTTACAGCAAGAAGAGGGAACTTTAATGTATGCAAATTAGAAAATCATTTAGAAGGGAGGGGAAAATCCCAGGGTAGAATGCAGAACTTGACCACACAATCTTTTACAAATGTGTAAAACAGCCTAGGAGAAGGGGATGGGAAAGGTGCTGACCTGAGTAACTTTGGAAATCGGGAGAGTCTGTAAAACTAAAGGTAAAAACAAAAACATAACTGAATAACTGAACTCATTGATTAAGTCATTCCATGGGGATATGAGTTAACATTTTTGATACTGCTATACATTTATACCGGAACTGAACAATTAAATAAATGGGTGGCAGATGGTAGGAGCTAGGTTTCTTACAGCTGGAGTAGAATTTTACAGATAAGGAAAGGGAGGAGGTTAGAGTGATCCATGTGATAATAGATTAGAGTTGGAGACATCAGTATGAACTTAATGTTTCATTTAATATCGACACAGATGATTACCTATGGAAATACAGGTATGTGTCTACACAGGGGTTTGGTGTACACACATGTATTTCCTTGCTCTTGTCAATGAGAGGACCTAAAAGTAATGACACACCAGTAACAGTGAGCATGCCTAGTCCCTTGAGCTTGGGTTCTAATGCTATTTGCCAGTACAAAGAGCTAGGGCTTCTTGGAGAAATGACTGATTCTAGGATTGGAGCAGGAAACATGCAAGATGAGCCTCTAGCATCTTTAGAGCCATAATGTAACAAATGAAAACAACAGTAATGGAAGAATGTCAGAGTGCCAGAGGAGCCACCTACAAAAGCTCCCAATAGCTAATGGGAACAGTTTGAGTAAAGTAGTATTGAATTATAACCCAAAGTTTAAAATAAATATGCATGATAGAAACAAAGAGGAAATATCTTAGCACTTTTTGATCTGTACTGCACTTTTTCCCAAGATGGCTTAATATAGTGGGAAGGGTGGCAGTTCCTGAAGTCACTAATCATTCGGCATCATAGGAATGCACTTCTGGAGGATTCTCAGCCTTTTTGACTTAGGGCCTTTTGTATATTGCTAAATTTTTCTAATTCATTAATGTACTGGGAAAAGTTGCATTATGAGCTAAATGCTTACTATGCTGACATCATTCCTGTATTAAATGTGTATGAAGTAATTTTTATTCAAAAAGTATGTTTTGTAGCAGAACAGACTTTATGAGAATTTAATATTTTTGAGGTGGAATAGTTTCAGGTGATGTCAGAATTCAGAGTGTGACTCCAGGAAGGAATGATGGAAATGAGGGTGGATGTCAGTAGGAATTAAATGCAAAAATGTCCAGGAATTAAAATGCAAAAACAACAAAATAATCACAAGTAAGCGTTAAGCATGTTAATGTTACATGGGAAAGATACAGGTTGCTGTGGTTAGACCAAGGCAGGGAGGGTAGAGAAAGAATAACTGAGGAAGTAAAACTTGAGCTAAGATCTGAAGAATGAGTAGGACCTCCTGAGAAGGAAGAGGGGGTAGAGCTTTCCAGTCAGAGAATTACTTGGGCGAGACTGGCCTGGCTAGTGTGGTTGGTGCAGGGGAGGAGGTGGAAAAATGCAGGGGGAGGGCGAGATCAAACAAGGTTTTCAGGAAGTTTATCTTTTTCACAGGCTAAATGGAAGGCTTTTAAGAAGGAATTTTAGTTGTACTGCGGGATGGTGGTACAAGGAAGGCTGATTTATATTCCCAGAAAGGCACTTGGCCACAAGTTGGAGAGAAGAGGGGGATGGGAATGGCCTTTATTCACACCCTTGCCATTTCAGTGAAATGCATTCTACAGATTGACTAGAAAGAGCTAACCTTGCTAGCCTTAGAGTTTTGAAGCAATAAATGTATTTTCTTCCTGAACCATGTAAAAAATATTTAACATTGAAGATTTTGTGTTTTTCAAAGTTTACACTTTGGAAATGTGAAGTTGGTTTTTGGTCACCACAGAATTTAAGGTAATAAACTTCTTGCTGATGAGCATTATTAGAAATAGGCCCTTTACAGCCGAGTGGCGCATTGGTTAAGAGCTGGCTTGGGACGCCAATAGCCCCGGTTCAGATCCCACATAGGAGGGCCAGTGACACTGCCCTCTAAAAAAAAAAAAAAGCAATAGGCCCTTTACTCTGATAATACTAGTCTTCTAAGAAATAGTATGAATCTTTTTAATCTTACATAAACTTTTTCCTAGGTCTTTAAATATAAATTTAATTTAGAAATGAACCAGATCCCTTGAACATTTACAGAATTTTTCTACAATGTCTTAGTGGAGCATAATGAATATAATGGAACTTGAAGATCTATGACTGTTTAGTTTTTTATGGTTATTTTTGTGTAACAGAAAAATGTAGGGGATCTTAATTTATACATGGATTTAACACATGATTCTACTAATTTGGGGCAAATTATATAACCTAAAATTTTTCTGTTTTTAAAAATGAGGTTAAACAATATCTGTTGCGCAGATGTTGAATGAGAAAAATCTATACAAAAGCACCTATTATTGAGAGGTTGTCTACCCTAAATATTTCCTTTGTTTTTTCCCATAGAAGTAGCAAGGGTAGGAGATAGGAATACATGTCAGAGTGATCCCAGAATGCTCATTGTTACTAAATCCTTCCTGTGGGTTCAGAGCTGCACTGGATCAGGCGTCTTGAATTTGTAATAAATCCTAGCACAAATCCTGGTTTGGAATTCTCACACCAGCAGTATGACCTTGGGCGAGTTTCTTCATCTTACCTTAGTTTCCCCAACTGTGAAATAAAAATAAATAATACCTACTTCATAAGTTGTTATGAGTGCTAAATAAGTTAATAAATATAATGCTCTTAAAACATAGTATAAAATATATGTTAACTATCATTTATTATTATTAAGTATATCTTGAGATTACTTTATCCCTAAAAATTTAAGTCACTTCCTTCCAAAAAAACCAAAACCCAGATGTAAAAGCTAGTTGCCTCAGGATTCCAGGGTTAATCAGGGTTTTCTTTGGATTCATTCTTAACTGTCTAACTTTTAAAAATGTGGTTAGTTGATATGACCTTTCCCAGGCAACTCAATTATTTTAACATATTTTTACTGAAAAAGATAATTTGTTAAAAAGATGTTTTGCTGAAACCATAATTTATTAAATGTGCATTTTTTAAAAAGTGAATGGTTTTTATGCAGATTTATGCTGTTATTTTTTTGTCTTCTGCTTAGCTTATATAATATTTAAATTTTATAAATGATAATTACCTACATATGTTAAAGCAGTTTTATAGGGGTATCTGTATATTGCTGCTTTCATTTTTATCTTCCTAGCCAAGTTTATCACCTCCTAGTGGTCACTTACTTCCGCTCATAACACATATACTTAAGACGTCTGTGAACACAACGTTTTCATGGTAATAGAAAGGAGTGGCTGAGCTCAGTCAGTTTCTTTTGGGCCATGTGAACATGTGCTAATTTGCATTGTAAGTGTAAACTTAACTGTTTAATGATAGGGTATGCATTGGTAATTTGATAAAGTGTATGGTAAGGGAAGATATGATCTCATTGATTTGTCATGGTTATTGTACAGTTAAGATACAATTTTTAACTTAAAAGAAGTTTTTTAGTTTAAAACAATTATGGTAAATTTGAGGAGGGGAGTTCTGCTACCCATGAAAGTATTGTTATAGTATGACTGAAAGATTAATGACAGAAGTTTGTATTGGGTAAAGCGTATCTAACTAAAACACCGGAATAATGATTTAGAGTATTGTTTCTCATGCACCTTTTTGGGGATTGTGGAGACTTGTCTCACTTACTCTGTTTGAGTACTTTCTGACCAGCTACTTCAGCTTTTGCCTTTTTTCTTCTGTAGTTTATGGGCATTTTTTGTCTTGCTTACTTGATTTTGTTCACATGGTAGCTTTCAAGGTAATTGGTGTCCTGGGCGAGGGACAAGGGAGGTGATTGTCAGTAAAGGAAACCCTCTGGGATTAAAATTGAGGAATAGCTAGTTTAAAAAGTTTAAAAGCCATTATCTAACATTTCCTAACGATGTCAGCAATGGTATGGTGTTATATATCTTTCTTTAAAACGAAAGAAAATATAGCTAGAGATTAGATGTATTTCTCAGCTGTAATTGACCAAAGAAATTTTATGGATTTGTATAGAATTAATGATGATATATCAATTTTAAATTCTTAAAGTAGAAAAGCTATTTTCCCAATTCACTCTAATTGTATAAAACTTAAGTTAAAAATATACTCTGTGATACAGATGCTTCTGGTTTAAAAAGCAGGCCATTTGGCAAAAGAATGTTGTTTAGGAAAAATTTTTATAAATGATATGCAAATTTAGATTAATAAAATTAAGATCATATTCTCATTATGTTCTTCAAGTGCAGCCTTTTTTTCTCCTAAAAATATAGTTTATCCTAAAATACTTTAATTTTCATAAAGGACTGCTAGGTTCAGTGTGTTCAGATTCTGGAATTTTACTAAAACTAGTAATGTGTGAAGAGTTCCATGGCTAACTTAGGCTATTTTGCATATTGGATTAATTGTGATGATAAATGTTTCATTAGTCTTTAATTGTTTGTGCTAATGGGAACATAGATGTATATATTGATTTAAAAACCATATCTGTTCCTGAATTATTTGTGAAGATTTTCATTTGAATATCTCATTTGATTTTTTTTTTATTTTTTTTTTTTACTTTCTGTTTTGTATGCAGGTCATGGCAAAACCCCAAAAGATGCGGCATCAGTTCGAGCCACACATCCGATACCAGCAGCCTGTGGGATTTATTATTTTGAAGTAAAAATAGTCAGTAAGGGAAGAGATGGGTAAGTGTAAATTTTGGTGGGAGAATTGTTGGTTATTCTTCGGTAATTATTTTTGTTTTGATTCATAATGTTTATGATGTAATTGGAAAATTGGAATCTTGGAAATTTTGGTAATTGAAAAAGTGGAATCTGAATATTCCAGTATAGCAGGTTAGATCTGGTTTTGGTTAAATACTAGTTGAAGCTAACATTTGAGTTGCTGACATTGATCAAGTTTTTCTGGTACTTTTGTCCATAAAATGGAGAATTGGAATTAAACAATAGACAGTGACTCATTTTCCATGCCTTTTCTTACACCATCTTTTTCTGAATTCTGCTTAGAAGCTAGTTAACCAAAGCCAAAAAATTTATAGTATTTTACAGGGGCTCGGGCTTAGAATTTCAGGTTTGGATCAGGAAAATTTATGTTTGTATGCTTTCAGTAGGAGGCAATTCCCAGGGATTAGGATGTGGTTTAGAAGCTTCCAGTTGGGACTCCATGTAGACCCTGGAACCAACTTTTATATCATTGCTTTACAACTTGGAATTGGTATGGAGAGAGAGAGAGAACACACACACACACCAGTACACTATGGGACTATTAAAAATATAGTAGTTTGGGTCTTACCCTGAATGTTCCTGAATCAGGATTTTTAGAAGTAGAGCCTGAGCAAGATAGGCATTTTGAGAAAGCTCCTTGGAGAATTTTGGTGCGTATCTCTGGTTAAGAACTAATTACCTAGGGGGGGAAAAAAAAAAGAACTAATTACTTAGAATCATTGGATCTATCCTATGGCATTTTCTGATAACTTCATTATGTTATCAGAGATCCTTTAAGGCATCCATGGAGTCATTTGTTTACCTACCAAGATAAAGTTATTGGGCTGTATGAGTTAAGTTGACCTGTATTTGAATTGGATCATTTAACCCCTTTTACTTCTGTGTTTAATTGACAAAGTAAGTGTATTCAGTAGATTATTCCTCTTTATTTGCTGAATATTCTTTTTTTCTTTAAAGATTTTATTGGGGGAGGGGAACAGCATTGGGGAATCGGGGAAGGGGAACAGACAAGTTGCTGTCTTTTTGTTCTTCAGTCTAGTTGCGGAGGACGTTGCTTCACTGGCCCATGTTGGTATCGTCATTGCATTCTTCCCGGATGAGGCAGATCAGTCACTGGCCTCTGGATGGTCGCTCATTGCTGCTATTGGCAGCTCACACTGGCTGCCGGCCACTCACTGTAGCCTATGGCAGCCCACTGCAGCAGGGGCTGCAGCCTACACCGTCACTGGGGCTCACGCAGCCCAGCTCCAGGTGGAGCTGTTGTTAGCTGTAGAGGGCAGTGTCACTGGCCCTCATATGTGGGATCCAATTCAGGGCCGCTGGCATCCCCAAACCAGCTCTTAACCAATGCGCCACTCGGCTGGCCTTATTTGCTGAATATTCTTAATGTCAGTAATATGGAAAGTAGAAAGTGAAACCTTGGGATTCAGTGATAACTTTTTCTTGGGATTCAGTGATAACTTTTTAACTGCCTGTTTTCCCAGGGTGGTCTAGCCAAAGATAAAATCAGAGAAGCCAAGCATAAAGTGGCTTAGAGACCTAGAGTAAAATAGGCACATGATTGTAACCATTTCTAATTCTGCTGCATACATACTCAGTAAGCCAGTTCTTTTTATACTCATGTTATATCATCAACCCCATAATGCTGGTGTTGTGCAGAATGATTCCCAGGGTTCTCTTTGCCTTTTACTCTACATATTCTACCTTTGCATGATCTTGACCTTATATTTTCATGGCTGCAAATACCCTGATGAGTTCCAAATCTGAACTACATCTTAGGCTATTCCCTTGAGCTCTGGACCAATATATCTTATCAGATGTTTGCATTTGAATGTCCCATGGGCATTTAAATTTAGCTTGTTTAAAATCTTTTCTCAATACTAGCTTGGTTAGTTTTCACTAGTGCTAGAAACTGGAGAATTTCCTGCTTTTTATTTTCTTTGTCCATCTCTACAATCTCTGCCTTCGTGAGGTCTTGGTAATGTATCCCTTAAATTACTGAGGTGGTTGGTTCATTTGTCTCCCAGTTGTCCTCTCACTCTGATCTACAACTGTTGTCAGTGTTCTTTCTGATACAGAACCGAACTGTGACTGTCCCCTTCTTTAGATCAGTTAGTACACCTGTTATTTTGAGGATTAAATCTAAAACTTTGTTACCAATCAAGGGCTCACTGCCTGACACACAGAGAAGCCAATACTATGGCACTGGGATTTGAGAAAAGAAAAAAGCTTTGTTGCAGGGAGACAGGAAGCAAAGCTCAAATCTATCTCCCTCATCCAGGGTTCACGATGAGATTCAAGGGAACAGGCTGGTAAGTAGAAGTGCTGGTGGGGCAGTTTTCCATAGGAGGGCTTTGGAACTTGGCCATTTATGGTAAGATAGGGTAAGGGACTTTATTTAGCACCAGGTCTTCCTGGATCTTTCTGGACAAGCAGCACTTGGCCTCTGAAAGGGTTCTGGTGTTTAAGTCCCTGTCATGTCCTCGTCCTTTGGTTCTGGGGTAGGGGGAGAAACTGGTTCCAGGTGTAATTGGAGGTCAAAATTCTCTCCTCTGTGCATGCTTCAGCTGCATGACTTGCAGTTTTGTTCTGTTGTCTGAAAAACAGTTCAGTATCTTGTTAGAAACAGGGTAGGGCAGTTTGAGCTAGTTCTATGATTACAGCTTCTTACAGGGTCCTTCATGAAGACTAATTTACTTTTTCAGTCTTATCTCTTGGTTTCCGGGATCCCTCATTCTTTTTTTTCTTTCATTTTTAAAATGAGATATATTTTACATATAGTAAAATTTACCAATTTTAGCCTGCAGGTCTGTGAGTTTTGACAGATGTGCATGGCCATGTAACTACAATCAATATATAGTACAGTTCCATCACCCCCTCCACTCCAAATTCCGCCATACCCGTTTGTAGCCACCTCTTGCCTTTCCCGAGGCAACCACTGATTAGTTTTTTGTCTCTCGTTTTGCCATTTCTGAAATGGTTTATAAATGGAATCATATAGTATGTAACCTTTTAAGTCTGGCATCTTTCACTTAGTATATCGCATTTGAGATTCATCCCTGCTGTTGCATATATTGGTAGATCAGTCCTTTTTATTGCTGATGGGATGAACCAACCACAGTTAACTTATCCACTCTTCAGTTAAAGGACATCTGGGTTGTTTCCAGTTTGGGGCAATTAGGAATATAGTCACTATACCATTTGTGAAACAGGTTTTTGTGTAAATGAGTTTTTATTTCCCTAATGACGAATGATGTTAAAGAATCCTTAGTTATTGCCCTTTTTTTTTTTTTTAAAGAAAAACAAACTCAGTAATTCCTCTATTTTGTTTTTAAATTTATCACTTGTTGACAACTTTGGAAATGGTTAAGAAATGACTTGCAGATATACTTAAAAATACTGAATTGACAGCTAAATTGAACAGAATGTTTCTCAGGGCACTTAGCATTTTACTTCAATTAAATTCCAGGTCTTTGCACCTCATCTCCTTGCTGAGCTGTGGAAGCTCTTAACTGGGGCATTTGGTTAATTTCCATTTCCACGTGTCTGAAAGTTAGGCTCGGAGAAATGAGCCCCAGAAAATAGAAAGTAGGATGCTAAACAGTTGAATCAGCATAAAGTGACCCCACAAGAGAAGGATGGAAGAAACGTTTTAGGTTAGAAAATATTCCCAAGTACCTGTTTCTAATCAGAATCGGCCCCTGAGAAAAATGCACTGGGTAGATAGATGACAGTTATGTGGTGCCATAAGGTACTGTTTGTAGTTCTCTGACTGGGCATGCCAGCTCACAGTTCCAGTGTTACATGCAGGCTCTTTTCCTCCTTATAGTTAGCTTCTCTTGGTCCCTTACCCTATTAGCGTAGCTTAATTAATTACTCTTCAAGCCCTAGTGCAGAGTACCTCTTTTGTGGTACTTTCTCCTCCCCAAAATAGGGTTGTGCCTTTTCTCTGCTTCCTTTACATTTGGGCAGACTAATTATAATATCGATACTGTTTTTGATTGCCTGGTGGTGTATAACTGTACAAATTCAAGGGTAAGGGACTATTTTATATTTCTGTCACTCTAGTACTTAATTTATAGCTAGTATTCATATGAATGAATAAGTGGATGGAAAAGAAATAGTACTTGCCTCCTGTATATTCTTGGAGAAATGTATATTTTTGGAGAAATCTTGTTGTATGTCTTTGGTCAAATTTTATTTATCTCTGTGGCAAACTTTTTGAACAAAGTTCTGGGTCCAACCCTATGCTTTTGGAAGAGAAGAACAGTTCATTTATGGAAAAAAAGCAAATCATGTTGTTAATTTTTGGCCAACTAATATCTTTCTGGAGATGTAGTAAACTGTATCAAGAGGTATTTTGTGAAGAAGGGACCAGAAAGAGCAGCTGTTAATCATCTTTCGTTTGTGGTAATAACATGCTTATCTGAGAGTTTATTATATTTAATTTAAAATTGAATTTTATTTTAAACACTCTGTTTATCCAAGATTAGGACAGGTAAATAAATACTTGGATCCAAAATCTCAGGTTTTTAAAGAGAAATTGTGATTGCAGCAAGTTTTATCATAAAACGAGAAATGGGTATGAATTGCCTCTTAATTTATCTGTGATATGTGTTATTTCTAAGTCAACCTTGGAAAATTTGGACTATGACTATACTGATTGTTACTTGTATTTCTTGCCCGAGAAATAAGACTTGACAGAAGTTCCTTTTATTGAGTGAAAGAAATAATATGTTTTGTTCTATGCCTTGGATCCTCATTTAAACTAAATGTAATTTTTGATATGTTCAGAAAAGTAAGTTTAATTTTTTAGGACGAAGTAGCCTGTCCTAATTTTATGATTAATTTAAAAATAAAGTTCTAATGCATTTTGCATAACTTTTTTAGGAGTCATGTTTAAAGAGTATATACAGAGGGTGCCCAAGAAATGTATACACATTTTAAGAAAGAAAAGCTATATTAAAATTGTAATACTCAGTATACACCAATAACATAAGATGAATAATCAAGTCACATTTGACTTCTGCAATTACAAGAGGTGTTCAAAGCAATTACCATCAGTGTCCAGACACTTCTGATTACAGCAGACTACTGCCTGAGTAATGTCGACCAAAGTGTCTACTTGTATACATTTTTTTTTTAACACCCCCAGTATTTACGTTGTGTTCTTGCTGGTGATTATTGACTGTCAAGATGAATTTCTAAAAGAAATCTGTCTTACGAAAGTACTTTCAGTTCAGGAATTTCATTCAAGTTTTAAATTACGTATACCAATAGAGGCAGTGAAGAGACAGTTAATTCTAAATGTGAGGGAAAATAAGTTTTTTATTTGAAAAGTTTTAGAATTATAATTTATTATGAGTGCAGTATTTTTAGCTCTTCAAACAAAATATTGATGCTACTCTGCCAGTGATTCACGAAAAACCAGCAAGTAATCCAACCTCTCTGTTCTATTTCTAAATTCTTCTGCTGATAGAAATATAACATTCTGTGCTAACTTTCTGGCTTATTTCTTGGGGGAGTAGAAAAAAATAAAGGCCTTCTTCCCATCTAGCTTTACAAGGCTTTAAAAGGTCTTAACTTCTAGTTTTGGTCAGCATTAAGCAGCAAATGGAAACACAGATTGGAAAATGTGAACAAAAGTATCATCAAGGAAGCAATATATTTATTAACTTAACAAATGTAACTGAACGTGTAATTGTCACAATTGAGTAAGTGTAAATACGAAATTATTCATCCTGTCTTATCCATACTTCCTCGTAGAGGACCTGGCATTTAGTAGAAACTAAATAAATGCATTGAGTGAACTGAATGTGGGCCCTTGCCCTCAAGGAATATCTAGTCCAGCATTTGGGGGGTACAGTAGGGCAGGGAGCAGACATATGCAAATAACTCTAGATTAAGACACACTAAGTACTTTAAGAATGAGAGAATATATGGAAGACGTGAGGAGAGAATAATTCTAGCTCAAGGTAACAGATTTAGAAAGGAAGTAGTATTTGATAGGCCTTATAAAATGAGTAAGAATTTGAGAGACTTTGTTAGGGAGAAGTATTTTAGACTGTGTGAAATGGCTGGACTAGTCTCATGAGAGGAGTGGCACTATATAGTGTCTTTGGCTGAGGTATGTGGCTCAATATTGTTGGAGACTTGAGGGATTATAGTGAAGAGTTTACAGAAGAATGGAATCCAATATTAGAGACCCTTAATGATAGTTCTAAGGTGGAATACTTTATAGGTCGTAGGGCGCCTTTAGTCTTTGAGTAGGGGTGATGTGATATCTGTTTTAGAAAGACAGTACTGAGTGGGAAGGACATGCAGTTGTGATGGCAATGTGCAAGATGGCTAGAGATAGGAGTTAGGTTATGATCTGTTGCTTAGGGATAGATTGTGATAGAAATTTTCTTAAAAAATAGAGGGGGAGGAGGAGGTTTAATTTGTTGGGTACCTATGTCATGCCAGATATTGTTCTAGGAACCTAGGATTTACAAGGGTGGATTGGCCAGTCATGGTCTTTGCCATCAGAAGTTTGCAGATTAGAAGGGAAATGAACATGTCAACAAATATAGTATAAAATATGTATAGTAATAGACATACAGACAAACTACAGAAAAAGTATGGTGGAGGAAGTGACCAACTCTTGGAAGATGGAGGGGTGATTTGGAAAGCCTCCAGGGAAACCTTGCATAGCTCGTACAGCTATGGAAGAGGAAGAAGTTAAATATAAGTCTCTCTCACTTCCCTGTCCTTCAGCCACCCATTACCCTCCTTACTCTAACTTCCTAGGGATCCCTCCAGAGATAGTCAGTGAGCAGAATTTGCAAAGATGAGTAGCTGTTTTAGAAGCTGATTAGTTACTTTTGCTAAAAAATATAATGAAGTATTGGGTTATTGGGAAAATCATGACATATTTTTTCTGTTTTTCGTTGCAAAAATGCGTCATGACTTTTCCGACAACCCAATACTTTGGGATTGGTTAGGTGGAGAGTTGAATATTGGCTCTGCTGCCTATGTATTTTAGTTCTATGGCCTTGCACTTTTTCACAAACTATTTCCCCATTTGCGTAGTGGAAATAACAGTGTCAGCTTCATAAGGTTAGGTTAAATAATTCATCTAAAGCACTTATTAGAGTGCCTGGTGCTAATACTTGATGCTGCTGTTACTGAAGGAGAAAACTGCATAAAGTTTTGTGGGTGTGCCTAGAGATGATCTTGAGGGACTTCTAATGCTAATGGATATTACCCTTTAACCTTATAGGTGCTAGTTTTAAGGGAATGATAACAATTGGATTTGCATTTTAGAGAGGTTACTGTGATGGTATTACTACCCTCACAGTAATGGAGAGGTTCAAGACTGACATCCAGAGGACCAGTTGGGCTAATATGATTTTAAATTGAGGGCTTAATCTTTGTAGTGGAGTTAGTAATCAAAGGAGACAGATTTGTTACCTATTTGGGATGGATGGTTAAAGAAAAACAGCTTGAATAGGAAGTGGGAGTGGTGAGGGTAGCCGCTGAGAGAGAGTTAAGGATGACTTCCAGGTTTCTGGCTTGGACAGTTGATCAGATAGATGGTGTTGTGGCTAAACAAAGTACAGAATACTGGAGGGAAATGGAACTTTGAAGTTGCAGATGATGGGAATAATGTTTGAACTGCTGTGGGACATCTAGATGATTAATATCGAAGCTTTGACTTAAAAATAAGTGGGATTTAGGAGACAGAGCAGAGCTGAAGGTGGATTTAGCAGCCATCAGAATGTAAGTTGTTGAAGCCATGGGAGTTGATACGATTACCCAAGTATGTAGCATAAAGAAAGAAGAGGGCCTAGGATGGTCATGAGAAGCACCATATTTATAGTATATTAGGAGGGAGAATCTAGCTAAAGATTCTGAGAAGGAATGGTCAGAGAGTTAGAAGGAAGATTCTAAAGAGTATTGTGTGTTGGAAGCCAAGGAAGTCAATTAAAAGACGGGCTGGTGTCCCACTGATTTGTCACTTAGAGTTTTTTAATCCTTGTTACAGCAGTTTCTTTACAGTTGGGATGGAAGCCGATGTAGTGTGTCAAAGAGTTAGATTAGGGTAAGAATGGAGGTGAATAGTGGAGCCAGTAGCCTGTGTAGCTGTGTTGCTATTGTGGAAAACAGTAATTGTTCATCTATTCAGAAAAATAATGCACTGCCAAATGAAAGATTCAGAGAGTAGTACAGAAAAATATAAGGAAGAAAATTATAATCTTGTATAACCACTATTAATAATTCAACTTGTTTGCTTCCAGTTTGTATGTATATACTTTTTAATATTTTAAACAGTTCTCTTCTTACAGATTTTTATAATTTTTTATAGTTTTCTTTAGTTTGTTTGTTTGTTTTGAGGGCAGTGTCACTGGCCCTAATATGTGGGACCCGAACCCAGGCCGCTGGCTTCCCAAGCCAGTGCTTAACCACCGCGCCACTCGGCCGGCCCTCTTCTTACAGATTTTTATATCCTGTTTTTATTATTGATTTACTTATACGTATTTATTACTATATATTTCTTACATAATTAAAACCATTTTCTTATAAGGTTAAAAGCTCTGAACATCTTGTTTTTTTGTGTTTTTTTTTTTATTTTTTTAGCTGGGCCATCCTGCCACCTGTTAGCGGCAGCTCAGCTTGTGCTGGGCATCGAACTGCTGTTGCTCAGAGCTCAGCTGTCATTCTTAAGCGAACTCTTAACCAACTGAGCCACTTGGCCGGCCCTGAATGTCTTTTTTGTTTTTTTGGCTGCAATACATTCTGTTGTATGTATATTAAGGTACATCCATAGCTATTCTCCTATTAAATTGATTCTAACTCTTTTCACTATTATTAAGTAATTATTATGCACAAAATCCATCTCTGTTCCCTTAGGAAAGATTTCTTGAAGTAGAATTATTGGATCAAAAGAAAGGGCATGCACATTTTTTTAAGACTCATGTTACAATGGCCAAATTACTCTCCAGAAAGATAAGTGCAATTTTCATTGGGTTGGGAGAAGCTTGGTCCTATGTATCAGTTGAGGAGATGAATCACCAGTAAGTCCAAAGAAAGATTGAGGAGGTGAGTTCTGCTGAGGGCGTAGAGTTCCAGACTTAAATATAAATTAGGAATGTGGGATGGAATATGGAATTGATTGGAGCATAAATATCTCTACTTTGGGAAGCCTGTCTTGATAACCTTTACACCTCTATATTAGGTTAGGCTCCTCTGTTATCTGCTTTCTTAGCACTTTGTACTTCCCCTTCATAGCATTTCATCATATTCATAATTATTTATTTAAGATATGTCTTCCCTTTTAGTGTCAGCCCCATGAGAGCATAGACTTGTTTTTTTTTCACAGCTTAACCCTGTGTTATCCCACAATTAGTAAATATTCATTGATCATGGAAGTAAAAGTACTGAGGAACTATGAGATTTAAAACCATGAATTTGTTGTGATAGTAGTTTACATACATAATACCATTTTTGTCTGTGTACTCAGCTGGTTAGGGAGGAAAGCTGAATTATATGATTGATGCAGGATAGGAAATTACAGGTTAGGAAAACTGGAGGAACAATTGTAGGTAGTTGAGGTTACTAATGAGGGGATATTTAAACGGACAATTTTAGTTCAGGCTGATACTGATAAGGAAGAAATGAAATCAGTAAGGAGCTAATAAACTCAGACAAAATGGAGAAATTAATATAGTATTCCTGTTTTTAGTTAGGTTTAAGAAGAGATGTGGAGGGGGCCGGCCGAGTGGCGCGGTGGTTAAGAGCTGGCTTGGGACTCCAGTTGCCCTGGTTCGGATCCCACATATGAGGGCCAGTGACACTGCCCTCAAAAAAATAAAATAAAATAAATAAATAAATAAATAAAAGAAGAGACGTGGTGGGATTTCTGAGGAGTTGCTGAAGATACTAGGTAAGATATAGCAATGAAAGACAGCTTCTGTGAAGAAAAGCAGAAGGGATTGGGGGTCCGTTTTATTCAGTACTGTATGTCTCTCCAGTACGTAGTACAACACAGGGCACAACATAGGTGCTGGATAAAATAAATATGTTGACTGAGTGGAGTTGGGTAGGGACAACATCTTCTATAATCCCCCAGCTCTGTGCTTGTGCAGCGTGTCGGTACTTGGTGTTTATGGAATGAACTAAACGAGTTTTGGATTTTGGATACTTCTTTACCTACATTTAGAAACCATGATAGAGGTGGCATTTTTTGGCCGTGACTTATTTAACAGAGTACCCAGTGGATGTGGGAAAAGTGACGTTGACGTATATAACCATGACATTTCTTAAATTATTCTTGGGTTAGTTATGTTCAGTGTAGCTGAAATTCCAAGTCATCCTTACCCCTTATTCTGTCAGGTATTTTTATACCCAGCAAATGCATGTGGTTTCTTTATTTAAGGAAGTTTTTTTTTCCAGCTATAAGGTGTAATGCATTCTTAATGCAAAAGAGGAAATCAAACAAGCAAATCATGTGAAATATTAAACAGCATATTTTTAAAAGCATCTGGAATCCTACCACCCATACTAAACTACAGTTGACATTCTTTGGTATATTTTCCCAGCCTTTTTTCTCTATTCAAACGAATTTTAACAGTCTAAAAAAGAAAATTTGGCTTAAGATGTATGTCAATCAGATGAAATAGATTTTTAAAATATATTAGTCTCATGTGTACCATTACTTATACTTTTAACTTAATATGAGTTTAATTAAAAATTCAGAGAGGGCCGGCTGAGTGGTGCAGTGGTTAAGCGCTGGTCTTGAGAAGCCAGCGGCCCCGGTTCAAGTCCCACATATGAGGGCCAGTGACACTGCCTTCAAAAAACAAAAAAACAAAAAAAATTAGAGAAAATCTCATTTTAATAAACCTTAAAGATACCCATAATCCTTCAATATAACTTTAAGATTGTATAACTTTGTCAATAATAAATATATTACTTGAAATGATATTTCAGTTTTTCAAAACTAGAAAAGCAATTTTGAATCCATCTAATTTTGTTTATCTCAGATATATTGAGTGTTTGCTGTTTGCCAACTGCTGGAATCAGTTAGATGAAAGTAAGTGTTCCAGGATAAGGAAAAATGGTCTATTGGTCCTAGACCTTTTGATTTTTTATGGGTGATTTGGCAGCTTGGGTAGGTTTTTCTGGAGGAATGGTTGAAATGTTTAAAATGATTACAGAGTAGTAATGGCTTTTGTTTGGAAGCACAGG
Source organism: Aselliscus stoliczkanus (assembly GCA_033961575.1). Classification (NCBI taxonomy): domain Eukaryota; kingdom Metazoa; phylum Chordata; class Mammalia; order Chiroptera; family Hipposideridae; genus Aselliscus; species Aselliscus stoliczkanus. Next base: position 17,404,600 of record CM066730.1, on the reverse strand, counting down.
CTGGTTAAGAGCTGAGGTTCATCTCCATTTTTCTCTCTTGGTGATTTAGACAGTACAGAATGTAAGCAGTTTTCCTCTCCAACATTTCCAAATATACAGAAGAGTTAATACAGTGAATATCTACCATCTAGATTTTAGAGTTAGGATTTTGCTATGTTTGTTTTATCCCAAATTTGTTCATTTATCCATCTTATTGTTTAATGCATTTCAAAGTAACTTGCAGGCTTTCCAAATCATTTTCACTTGAATTTTCTAATTTTACACTTGTATCTCTTTTTTGCTCTGAAAATCATTGTTTCTAATGTTATTGACATGACTTTTAAATTTGTTTTGTCTTAGAAAATAACTATACATTTCTAAATAAAATACCAAAATAATCACTAACAGGAATATTGATTGAATACTATATGATTTCTGTACAGTTTTTGTTGTTGTTAGACCAAACCCCAGTGGAGATAGAAATGCAAAATACTGTGCTTTATAGTAATTCTTTTCTCTGTGTTTTGGCATATTATTAGTTCCACTTATTTAAATTTATTTTCTGTTTTGTGGGGACTGCTTTTCTCTTATGTAAAGCATTTAAACATATTTACAGTATTCTAAAATTAAATCTGTACAAGAAGGTGCTTCACAGAGGCTCAGTTCATCCTTGTTACTCCCTCACCCTCACCCCCAACCCGGCAGGTAACCATTTTTGTTAATTCTTGCTTTATCTTTCCATTATTTCCTTTTGAAAATATAAGCAAATAATGCCATAGAAAACTCTGTACATATATCACAGGTAGCTGGTGACACTAGTGGTTTTTAAATAGGGGAGGAAATTTTAAACATGTTTGTCACTTTTGAATTTTGTTTTTTTATGATGTTTATTTTCTTGGGGTGGTTAGTATATTTTTATGTTTAGAAAGTTACTTTTTATACTAATACCTGCAGTTCCTATCCTTTTAAGGTATTCAATATTGTGAGCAGTAATGGAATTAGCCAGTAACCTTTTTGTCAGCTTCCCTTCCCCCTTCTCCGGTAACTATTATTTTGGCATTTAAAAATTTGCTATTGAGGGCCGGCCGAGTGGCGCGGTGGTTAAGCACTGGCTTGGGAAGCCAGCGGCCCCGGTTCGGTCCCACATATGAGGGCCAGTGACACTGCCCTCAAGAACAAAAAAAAAAACAAAAACAAACAAACAACAACAACAAAAATTTGCTATTGAGGGCCTGCCAAGTGGCTCAGTTGGTTAAGAGCTCGCTCAAGAGTGCGACGTGAGCTCTAAGTAACACCAGTTCGATGCCCAGCCCGAGCTGAGCTGCTGCTGAGCTGCCAACAGGTGGCAGGATGGCTCAGCTAAAAAAAAAATTTTTTTTTGCTATTTATTTACATGCAGTAAAATTCACTTTTTGGGGGAGATGGGTATAGTTCTGTGAGTTCTGACAAATGCATACAATCATGTAACAACCGCCACAGTCAGGATACAAAACAGTTCCTCCCAAAATTTTCACTTACTGCACCTTGATAGTCCAATCATCCTCCCACCCCTAACTCCTGACAACTGATTTGTTTTCTATTCCTATAGTTTTTCCTTTTGAAAAAAGAATGTCACATAAATGGAAATGTCATATAAATGTAACCTTTTGAGTATGGTGTTTTTCCATTTAACACGAGGCATTTGAGATTCATTTAGGTAAATCTGTGTATCAATACATTCCTTTTTGGTTTCACTCCTGCTAACCTTTCCCCTTTTCTGTGTTGTTAACTGCATTACATCTATGTGTTGTAAAAGCAAATAGCATTTGTACACTGAACTCTGTTAATTCATCATTTAGTGTTCTAAATTCAGTATGTTTAGCAGTCACCATCAGACCTCGGTGCAAAGCTTCTCTTAAGTTTTTTTGGTTGTCTGAACCTCATTCTTGACTAGAGAGCTCACGGAGATGTCATGGGAACAATATTTAAGTCCTTTCTGGTTCATCACTGTTCGTGATGGTGAGACCCAATTTATTTTGAAGATTTGACTGGATATAAAATCCATGGCTTACATTTTCTTGTGAGCTCCATGGACTTGGATATGAAGTCTTAAGCCATTCTTTTTCTTTACATGAACCTTGGTCTTTTGCTTAGATGCCCCAAAGATTTTTTTTTTCTTTCTTTATAAAGTAGCAGTACATTAATATCTCTTGCTGTTAACCTTCCTGTATGGCCTTAAATAATAGGTTCAAGTCTTCTTTTATTTCAGAAAATCTTTCCTTTTTTAGGATTTGTCCTGTTCCATTACATAAGTTTCTTTTTTGGGGACTCCAGTTATGAGTGTGTGTTGGATCTTCTTTGCCTGAGTTCTATAATATATCATTTGTTCACAAAACCTTTTTCTTTTCTTCTTTGTTTATTTAAAAAATCTTCTCCATTCTGTTTCATTTTTGTCCTGTGGGGTTTGTTCACTCTTTTGTTCCATTTAGTTTGCCTTCATTTCTGATAGAATTTTTCTTCAAAAAAATTTTTTTTTTTTTTTTGCTGAGCCATCCTGCCACCTGTTGGCAGCTCAGCGGTAGCTCAGCTCAGACTGGGCATCGAACTGCTGTTGCTCAGAGCTCAGCTCACACTCTTGAGTGAGCTCTTAACCAACTGAGCCACTCGGCCGGCCCTCTTTTTAAAAATTCTTATGTGATGCAAATGAAAACAATATTTTCCCACTTGTTTGTATTAGAAATTGGAGACTTCCTATGAAAAAAGTCTTAAGATCCAATGTAAATTTTAAGTCATAACACTTGTGAAGAGAAATGTTACTACTGAAAAATCAAATAGTAAAATACACCCCAATATCCAGTTTTATAGGTACACGTCACTTTGTATGACGGATAGTACCTGTAAAGTGTATAAAATTCAAATGTGAAATAGTTTCTTTTTTTTTTCTTTTTTTTTTTTTTTTAAAGATTTTATTGGGGAATTGGTGGAGGGGAACAGCGTTGGGGAATCGGGGAAGGGGAACAGACAAGTTGCCGTCTTCTTGTTCTTCAGTTTAGTTGCGGAGGATGTTGCTTCACTGCTGGTATCGTCATTGCGCTCTTCCCGGATGAGGCAGATCGGTCGCTGGCCTCTGGATGTCGCTCATCGCGGCTATTGGCAGCTCACGCTTGGCTGCCAGCCGCTCACGCTGGCTGCGGGCCACTCACTGCAGCCTATGGCAGCCCACTGCAGCAGGGGCTGCAGCCCACACCATCACCGGGGCTCGCACAGCCCAGCTCCAGGTGGAGCTGTTGTTAGCTGTAGAGGGCAGTGTCACTGGCCCTCATGTGGGATCCGAACCGGGGCCGCTGACATCCCAAAACCAGCGCTTAACCAATGCGCCACTCGGCCGGCCCTGAAATAGTTTCTTACTGACTTATTTGCATGATTTGGAAATGCTGCTTTTCATTGTTCATAATTTGTTCATAATTTTGTAGGGACTTGCTGAAAAATAAGAGGATTTTAAATCTGAATTGCAATATAAAGAATTAATTTTATTTGCCAAAAATTTTACTTTACTAGATTCATAAATAATTTAGTGCCTGTGAAGTGAAAAGTAGGATTTGTTTTATACATACAATGTGATAAATTCTTTTCCTTCACCTGCATTTAACACTATAACAGACTACTTTAAAAAGTCAGGAAACCAAGTTACACTTGCATGTGTAGTTACAGGTGAAATTATTTGATAAAGTTTTTAGAAGAACTTACTAACTACGCTTTTGTTGATCTTAGAGATTTATTGTCTTAATTATTACTTAAAAGGCAAAACAAATGAATAGGTACTTGTATGCCATTTTAATACACATAACCAGGCCTTAATTTAAGGTATTGTGTATTTATATAGCTCTTTGAGAGGTAATGGGAGAATTACAAAACTGAAGGGTTGATGTATATTATTGTGGACTTTCTAGAGGTAAGAAGTAGAGTCTGTTAATTTTTGTTTTCCATGATCCTTCTGCTTTGGAAAGAATAGGGGAGGGGTAGACTATATAGAGAGATGTAGCTGCTTTGCTGTCAGTGTAGAATTAGAATTGGAGCAAAATTGTGTATCACAGATAAATCAGAATGGTCTAGGTTTGAACAGTAAGATTCAGAAAAAGGATTTCCATTTTTTGTTACTTAAGCTTAAATTACCTCAATTCTGTTGGCTCAGATAATCATCTAGTGATTAGTGTTTATAATATTTTAGATATGTCTGTTCTTAAATTTCTTTTATATAATTATAGTAGCTGTTCTATAAATGTATGTTTTACATATGGTATGGTCAAGTTGTTGTGGCCACAAGAGGAAACATGAACGAGGCTTGGAAGGAAGTTTATTGTACAGGTCCCACAGAGAGAGTCATGCATGCCACTCAGGATCACAGGGGAAGCATCAGGTTTTGGTCAGATGGCAAAAGAAGTGAGGGAGGGCCGGCCGAGTGGCGCATTGGTTAAGTGCTGGTTTTGGGATGCCAGTGGCCCCGGTTCGGATCCCACTTGAGGGCCAGTGACACTGCCCTTTACAGCTAACAACAGCTCCACCTGGAGCTGGGCTGCGTGAGCCCCGGTGATGGTGTGGGCTGCAGCCCCTGCTGCAGTGGGCTGCCATAGGCTGCAGTGAGTGGCCCGCAGCCAGCGTGAGCGGCTGGCAGCCAAGCGTGAGCTGCCAATAGCCGCGATGAGCGACATCCAGAGGTCAGCGACCGATCTGCCTCATCCGGGAAGAGCGCAATGACGATACCAGCAGTGAAGCAACATCCTCCGCAACTAAACTGAAGAACAAGAAGACGGCAACTTGTCTGTTCCCCTTCCCCGATTCCCCAACGCTGTTCCCCTCCACCAATTCCCCAATAAAATCTTAAAAAAAAAAAAAAAGAAGTGAGGGAAAGTCCTAGGTCAGAGCCTTTATTGGGGTTTCTGAGGGAAAGGCAAGGCTGGGCAGGGTAAACAGTTTAGGATTGGCATTTGATTCCAGTGGGATTTGGGCTATAGGGGCAGTCTCTAGTTGTCTGGCACCTGACTGTGGAATGATTTAGGGCAGGGACAGTACTGGCTTATGTGTGAGTGAGATAGATAAGGAAATAGCTGGAGCTGTCGACTTGATACTGGTTGGTTTGTGTATGAGAGATGGTCCTGGTTAAGTCCTTTGATATGTCTAGAAAGGGCTAGCATTGGGATGAGCGGTCGCTCCCTGGCGATGTTTAAGTTGTCCAAATATCATATAAAATACAGAAAGTAAAAATAACATGACTAGTACAGTGGCCCAGTAAAGTTTAATCTGCTTACACTGTCATATCATTTCTGATGTGTTCACAATCTTTCAGAACCTTAGAGAGCTAAGGTTCTCTTGTTTGCTTGCTTATTTTTTATAAGTTCTTAAAACCTTTTTGGTTAGTGATTGCTTTTTTTTCTTTTAACCCTGAAATATACATGTTTTTAAAACCTGATTGAAACGTTTTCAGAGGAGCATCTGCAACTTTGAATGAAATGTTTTTGGTTTAATTTTATAGCACTACTATATGAATCACCAGTTGGCTATATATCAGCAGTTCACCTCTAATGTTTGAAAGTACTTGTATGTTTCTTCTTTCACATAAAGAAGAAATAGGCATATGTTCACCTCTTTTTAAAATGTTTAAGATTGGGGGCCAGCCGAGTAGCTCAGGTGGTGAAGAGTTCGCTCAAGAGTGCGAGCTGAGCTTTGAGCAACAGCGGTTCGATGCCCAGCCCGAGCTGAGTTGCCACTGAGCTGCCAACAGGTGGCAGGATGGCTCAGCTATAAAAAAAAAAATGTTTAAGATTGGTAGTTTGTGAGTTACAGATGAGTATCCTGGTTCTAGTTATTTTCCCTATAAGCATTTTTGTGGCTTTTTTATTGGATGATTTCCTTTTTTAAAATTTATTTTTAGGTAACATACAGTAATATTTACCTTTTCTTTTGTTTGTACGGTTCTATGAGTTTTGACTAATGCGTAGAGTCCTGCAATGACCACCACAATCAAGATACAAAACAAGGGCCGAGTGGCGCATTGGTTAAGAACTGGCTTGGGACGCCAGTGACCCTGGTTCGGATCCCACATATGAGGGCCAGTGACACTGCCCTCTACAGCTAACAACAGATCCACCTGGAGTTGGGCTGCAACCCCTGCTGCAGTGGGCTGCCATAGGCTACAGTGAGTGGCTGGCAGTCAGCGTGAGCGGCTGGCAGCCAGCATGAGCTGCCAATAACTGTGTTGAGCGACCATCCAGAGGCCGGCGACCCATCTGCCTCATCCAGGAAGAGCGCAATGACGATACCAACATGGGCCAGTGAAGCAAGGTCCTCCGCAACTAGACTGAAGAACTAAAAGACAGCAACTTGTCTGTTCCCCTCCCCCAATTCCCCAATAAAATCTTTTAAAAAAAAAAAAGATACAAAACAATTCTATCATTCCCCAAATTTCCCTAAAAGGGAATGCCCTTTCATTAATCTTCCCCACACTTGTAACTTCTGACAGCCACTGACCCATTCTTCTTCCCCATAGGTAGGTTTTCTTTTTCAAAATTGACATATAAAAGGAATTGTGTACTATGTAACCTTTTGAGACTGACTTCTTTCATTTAACATAATACATTTGAGATGAATCCATGTTGGTGCTTGTACCAGTAGTTCATTGCTTTTTATTACTGAGTAGTATTCCATTGTAAGGATGTACCACAGTTTATTCATCCCTTCACCAGTTGAAGAACTTCGAGTTGTTTACAGTTTATATTGATTATGAGTTTAAATTTATAGAAAAATTAAACAAGTACTACAGAGAGTTCCTATATGTACCATTCCCCCCACCCTGCCCCCCAGTTTCCCCTGTTAGTATCCGCATTACTGGTGGTGCATTTTTATAATTGATAAACCAGTATTGATACATTATTATTAACTAAAGCCCACAGATTACATCAGGGTCACTGTTGTACAGTTCTATGGGTTCGGGTATATGCTTAATATCAAGACTATTATAGTACCATACAGAATGGTTTCAGTACTTTAAAAATTCCCTGTGATCCACCTATTTCTCTACCCTCCTCCACCCCCCATCTTCAGACTCCTGGATCTTTTTACTGTCTCCATAATTTTACCTTTTCTGGAGTATCATAATTGGAATTATACAGCATGTAACCTTTTCAGACTGGCATCTTTCACTTAGCAATATTCATTGAAAGTTTCTCTATGTCTTTTCATGATCTGATAGGTCATTTCTTTTTATCAGTGAATAATATTCTATTGTATGGATATACCACTGTTTATCCATTCACCTATTGGGAAACATCTTGGTTATTTCTAGTTTTTGACAGCTATGATTAAAGCTGCCATAAACTTTCATGTGGACATAAGTCTTCAGCTCATTTGCGTAAATGCCTAGGAGCATGATTGCTGGATCATATGGTAAAATTATGTTTAACTTTGTAAGAAACTGCCAAATGTCTTCCAAAGTGGCTGTACCACTTTATGTTCCCACCCAACAATGAGAGTTTCTGTTGCTCCACCTCCTCACTAGCAGTTGGTATGTCAGTTTTTGGATTTTAACCATTGTAATAAGTATATAATGGCATCTCATCATTGTTTTTAATTTGCTATTCCCTAATGTCATGGGACATTGAACATCTTTTCATATACCTATTTGCTATTTTGTAGATCTTCTTTGGTGAAGTATTTGTTCAGATCTTTTGTCTACTTTTTAATTGGGTTGTTTGTTTTCTGTTGTTGAGTTTTAAGACAACTTTGTATATTTTAGATAAGTCCTTTTATCAGGTATGTGTTTTGCAAATATTTTCTCCCAATATGTGCCTTTTCTTCGTTCTCTTAACACTATCTTTTGAAGAGCAGAAGTTTTTAATTTTAGTGCAGTCCAACTTATTCATTTTTCATTCCTAGATATTGCTTTTCATTTTGCATATAAAAAGTTATCGCTGAACCCAAGGTTACCTAAATTTTTTTCTGTCTTATGTTCTAGATGTTTTATAGTTTTGTGTTTTATGTTTAGGTCTATGATTCATTCTGAGTTAATTTTTGTGAAAGATGTAAGGTCTTTGTCTATATTCACTTTTGCAAGTGGATGTCCATTTGTTCAGTACCATTTTTGAAAAGACACTTCTTCATTGAATTGCCTTTGCTCCTTTGTCAAAAATCAGTTGACTATATTTTTGTGGGTCTATTTCTTGACTTTCTGTTCTGTTCCATTGATACATTTGTCTGTTCTTTTTGCCAGTTTCATGTGGTCTTGAATACTGGAGCTTGATAAGTGTGTCTTGAAGTTAAGTAGTGTCAGTTCTTTGGCTTTGTTCTCCTTTACTATTGTGTTTGCTATTCTGAGATCTTCTGCTTTTCTTTATAAACTTTAGAATCAACTTGTTGATACCCATAAAATAACTTGCTTGGAATTTGATTGGGATTATGTCGTATCTGTAGATCAAACCTACATCTTAACACTATTAAGTCATCTTGTCCACAAACTTGGAGTATCTTTCCATGTATTTAGTTCTTTGATTTTGTAATCAGTTTTATAGGTTTGATCATATAAAATCTTGTACATACTTTGTAAGGTTTATACCTATTTCCTTTTTCTTGGTGGTAATGTAAATAGCACCATGTTTTTAATTTCAAATTCTAGTTGTCTATTATTTCTAGTATATAGTGATTGATTTTTGATATTAACCATGTGTCTGCAACCTTGCCATACTTGCTTGTTAATTCCAAGAGTGTTTTGTCAATTCTTTGGGATTTTCTACATAGACATTCTTGCTAGCTGCAAACAAGAACAGTTTTATTCATTTGCAGTTTGTAATCCCTGTATTTTTTTTTCTTGTCTCATGTGCTACTAGGGTTTCTATTATGATGTTGAATAGGAGTGGTGAGAGGTGACCACTTTGTTCCCAATCTTAGTGGGAAAGCATCTAGTTTCTCACCATTAAGTACAAGTTAACTATAGGTTTTTTGGTAGATGTAATTTGTTAGGTTGGGAAAGTTTCCCTCTATTCCTAGTTTACTCAGTTTTAATCATGAATGAGTGTTACATTTTGTCAAGTGCTTTTTCTGCATCTATTGTTATGACCATAAGATTTTTCCTTTTTACACTGTTGATGAAATAGATTGTATTAATTGATTTTCAAATGTTAAACCAGCTTTGCATACCTGAAATAAATTCCACTTGGTGTAGTGTTTAATTATTTTTTAATGCATTGTTGATACACTAAAATTTTGTTGTGTATTTTTTACATCTGTGATCATAAGAGATAATGGTCTATAGTTTTCTTGTAATGTCTGTCTGGTTTTAGTATTAGAGTAGTGCTCTCATGGAATGACTGAGGAACTAGTCCCTCTGCTTGTATATTCTGGAAGGGATTATAGACAGTTGTTTCATTTCTTCCTTAAATGTTTTGGATTCATCAATTAAACCTTCTGGGCCTGGTGTTTTCCTTTTTGAGAGGTTGTTAATTACTGCTTCAGTTTCTTTAATATATAGAGGCATATTCAGATTATCTGTTTCTCCTGTTTGTGACTCTTGGGAGATTATGTCTTTCAAGGAGTTAGTCCATTTTGTTTTTAAAGATTTTATTGGGGAATTGGGGAGGAGGAACAGACAAGTTATTGTCCTTCAATCTTAGTTGTGGAGGACACAGCTGGCTCAGCTCCAAATCCAGCCTTGCCGCTCAGCTCAAGGTACTGTGTTCAATTAGTTGCGGGTGGGCATAGCCACCATCCCATGCAGGCATCGAACCAGCAGCCTTCTTAAGAGCTCGTGCTCCATCCCCTGAGCCATCCGGCTGGCAGCTCAGCTCAAGGTGCTAAGTTCAGTCTTAGTTGTGGGTGGGTGTAGGCCACCCTTGAACAGGCAGTCTTGTTGTTAAGAGCACGTGCTCTCACCAGCTGAGCCATCTTGCCACCTGTTTCTTGCCACCTGTTGACAGCTCAGCGGCTGCTCAGCTCGGGCCAAGAATCCAACTGGCAACCCTGTTGGACAGAGCTCGCACTCTACTTTTTTTTTGCTGAGCCATCCTGCCACCTGTTGGCAGCTCAGTGGAAGCTCAGCTTAGGCTGGGCATCGAACTGCTGTTGCTCAGAGCTCAGCTTGCACTCTTTTTTTTTTAAATTAATTAATTTATTTTTATTAGTTTCAGGTGTACAACACAATGCAATAGTTATACTCTTTACCCCTCAAAGTGACAACCTCCCCCAGTTCGCCACCCCACTCCCCCCCCATATCATATATATCTATCACAACTCCCCTGACTCCCCTCCACAGTATACTCCACATCCCGTGACCATCCACATATTCAGTTACAGTTGGCATACAATACTATACAACATCAGTTTCAAGTGTACAGTGCAGTGATCAAGCCTCTACTCCATCCATGAAGTGGTCTCCCTAACAAGACATGTGACTATCTGACACGCCACAAAATTTTTACATTATTATATTCCCCAAACTGTGTTTCATATCCCTGTGGCAATATTGTAGTTGTCTATTTATGCTGTCTAATCCCTTCCCCTTGCCCCCCGTCCAAACCCCCCTCCCAACTAGCCACCCTCAGTTTTTCCTCTACATCTACAAGTCTGTTTACTTTGATCATTCACTCAGCTCTTCAGACTCCACACACAAGTGAGATCACATGGTACCTGTCCTTCTCCGACTGACTTATTTCACACAACATAATAGTCTCTTCACAACATTATCAATTACATTCCCAGAACTGCCCCCATCTCCCTGCGGCAACATTGTAGTCCCACCTACACTGTCCAAAACCTTCTCCTTCTCCCTCTTCCCCACTCCCTCCCAGCCAAAAACCATCAGTTTTTCCTTTATATCAACTCTTTCTGTGTTGATTTTCTGTCTAAAGGGTCTGTCCATTGGTGACAAGGGTGTTGAAGTCCCCTACTACGATAGTGTTACTGTTGTTCTCTGTCTTTATGTCTGTTAAAATCTGTTATATGTAATTAGGAGTTCCTATGTTGGGTGCATAGATGTTTATTAGGGTTATATTGCCCTTCTTTGTCTTTTATTGTAGTCATTTTAAAGTCTATTTTGTCCAAAATAAGTATTGGTACTCCAGCTTTTTTTTTCTTCTCATTTCCATTTGCATGAAATACCTTATTCCATCTGTAAGCAGCATATACATGGGTCCTATTTTCTTATCCACTCAGCCACTCTCTGTCTTTTGATTGCAGCATTTAGCCCATTCACATTTAAAATGATTATTGATAGGTGCATATGTATTGCCATTTTGTTATTTGTATTCCTGGTCTTCCTGGGGTAGCTTGTTTACCCCTTTCTTTTGTTTAAAAAAGCCCTTTTAAAATTTCTTTAATGCTGGCTTGGTGGTAATGAATTCCTTAAGCTTATTTTCTGAGAAGCTCTTTATTTCTCCTTCAATTTTAAGTGATAGCCGTGCTGGGTAGAGCAATCTTGGTTGTAGGCCTTTATTTTGTGTCACTTTGAGTATCTCCTGCCACTCCCTTCTGGCCTGCAGAGTTTCTGTAGACAAGTCAGCTGTTAGTCTAACAGGAGTTCCTCTGTATGTAACCTGCTGTCTTTCTCTTGCTGCCTCTAGGATTCTCTCTCTGTCTTTAACTTTTGCCGTTTTAACTATGATGTGTCTTGGTGTGGACCTGTTTGGGTTCAGCTTGTTTGGAACCTTCTGCACTTCCTGGGCATGTATGTTGATTTCCTTCGCCAGGGTAGGGAAGTTCTCAGTCATAATTTTTTCAAATACATTCTCGACTCCTTGCTTCTTCTCTTCTCCTTCTGGTATCCCTATGATTCAAAGGTGGTTGCGTTTCACCTTGTCCCATAGGGCTCTTAAACTATTTCCATTGTTTTTTATTCTTTGGTCTTTTTGCTGTGCCAACTGGGTGATTTCTGCTATTTTATCTTCCAAATCGCTGATCCGCCCCTCTGCTTCATCTACTCTACTGGTGATTCCTTCGAGTGTGTTCTTCATTTCAGTTATTGTATTTTTTAGTTCTAACAGGTTGTTTTTTATGGTTTCCCTATCCTTCTTTATGTCCTCGCTAAGTTCCTTAAACATTCTTATCATCAGTGTTCTAAACTGTGTCTCTGAAAGGTTGGCTCCCTCTGTTTCATGTAGTTCCATTTCTAGAGGTTTCTTCTGATCGTTTACTTGTGACATATTTCTTTGTTTCCCCATTCTGGCTGTTGCTCTGGGATTGCTTTGATGTATTAGATAGATCACCAGGAGAGCCCTGGCTGGATCCCGCAGGCACACAGCTTATGGCCCAACAATTCCAGGAAAACTCCCAGTCTCAGCCTGTCCCAATCAGCCGCTCGCAGATCAGGCCTAGCAGCCCAATAACCAATCACCAGTCTGGAAACTCTGCAAGCGCAGTGCGGTCAGCTGGACCCGAGGCAGCTTGCGCACTCCCGTGTTTTAGTGAGCAGCCTGTTGGAGCCGAAGGGCACCCGCCCAGCGTTTCCCTGGCATCGTAGTATAAGCCGGGCGGAGGGTGGGGATTCAAGGCCGCAAGCACGCGTGCGCACGAACACACGCACTTCTGTGCCAATTCTCCCAGACCAATGAGGTCCCAGACCTGATCCTCCATGAGAGGGCCCAACCCTGACAAAATGGCGCCCTCCTTACACCACTCCCGTGCAGGCTCCACACCAGGGGAACAATAGTCCAAAAACCTCCAGCCTTTGCACCAAAGGTGCTCAGTTCATTCCATCCCCGCAGGCTCCCGGGTCCGACTCACACAGCCACTCCCTCCATCAGGAACCAGGTAAGTGCTCACCGGCGAGCAAGCCGGGGCACCGGCCCCACTGATTCTCCAGCCGGTCTTAGCCTCACCGAGCTGAGCAAAGAGAGTCCTCACCTATTTACTGCTGGTTATATTAGAACTCCTCTTCCTGGCAAAGGAACTCTAGGCTGGTGAGCTTGGAGTGCGGCCAGAGGGTCTCGCCCCCAACCAGACAAGCTTCCCACGGCTGGGACTTCCCTCTGGGGGTTCGCTCCCCCACCCCCATCTCCTCCCGTCCTACCAGACATGACGTGGCCTCCTCTTTAAGTTCTTCGTTTAGTGGTTCTGTTCATCTAGTGTTCCGGGGACCTCCAGGGTTGAATGCTGTATAATTTGTTTGTAATTTTGATGTGATCCTGGGAGGCAGTTAGCACAGCGTCTGTCTGTCGCACCATTTTACCGGAAATCCCTCAGCTCGCACTGTTGAGCGAGCTCTTAACCAACTGAGCCACTTTGGCCAGCCCTCCCATACCTTTACTTTTAACCTATCTGTGTATTTGTATTTAAAGTTGGTTTCTTGTAGACAACGTATAGTTGGGTCTTGTTTTTTATCCAGTCTGTCAGTTTCTCTTAAATGGTTTATTTAAACCTTTCTGGTTGAAAGTGACTATTGTTATAGTTGGGTTGATAACCCTATCTGTAACTATTTCCTATTCATTGCATTCATTCCTTGTTGCTGTAAAAAAAAAATCTTATTTTCTTCTTCTCTGGTTTTAATTGAGCATTTTTAAATTATATTTGTCTCCAGGGCCGGCCGAGTGGCGCAGAGGTTAAGCGCTGGCCTGGGAAGCCAGCGGCCCCGGTTCGGTCCCACATATGAGGGCCAGTGACACTGCCCTAAAAAAAAAAGAGAGAGAGAATAAATTATATTTGTCTCCATCTTAAGATCATCGATTATACTTATTTTTAAATTTTATTGGTCATTATCCTAGAGCTTGCAGTGGACAATTTTAACTAATATAAGTCCATTTTCAACTAACACTTTTCCACTTTACAGGTAATACAGGTGCTTTATAACAGATTATAAGCAATTCTTCCCTCCTATCATTTTAATATTGCTTTCACTCATTTCACTCATCCATATATTGTTACTGTTCATTTGAATAGTTATCGAAGTTCAATTCAGAGTAAGAAAATTAAAAGATTTTATTTTAACTTCATTTCTTTCTTTCTGACCTTCTTCCTTTCTTTATGTAGCTCTATGAGTTTCTCACATATCTTTTCCTTCTCTCTGAAGAACTTTTACTATTTCCTGTAAGCCATGTCTATTGCCAACAAATTCCCTTAGTTTTTGTTTATCAGATAAAGTATTTGTCCTTAACTTTTGAAGGAAAATTTCACTAGATATGGAAGTCTAGGTTGTTGTTGTTTTCTGATTTCAACACTCAATTCACTCCAGTCTCTTTTTGAAGAGAAGTCATATAATTCTTACTTGTCTTTCATATAGATAAGGTATTTTTTGTTGTTTAGCTTATTTGAAGGTTTTCCGTTTGACTTTTGCAATTTGAATATGATAAGCCTAGGTGTTGATATTTTGCTTTTTATCCTCTTTAGTGTTCCCTGAATTTTCTGGAATTTTGGTTTGGTGTCTGTCATCAATTTTGAAAAAATTCTCAGTCATTCTTACTTAAAATACTTCAGTTTCTCTCTTTCTTCTCCTCTAGGATCCCCACTGTGTGTATGTTACACCTTTTTTAATTGTCCCACAGTTTTGTATATTGTTTCTTTTTTTTTTCCAATTTTCTTTTTTTCCCTTGGCATTTCAGTTTGGGATATTTCCATTGATGTATCTTCAACTTCACTGATTGTTTCCTCAGTGTGGTTAGCCCTTCAAAAGCATTCTTGATTTGTGGTTAGTGGTTTTGATTTCTAGCGTTTTGCTTTCATTCCTTCTTATAGCCCATAGTATATTCATCACAATTCTTTTAAATTCTTAGTGTGTGATAATTCCAAAATCTCTGCCATATCTGAGTTTGGTTGTGGTGCTTGTTTTTGTCTCTTGAATGTAATTGTCTTGCCTTTTGGCATGTGGTATAGTTTTTTTTGTTGAAAACTGTGCATGATTTATTTCATAATAGGAAATCAGGTAAATAGATCATTACTGTGAGGTTTATAATTACCTGGCTAGGATTTATGCTGTGTTTAATGTTTGCTAGGTGTTTGTATTGTTCATAGGTGTCAGAGGCTTCATTTTCTTCCAGTTTCCTTGTTGTTGTCTTCTGGCTATTGTGGGTTTCCCTAGAAGCCCTTTAAATAGAGTGTGTCCTGCAGCTCTCATACTTTCATCTGTTATTATACTCGAGCCTTGTTGATGTGGTGATAAGGTACTGAGGAATGGAAGTGTGTTCTACAATCTTATGATTAAATCTCAGTTTTAGTTAACCAGAGTTCCTGGGCTGAGATCTCCAGAAGCGTTTTAGTCTTCTGTTCCCCATCTCTTTACCTCAGTCTGGAAGGCTAGCTGGTGTTTGTGAAGGAGAACAGATTGCTCTGGGCCTATCCACCTTCCCCTTCCCCATGCCCAAAACTGGAAGGAACTTTTTTCTTGATGATAACCTGGGTGAGGTAAAACTCATAAATATATCTGGAGGCTTTTTTTAATAATGGGAAGGATTTTAATCCTCAAGCTAGTTTACACAGCCTCCAGCAAATTCATCAGTTACCTTTAAAGAATTTCTACCAGTTACTGTCTTTGGAGGCTCCTGGAGCTCAGCTCTGATTCTTTGTATTCACTTCTCTTCAATTTTCCTAGAGGCGGTTTGCCTGATGAATTCAGTTTTTGGATGAATCCAAGAAGAGTTGTTGATTTTCAGTTCCGTCACCTTTTTCCTTGCTTTGAGGATGGGAGTAAAAATTCTAAGCTCTTTATATAGTGGAGCTGAAACCAGATGTCTTTTTTTTTTTTTAAGAGGTCAGTGTCACTGGCCCTCATATGTGGGATCCGAACTGGGGTTTGTTTTATTACTTTTTAGTATTTAAGCTTTTTATTTCTCTCTATTGTGTTATTGAAATGTCTAGGATTTGCAGTACAATTTTAAATATAAATAGTGAGAGATGGCATTCTTACCTTGTTCTTGATATTAGGGGAACATCATTCAATATTTTACTATTAAATATGCTAGATGCAGTTTTTTTTAATAAATGTAGATTGAGAAAGTTCCCTTGTATTCCTAGTCTGCTAAGCGTTTTTATAATGACTCGGTGTTGAATTCTGTCAAATACTTTTTTTTCCTGCAACTATTTAAAATGATCATGTGTGTTTTCTCCTAATTTGATGAAATGCATTGATTGGTGTATGAATGTGAAAGCAACCTTGTATTCCTGGGTTAAACACTACCTAGTCTTCATATATTTTCTTTTTTTTTTTTTTTAAGATTTTGGGCAATTGGGGAAGGGGAACAGCCAAGTTGTCCTTCAATCTTCAAGTTGTCCACAACTTCAATAGTTGTGGAGGGTGCAGCTAGCTCAGCTCAAGGTGCTATGTTCAATTAGTTGTGGGTGGACATAGCCACCATCCCATGCGGGAGTTGAACCAGCAGCCTCGTTGTTAAGAGCACATGCTCTATTCACTGAGCTATCCGGGGGGCAGCTCAGCTCAAGGTGCCAAGTTCAGTCATTGCAGGTGGTCATAGCCCACCATTGAACAGGCAACCTTGTTGTTAGGAGCACGTGTTCTCACCAGCTGAGCCATCCTGCCACTTCAGCATCTGTGCAGCGTCATTGGCCCATGTGGGAATCAAACTGGTGACCTATTGCTCAGAGCTCACAACGCTTGAGCAAGTTTTTAACCAACTGAGCCAGCCACTCAGCCAGCCCCATATATTATCCTTTTGATATATTACTAGAATTCCATCTTAATGTGACTAATGGCTTTTTAACTATATCTCTTTGCAATTTTTAGTGGTTACTGTAGAGATTTTTAATATACATACCTGTTTTCATAATCTACTGAGAATGTTGTATCATTTCACATAAAATGTAGAAACTTGCAACTATGTAGGTCCATTAACCTTCTCCTCTTGTCACTTTTGCCGTAGTTGTCATATATATTACATCTGTGTATCTTACAAGCTGCTCAATACATGTTATTTGAAGAGTGATAGATATGTTGTCAAAAAATTAAGAGTGAAAACAGTCTTATTACATACCCATGTGTGCGCCATTTCTACTGCTCTTCATTTCTTCCTGATAATCCTAGTATCTTTTTGATATCATTTCCTTTTGGTTCGGCTGACTTTCTTTAGTTTTTTTGTTAGTGTAGGTCAGTTGGCAACTCATTCTGTTATTTTTTTATCTGATAATGTTTCAATTTCACTTTTATTCTTGAAGGATATTTCCCTAAACATAACAGCCTTTGTTGGCATGGGTGCCGATTTCCCTTTCTGCACTTTTAAATAATTGTCTTCTGGCCTTCGTATTTTCTTTTGAGAAGTCAGTGAATATTCAGTTTGGTGTTCCTGTAAAAGTATATATTTTTCGGTATATTTTAGAATTTTGTGTTTGTGGCCTCATTTTGATTGGAAGTTTAAATTTTTTCTTCATTTTGTTCATCTGTCTTTTTTTAATACTTTTTTCCTCTTCACTGCAATTTGTACTTGCTTTCTAACTCCAGGGCCTCTAGTCCAAAACCAGGTCTACATTAGACTTTCCAGATTCTTTCTTTAAGGTGGTATTAGGATTATTGCAAATTTAGTCACTGATTCATTCAACAACTTCGTTCAGATCCTAGTCAGGAGGCTACTACTTTATCTTGCCCCTTAACATAGCAGTGTCTATGCTCACAGCTTTGAGTTTCTTCTCCTCAACCATAGTCTTGTTGTGCCTTAAATCTTTGTTTTTTAATACATTGTTTGGCCTCATATTTGATTATTTGGAACAAAGGAGCTGAGTCAATACAAACTTAATGAGTCTTCTTGACCAGATATCTATTTATTTATTTATTTTTAGCTGAGCCATCCTGCCACCTGTTGGCAGCTCAACGGCAACTCAGCTCGGGCTGGCCTCGAACAGCTGTTGCTCAGAGCTCAGCTCGCGCTCTTGAGCAAGCTCTTAACCAACTGAGCCACTCGGCCGGCTTTTGACCAGATATCTAAATGTTGTTTGTTAAAGTTTTGTCACTCCTGTCTCACATGACACATGCTCTTATTAATAATACTGTTTTTGTGAATTCAGTTAACTGAGTTTTAATATCTAGTAGGGCAAAAACTGTGGTTTTAAAAAAAAAATGCTTTTCTGATCAAAATTCTACATTTTTAGATATGAACTTTAAAATAATCTTATTTTCCCATTTTAAAAATTCATTTAGAATCTGTCTTGAATCCTAATACATGTATATATTAACTTTAGAAAGATTGCCATTTTTATGCTGTCAAGTTATCCAGACACATAGTATACCCATTTTTTGTTTTTTATAGCTTTTAATATATTATTTTTGAACCCTATTTAGAGATCTTTATCCCTGTTGTGTGTCTTCTGTTGATATTGTGACTGGTATACTTATTTTATTAAGACATTCAGGGCCGGCTGAATGGCGCGGTGGTTAAGCACTGGCTTGGGACGCCAGCGGCCCTGGTTCGGGTCCCACATATGAGGGCCAGTGACACTGCCCTCAAAAAAAAAATTCAAAACCTTGTTTAACCATCGTAGGCATC
The DNA here is from genome assembly GCA_033961575.1 of Aselliscus stoliczkanus. Taxonomy (NCBI): domain Eukaryota; kingdom Metazoa; phylum Chordata; class Mammalia; order Chiroptera; family Hipposideridae; genus Aselliscus; species Aselliscus stoliczkanus. The sequence goes on along the minus strand of CM066730.1, from coordinate 17,386,184 downwards.
TCCATGTTCCTGATTTTAATGGAAGAAATGGCTTCAGTGTTTCACTGTTGAATATCTTACTTGCTGTTATGAGATTTGGAAAAAAGTGTCATACTTAAGTAGTTTCCTTTTATTTTTATTTTACTTCAGTTTTTATTAGAAACAATAGCTGAAATTTGTCAAATGCCATTTTAAATTTTGATATAATTATAGTCAATTAGCTCTTTAACAAATTGGATTCAGCTTGCTCTTTTACTTAGTTATTCTTTTTTTTGCATCAGTGTATGCTTTTTCTGAATTATCTTCATCAGGTTTTATTAATATTTTATAACCTTTTAAAAATGACTTGCATACTTTAACATTACCTTTTCCTCTTGTATTTCTTTTGTGGAGATGATTTTGTTCTTAGGGTTTCATAAATTAATAATTGAGTCTCATATTTAGGTAAGTTTTGTCAATTTGCCAAAACACCAATATGTAGGTACCTGACAGTATACACTTTTTAGTATAATTTCATTAAATATTTGAGACATTATTGTATGAATTTGACATTTTTTTTCCCAAATATGTATCCATTTTTTTTTGTTGTTGTCATCTGAATTTTTACTGTGTCTTTTTGGAAACACATGTGTTTCTTATTTAACATTTCTTTTTTTTCTTTCACAGGTTCCTCTATACTTTGTGTTACAAGTCTTAATCCTAAATGTTTATGTGTAGATAGGTTGGAAAAATTTTTGTAGTTAGTAGAATGCATAATTATTACCAATATTTTGGGTGTATTTATGAATGATCATTATAGGAATTTGCTGTGGTCTGGGTTTTATTGTTGCTTAATATTGCCCTTTTGGTATTATTAAATTGCCCTAATTCATTGCAGTAACCTTTTTTGTAGCTAACTCATGAATTTCAGCTTGGGCTTGGTTCTGATAATGTTTAAGCGTGGTAATTTATATATACATAACCATATATAACCATAATAACTTGCTTTTTCTTCCTATTTTTTTTTCTTAAACAGTTACATGGGAATTGGTCTTTCTGCTCAAGGTGTGAACATGAATAGACTACCAGGTACAGTTGTAATTGAATTCTAGTACAGTTTTATAGCTAACTCTTTGTGGCTAAATTTTCAAGTAATAAATTGAAATAGTTAAATACATTGATTTTCTGTGTTTTTAATCACCTATGAGTTCAAAATGGAAGCTGAGTTTTTAAAATAAATTTTATACTATCTAGTAAAACTTATATAGCAATGCTTTATTTTTGTTTTGTTTTTTGCTTGTTTTGGGTTTTTTTTCTTGTTTTGGTATTTTTAACTTCCAGTGTATAGTCATATCAACTACTATAAATATTTTAATGTGGTTGGTTCAATTTGCTACCCAACACATTCTTACCTTTTAACCCTTTTTCAGTTGTTTAATATTCTGGGGAAGTAGGCTGATATTAAAAGTAAACTAAGGAAGATGTGAACTGAGATGGCAGAACTATTTCTGAAAACCATCAGTTGGAAGTGAATCTTGGATTATATTTTTTGGTATTCTGTTTACTAATGTTAAAAATTAATTTGGGGGTAAACTTTTTGAAAAAGCAAAGTAGAGAAATCTTCTATTTTATATTAAAGTGTGTGTGTGTGTGTGTGCGCGCATGTGTGTGTGTGTTAACTAAAGCAAAATTCCTTTAGTATATTAGCAAAGGAAATTGCATGGAAAATGTGTCTTGCTATGTTTTTTTTTTCCGGCAGGAGTCCTCTCTAGTACATGTTTTAGTGTCCTGTGTGCTGGATTTATTTTCCTTAATGTTGTAAACAGTATTTTAATACAGAAATAATGTAGTTGAAAATTTAAATGTGCATTTGGGGATTTTTATCTCTGTACTGTCTGTTGTACTTTTCTTGCTTATCTTGTCATATCTTCGTGAATAGCTCTAGTATAGAGGAACCTTGCTGTTCATTGTAAATGTACTGGAACTTTCTCTTTAGGCTGGGATAAACATTCATATGGTTATCATGGGGATGATGGACATTCATTTTGTTCTTCTGGAACGGGACAACCTTATGGACCAACTTTTACGACTGGTGATGTCATTGGCTGTTGTGTTAACCTTATCAACAATACCTGCTTCTACACCAAGAATGGACATAGTTTAGGTACTAAGATAATGTATTGCATTGTAAAATAACTAAATACAGTGATTATTTGATTATTGTACGTATAGCAGGATAGTCATATTTTTATGTAATCTTTTTTTTTTTTTTTAAAGATTTTATTGGGGAATTGGTGGGGGGAACAGCGTTGGGGAACTGGGGAAAGGGAACAGACATGTTGATGTCCTTTTGTTCTTCAGTCTAGTTGTGGAGGACGATGCTTCACTTGCTCATGTTAGTATTATCATTGTGCTCTTCCTGGGTGAGGCAGATCAGTCGCCAGCCTCTGGATGGCAGCTCACTGTAGCCTGTGGCAGCCCACTGCAGCAGAGGCTGCTGCCCACACCGTTGCTGGCAACTCAAAGCCGCCCAGCTCCAGGTGGAGCTGTTGTTTACCATCTAAGCTGTAGAGGGCAGTGTCACTGCGCGTCCCAAGCCAGCTCCTAACCAATGCCCCACTTGACTGGCCTGTATAATTTTTCTTTATTAAATAGTTGCCTCTGAAAATTATTTCTTTGTTCTTTCCAGGTGGAAGTTGAGGAAATGGTGAAAATGTATATTCTGTGAAGGACACGTTTTATCACATGTATAGGAATAACTGTAGAAATAATTCACATGCTCAGATATTTATGCTAGTAATAGAAATGCAAAGTGTTTTCTGCTTTGCTTTGAATAAAGCCCTTCACAATATGACTTAATTCTCTAGGTAATAGGTGCTAAGAAAAAAGGGCTATCAGTTTTTAGTACAGGATGGGGGTAATAATAAAGGAAGGAAAAGCTTGATGCTGCCAACCAAATGAAGGGCATTGACACAGAAAAGGTCATGCCTGCTACTAAGATCGATAAAGGATGGGGAAAATAAGTTAATTCTGCAAAAGGGAGAATTAAAACAAAAATAGCAAAATTCCTAAGAATAAAAGACAGGTGACTAATAAATAAATAGATTAATGAAAACATAAAGATACCTAGTCATTGTAAGACTAATGGAAAATTAAGGGTTTAGTTAAATATGCATTCATAATACTTGAAATTTAAATTGTATATGGTTGTTATCCCCTTTCTTAGACTTTTTTTAGTTTTTGTGTTTTGTATTACAAAATGTACGAAGGATAGCAAGACTGATGTTTTAAAAATAAAAATGTTTCACATTACTTTCACGGTTTGAAATGTCCTTAATTCATAGCAGATTATTTCGATGAGATAAAGTGAAAGGAGGCAAAAACTAAGTAACCCCAGAAGGCAGAAATTTCAGTTTGCTTATAAATAGTATTTGAAAATTAGACTGCAAATAGTATGCTTAGACATGCAATAGATGTTCTTTAATATAACACAAAAACTATTTTCTCCGTTATTTCATAGTAGAAAATTGTAAATTCCTGGCTTCATTGGTAATAGTTTTTCTTTTTTAGTGTCTCAGCATACCCTAATAATACAGTTAGTGCCTTTTTCATATTTATATTTGGCTTAAAGCTTTTCCTTCTGATTATTAATATTGATTCTGAAGTCCTGTTATCAGACTTACAGGTTGTTCCAAGTTCACAAAAGATCTTTATACATGGTTGATCCTTGAACAACACAGATTTGAACTGCGTGGGTCCACTTATATTTGGATTTTTGTTTTCTTCAGTAGATATGTACAGTACTGTAAATGTATTTTGTCTTCCTTATGAATTTTTTCTTGACATATTCTTTTCTCTAGCTTAAGTGTAAGAATACAGAATATTGTGAGAGTACAGAATATAATACATATAACATACAAAATATCTGTTGACTGTGTTATCGGTAAGGCTTCTGGTCAACAGTAGGCTATTAGTACTTAAGCTTTTGGGGAATCAAAAGTTATATGAGGATTTTCGACTACATAGGGAGCCAGCGCCCCTAACCCTTGCTTTGTTCAATGGTCAACTGTATTCTTACCAGTACAAGAATGTTAAGGATGCCATGCAAATTATATGTGTATTTGTAATTTGGTTGTTGTCGCCAGCTGGTTTCTAGAAGGATACAGGCCCTTCAGTTTCTTTGTTGTTACCATTCTGACTTTGACTTATCAAAAAAGTTAACTAGAATAGTCTAAGTTGGCTTGGCTGCTTAAGATATTTAACATCTTGAATTAAACCAGGAGAAATATTTTAGGTCTGACCTTTTGTTCAGAAATGTAATAGACATGTTATTAAAACCAGAATTAGTCTTTTTATAGTTTTTCAAACTTTATTCCAGAGACGAAATTTTATTTGGGGAGATGGGAAGATCATAGGTGATGTGATTTTATTTTTTTCTGTTCAATTTTTCACAGTCATTTAAATTGAAGTTTTCTCTTGAATAAGAAAGCTATTTTAAAAATGTGAGGATTTTAGGACCCGCCGAGTGGCGTGCTGGTTAAGAGCTGGCTTGGGACGCCAGTGGCCCCGGTTCAGGTCCCACATATGAGGGCCAGTGATACTGCCCTCAAAAAAAAAAAAGTGAGTTTTTTGTTTTTTTTAAAGGAAAGGGTACCTAATGATGGAATTACATTCTAATTTTAAGTAAACTTGAAACATTTGGCATTATTTATTGATAAGTTAATATTTATTAAGCACATAGACAGTATAATAGTGGTTAATATGGATGGGTTCTTTAGTTGCTTGGGTTTGCCTCCTGATTTAGGCCATGTGACCTTATGCAAGTTACTTAACATTTCTGTGCCTCAGTTTATAAACTAGTGTCACTATAACATCTACCTTATTAAGGTTGTTAGAGTGAACTGAACTGGAATGATGCATATGTAGTTCTTAGGTACCTGGCACATAGTGAGTACTCACTAAGTGTTGTTTATTATCTTTGTTTATCAAACTTTGGGCTAAATGCCAGGGATGCAGTGGTGAGCAGAATTATTCCTTTAAAACAGAGGTTACCATGGACCAAGTCAGTCTCCTGTTGGTTTTTTTAACTCAAGTTTTATTGCAACGCAACCACATCCATTTGTACTGGGTATGGCTGCTTTCTGCTACCACGGCAGAATTGAGTAGCTGTAACAGAGACCATATGACCTAGAGAGCACAAAATATTTACTCTCCAGCCCTTTACAGGAGAAGTGTGCTTGCCTCTGATCCAGATTCTAGCATCTAGAAGATAAAATATTCAGTTACTGTTCCCTTGTGCTTCCCAAAGTGGATAATTTTTACCCCAAAGCTGATACATCCTTAGTTTCTGACTCATGAAGGTTTTCAAAATGTATATCTATTTACCACATACAGACAAATAGAAAGGTTTTTATTTGAGAAAATAATTAAACATATCTGTATCTAGATTAATTTAATTGAAACTTTTTGACTTTTATTGAGTATCATTCAATTGCAGATCACTTGTTTTTTTTTTGTTTTGTTTTGTTTTGTTTTTTTGAGGGCAATGTCTGGGGCCCTCATATGTGGGACCCGAACCGGGGCCGCTGGCATCCCAAGCCAGCTCTTAACCAAAGCACCACTCGGTCGGCCCCAGATCACTTTTTAAAGAGCCTCTTGACAAATCAGGAAATCAGAAATATAAAAAGAAATTGGTCTCAGTGTATTTAAATAATTCTACCAACTTGTTCAAGTGGCATCTTTTTATGGTCTGACTGTATAGGCTGAGGTAACTACATTTGGCAGTGATCAAAAATGTTGATCTGGGGGCTGGCCGAGTGGCGCGGTGGTTAAGCACTGGCTTGAGAAGCCAGCGGCCCCGGTTTGGTTCCACATATGAGGGCCAGTGACACTGCCCTCAAAAAAAAAATAAAAAAAAATGTTGATCTATAAAATTAAGTTAGAGTTTTCACTAGAGTTTTTATTAAAGAGTGAAGATTTTAGGAATTAATGACAAAAACGAGTTTTTGCTAAAACAATATAAATTTAGACAGTCTTTGTTACAGTCATCTTTGAAGAAAATAATTGACTAGGCTATTGTGTTATAAAAAATGGTAAAGATAGTTATGGTAATATTTTATTTATTTTCTGTATTCTTTTTGGTTTTCTGAAATTTTTAGAATACATTTTCATATTTGTCCCACAGTCAGTTTGCTTTCTATTTATTAATGAAGCTAAAAGTAATCAGAATATTTTACCAGGGTTCACAAAGGAAGGACCTCGAGCTTTGCTTTGTTTTTGACAAGCAACATGAATTTATTAGTTTTTTAAAAGGTCTTTAGGGCCGGCCGAGTGGCACATTGGTTAAGCGCTGGTTTTGGGATGCCAGCGGCCCCGGTTCGGATCCCACATGAGGGCCAGTGACACTGCCCTCTACAGCTAACAACAGCTCCACCTGGAGCTGGGCTGTGCGAGCCCCGGTGATGGTGTGGGCTGCAGCCCCTGCTGCAGTGGGCTACCGTAGGCTACAGTGAGTGGCCCGCAGCCAGCGTGAGCGGCTGGCAGTCAAGCGTGAGCTGCCAATAGCCACGTTGAGCGACATCCAGAGGCCGGCGACCGATCTGCCTCATCCGGGAAGAGCGCAATGACGATACCAACAGTGAAGCAACATCCTCCGCAACTAAACTGAAGAACAAAAAGACAGCAACTTGTCTGTTCCCCTTCCCCAATTCCCCAACGCTGTTCCCCTCCACCAATTCCCCAATAAAATCTTTAAAAAAAAAAAAAAAGGTCTTTAACTGCAAGGCACTATTTTTACACATTTATTTAAACATATATATATATATATATATATAGTAGAGATTTATAGTCAGTTTGTCTTTTTATTACTTTAATAGTCAGATAGTTTTCTGATGGTATAATACAATTATAGAGCCATAGAATCTCAAGTGGAAGAGACCTTAAAGATAATTGAATGGAAATAGCCTCATTTTTTAGAAGATGATAACTGTAGCAGTAATGCTGGTGTGGTGTTTTGTTTTGTTTTCATGTGTGTTTAAATTGAAAGATTTGAGATTAACTCACTCACCAATAATACCACCCCCTCTCATTATATTGGAACTGAAACTTTTTAAGGATATAAACGACGTCCTATAGAAATATTTGGCGTATTTCTTATCTTATTTTCAGATAAGCAATATATATTAATATTTGAAGAGAGATTATTGAATTGTTACTTTGGGATGCCAGTAGATTTATTCCAATGACACTAACATTGTTCAAGTGTGTTTGGAACATGACTGTTGAAATTACTGTCAAGGACATTCAAGAGAAATTCTCAGTTGTGTATACTTTGAAAGAGGGATTATTTTTTTCCCCCAGAGTAGTCAAAAGTTACTCAAAAATGTACTTTTAAAAGATATTGTATTATTTTACGAAACAAAATACTGTGTTTTCCATAGTTTTACCCTTTTTTGTAACAGAAAATCTTTCCCTTCCCCCCAAACTATTTAAAAGCTAAACCTAGGTGAGAAAGATTAAATGATAAAGCTGGATAAAGCACTTTGGGTATCAGTCAAAAATCAAATGTGACTATTTTGCAATCAATTTTCTTACATGGTTTCTATCATAGCTTTGAAGACATCTAAAATCATTTCAAAAATCCCAGAAGCAATAACAGTACCCTCAAAATAAAATTGGTGTGTGACTAATAAGGATGATGATCTTGAAAATGGGGTCAGCATTCACTCAGACCTATATTAGTGTTATTGAGAAAAAAATAACTCTTGTTATTTTATATTTAGGTTTTTAATTTTTTTCCTTTTCTGCCTTTGCCATGTTTTCTTTGATTTTAGTTAGAAACTAAGCTTGTCCCCATAATCTATCTGCCTTTGAAAAATAGCTTCTAATGCCACTTTTTTTTTCTTTTAGGTATTGCCTTCACTGATCTACCGGTAAGACATATTTATTTTTTTTAATGCAGTTTTCATTTTTAATTGAACAAAGTATAAAGAAACTAGTACTAAGCATGTTTAGAATACATTCTTTATAGAGAGATCTTTCCCTAGCCCCTGTTGGTGTAGACCTGCAGAAATTACCATGTTTTGCCGTGTATAATGTGCACCCACGTTTCTGGCCCAAATTTTAGGGAAAAAAAATCTTTGAATCTAATACTTTATTTAAAATATTTTTTTGTTTATATTTAGGCACTTGTTTTTGTATTATAGAGGAATTTTAGCATTTATTTTTTAACATATTATGGTACAAGAACTTTTATGTACTGGTAGCAAATTTATGATATTTATACATCATAGAAGGCCAGGAACGTTGGGCCGGCTGAGTGGCGCGGTGGTTAAGTGTTGGCTTGGGAAGCCAGCGGCCCCGGTTCGGTCCCACATGTGAGGGCCAGTGACACTGCCCTCAAAAAAAAAAAAAAAATACCAAGGTGGCCAGGAATGCTTCATCTTTGCAAGTTTGTTATATGTTCAACAAAACCGATTATCGTATTGCAGGGTATTGTTTTATATATGGATGTCATTATTGATTTCTAGAGTTTTTACTCATAAGCATAAATAAAAGAATTAAAAACATAAATGATACGGAATGTATCCCATGTATGCTGTACATTTTATTTTTTCTCTCATAAATTTGGGCAAAAAATTGCAAATTGTAGATGGCAAAATATGGTAAGCTCCAAATTGCAGTGGACACCATTGCACAAGTGAACCTTGTTGTAGCTGAAAAATAAATCAGGGTTGATTATTAAAATACACTTTTTAATGTCACTGTTCATTCATTTGAAATATGTTTCTTTGGTATTGTTGGACTTTTTAGCAAGTGATTGTACAGTAATTCTAGTCACTTATTAATTCAGTATTCATTTGAAATATGTTTCTTTCGTATTGTTGGACTTTTTAGCAAGTGATTGTACAGTAATTCTAGTCACTTATTAATTCAGTATATATTCCATGCCTACCATATGGCAGGTTCTGTGCTTGGATACATCATTCAAGAAAACAAGTAAAGGTCTCTGTCCTTTTGGAGTATTCAAGCTGGGGAAGTTAGAGAATAAACAGTACATTCAAAATAAGTAAATCATAACATTTTAAAAGGTTTTCAGTACTTTTCAAAGAAAGAAAAGAGCATGGGAGTACCAACCACAGAACATAGCACTTACAGTTTGCTCACCTTTGCTCAAGGTAAGACTTGAACAGAGACTTGAAAAAGTGAGGGAGTTAATTAAATGGATATGTAGATCAAGAATGTTCTAGGCTAAGGGAACAGTTAGGGGAATGACTGATACTAAATTAGGAGCATGTCTGGTGTGTTTGAAGAATCGCATGAAGTGAGGCAGAGAGACATGAGGAAGGAAGAGTAGTAGGAGATGAGTCAGAGATAATGATAGGGGAGGGTTACCTAGATCATTTAGAGCTTGAGGGCCATTGTAAGGACCTTGGTGTTGACTCTGAGTGAAATACAGAAACATTGCAGAGTTTTCGTTATCAGAATATAACTTCCGTTTTTAAAGGATCACTGGCTGTTGGGTTGAAAAACAGACTGTAGAAGAGAGTAGGGGTTAGAGGCAAGCAGACCCGAGAGGGGCTATTGCAGAAATTCAAGCAAGAGATGATGGTGACTCACATCCCTAGAGATGTGAGAACTGGTATGATTCTAAATACTTTATTTACCCATCTAAGGCTCTGTTAATTGTAATATGCATCACATATGACACTGGGGGGGTGGGGGAGAACTAGCAAACTGTGATATAATGCTTTTTTATTACTTAGAATTTTTCTTTTATATTTACCCAGTGATCTCTTAGGGTATTTAAATAATATATTTTAATATCACTTGTTGCACACCTAAAAATGATGAAATTTACTATAAATTGATTAAGATGTTCCCGAAACTTCATGTTCAGACTCCAAACTTTTAAACCACTTTTTTAGAGTTGATGTCTGTGTTTTCTACATGACAGTGCCTTGTATGCCATCAGGAATGTTTCCTAAGAATTCTCCACTACATCCCTGGCATTTTCTTCGAAGTGCCTGATTGTGCTGTGCAGGTTTTCATGCTGTCACATTCTTCATGCCACCAGCGGTTTTATCACAGGTTTTTTTAAAAACAATAACTAGGACTCTGATATTCCCTTCTCAGTTGGCTCATTGACTAAAATGTCTTAGGGGTTGCAGTTATCTAGCTGTTTCACCAGGAAAACGAATCAAGTTCTGGAGTTTTAAGTGAGCTCATTCTTTAACAAATTCACACCTGTGTAGTTGGTGACAGCTGCATCATGACAGCTGCCTGGCCAGATGTAAGGTACCATCGATTATAAGACATATTTCAGTTTCAGAGATGTTTTGAAATAACAGGAAACTCAGGCAGAGAATAGGCATTCAATCTCTACATTGTTAATATTCCTGAAGAAAATCCTAGAAAAACAAGAAACCAAAGTTGTAATAGAAAACAACTTTGCTAAGCCAAAGAAAATCCAGAGTGTACAGATCAAAATTGCTCACCAAGAAGCATTATTTAATAAGTGGTGATGGAATAAGTGTTTATCCTTTTGAAAAAATTCATAATTTTAGGATTTTGTCTTATATTTATACCAAAGTAAGTTCCAGATGGATTGAAGAGTTTAAATAAATAAATAAATAAATAAATAAATAAATAAATAAATAAATAAATTTTTTAAAAATCCAACTGAGAGCCAAGAGAATTTTCTAATAAATTGGAAGTGAAAATGTGAGAAAGAGGATCTGACCTCAAGAATTAGAACGGAGATTCTACTTACTGATTCGGAGAAGGCTTTATATACGTGAAGCAAGTTTCAAGGGGGACGATCTGAAGTTTAATTTCGGATAAATTAAATAAAGCTATAGATATGCAGTTGGTAATATAATCCTGGAATTCAAAAGAGTGATCTCAGCTGGAAATTAAAATTTCATAAGATAAGGACCGAGAATCAACCAGTGGCTTTAGCAGAGTGGAGGTCACTGATGACCTTTTCAAGAAAGTTTCAGCAGAGTGATGGAGAAATCCTGATTGAAAAGAGAAAAGAGGAAGAGGGAAATTATATAGAGTATGGACAACTTTGGAGGATTTAACCACAGTGGGGAGTAAAGAAATTGGGATGTTGTAGATGACGGTGAAGTGGGGGCAATAGAAGAGTTTTTGTTAGATGTAGCAGGATGTGTTTTTGCTGATGAGAATGAGTCACTGGCAAGCAGAACAGTTGATATGCTATAGAGAGAGGAAAGGTAGCAGTGAGCATACCCTGGAGTAGACAAGTGGGGATGTGATCACTTGTGTAAGTGGAAAAGGGGTAGCTTTGGAGAAGCGCACCTGTGGTGGGGAGGTGGGGTGCGGGTGCTGGTAGGTGGGCTGATGTGGTTCGGAACCATTGCAGAGGCTTTGGTATGACTAAGTTTCATTTGGAATTGGTTAAAGGGCTTAAGAGCTGGGTTTTCTGTGTTTTCTCTTTTTGTGGCACTAAACAGCTTGTCAGTGGGAGCAAATTTTGGTTGGTTTTTGTTCCTCGTTGGTAGATGATAGTGATCGTTTGGAAAATGCTTATCTGGTTATAGACATGTTGACTATTTTTGTAACCTTCTAATTATTTTTTATCCCACTTTAGAATTACCAGTTAGGTTTTGCCTTGTCTATAGTTAACCAGTGGTGATATTCAGCTTTGTAACAGTGGGTGAAGTGGTGGTTATAGTGGTTTGTTCCAAGTTCCCTTTTAATATAGTGGTTCTAAGAGCTCTTTAGTTTTATGACTGAGATATTCTGGGACTTCCACGTGCAACATACCATTCTTCTACTTAAAAAGGAGGGAAAAATTTAATCTTCCCCCAGAGGAACCATCCAACACATGTTTGTAGGTTCTGTACCTGTGATCTCTCACTCTCCAGTTATAGCATAAAATCCTGGTAGAGTATATTTACAGAACAAAAAAGTGTACTTAGACTGTATTACACCTCTCCTGGAACATAGGGTATTTCTACAGCTTTGAAAACCTTAGATTTTCTTCAGAATAATCTTCTTCTTCAGCTCACATTACCAGTTTAAGAAATGTCTCATCTATAAACTGACTAATTCAGTTTGGGATTAGGAAATTCCTTTCGTTAAGGAAGCTGTTCTTAATTTAAAATGATGCTGCTTTCCAGTTCCTTAGGCTGATTCGAAATTATTTTTTATAGATACATTATTTGCATTCATTTTCATAGCAGAAAAATCTTTTAAATATAATAGAACAAAACTGCTATTTAGAAAAGGATTTTCTTGTGTATATTTAGCTTTTGAATAGTATTTTTAATATTTACCTTTGTTTTATCATAGGGTAATAGGAATTAGACCGGTTTTTATTCTCTTCATAGAGGCTTAAATTATTCTCACTTGTCTAATTCTGCATAGGCAGGAGTGATTGTGTGTGTGTGTGTGTGTGTGTGTGTGTGTGTGTGTGTGTGAGAGAGAGAGAGAGAGAGAGAGAGAGAGAGAGAGAGAGAGAGAGAGAGAGATGTGTTTCCTAGGAAATATTGTTTTACATAAAACAATAATCTAGATACATGCTACAGCATGGATGAACCTTGAACACATTATGTTAAATGAAAGAAGCCAGTCACAAAAGACCATGTATTGTGTAATTCCATTTATACAAAATGTCCAGAATAGTCAAATCTGTAGAGTAAGAAAGTAGATTGGTGGTTGTCAGAGGTTGCAGTGATGGAGGTATGGGAAGTGACTGCTAATAGGTAGGGAGTTACTCTTTGTAGTGATGAAAATGAAAATTAGTAGTGATGATGGCTGTACAACTCTTACTAAATTAAAAACCATTGCCATATTATATTCTCCTTTTAGAAATCTATAATCTAACAAGTCAAAAATTGTTAAGTTTTTTTTTTAGTTTTTTTTTTTAGTTTCAGGTGTACAACACAATGCAATAGTTATACTCTTTACCCCCCCAAAGTGACAACCCCCTTCCCCCAGTTCGCCACCCCATCCCCCCACCATATAATACATATCTATTACAATTCCTTTGACTCCCTTCCACAGTATACTCCACATCCCATGACTATATATATTCAGTTACAGTTGGCATACAATATTATACAACATCAGCTTCAGGTGTACAGTGCAGTGATCAAGCCTCTACTCCATCCATGAAGTGGTCCCCCTAAAAAGACATCTGACATGCCACAAAATTTTTACATTATTATGTTCCCCGAACTGTGTTTCAAATCCCTGTGGCAATATTGTAGATGTCTATTTATGCTGTCTAATCCGTTCCCCTTCTTCCTTATCCCCACCCCTCTCCCAACTAGCAACCCTCAGTTTTTCCTCTATATCTATGAGTCTGTTTACTTTGATCATTCATTCAGTTTTTCAGATTTCCACGTATAAGTGAGATCATATGGTACTTGTCTTTCTCCGACTGACTTATTTCACTTAACATAATAGTCTCTTCACAACATTATCAATTACATTCCCAGAACTGCCCCCATATCCCTGCGGCAACGTTGTAGTCACCCACCTACGCTGTCCAAAACCTTCCCCCTCTCCCTCATCCCCACTCCCTCACAGCCAGCAACCATCAGTTTTTCCTTTATATCTACTTAATATGACTTCAATCTTCTTAAATTTACTGAGACTTGTTTTGTGGCCTATCTTGGAAAATGTCCCATGTATACTTGAGAAGAATGTATATTCTGTTTTTTCAGGGTGAAATACTCTAAAAATATCAACGAAGTCCAGCTGGACTAAAGTGTCATTTAAGGCCCCTCTTTCTGTGTTGATTTTCTGTGTAAAGGGTCTGTCCATTGGTGACAATGGGGTGTTGAAGTCCCCTACTATGGTAGTGTTACTGTTGATCTCTGTCTTTATGTCTGTAAAAATCTGTTACATGTAATTAGGAGTTCCTATGTTGGGTGCATAGATGTTTATTAGGGTTATAGTGCCCTTCTTTGTCTTTTATTGTAGTCATTTTAAAGTCTATTTTGTCTAAAATAAGTACTTCTACAACAGCTTTTTTTCCTCATTTTCATTTGCATGAAATATCTGATTCCATCTGTAAATAGCATATACATGTGTCCTATTTTCTTATCCACTCAGCCACTCTCTGTCTTTTGATTGGAGCATTTAGCCCATTCACATTTAAAGTGATTATTGATAGGTGCATATGTATTGCCATTTTGTTATTTGTATTCCTGGTCTTCCTGGGTTAGCTTGTTTACCCCTTTCTTTTGTTTAAAAAAGCCCTTTTAACATTTCTTGCAGTGCTGGCTTGGTGGTAATGAATTCCTTAAGCTTATTCTTTTCTGAGAAGCTCTTTATTTCTCCTTCAATTTTAAGTGATAGCCGTGCTGGGTAGAGCAATCTTGGTTGTAGGCCTTTATTTTGTGTTACTTTGAATATCTCCTGCCACTCCCTTCTGGCCTGCAGAGTTTCTGTAGACAAGTCAGCTGCTAGTCTAACAGGAGTTCCTTTGTGTATTACCTGCTCTCTTTCTCTTGCAGCCTCTAGGATTCTGTCTCTGTCTTTAACCTGTGCCATTTTAACTATGATGTGTCTTGGTGTGGACCTGTTTGGGTTCAGCTTGTTTGGAACCCTCTGCACTTCCTGGGCATGTATGTTGATTTCCTTCGCCAGGGTAGGGAAGTTTTCAGTCATAATTTTTTCAAATACATTCTCGACTCCTTGCTTCTTCTCTTCTCCTTCTGGTATCCCTATGATTCAAAGGTGGTTGCGTTTCACCTTGTCCCATAGGGCTCTTAAACTATTTTCATTGTTTTTTATTCTTTGGTCTTTTTGCTGTGTCAACTGGGTGATTTCTGCTATTTTATCTTCCAAATCGCTGATCCGCTCCTCTGCTTCATCTAGTCTACTGGTGATTCCTTCGAGTGTGTTCTTCATTTCAGTTATTGTATTCTTTAGTTCTAACGGGTTGTTTTTTATGATTTCTCTGTCCTTCCTCATGTCCTCACTAAGTTTCTTAAACATTCTTATCATCAGTGTTCTAAACTCTGTCTTTGAAAGGTTGGATCCCTCTGTTTCATTTGGTTCCATTTCTAGAGGTTTCTTCTGAACTTTTTACTTGTGACATATTTCTTTGTTTCCCCTTTCTGGCTGTCGCTCTGGGATTGCTTTGATGTATTAGATAGATCACCAGGAGAGCCCTGGCTGGATCACGCAGGCACACAGCTCACGGCCCAACACTCCCAGGACAACTCTCAGTCTCAGCCTGTCCCAATCAGCCACTCGCAGATCAGGCCAAGCAGCCCAACAACCAATCACCAGCCAGGCAACTCTGCAAGCGCAGTGCGGAGAGTGGGGACCCGAGGCGGCTCGCACACTCCTGGGTCTCAGTAGCCTGTTGGAGCTTGAGGGCACCCTCCCAGCGTTTCCCTGGCAACGCAGTATAAGCCGGGCGGAGGGTGGGGATCCAAGACCACACACACACACACACACACACACACACACACACACACACACACTTCTGCGCCAATTCCCCCAGACCAATGAGGTCCCGGACCTGACCTTCTGTGGGAGGGCCCAACCCTGACAAAATGGCGCCCTCCTGTACACCACTCACGTGCAGGCTCCACACCAGGGAAACAATAGTCCAAAAACCTCCAGCCTTTGCACCAAAGGTGCTCAGTTCAGTCCGTCCCCGCAGGCTCCCAGGTCCAGCTCACACAGCCACTCCCTCCACCAGAAACCGGGTAAGTGCTCATCGGCGAGCAAGCCCGGGCGCCAGCCCCACTGATTCTCCAGCTGCTCTTAGCCTCACCGAGCTGAGCAAAGAGAGTCCTCACTAATTTACTGCCGGCTTTCTTAGAACTCCTCTTTCCGGCAAAGGAACTCTGGGCTGGTGAGCTTGGTGTGTGGCCGGAGGGTCTCTCCCCCAACCAGAGAAGCTTCCCACGGCTGGGGCATCCCTCATGGGGTTCGCCCTCTCTTGTCTCCGCCTGTCCTACCAGACTCGACACGGCCTCCTCTTTAAGTTCTTTGTTTAGTGGTTCTGTTCCTCCAGTGTTCTGGGGACCTCCAGGGTTGAATGCTGTATAATTTGTTTGTAATTTTGGTGTGATCCTGGGAGGCAGTTAGCACAGCGTCTGTCTATTGTGCCATTTTTCCAGAAGTCTCCCTGTTACATTTTTTAAATTTATAGTTTAGCCAGTTAAAGGCTAAATGTTCTTAATCCCCTCCCCTCAAATTCTTCAGTTTTTTAAGGTTAAGTGGTATAAAAATTATAGATATTTTTTGTTTTCAGTTTTTTTGTATCACTTTTTGATTACAGAAGTAATATATAATGTTATTTCAAATAATAAAAGAAATGTTTATAAATATGGAAATATTCAAAAGAGAAGTTCCTCAAAATCCCAGCCTGTTTAGATATGATGACTATGTTAACTAGAGTGTATATCCTTCTAGATCTGTTTCGAAACTTAATGTTAGCCGGTGCATCCATTATTTAAATGGTGACAGAAAAGATGGGATCATAGTTGATGCACTAGTCCGTAGCTTGTTTTCTTCGATTAGTAATAGTATATATAGGACATCTTTGTACACACATTTTTTACTCTTCTTTTTGCTTGCTTTTATAATGTATGATGTACTACCATGATTCTAAGGTGCACATTTTTTCATATTTTAATATTTATGAAATGAGTATGCACCTTAGAATCTATGGTCTGTCAGAGTTTAGTGACAGCGTTTTTGTCTTAGGCATAGAATAGTGGGATATCTTATAATTACTGGAGTCTGAGCTTCAGTGAATGTAGTTTATAATCATACCATCTATAAATGGACACTTTAATTGCCATTACAGATAATGCCTCAGAACACATATCTTTGCCTATGTTTGTTTTTCTGTGGGATTAAATTGTTACAAGTGAAATGGCTTTGTCAATTTTAATAGATTTTGCCAAATTTTTTTCTTAAAAAATTATGTAAGTTTATGTTTCTGTGTACTGTGGGTGAGAGGGCTTATTTTGTCAACCTCTATCAACACCGGTATTCTCAGGCTTTTAAATCTTAACCTGATATGCAAAAAAATCATCTTGTTTTAAAATTTGAGTGAGGTTAAGTGTCTCTTTATATTTTAATTGAACTAGTAATCTTTGTCCTCCTGTGTTGTGAGAATAGTTTTTATATTTGGAATACTGATCCCTTCTTACATGTGTGGCAGATTTTTGTCCTATGAAGTCCATTTGTCTTGAGATTTATGGCATGTTTTGTCACAGTTAAGTTTTAAACTTTTTTATGGAGCATGTTTATCAGAGTATTCATAAATGATTTTCTCTTAGTGTGTTGATATGAGTTATTTTCCTGAATTTGTCAAGAAAATTTAGATTAGCAAATGATTTTAAAAGCATCTCTGTTTGAATAGGTGTATGTGACGTCAGAGGGGCAGTAGCTTCGGGGAGGGGGTTATACTTAGTGAGGGGTGAAATGTATAACTATTACAAGGGCTGGCCGAGTGGCGCGGTGGTTAAGCGCTGGCCTGGGAAGCCAGCGGCCCCGGTTCGGTCCCACATATGAGGGCCAGTGACACTGCCCTCAAAAAAAATAAAAAATAAAAAATATAACTATTACATTGTCTTGTACACCTGGAACTAATAATAAAAAAATAAATAAAATGAAAAAACAAAGCATCTCTATTTGGACAATGCTGAATGTCAGGATTATAAACTCTGCTTAATGAACAGATTGCCTTTTACTCTGTTGATATCTTTATGAAGAGTTTTTGGCTTCATATACTTTTGTTTTAAAGCATGTCATACTTTTGTAATGGGTTTTAGTGGAAAGAGTACTGTGCTAGAAGTGGAGACATAGGAGTTGTTTTTTTAACTTTATGTGTGTCATTAACTACTGTGTGCTTTTGGATTAATCCCTCAAACTCTTCTGGTTTTAGTTTTCTCACTGGTGAAATGAGAAAGTTGTAATAAGTATCTCACTTGTCTTTGGCTAAAATCTCTATTAACTTGCTAGTTCTGTTGATTATTAAAAATCAGTACATTTGTGTACATTGCAATACCATTTTTTCCCCTAATCTAGTGCACTATATTTCTCAATATTTTAACACAGTACTTTTTTTCCCCTAATTTTGCTTCCTTGGTTGATCAGTTGTTTTAAATATATCCTCTTAGCTTTTTACTGTGAAATCTACTTAAACACCTTATATTTACATACAGATTATCCTCTTCATCTTTACCTAATTTTATACTGAAAATACTTGTGATAATCATTAAAGCAAAGAAATGAGGCATAAATACTGAGAGTGAAGACGAAATTGAGTTAGGAATTTCAGGAAGAAAAAAATGAACTTAGAATTTGTGTCAGATAGCCAGTCCCACCTCTGCCGGAGTATAGAATGACCATAAGCAAGTTAATTTGCCCCAATCCTCAATTTCTGTATTTTTTGTGATGCAAATAATAATAATTACTTCACAGGATTATTATACTGTTAAACCCTGCCATTTAGTAGACAAACATTCAGTAACTCATTCTTTCTTTAGATGTAACAACTAATGATAGAGCCGAAAGAAGGAGTCGGCATTTTTTGTATACTTGAAGCTGTTAATCTTGATTGTTTAGCTTTGAAATATTGGAGTATGTCTAAATGCATTTCTTTATGTATTTGAATATTTAAACCCATCCTTTTCCTCTTTTGAAATGTGTGTATTTGAGTCTTTCATTTTTATATAGAGAATCCCCACTCTTTTTTTTTTTAAAGATTTTATTGGGTAATTGGAGGGGACCAGCCAAGTTGTTGTTCTTTAATCTTCGTTGTGGAGGGCGCCAGTCACCATCTGGCTTCCCGTCGGCAGCTCGTGGCCTCTAAGTTCAAGGTGCTGTGTTCAATCTTAGTTGCAGGTGGGCATAGCCACCATCCCATGTGGAAGTCGAACAAGCAGCCTTATTATTAAGAGTGCACGCCCTATCCACTGAGCCATCCAGGCAGCAGCTCAGCTCAAGGTGCCGAGTTCAATCTTTAGTTGCAGGTGGGCATAGCCCACCATCGAACATGCAGTCTTCTTGTTACACCAGCTGAGCCATCCTGACACCATTGGCAGCTCAGCGACAGCTCAGCTAGGGCGCAGTGTTCACTGGCCCATGTGGGAATCGAACCGGCAGTCCTGTTGCTCAGAGCTCGCGCTCTAAGCCAGCTCTTAACCAACTGAGCCACTCGGCCGGCCTGAGAATCCCCACACTAATGGCATTGTGTTTTTACTTAGTTATCACCATCTCTGTATAAAGGCATCCCAAATGTACAGATAAGTGAAATTAGGAAACCTAAAATAGCACGTGCCCAGTTAGGATCGTAGTTCTCTGGTAACTAGCTTTGACATGTAGTTTCTAGAAATGTATCAATCACATGTATCATATATAAAAGGATAAACCTGAGTTACGTGTTTATACTTGAATCTTTGTATACTATGTGGCATATTCTTAAGAGCAAGAATTGTGTCTTCATTTATCAGTATATTTTCCACATGGTCTCCAAATAAATAAAAATAGGTAGCTGAAGTTGTTTCATATTTTGTCCTGATGATTAGATTACATGAAGTGATGTTTTTCATCAAGTGTACATTGTATTTAAATAATTTGTTTAGTCTTCCTTTCTAGTTTTAGATTGATATTTTAAAATATTCATGAGATAAATTTGTAGTTGTGTTACTTAAAGGTAGCATTTGAAAAAATGAATACATCTTTAACATAGAAGGGATAGATACTTAGTAAAATATGTTGTCTTACAGCCAAATTTATATCCTACTGTTGGGCTCCAAACACCAGGAGAAGTCGTCGATGCCAATTTTGGGCAACATCCTTTCGTGTTTGATATAGAAGACTATATGCGGGAGTGGAGAACCAAAATCCAGGCACAGATAGACCGGTTTCCTATTGGAGATCGAGAAGGAGAATGGCAGACCATGATACAAAAGTAAGCAAAGACATTTGAATTGACATTATTTCAAAGTACATTTGTATAAAACATTCTGGTACAAAAGAATATTTGTGGAACTTTCTGATCTACTCATTTATGTCTTAATTTTAATGTATTGCTTATATTTTAATCTCTATAAAAGTAATTCACCCTATTTAAACCATTAAAAATAATGTTTGATTTGGTGGCACACATACAGAATTATGTTTTAGTCTGACTTAATTTGATGGAGGAAATAAAGTGACACTAGATCACTTAGATTAGGATAATTCTTTTGCTATCCTTAGTAGTAGGATTTAATGATTTCCTTAGATTACGTGATTCAGCTATTAGTAGTGCCAATGCAAAAGATAAATTCAGAAAGATAATTTAGATTGTATAATTCAGGATCATGTTTTTAGACACGAACTTGACTATGTTGTTGTTCAGCAATAGTTCAGATATTTATGGGGAAAAAGAATTATTGCTCAGTAAGAATAAGCATCAAAAGAATGGTATAGTTTATATATTGGAATACATACTTAATATGTACACATCACTTGTCAGGATTTGGCTAAATTTTTCCAGTGATTACCTTATAAGAATAATATCAGCTATTTTGGTTACTAAGATCCCTTTTTTTGCTCAACATTTGTTATTTATCATGTGGATTCAGGAAAGTTATAATTGCTCTTATTCCAAATAAGAAGGTCTGACCAAAAGCCTCCAGTTTAAGGAATTATTTAAAATCTTACTAACATGCTGTTAGGCATTTAAGAGGGGGTAAAGGGAATGAAAACCAAGGAACAGTGAACATGGAGTTAGGATTCCTAAATGCAGAATAAACACCTTGGAGGCTGTGATAACAGTGGAGGGGGATTAGCAGCGCCAGAGCACTCAGTGGGTGTCAGTACAAGTACCATAAGATGAATAACCTTTATCTCAACTCATTCTTTACTAAATGTTAGTAAAGTTATTCAGTTTATTAGGGAACTTTTTATGAAAAAGTAGAATTTCATTATGGAAGTCAGCAGGAAGTTGTAATTCCTATGGCAGTCAACTTTTTAGACTATACCTTTGCTGAAAGGCTAGAGGTGATACGTAAGATGTCAGTAGTACTAAATTAAATGGTAGCTCTTAAATCTTAAAATACAGACTTAAAAATTAAATACTGTTAAGTTTAAGTAATCATTTTCACCACTTAATCTAACCCAAGAAAATAGCAAAGGCTTTCAGATACCATCAGACTGACACAGTTCATCGTAAATGTCTTTATAATTGCTTTGAACAATCTTAAATTTATAAATCTAATAAAGCTTTTTGTGTGTATTTTTTGGAGGAGACAATGACTGGAAGAAATGATGATGATTCTGAGAACTTGCTTCTTTCCTAGAGTTACTATCATCTGGTATTACAGAGGCTCTACACTAGTGTTTCTGTCTGGCACAGTTGGAAGAATAATGAACCCTGAATCAGAATCCCATAGTTGTCACCAATGAGAGCTAGGATAGATTGCTCTCTTGGGGTCACATTCCTTTGACACTTTAAAAATGGTCACCACTGAACATCATTGCAGGATAGTAGTAGAGGAAGTATTTATCTTAATCCTATTGCCAGAGTTCCACAAGGGTCCCTACCCATACCCCATTCTTAACAAAATTGAAACTCACATGACCCCCCCGGAAAGTCCATTGTAAAAGGTTTTCCCCTACCCTCTTAAAATTAGTTGGAACGATTAGATGAAATAAAATGAAAAATCTGTTTCTTGGAGACTTGCTCCCCGGCCCTCTCAATCCCACTTGTTTGAACCATTGCTTCCTACCATTTTCTAATAGGCCCTTAGTAGTGCCAGATAGAGGCAGGTTTAAGAGTTGAACATTTGGATATATTTGTTATTTGGGTTAATATTGCTGAGTCAATCAGCAGTTTTTCAAACATTTTATTTTATGGTTAGATGTAAATCTGTGTTTTGACCACTTGATGGCTTTTTAAAAAATAAACTTGTTCTTTGTAAATGTGTGACTTACATGTAAATCATATTTGAGTAATCTGTTGACAGGCATACTAGTTGATTTAGATTAGAAGGCCAACTTTTCATCGATTAGTTATCACTCAGACTTTTTTCTGCAAGATCTCTCTCAGTACCATACTTTGCAATGTATAATGTGCATCCACATTTTTGGTCCAAACTTTCAGGGAAGAAACCTTTCATTTTAATTTTTAATTAAAATTTTTATTTGTTTATATTTAGGTGCTTGTTTTTTTATTATAAAGCAATTTTAGTATGTATGTATGTGTTTACTATTACACTTTTAACTCATAAGCATAAATAAAGAATTAAAAACATTTATGTAGATAAGCATGTATAATACACATCCTTGTTTTTCCCTCACAAATTTAGGCACAAAATACATTATTTCTTGTGTTCATACCTTGTGATCCCATCTAATGTAGCTGATGGGTAAAGAAAGGTATTGAACTCTAGAACACAGAGAGTTAACCAGTTAGTTTTAAATGTGTTTTATTTTACAAAATGGCAACACTTTACTAGGATAAGTTACATAAATGTGAAACAAGTTATGGTTAGTAGGACTGACAATAAGGATGGAAAATAATAAGAAAGGACCTGGGGAGATATTGGGGTATTCTTGATTCTCAGTAACATTTATTTTTAGAGAGAGTAGTCTTAACATAGCATTTATAGTTACCTTCTTAGAAATACATGAAAAAGCAAAATGATTTTTTTGAACTTATTTTAAAGTTGAGGTTATTAAAACCTTAATTATTTCAAGGGAATACGTTGGTTTTGTAACACCAGAGTAGACCTTGTTTATATAAATTGTAGTATGAAGCATGTATTCTCTTGACTAAAAGTTGTGTGTTTCTTTTTATTTTAAGAATGGTTTCATCTTATTTAGTCCACCATGGGTACTGTGCCACAGCAGAGGCCTTTGCCAGATCTACAGACCAGACGGTTCTAGAAGAATTAGCTTCCATTAAAAATAGACAAAGTAAGGACCCAGTGGTACATGGCTAACACTTGTTTTCAGATTACAGGTTTGGTTATATCGATTTTTAGAAATTTTATTTTCAAACTTAAATATTTTCAAGTAGATTAATTTAAAATTGATGACTCTGAAATTTATTTTCATTGACATTCTTGAAGATTACCTTTAAAAAATTCACATAGGACTTGTTAATGTTCTGGATGTAGAAATATGTAATTTTGGAGAATTTCTTGTAAGAAATGCTGACCATTTTTTTCTTAAAAATGTTTTCGTGGGCCGGCCGAGTGATGCTGTGGTTAGAAGCTGGCTTGGGACGCCAGCGGCCCCGGTTCGGATCCCACATTATAAAAAAAAAAAAAATGTTTTCATGAGCTTTCAGGAAATAAACATTTAATAAATTTTTTTTTTAATACATAAAGTAGCCCCATGGTTAAATGTTAGTGGAAATAATATGTGAAAGAAATTTAAGTATTTTTGAATTTAAATTGCTATCTAAATTAAAGGTAGTATTGATCTTAAGTCTTTAGTGCTTAGGTTCTAGTGCTTGAGGCCAGAGCAGTAGGGCCTGTTCTGACAAAAACAAGTCAGCATGATAACTGTTCCACAGTTAGCTATCCTAAAACGGGTGTGGTTAGTCTATCAGGGATTGTATGACTGCAAGTATAGGCATAAAAACAAAATGTGATGGGCGAAGTCATGATGAATGAAAACAATTGTTTTATAGGTCAAACTGCTATAATACTGATTATATTGTGCTGTAGCTATTATATGCTTGTCGGTCTTTCTCACTGTTATAAACTCTGGTGAACAGATAATCACTTAACTCTTTGTATCATTATCTAACTTAACAAATATCTGACACAGGGAATGCTCAACGAGTGTCTGTTGAATTCAGATCTTACTCAAAGTCTAACATTCTTTTAGTAATGGGTTCAAAAGTTTCTCATATTTGATAAGACATTTTTAATATTTCGGTAATGTTTCCTTTTTTTTAAAAGATTTTATTGGGGAATTGGGGGAGGGGAACAGCCAAGTTGTTCTTCAACCTTAGTTGTAGAAGGCACAGCAAGCTCAGCTCCAAATCCAGTCGTGCCACCCAGCTCAAGGTCCTGTGTTCAGTTAGTTGTGGGTGAGCATAGCTACCATCCCATGCGGGAGTTGAACCAGCAGCCTCGTTGTTAAAGAGTGCATGCTCTTGGGCCGGCCAAGTGGCGCAGTGGTTAAGTGCTGGCTTGGGAAGCCAGTGGCCCTGGTTCGGGTCCCGCATGTGAGGTCCAGTGACACTGCCCTCAATTAAAAAAAAAAAAAAGAGAGTGCATGCTTTGTCTTTAGTTGTGGGCGGGCCACCACCTGGAAAAGGCAACCTTGTTAGGAGCATGTGCTCTCACCAGCTGAGGCATCCTGCCACTTGTTGGTAACTCAGCAGCAGCTCAGCTCGGGCACAGCTGACTGGCCCATATGGGAATCGAACCGGCCACCCTGTTGCTTAGAGCTCGCACTCTTGAGAAGTCTCTTAACCAACTGAACCACTTGGCCAGCCCTCTTATGGTGTTTTTTTAAAAACTATTTTATAAGGTATGATGGACATTGAAAGCTGTACATATTTAGTGAATATAATTTGATGAGTTTAGAGATCAGTATATATCGTGAAACCATCAACACCATGTATACCATAAATATATCTATTTTTTGAACTTTTTTTTTTTTTTTTTTAGCTGAGCCATCCTGCCACCTCAGTGGCAGCTCAGCTCAGGCTGGGCATCAAACTACTTTGCTGTTGCTCAGAGCTCAGCTCAGCTTGAGCGAGCTCTTAACTATTTTTTTAATTAGTGTTTCATACTTCAATATTGCATAAGAGGTGTTTTTCCTATATTGTATGATAGTTTGTGATTTTTTAAATAGTTAATGAAAGTACTTGTTTTTCTAATTTTTTAATTGTCGGAAATTTTCCCTTGATCACCTAATAGAAACTATGATTTTAGAAAAGTGGAAATTAATTACAGTAATTTATTTAAAAATATATTACTAAGTCTTTTTTTGTTGAGAGTCCACTAAGTGTTTCTACTCTTAAATTAAAATTAATAATTTATTCTCTTTTTCTAAATAGGAATTCAGAAATTGGTGTTAGCAGGAAGAATGGGAGAAGCCATTGAAACAACACAACAGTTATATCCAAGTTTACTTGAAAGAAATCCTAATCTTCTTTTCACATTAAAGTGAGTTTGTTTAATAAAATGTTATATTTATTACACGTGTGTGTTGTATGTAACCAATATTATTTCCCAGTGTTAATTTTTTTTTTACCTTGTTTCAGATATTTACATATAATTTTGTAATATAGCACATTTAAGTAACAGGTTGTAAAAGACACTTGTATTGAGGACTATAAGCAGATGGCATCTTTTGGTGTGTGTTTGCTTTTCTGTCAGTCTATCTCTGTTTCAAAATGTGGAAAATCTCAGGCTGGCCAAATGGTTCAGTTGGTTAAGAGCTCGCTCAAGAGTGCAAGCTGAGCTCTGAGCAACAGCAGTTTGATGCCCAGCCAGAGCTGAGCTGCCAACAGGTGGCAGGATGGCTCAGCTTAAAAAGAAAAAAAAAAAATGTGGAACATCTTATTTAAGAGATGAGAATCTATTTTTCCTTCTGCAGAGTATCTTATAAGTAAGTCTGTGACTTTTTTTTTAAATTGTGGTAAATATACATAACATAAAACTTGCCAGTTTTCACATGTACGGTTCAGTAGTATTAGATACATTCATATTGCTTTGCGACCATCGCCAACCATCCATCTCCAGAACCTTTTTCACCAAAACTTGGTATCGATTAAACACTAACTCCACAGTTCTCCTCTCCCCAGTTCCTGGCAACGACCATTCTATTTTCTGCCCTTGTTAACTTGAGTTTAACTACTCTAGGTACCTCAGATAAGTGAAATCATAAAATATTTGTCCTTTGTAACTGGCTTATTTCCTTTAGCCTATTGCCCTCAAAATTCATCCATGTTAAAACACATGTCAGAATTGCCTTCCTTTTGAAGGCTGAATGATATTCCTTTGTATATATAGGCCACATTTTGTCTGTCTACTCATTCATCAATACACATTTAAGTTGCTTCCACTTTGGGATATTGTGAATAATGCTGTTATGAATAGAGGTGTAGAAATATCTGTTTTAGCCCCATCATGTTCTTATGTAATACTTGATTTGCTACCAAATATAAATATTATTTTGATTAAATTATCCTTAGCTTTAAAAGTCTAATTTGATTTTATTATAGCTAACGATGGATTTTCATTTTCTTAGTAAATCTTGATTAAAGGAAATATAGTGTCTTTTGCATTATAGTTTCATTTTCCTGGAAACTTTTAAATTCATTCTAAGCAATATAGTATATGAAACCATATTTAGTATTTTTAGCATATTATCTAAAGGCTAAAGTTATTGATCAATACAAGTTCTTAAAAATATCTCCTTTCAGAACTGTTGCTATTAAATAGCTATTTGAAGATTATCTAAGTAAATTTTTCTTTTCTTTTTTAGAGTGCGTCAGTTTATAGAAATGGTGAATGGTACAGATAGTGAAGTACGATGTTTGGGAGGCCGAAGTCCAAAATCTCAAGACAGTTATCCTGTTAGTCCTCGACCTTTTAGTAGTCCAAGTATGAGCCCCAGCCATGGAATGAATATCCACAATTTAGCATCAGGCAAAGGAAGTACGGCACATTTTTCTGGTGAGAGTCAAAATCTTATGCCATTATTTTTACATTTTTGCCCCTCTTTATATTTTTGAGCCAAAATAAAATTTTTAAAATTCTACACACATCTGTGGAGCTGTTTTGCACATGTGTATATGTGGTCTCAAGATGTTCTGGAAGAAAAATTGAGGGTATGTTTTTAATAACTTGAAGATCTGTTTCTGTGACTAGGTTATTATAGCAGATCGTGATTCACGAAGGCCAACATTCAAGTTGTCTCTAGAAATTAAGTCATATATATTTGGTAATGAAAATGAATTGTGGAAAAAAAAAAGAAAGAAAATGAATTGTGTGTTTTAATGAAGTGTAAATGTAAAGGTGGTGATGTGGCTGTGATGTCGGAGGCCACCAGTCACCACATCCTCCTGGGCTGCCTGCCATTTCATCGTTTCCCAGCTGGCTTCTTTCAGGAGTCCACTCTGCCCCTTCCCTTCCTCCTGTCCCTTTTTGGCTCACCAACCTTATTCTCTACAAGGCTTGTGGTATTCTCTTAATTGGAACTCTCTCCTTTCTTGAGGTATTCTCTTAATTGGAACTCTCTCCTTTCTTGACTTTTATGACATTTCTACAGGTTTATTTCTGTTCTTCTCAGTCTTCCCTGCTTGTCTCTTTCATTCTGTTTTTCCAAGATGTTGTGTTTCCCCTATGCATTTAACTTTCTAAACAGAAGTCAAATACTGTTTCCTTTCATAGAGGAACACCTTTGCTTTTTCTCAATCAGCATGTACTTTTCTACATTACTGCCTCTGTATTTATAGCACCATCCCTTATAATGCAGATGTTTCCTGTTTGTATCCTTAGTCACCACCCCTCATGAATATCACAGTCACTTCAGGCTTGGACAAGATTCTTAACCTGAGTATATTCATATGTAAAGTTGGGGGTGATGATAACACTGCCCTCATGGGGGGTTGTGAGGATTAGATAAGATCCATAATGAAGCCTTCAGTAATGTTAGAGGAGGCGATAATTACAGCCCACATATACTTACAGCCTTTCAAAGAAATTAATCATTCGTTTACTCTTTAAATAGTCTATTGACTCTCCTGTATTATAAGAGTTTTAAATAGAAAAATCAGAATATGGGTACATTATTTACAACCTAATAATTAGAGTGTGTTTGTGTTTTCATGAGCTATCTTTTTTTTCCCCCAGGTTTTGAAAGTTGTAGTAATGGTGTAATATCAAATAAAGCACATCAATCATATTGCCATAGTAAACACCAGTCATCCAATTTGAATGTACCAGAATTGAACAGTATAAATATGTCAAGATCACAGCAAGTTAATAACTTCACCAGGTAAGCGATTCCCTTATCTCTTGCATTACTATAAGCAACCTAATTACAAGTGTCATCATTTTTAATAATTTGGAAAGATTGAGTTTGATGGCACATAATGGGGGTCTGAGAATTCTTAAGCTCCCAGAAAATAAAAGGATAAAGAATAAGTTCCCCAAAGCTTTTCATTCTTCATATGCACATAGGCTCTTTCCTTTGTTCCTTCCTCTTACTCTCCATTCCCTCTTCCCTCTGGTGGGGCTCTAAGGACAAATCCAGTCTTCCTGCCACCACAGACCTATACAGATGATCATATAAATGCCGTTTGTTATGTTTCCAAGTCACAGTAGCATATTTAACCCCTAGTGTTAACATATGATACATTTACAGCTATTTTTCCCTGATGTGTGTGTTTTTTGGTGTAAATATGTAGAATATTATCCTGAGTTATAAATAACTAGCTTTACAAAGACTTTTTTGAGAGCCTGTCTTTAAGTAGCTTGCATATAGCTGATCTGGTTAAGTCGTTTAGTAAACATAGAGCATGAAGATAGTGTTGGGGACCTGGTGGGTGTCAGACATTCTGCTAGACAGGAAGATGCCTCTTCTGACTCCAGAGTCTGAGAGAAGAAATGTCTATCACTGTACTGTGACATACTCACGTTTAATGTGCTTGAAGCCTAAAGGCTCCTGAAATGTCGTCTCTTGAGTTGAACACTAGTGTGTGAATGCAAGTTCTTAGGAATTCAGCCTGCCCACATCATCCAGCATCTGAATCTCGATTTGGCTCAGGATTACTGAAATGATCACTTTTTTCCATAAAAATAATGGTTAGACTATTAATTTGACCTTGGTTTGGTCTTACAACATGAATTGATTGGTCACACTGCACTTTGGGGTATTATTGTTCATCAGTGCAGAATTTTCTCATCCAAGAAGAGAGAACCTAACTTTTAGCATGAAATCTTAATGGAAATATTCTGGAGAAAGGAGTATATATAAAAATCAGTATTTGCAAATTTGGAGGTTTATCAGAATTTCCAGGTTATCTATTACAAGGGACAAAAACTTACTGAAGTATTGGTATTGTGTAGTACAGGTTATAATGGAAGTCCACAGAAGTGGTATGAGAAGAACAACAAGAGTAGAAAAGGTGACTGCCTTCTTGTGGTCAGGGTAATCTTTCATAGTAGAGATGACATACTGAAAATAGAAAATTAGAATATTGTAGTAGAAATTATGTATGGAAACTCAAAAAGTTAAGCCTTTAGTGCTTTATCAGACTTTATGGTACTTTAGTACTTTATCATTGATAGAGGGTTCTGCCATTTTTTGAGGGTAGAATTGCTTTCACTTGGTGGGTTTTTCTCTTAAATACTATGTTCGTGGTAGAAAGTTGTTAAAGGGACCTATTATTTATTACCTGAGTTCAGGGAAGCAGGCTTAACAGGAGTTGATGAAACAGCATTCTCCTTTGCAGTATTGAAGGAGAAGAAAATAAGCTCTTAAATTTCTTAAACTGTTACATAGTAATGGTTATTATTTCACAACAGTATTGTGAAGTAGGCAAAGATGGTATTAACTGTTAAAACCATTTTACAGATGTAGAGCTGAAAACCAGAAAAGTAAATGACTTTTTTTTTTTTTTAAGGTCAATAATCAGTAGCTAATAAGTTGCAGAACTGAGACTACTTCCCAGGATTTCTGAATTCCAGACTTGTGCATTATACTTTATTTCCATCTGAAATCCTTTTCTCCCAACCCTCCCTCTTCTCCACCCTAACTTCTGTTCAAGTTCGTTAAAACTCAAGTTCAGATGTTCACTTTTCCAGGATGTTTTCCTTGATTTACATCCCTGCCAATTGTTGTATTACTCCTTGTGATTAACTTTCATCATAGTACTGATCCTCTGTAATATAATAACTATTAGTTTTTTGTTGTTGTTGTTAAAGATTTTTTTATTGGGAATTTGGGAAGGGGAACAGCGTTGGGGAATTGGGGAAGGGGAACAGCCAAGTTGTTATCCTTCAGTCTTAGTTGTGGAGGGCACAGCTAGCTCAGCTGCAAGTCCAGTCGCCATCTGGCTGCCCATTGGCACCTTGTGGCTGCTCAACTCAAGGTACCATGTTCAATTTTAGTTGAGGGTGGGCGTGACCCACCATCCCATGCAGGAACTGAACCTGGCGAGAACTCATTTTACGAAAGTTTAGACTCAATTTGTGACAGGTTGAACCCGATTGGCAAAAGGGTGAAGAACTGGCAACCTTATTGTTAGGAGCACGTGCTCTCACCAGCTGAGCCATCCTGCCACTTGTTGGCAGCTCAGTGACAGCTCAGCTCGGGCGCAGCTCACTGGCCCATGTGAGAATCAAACCGGCGACCTTGTTGCTCAGAGCTTCCGCTATTAACCCATTGAGCCACTTGGCCAGCCCACTATTAGCTTTAATAGGCAGTTTGCTCCTAGAGGGCAGAGGCTGTTTTATTATATCCTTAATACCTAATATAGAATATGGCTCGAAGGCCCCTGTGTGTTGAGTGAAAGAATCCCTCTCAAATACTATATTGAATTGTCAAAAAATTGTTTAGTATATTATTAAGATCACTAAAAGCTATGATCTTAAGGATTTCCATTAAATTAAACATTTTTAAAATTTGATTTATCAGTTCTCAGAGTTTGTCAAGACAGTAAGCAAGCTTTTCGGACTGATGAAGGAGTTCTAGGGCCACAGCCCCCTTTTTCCTAGATCTCGCTGTCTTTTTAGGGAATAGCTTTTACTGATAGAAGGGTGTGTGCACCCACACAAGTGCGCATACGCACGTGTGCGCGCGCACACACACACACACACACACACAAACTCACACACGATACAAACTGTGACCCCAAGGTGTTACCCAGTGGTAACATCTGGTGGCATTATGCATAGAGTGCTTTTATTCATCTGCATTCAATGTTCTTTTTCCCTACAAATGACTATACATTGTCTTTTTAAGGGGAAAAGCTATTTTTTATTTAAGTATTTCCTAAATTTGCATCAAGCATTTACTCCTGGTCTATATAATCGTTATCTGGATCTTCATAGGAGAATCTTAATATTGATTGTAGCTTAGAGTGTGGATGGATATGAAGGGTCAACTCCATTATGTCCAGATAGTTATTTATTAAGTAAATGTGAAATGAGTGAAAATTGGAAACACCCCAACTATCCAATCAGAATTGTTAAAATTAAAATTTGGCAATACTTTAGAATCTTTAGCCAATAAGGAAGCCTGTGAGAGAAAAATAGTGTTGGATGATAGAAAGGTATGAGAGGATGAGACCGAATAGTTTTTAAGGTTATTCACCTTTGAGAGAGGGTGTTTTTAAGTAGTGAGGACAAATGCCAAAATGTCAAGGCTGTTAAAGAAAAAGTAGTCTAGAAGCGACTTGAATGTGAGGGCAGAAAGGAAGTGAAGTGGGCTCCCGGAATAGTTTGTTTGGAGAGTGAAGTTTTCCCGTACATGCTAGAAATGAATGCTGGGGCAAGCGCATGGATTTCTGGGGCAGGGGTTGATGAACAAAGAATGAAATGTAGATCTGAGTTTGAAAAATAGTGTGAAGTATGTGCTGAAGCATGATTTCTCCATATTGATACAAAGTCATGAAACGACTACGGTTTAGTACATCTCCAGGAGTACAAATTTGTTTTCAAAAAAAAGTCAGCTATGTATTTAGCTTTCAGTACATTCAAGATTTAACTAAATATTTTTTTGCAGATTGCTGTTGCCTTATGAAGTCAGTTTATAAGTAGGCTATGTAGTTGAGTAGTAATTTATTTTAAACTAAGCTGCAAGTATGCGATTTCTAAAATTAGGTTTGTTTTTTTTTTTTTTTCGTTTTCAGTAATGATGTAGACATGGAAACAGATCACTACTCCAATGGAGTTGGAGAAACTTCATCCAATGGTTTCCTAAATGGTAGCTCTAAACATGACCACGAAATGGAAGATTGTGACACCGAAATGGGTCTGCAGTGATATTTCTTACATTTTTAATAAAAATTGATGACTACAAGGTTATGTTTTTACTTGTACTGATTCACAGTGCACAGTGACGAGCATAAATCAAATTTAAAGATGTATATGTCATTGTATCTGATAGGAATACACATTACTTCTTAAACCTGTGAGAGTTGGTTGCTAGAATGAGTAGTTACTTTTCAGTACTTTCTGAAGAAATACTAGAGAGTTTTCTTTGCTGAACAGTCTGTTTTGGCTCAACTTTAATGCTGTCTTTAGTGCAGCAATACCAACTTATTAGTGTTTAAGGTTGGAGATATGAAAATTTTTTACACTTATTTCAATATAGCCAGTAAAGGCCAAATGGGTAGAGATGATTTTATGCATTCTAATCAAACAGAATTTCTTAAATTCATTTTATGTGAATATATGTGGCTATATATAGTTCACTGCCTGGCACATAGTAGGTGCTTACATTTGACTCCTCCTCAGCAGAAAATTAAGTGGCTGAAAGATACAGTAACATAATTTTACTTTGTTGACAACTTGCGTAGTAAATTGTACCATGAAAAACCATCAGCAAATTTTCTCATCAGTTGGAAAGTGAAAATTATTGAAGCTTATAAATGATTGTCAGAATTCCATGGCAACTTTAGATTTCTTAATATTTTGAAGTTAAAAGCTACTTTTTCTGATCTCTAAGAGTATGTGTAAGAAACTATAAATGCAGTTATTCTTTTATTATTTATACAACTACCTGTTGAGGATTATGTGTTCTCTAATATATAATTCACTTTTTCAAGCAAGGAGTATGATTTAAAAAGCAGCCTAGTTTTCTCAGATATCAGCAACCTCAACGTTCAAAGCATAATTCAAGTATAGCGACTAAGAGCAAGAGTTCTAGAGCCAGATTATCTGGATTCAGATTCTGCAACTGCTACTTACTAGCTGTGTAACCTTGGACAAGTTACTTAAGAGCTCTGTGCCTCAGCTTCTTCATCTGTAAAATGGGTATTATAATAACTGCCTATAGGTCATAGTGAATATTAAATGAGCTAATCTGTGAAAAGCTAATAGCACAAACTGCTTAGTAAATATTAACTATCATCATTAATGACTTGTGTTATTAATCAGTGATTTAAATGGTTACATTATTGATCAGTGATTCTTGTCAACCAAGATATATATACTATAAAATTGTATTTTCTAAAAGTGGTGCAATTAACCCTTTTTTATTAGTATAATATGGTGTCATCTGTGTTTTTATTAGAATCATTTTGCCTTTCTTTAGCTTCCAGGAATCATTTTATTCTATCTGTATTCTATGTCAGTTAATGTAGTCTGAGAGGCAGTTACTTTTTTCTTAATGTTGCTTAATGTAGTTTTAGAGAATTGTGCTTAACTTTTCATAAAATTTTCCCTGACATATAGGTACTTCCTAACACTGTGAGAGGTTGTCACCTGACTTTCAGCTGCATGCTAGATATTGGATCCTAGACTCTTGAGACCTAGATAAAGCACACGTTTTAGCTGCAAAGTTCTATATTAAATTAAAAATAAATCTGCATATTTAGAGAAAATATTAGGTAATAGTTACTAAATGAAATGTACACAATGTTATCAGCAATTTTTGTTCATTGCCTTCCATTCGGTAAGGTGGTAAAATACTTGTTTTGCTTACAGAAGTTGATTCAAGTCAATTAAGACGCCAGTTGTGTGGAGGAAGTCAGGCCGCCATAGAAAGAATGATTCACTTTGGAAGAGAGCTACAAGCTATGAGTGAACAGCTGAGGAGAGAATGTGGCAAGAACTCAGCCAACAAAAAAATGTTAAAGGTAAATTGGTTTTCCCTTGAAAAATTATAAGTACGTCGGAAGGAATTATATTGTAGTTTTGTAAAATATTGAGCAGTATTAGAAATTATTGTTGGGAAACTTGGACATCAACTCCCTGGCTTCCTGCCCATTTGAGAGTGAAAGTGTTCAGTGGGGCTGGGCAGCTCTGCTGTACTGGAAAGAGCACTGGATTTCATGGGGAAAAAATAGGGATTTAGGGCCGGCCAAGTGGCGCAGTGGTTAAGCACTGGTTTGGGAAGCCAGAGGCTCCAGTTCGGGTCCCACATATGAGGGCCAATGACACTGCCCTCAAAAAAAAAAAAAAAAAAAAAAAAATATGAGTGTGCTGATAAAACTATAAATTTGAGATATTTTTATTTAGTAAACATTGTTCAGGGTTGCAGCAGATTGAATGTATAATACATGATTTTCATTTTGATGATTATTGGTGAAGGATTTGGTTCATCTTTGAAGCCAGAATAGTTAGTACATATTTAGGTCTTTTCTGGATTGACATTTGTAGTAGCTAGTAAGGTGGATACAATTTAAAGAGTTTAGTAAGTAAGCCACAATTTTTATATCAGTTGAAGATGGGAGGACTTTTCCCCTAAGTGAACACTGCAATTAGTTGTAAGGATGTTACCACTCTAAGTTTTGGGTTTTTTTCATACTCAAAAAAGTCCTGCCAGACCTGTAAGCCTATGAAGCATTAACCTAGCAATTGTTTTTTTTCCTGAATGTTTTGAAAGAAGTTCAAAAAACCAAGGACAGATGCATGCAGTGGCCTTGAGACTGATGTGTGTTATGCACACAGTAGGAAAGGGCAAGGCTCCTGCCACCCCTCCTTGACCCAGACTGAGTTAATGCACTGAATATGGCAAAGAATCAGCGAGAAACAAACAGCTCCCTGCACTATAGCCTCGGGACAGCATGCAGACAGAACATACCTGTCTAGCCTAGGATGGGTGAAGGACACCTATGTACACTTCCAGTTGAAGGCATACAGCCTTGTATTTCAGTAGCTGAGGTTTGAAGAGAGGTGTATTCAACATATTCAGCACTTCATCTCTGGATAGCAAAACTGCCATTCTAATGGTGACCCTCAACTATCAAAAAAATAACAGTTAAATTATGATTTTTTTCTGGTAAATAAAAGAAAATTGGTTGATTATGTAATTTGAATTATTTTTCATTTGAAAAGTCAAATCAGACATCCAAATACTACTAGGAAAATGGCTGTCCACATTTGCCCTATAAGATTAAGAGTTCTTTGAGGTCAGACTAGGTCTTAATATTTAATTAACTTCCTCCCCTTTTAAATATATCTAATGCATATAGCATCTAGATACTCAATGAATGTTTACTAAATTGAAGATGAATTCATTTGAAAAGTATAATTAATTTTTCCAGATTGGGAATTTTCATCACAATGATATCAAGAATGCTAAAAAGAAACTTATTTCTCAGCCTTTATTATTAAGTGATTTTAAGTATCTAAAGTTATCCATTTGAGAAATGGAGTATTTCTCTGCTAGCCACTGAGGGTGTTTTAGGGCAATGGTTCTCTACCATTTTTGTGTCTGGACACTTTAAAAGACTGTTAAAGATTCCCAAAGAGTTCATTGATTTTACTATACTACAGATTAGAACTAAAACTAAAATTAATTCACTTAAAAATAACAGTAAATCCATTTAATAACACATTTTTATGGGGGGAAAAAAAAACTATCTTCCTAAAAATAAAAAAAAATTAAAAATGAGAAGAGTGACATTGCTTTCCATTTTCACAAATCCCTTAATGCCAGGTTTAGTCAAGATGATCTGGATTCTCAGACCTACCTTTGCATTTAATCTGTTGTGATACCACACATCATGTTGCCTCTGGAAAACCCCACTGTACAGTTGTGAGAGAATGAGAATGAGAAAAGTGGAAGTGGTATCTTAGCATTACTGTGAAAATAGTTTTGACTTTACAAAACCCCATGAATGGGTTTTGGACCCAGGGTCCCTGAACTATATTTTGAGAACTGTTATTTCAGGGGATAGTTGGGAATATGAGATGTTTTTAAGAATTTGTCATTTTTTTTAAGTTTCAGGTGTACAAAACAACATAGTGAGTAGACATTTATATACCTCACAAAGTAGTAACTTCATTAAATCTATTACCCATCTGACACTATAGTTATTACAGTATGACTATATTCCCTGTGCTCTACTATATATCTCCATGACTGTTTTTTAAATTAAAGTTGACATTCAATATTATGTTTTTAAGAATTCATGGACTTTTTTACAGCAGGTCATTTGACTTTTCTTGTTAAAACTTGATGCTGATTGAGCATGATAAAGAAGTGTGATTTATGTAGTCCCGTGAAAATTTAAAATTTCACTCAGCTTACAGTCTTTGATTCTAATTTGCACGAAGCTCAGAAATGGCATTACACGGCCTATTTTCAAAGATATTCTTTGATTGTATATATTGAATTATGTGAAAATGTGATTCATCTTCTTCATCTAAAGAATGTGGATGGTTTTGATTTTGCATCTCTGACTTCTAAAGAAATCGCAACTGCTTTGGAGACTTCCATAGTATTCTGAGCTTTCTTCCCATTCGTCAAACTTTTCTTGGCCCAGATAGGTATGAGTAACTGATCTAACTTAAAAGTACCTAAAGAACAAGGCTGGAAGATTTGAGGGCAACATGAAGAGTAAAGTTTTTCTTGCTATAGTTGAGGTTTAGAAATTATTCCTTTTCCTTTTATTCACTTCAGGTCCCATGTGATTATAATGGGGTTTTTTTATTTATTTTTTCTGGATTTGTATAAGCTTCTGAGTCATATATACATACAGAAAGATTGATTTGGTTAAAGCTGAAGGTAAAATTTCCCTAAATGCTTTACCATAAGGTGCAGGTGTGTTTTGCTTCCCCTGGGTGGTGGGGTGGTGGGTGATTGCCGTATTGCAGCCCCTTCGAGTCGCCCACCTGTGGTAAACATGGTAGGGGCTCCTGCAGCAGCCCAGTTTCTCTTGACGTTTTCTCTAGTTCTCTCAGTGTTCCTTGCCTCTTTCCCTGTTGTTTTGTTCCTTACCTGCCTAAATCTACCAGCGGCTCCCATGAGAACTGCCTGACTGTTCAGCAGCTGTTTGTTGAACTTCTGCAGCATGGCGAGGCACTGCCGCGGGCACTGTGGGGTCAGGTGTGGATGATGCTAGTCATTGAATCATAGCTAGAGCCTTTGAGACATCCTCTGTTTACAAACTGCTCCAGATTTTAAGTCAAGTATAAGTACCATTTGAGAATCCTGCCTTAAATGATGTCACATTTCCCTCAGAAATTATTCTCACTAAGGTAAATTTTTTTAAATAAACAGTAACCCATGATGCCATGCACAATATTTCAGATACTTTCACTTTTGTGCTTTAAATCCCATGTGCATATATTTTACCTAGTTAGTAATTGTAGTTATCTAATTTTGTATTGTTTTTATTTATTGTCATAAAAATTGACTTCAGGGCGGGCTGAGTGGCGCAGTGGTTAAGCGCTGGCTTGGGAAGCCTGCGGCCCTGGTTCGGGTCCCACATATGAGGGCCAGTGACACTGCCCTCAAAAAAAAAAAAAATTCGTTTGTATGCATTATGTACAATTACTTTTTTTTTTCTGAGCCATCCTGCCACCTGTTGGCAGCTCAGCTCGGGCTGGGCATCGAACTGCTGTTGCTCAGAGCTCAGCTCGCACTCTTGAGTGAGCTCTTAACCAACTGAGCCACTAGGTCGGCCCGTACAATTATTTTTAAATGACTACATGATATTCTGCTGTGTTGCTGTATCAGTTTATTTAAGCATTGCTCTCACGTTAGACTTTGTTTTTATTCAAATGCTTTAGTGAACACCATTATACATATATCCTTACGTTTCTTCCTTAAAATTATTCCACAGGGCTAAAGTCCTAACTATTGAATCAAAGGATATATTTATTGTGGCTCTTGTTACATACGAGTCTTGCTATAGTATCGCTTCCCAGAAACCTACCAACTTAGCAGCAGTAATAGAGGAATGTGCTGCTGGCACTGCTGCCTTAACTGTGTGTCTTTGGTTACCATCACCAATTAAATTTTTTTTTTTTTTTTTTTTTTTTTTGAGGGCAGTGTCACTGGCCCTCATATGTGGGACCGAACCGGGGCCCGCTGGCTTCCCAAGCCAGCTCTTAACCACCGCGCCACTTGGCCTGCCCTAACCAATTAAATTTTACCGCAGGATTTAAACCATTAATGTTGCTTTGTTGAT
The DNA here is from genome assembly GCA_033961575.1 of Aselliscus stoliczkanus. Lineage (NCBI taxonomy): Eukaryota > Metazoa > Chordata > Mammalia > Chiroptera > Hipposideridae > Aselliscus > Aselliscus stoliczkanus. The sequence continues at coordinate 17,348,164 of CM066730.1, read as the reverse complement.
TTCATTCCCTTTATGAAGAATGATAAAGTTCTGGGTATTTACTACTGGGAACTTGATGCTGTAAACTTTTTTTTAGGGTTTTATTAGTTTTGCTTACAACCTCCCTGTACTTCCCAGCTATGTTTCATAGTGTTGCTGTGTAATTCTAATGTAATCAAGTCTGATCCATATCACTCCTATATTTAAAACTCCATTGCCTTATTGGCAGAAAATTCAAGCTGTTTAGTGTAATGTTGGAGACATTTTAGAATCTAACCTCTTACCCATGGTTCCAACCATGCCTTTTTCTCTGCCTTAGTATCCATGTAGCTTGATCCTTTTTCTGTGATTGCATCAAGTGACACAACACACTACGTTAGTAAGCAATACACTGTAGGTTGTTTATTTATGTGTCTGTGTTCCCAAGACCATGTGAGTCCTTGAAACCGACTAAGTCCTGGTGGTCACTGTGTTCTCAGTTGTCCAGTAAATATTTGTTCAGTTGTACTGCAAATGCTTCAGCAGAATTTTAGAGTTTTTTCCTTTTAATATTTATATGGATACATAAGAGGAACTACATCTTACTAAATGAAGTACAGCACTAGCTGTGTGATCTAAGCCCTTATTGCCCCAGTTTGCATCTCTGTATGATGGCCATAATAGTATCCACCTTGTAAGGTTATTGTGAGGATTAAATGAGATGATCCACATTAATGCTTGAAATATTGCCTCATACAGTATGTGCACAATAAATTACTACCATCATTATTATCTGTTTTTGTTTAAATACTAGAGGGTGTAAACAGAAGAGTGGTCTTGATTCGACGTTTGGGGACATTTCACCTTTCTGGTGGCATGTCCGGATATATAGACCCAAAAGGATGGTTTTGTGCTCAAAGTGTTTATGTACCAATTATTCCTTGGACAATTAGTTCTGTATATCTTTTAAAATTAGCTGTACTGTGGCGATGGTACCTCATTAGATAGATGGTGTGGGGTAAAATAAGTGTTAAGTAAAGCTTAGTCTTTAGAACTAATATGATTGGAGTTAGCTTTATAGGATATTAATATACTGTCCATCAATGAATTTGGATAGGGGCAATCAGGAAATAGAAGAACTTTCACTATAATAACTGGGGCGAGGGCCGGCCGAGTGGCTCATTGGTTAAGCGCTGGTTTGGGGATGCCAGCGGCCCCGGTTCGGATCCCACATGAGGGCCAGTGACACTGCCCTCTACAGCTAACAACAGCTCCACCTGGAGCTGGGCTGTGCGAGCCCCGGTGATGGTGTGGGCTGCAGCCCCTGCTGCAGTGGGCTGCCATAGGCTACAGTGAGTGGCCGGCAGCCAGCGTGAGCGGCTGGCAGCCAAGACTGAGCTGCCAATAGCCGCGGTGAGCGACATCCAGAGGCCAGCGACCAATCTGCCTCATCCGGGAAGAGCGCAATGACGATACCAACAGTGAAGCAACATCCTCCGCAACTAAACTGAAGAACAAAAAGACAGCAACTTGTCTGTTCCCCTTCCCTGATTCCCCAACGCTGTTCCCCTCCGCCAATTCCCCAATAAAATCTTTAAAAAAAATAAAATAAAATAACTGGGGCGAGGAGTCTGATGTGAATGAGATACTTAGCTATGTAAGACAGTGGAGGAGCTGCATGTGTGTGTTTAGGGGCACGTGCACTCCCTGTCGGGAGCCCTGGACTGTATTCAGCTTTGCCTTGTGGGCGGTTCTTCTCTTACCTCCACAATATGGAGGCCAGTTTGGATGAGAAAGGGACAGTGGACCAGGAAGCCTTTCCTCCACCTCTGCTCTCAGAACACTAGTAAGATTAGAGGAATGCTGAGACAGCTGTACCTAGAAGCTAGTATCTTCAGGAACTTCAGCCTTCCACAGGTCTGTAATCAGCATTTGGAGTGTTGTTATTAGATTCACTGATCTATGTTTTCCTCAGCACCTCTCCGAGATGTATGCCTTCTCTATCTAACGGTATCTGTAACTAGATTATAATATCACTGTGGATTAGGGCATTGACTTTTGGCAAAATAATAGGACATTATTTATTGAAAACCTACATTGCTAATTGTACTTAGCTCAGTTATTCCTCATATGGGTGGGAAATATGACCTGTTATAATCCCCAATGATGAAAGTGACACTTGGAGAGGTCGTTCCTTGGCAGAGGCCACATCGGTGGTACATGCTGGTGATTGATGCCAGTGTGAAACCATTGCAGTATGTGCCTCCCATAGAAGACAGAAGTTATTGGGAAAGATACTGTGTATGTGTCAGCTACTTCAGTGGGGGTGGCTTGAGGATGCCTGGAACTATTAAATGTTCCTGAATGGGAGCCCAGTTTAGTTTTATTTTTTTGATTACTTAGTTTGAGAAGATGACATCCAATGAAATGGGTCCAGTTCCCACATCCGTTTGAAAAATATATAGAGGCAGGCCCTGTCCTTTTAATGTCAAATTCATATCACTGGTAATAAATTGTAAAGTATCTGAATGTTTTGTGTTCCTCTTTACCCTACCACTATTCACCCATTTCACAGGAATTCATTTTTTTCAATTTTTATTTTTTCTGTTCTATATGTGTTGTAGGGATAGAGAGAATGTTTTTTTACAAAAAGAATGTAAACAAAATAGGCTTTGCTGCATAATCTAGTTGTTCAAATATATAATAGGTAAAAGGGTCTAAATGTCACAGTGGTCTAGTGCCTTAAACCCATATTTTATCTGCCTCTCAACTTGTAACTGGTGAGCACAGTAGTTGAACTATTTGAATTAAAAACCAAATTGCTATGTTTTCAACAGGATGCATTCAGTTTACTAGCTTATTCAGATCCTTGGAACAGTCCAGTTGGAAATCAACTTGACCCAATTCAGAGAGAACCTGTGTGCTCAGCTCTTAACAGTGCAATATTAGGTAAGTAAAGCCAAAAAGCTCAAGTCCAACTATATTCTCTCAATATTTTAGATGGTATTATTTCTGCTGGTATTTATATTTTGGTAAAATCATAAGGGAAAGGTTTTCTACATTTTAAAAATTAAAATTACCTTAAAATACATAATCCTTCCTTCATTTGTGTGTGTGTGTGTGTGTGTGTGCGCGTGCACGTGTATTGCCCCATCAGTACCAACCCTTAGAGTCAAATTATATTTGCAGGAAAGTTAAGAATATTCAACTAGATGCCTTCACCAAATAAAAAGGGCGGGGGAGGAAGAGAACAGCAATACAGGGAGGCTTACCCAGGGGCGCACATGGAGTGAGGATTAGAATTGCTGTCCCCCTGGTTGTTGCCATTCCATGACCAACAAAGAATATAGTGTTTAATACACTTTTTATATGAATTCTCTACCTGTATGTTCTGTGCATTTATATATAAACTCTGTAGGGTTGGCTGACTACAGAGAACTATGTTTTCATTTCTGGGTAATTCTTTTCAAAGGTAATTTAGGTAAGTGATTTTTCACCTGACTTGAGAATCGAATTCCCCAGGTAAAAGGGGACTCCGGTTTAGAAGTAGTTTCTGTGCTGTTTTGCCCTGTTAGGTTTGGGGGCTTTTAGCAACATGTTTCTAATTACTTTCCCTAGATTAAAACAGTGCCAAAGAGTAGATTAGAGGATATTTAGACAGGGAGACTTATAATGAGGGCCTGGGCTTATATGGCCAGAATGTAAAGGAAGCAATTAAAAGTATTCCTGTTTGAGCCTTCATCTGTTCCTTTGCCTTTATAAAATTAAGTCTCATACTGAAGTTTTGGAATAGGGCGGGTAGTGTCTTTATGTTGTAGATTTCTTAAATTTAGAATTTGTATATAATAAATGTGAATTTTCTGTGTTAATGTGTTGTATTTTCTTTGGTTATATAAAACTCATTTAGCTCTACTGGTAAATATAAGAAAACTCAGTGGCAATGCTGGGATTGTGGGGTAGATATGGTTTACTATCATTGTATTTTTGAAATTGCTACCTTATAGGTAATCAATCATGAAGCCCTAATTGCTTTGTATTTAGAGAACACTGACTTGGAAAAAATTTTTGAAGAAAAGGGATTAGCTTTCTTACGACATTTTTATCTTGCAAATTTCAAGGGAAATAAATTTTTAAATATTAAGTTGGTTGGCGCCATTATCCAAGATATATGTACACTCACATATTGTGCTACATATTTACATAGGTTCAGCTATACTAGTGCTTAAAATTATTAAATATATATAATTCCTGTAAAATTATCAAATTGCTGTGGGGGGTTGTCTGTGTGCATATTTGTAAATATTATATAATCTATAAGTAGTACTTCCAAGTTATTAATTGTATGAAATTTCCTGCAAGTTTTGTATCCAAAAAAATTTTAAATGCTTATAACCAGATGCCTCCTTTGGCCAAAATAAAGTTGCAGTAAAGTACCTCTGGATGCTTACCTTATAGCAAGGTTACTTCCCTATAAACCTTCAGGAGACATTTTTGAAAGGATGTTTCCTTTTCAGTGTTAATTATGCTGATTTGAATAAAAATTAAATTCAAATAGACTAATTCTTGATTCAAGTTCAGGCAGCATTATTTTATAGTCAATCCTGCTTACTCACCAAAAAATGTTTCTCGCCATCAGAATTTAGCTAAATAGCATCTTGCCACAGAACAGCCAGTACTTGAATAATTTTAACACACAGACCACTCTTCAAACCATACTTTTTCATCAATCTGTGTATCTTTTCTTGCATATTTTTATTCTTACATTCTTAATCATATATATATATATATATATTTTTCCTCTTCTACTTTAAATCATGATCTTGCTTCCTTTTTATTTTTGCTTCATTCCTTGTAGAACTTTTCTTTCTCCCACCACATTGCAACGTCAGATCCAAGAGTGGAATTAAATCACATGGAGTCTTACCAGATGTGAATCACTGCTTTTGCCCTTTGTTGTCAACTATGTCTATGAAGGACTGATTACTAATTTTATAAATTGGAAATCTACATAAACTTAAAATTTGGACATCTCACAAGGAGAAATGACCAGCTTCTATGAGTGTGGCCACTTTCACGATTAGTTTATGTTTTCATCTTTGGCAAATTTTGGTAATTACTACATTTGTACTACAACTCGTGACAAATTTCTGATAGGATCCTGAGAACTTTATTGGCAAATTTTAAAATCTTTGACCTATCAATTATAAATTACCCCTCCAAAGTTTTGCTCTATCATCTCTCATGGTCACCATTACCCCGAGCTCACTACCAACCCAAATAACATTCAATATACACATGCCTTTTTCTGTTAATGTCAACTGACCTTGGTCAAATAGGAGAGAAATACTAAATATTCCTTATTCCCCGCCTGTAAATATCAGCTAAGAAATTATTTCTTTCCCATAATAGTTAATATGGAAATAAGATTTAGAGGAACTAACACTTTAAAAAGTCTAATTCTGAAAGAATTTTTCTTCTAGTTGATATCCAGTACCCATGTTACCTTATCAGAGTAGTACCTCCAAGGCATTAATCATCTGCTTGGAAACTACCTTTGCTAGTTAGGTAGTTAAGAGTGATATATGCATTGGTCATTTTCTAAGTAATGCAATATTTTCCTGATAATTTTTTTTAATGTCTTGCTAATTGCTATTTCCATTTTTAATCATTTTTCCTCAGAAACCCACAATCTGCCAAAGCAACCTCCACTTGCCCTAGCAATGGGACAGGCCACACAATGTCTAGGACTGATGGCTCGATCAGGAATTGGATCCTGTGCATTTGCCACAGTGGAAGACTACCTACATTAGCTATGCATTTAAGGAGCTCACACTTATATTGTGGCATATAGTCAACATGGAAGTAGACCAGCTCTGCTGATTTGAAATTTAGATTTTTTTAATTATGTACTGGGGACAGGTTTTTGTCGCTTTACATTGCTTCCTAGTTTACAGCATGATGCAAATGATTTTCTAACTTAGTGTTAGGAGAAATTATTTTCCATCTTTAACCTCTTAGTTGTCTAAGAGTTAAATATTACTGAATCTCAGACGTTCAAATTGATCATCACAAATCCTTTAAAACAATTACCTAAAAGAAACCAAAAAATCCTGCCTTCTTTGTTGGGGGGAGAGGGGGGAAGGATATGGAACAAGTTGTGTTGTGTTAGCATGTGGGTGACGTAAACTTCAAATTGGGCGATGTTCCGACCCCCACTCCCATATAAGCATTCAATCAGTGTAACTTGCAAAATGCATAAACATCCAACAGTTTGAATTTATAGTGTTGATGGAAGAAATCATTTTTAATGTGTACTGTAAAACTTGAAATACTCAGGAGCTGAGTGAATACGTTTGTTGCTACTTACAATCCCAACCTGTTAGTCCCAGTAGTTTTGTTTTAACATGGTCTTTTCAACTTTGTTTCCTGTTTAACTACCAACGACTTCTGTTGTAGACTCACAAGTTTAACTGTTGTATTATAACAGTATTACATGTTAACGGTGTGGTTATGACCTTTATTTATATAAAAACCAAATATTTAGTCAATTTACCGTGTCTTAATTTAATCTTTGTACACCTTCCATTTTTAAGTGCTTAAATGAGTTACTATATTGCAATAAAAATGTAGTGATATAATTAACCAGCCATTAAAAATTTACTTCTACAGATATTAGAGTGTCAACTGACTTTATATATTAGGTACTTGCATACTTATGATTAATATAAAATTAGAACAATTAAAATGAGTGATTTTTACTATAAATCTGAGTTCTACAACCTAAGACTGCCTTCAGTTTACTGGCTTCTCTGTATTAGGGTCAAATATGATACTGTGACAGGAAGGGGAAATTAATCTCATTTTCATATTCATAATAAGGCATGTTACTTGCTAGTAAAGCAAACCCCAAACTAGTTAAAAGTAAAATTTAAACAAGCTGTTCAACATTATAACCCTATCCTTTGTTTGACTGTTATTTTGTACACTGAGGATTGAACCTTCGTTAAGAAGAATACATATTTATCTACACTTGGATATTGCACTTTTTCACAGCTATTTTTCTTATTTCATATTTTGTGAACCAAATTCTCATCAGTAGCACAGAGAAACTAAGGCACCTGAGAGCTGCAGTTGAAAAGACTTTTCCTGGATGTCCATTTCTTCTCCTCCCTGCCATACTCCCACTGTGGCAGGGGAGAGGGAGAAGAGGTGCCCTTACTGGTGTTGCTTGTATTTAATTAAACGGATGAACACAAAAAGAAATGAAAACAATTCATTTTAAACTGCTGTTGCTTCCAGGACCCTCAAAGACTAATGGTGCAACATTCCAGAATGATGAAATGTGACAGGGTACTTCCACAAATTGATTTATGACTGGTGTAATGACCCTTTAAAGTGATTTACAAATGATTTATTACATTTTTTTAAAGACAAATCAATTTTCAAAACTGTAAGTTCTATACATGCCAAGTTCTCATTCTTCATTTAGCTTTGATTTACTTAGAGGTTTTTCATCTTTCTGATCATCCACCTTTTTTTAAACCTCTTAGCATTTTGTTTTTTCTGGGTTCCTAGAATAGAAAGTTTGTGCAGTTAGAATATTACAGATACAAAATTCCCAAGAAACAATTAAAATTTTTTCAAGATCCTCTATACAAGTATAAATACTAAAATTAGGTCTATTAAATTAGATTGTATATTAAATGTATATATACTACACTGACATTTTTTCAGAAGCAATAAAAATAATATAGAAGCCATTATAAGAAAAAAGATACTCTGCAATTTGAGTATTTATCTCATTAAAAGAGAACATCAATATATAAAAGCAATCAGAGCCAAGAGAATAAAGCTGGACTGGACCTTACCCCAACTACTATTCAAAAACTGGGCTGCAGCCTTTTTCACTGGTAATCTCTTGTTGTCAAGAGACAGGAACTTATTTACTAGAAGAGAGAATTATTATATAATTATAATGTCTTTGTTTATTTGCAGTAAAAAGTGAGAAAAACAGTCCATAAGGAAATTACCAGTAGTTCTGTTGGTTCCTGGACCATATAAAGACTTCTGTATGAAGGCTTTGGCTGCTTGTTGCCTTGAATCTCTTAGATCTTGATCTTTTAGCCTTAGAGCCAAGTAGCTTTTATTCTGGCTGGTGAGCAATACAAAAGGTCAAAAAGAATGAGTTGTTGATAACATGCTTCAAGATAAAGTATATTTTTGTCTCAGAAGATGGGGGTGGGTGGGACCAAAATCCTGATTTTGTATATGCACAGATAAGATAATGAGTAAAACTAAATTACAGGGCTATTTTATAAGAAATACACTAAGATTCACATTTTGGCAGAGCAAATATTGTTTTTATATAAATATCACAATTTGTTTTCCCACAGAGGATCCAATCTGAAACTGCTCCAGTATTTTCCCAAATAAGCCAATAGTTTCTCTTAAAAGGTCACTTTTATATCCTACTAAAAAAGGAGACTCTCCTTACCCAACAGACTGCACTTTTTGTACTTTTTCTTTAGCTTTCTTGGAATCACTTCCTTTTTCACATTCTTCATTTTTCTTCTGTAAATTAACTAAAAAATTGAGTTTTATTTCTAGTTAGCACTTACGTAAAAATAAATAAGGAGCATTTACTGGAGTTCACATACCCACTACACACCAATCTGGATGCAGTTTTTATTTGTAAGAAATATTGGGAATAGGTCCAACCTAAACCTGGCCAGCCCTATTCCCATGCTCTCTAAGGGCCAATAACAAATAACATTTGACCACAAAAATGCACTTGATACTTAAATGAACATGAGAGGTAAATTTAAATACTTCATACCTTCTTTTAACTTTCCTGGTGATTTCTTTATGCTAAGGGAGAATAACAATACAAAAATTGACTGGTATAGCAAGCAGATAGCAAAGATGATTCAACTTGTTACACAATTCCATCTGGTTTTACAAATAAGATAACCCTCACCCCTTTCATTACCACCATCCTCAGTTTTTACTCAAGATCAGTTTTAGAAAGTAAGTCACTCCCCAATGCAGTACCACCAACTCCCAATCCACAAACTAGTATATTCTGGGGTGGGAGTACCTTCTCAGAATTTAAAATTAGCAGGCTTCCAAAGAAGCAGATTGCTGGGCCAGCCTACGAATGGCGCGGTGATTAAGCGCTGGCTTTGGGAAGCCAGGGGCTCCAGTTTGGTTCCCACATATGAGGGCCAGTGACACTGCCCTCAAAAAAAAAACTTCAAAGAAGCAGATTGCTGTCGTTACTGGGAGTTAAGAATGAGATGTAATACATCACTTGAAATACAAAGTGAAATGTGATAGGCCTGCCTCATTTCATCTGGAGAAACCACAAAGGATTCAATAATTTAAGCACAGGAGTCAAGGACTAGCCTTGAAGAGTCTAATCTGAAAAATAAACGTAAACAAAGCACTATATGAGATGCTCTCACAGAAGCACTTGCACAGTAGAAAAGCTATACAAAGGAGGAAGTAATGGGGTGAGTGGAGGTGACATTTGGGCTTGGTTTTAAAAGATGGAAGGGGAATTGGCCACCAAATACATTGGTATATTTAATGTATCTGAGATCTGAATAACTCCGTAAGATCTACACAAAATCTGAGAACCACTGGCCTAGGTAAAAAGACAAAATTATGTTTCTGAACTTAAAAGCACTAAGGGGAGACAAGGGGGATACAAAAACGATCAATATTTAGAAGTCTAAATTTACTAAGATTTGATTGATTCCGCAGGACAGATGAGGAAGAGGACAACTACAGCATCTGGCTTTAAACACTGAGTGGGTGGCAAAACAACTAAATGAAATGGGGAACGAGGAAGGAAAAGTTGGGGGCATGTAAGGCAAGTATGGGTCAAGTTGAGTTTTAGGAGCCGCTACTCCACCAAATGATAAATTTCAAGACACTTGTTTTATTCACTACCATCTACCCTGCCCACACAGTACAATGACAGTAGCTCAACAACTGGTTGGATAAATACTCTGGAATCAGGAACTCAGAAGATGACTGAAAAGAAGTGAAATACTTCCCTCCACTTATCCCACCAAATTCAAATACATACTGTGTAGTTTTTTTGTTTGTTTTTGTTGTTTTTTTTGAGGGCAGTGTCACTGGCCCTCATATGTGGGACCGAAGCGGGGCCGCTGGCTTCCGAAGCCAGCGCTCAACCACCGCGCCACTCGGCCAGCCCCTACTGTGTGGTTTTTTAATTTAGGCGTTATTTCTTCAATTACATGGATTCAAATAAATATCTGTACCAGTATGTAATTCAAACACGGGTGTATGTAAGCAAAAAATAGAATGAGATTTATTACTTACTCAGTCTGTGAAACTGTAGTTAACTTCTCTAGAATTGAGTCTGGCAGGAGCTTCCTTTTCTTAGATAAAGACATTTAAAAAGTCAAAAAGTGAGGTACATGACAGCATGTCCTGGGCTGCTTCTTAAGTTAGATTTTTAAGGACAGCCTTGTCTTAGGCAAGTAAATGAATGTGCCTCCACTATATCTCTAAACTGTGGGAAAATGAGTCACAGAACTTACTTCACGTTGCTTGGAAGACCCGGTGAAGGCTGGAGAGGGTACCCACTGTACGCCAACGCTCAGGGCTCCACACTGAACGCAGCTAAGTCACCCAGTTCTCTGTGGCTAACCTTCCAAACAGAGCCATTACCCTCTGGACTGTACAGCCCTTCGCTTACACAGCACCTCATTTAGGTCTCACGGCAACCCAGCTGCAGATAGGAAACCACCTCCGCGAGGCCCGATGGCTGGCGAAACGGCGAGCGGAGTGTCAGGGGAGAGTCACCAGGGTTTCCAATGCACAACCCTTCCCACTCCCGTTTTCAATCGGTGGACAGCAAAGAATACGAACCCTTTTGCTCTCACCGATGTCAGACGGAATATTGGCGCCTTTCCCCCACTCCCAGAGCCTAACAGCTTGGGCATCAAACATGGGAATTCTGTCCTAAGCTTCTCTACTCGCTAACCTTTTGTTCGATGAACAGCTCCTCGCGTCGCTTCCTCTTTTCTTTCAAAAGTGTTTTATCCCTGCAAGGAGGAGTGACAGGTCAGTGCGGAGAGAGACAAGCGGGCACGCGAGGGGACGGCGCTGCGGCCCGGCGGTGGCTCCGAACCTGCGCGCCGTCTCGCGGACCCGCCGCTCCTCTTCTCTCGCTTCCGCCTGGGCGCTGGCGAAAGTAAGCTCCTCCGGGGCCTCGTCGTCCAATTCCTCATCGCCTTCGTCGTCTTCCTCCAGCGGCTCGGCAGCCGCGCCGCTGCTGGGCTGCCCGAGCAACAGCCCGTGCTCCGCCTCCTCCTCCGAGGCGGGCTGACCCTCGTCCACCATCGCCGACGCCGACGCCGGGGCGCGGGACGCGCGCGGCCGAAGCTGCACCATAGCCCACGCTGTCCAGGAGCGCCTGACCTCTGACCTGGAAGCAACCCCACGCAAGCCCAGAGTGACGCGTAGAGTAAGCGACGCTGGTGTAGTCGCCCCCTGCAGGCTCGGAGGCCCCGTTGAGAAACGGGAAGCGAGAGACGGCCCAAGACGAGCGGAGGCGCACGCGCAGGGCGCGGAGGGCGTTGCCTGAGGAAAGCCTGGGGGCGTTTCTTTGTGGAGGCCGCTGGATTCCTGCCGGCTCGCCGCTGCAGAGCGCCCGCTGGGAGAGCGAGTCGGGATGGGGCTGGTTTCCAGGCAGCGAACAGCTATCGTACTGCCTGCTCGGCTGGGATGCTGAGAGAGGGGTTGGCTGGGTCACACCATCCGGTGCCCAGAAACTCGGTGAGCAAAAGCCCCAGTCGCCCTAGCGCCGCCTTTTCCTGGGCACCGGATCGGCTTGGTTGATCCACTTAATAATCTGTTTGTAGATTTGGCTCCTCCCTTCACTCCGCACTCCCGGAAGTGGCCTTTCAAAGGGAAGAAATGCGCTATAGCGACAGGACCTTGATGCCTTAAAGGCCTGCTGTCACCGACGAGCATAAGTTGACAGACACAGGCTGAAATCAGTCCTCAGCACCAAACGTATGCTTGGCGACACCGGTCGCCGTTTCTCAGGCTTCCTTGACACCCCCCCCACACACACACACACACACACTACTGCTTGTCCATGCCTTTGTTCTATGCATCACCGACACCCTCCCTAACAGTTTAGACTCCCCCCATTTGAATGTAAGCTCCTTGAGAGTAGGCACCCCATCTGGTTCCCTGCTGTAACCCCAGGACCTTGAGCACTGGCTGGCCCATTGCAAATCCTGAGTCTGGTAAAAGAATGACCTCACTGTTACTTAGTGAATGCAACTCTACTACAATTTAGCCCCCAAGTATATTTCATTTTTTCCGCATACATGGCCCTTCCTGATCTCTTCTCCCACACATTATGTAACAGTAAATGATTCATTGTTCTCTGAACAAACCAACCCGTTTCACACTTGCCATGCATTTTTACATGCTGTTCCCTCTACGGATCGGCACTCCCCAGTGTGGAACTCCTATTTATACCTCAACTCCCACCCAGGCTGACTCCCTCTTAAAAGCCTTTCAAACACCTTAACATCTGCCTCATCCCCATTTTGCCTATCTCTAACTGCATTTTCCCCTGAATCTTGCAGAATTTTCTCTTACTGTAGTTTCCACACTGTATAATAGTTCACTTGATAGTTGTCCCAACCATTCCGTGAACTCCTTAGGGGTAAGATCCATGTCTTACTAATTTTATTTCTAATGTCTATCAAATGGTAGATGTTCAACATTATTAAATTGAATTGAATAATTTCTACCTCACATGCATTTTGTATTTTCAATTCTCCTTTCATCTTCTCTAATAAAACCAAAACATGAACCAAAATGTCAAGACATGAACACAAGAAATAGCTGCTGGTGCCAAAGACCCAGTATGACAGGAATGACAAAAAACAGTTCTAGAGTGTCTGGCTCTTGGTCAGATAGAAGCTGAAAATTAAAAATATAATCAGACTCTCCGAGACAGTGTGCCGACTTCCATCACTAACACTAGAAAATGTATAAAGTTAACTTGGGGAAACCCAACAACAAACCTATTAGAAGTGAATAATGACACCTGAATGAAGCTAATATAAAAAATTAAAAACAATTTTTTTAAGTAAATGGTGGTATTTTATGTACAAAAACTACATTATAATTATTACAAGTACCCTCAGCATACATGCCTTGACCCCCTATGTGAGCCAGACCGTGAAGGTGCTTGGCTGGTCCTTCAGACTCGTTGTACGTATGGATGTCCTCCTTGCCCATGCAAAGGACCTTTGGGATTTATTAAAAGGTATGACTTGCGGGCCAGCCGAGTGGCGCAGTGGTTAAGCGCTGGATTGGGAAGCCAGCGGCCCCGGTTCGGGTCCCACCTATGAGGGCCAGTGACACTGCCCTCAAAAAATATAAAATAAAAGGTATGACTTGCAAATGCAGTACAAAGTTTTCTGAGACAGTGCCTTGTCATCTATTTCCACAAGAGCCAAGGTGGGTAACATTAAATGCAGTTTTGGAAGGGGCTGAGCTGATGTGGCCCAGGTGTGTAATCACCTAGAGAGCCCACCTGATTCTAGGGACCTTGTTACATGTGACCTTCCTACACTGTTTACCAAAAGTTGCTCCTCCCAGTCAGGACTCTGATGTTTGCAGGACAGCAGGCATTGCGAGGGCTCTGGGTGCTGCATTAGGTGGTGGGCCTTGAGGCATGAACTGTATTTTTACTACTTTACTCCAAGGTTAAATCCCATGGGAAACACTCCCTTCAGAATTCAGTGTCTGGGAAAGATTGGCAGACCCCGCTGTATGTTTATATTGAGAAATAGTCAACCATCATCTCTCCCTTTCCTCCTTGGCTGCTAAGAAGGCTAGTGCTAAATTTTAGGCAGCTGTGTTTATCCATGGAGTCCATTATACTTGCATCGTTTTTCTCATCCTGACTTTTTTCCTTGTTACTTTCCTGTTCCGTCCTTGCATGAGTTCTTACTGTATTCCACAGACTTTAAGCTAAAACATCCAATGAAGGTAAATACTGAAAAGAAAAAGGCCCGCCAAAAGATATCTCTTGGGAATACATCTTTATACAATAAATTACTTACTGTAGAGAGTGATTTTATTTTCTTCCAAAACTTGTACAAAAATCAGAAATACTAAGTTTACCTCTCTACATATATCTTTGTCCAAATAGCAATAATACAATTGGGATTAATTACATTTTTAAGACAATCTAATTGCAACTTTTTTCCCCTCCCAATAACAAACCAAGCACATCAGAGTTCAAACCAAATAACATGCATTAACTTGTACAGTTCTCTGACCTCCTCCTGTAAATACGTTTGCTATTGTTACATCTAAGGCCCTATCACTTATTAACCAGTTGGAATCAGAGGATATTTTTAGATCTTCCAGTATTCATCTCACCGTCCACAAGATTGTGTCTCCTGTTGCAGCCTGGTACTTAGATGCACTATAATTTCTTCCTGCCCAGGACAATTAAGAAACCGTTTCAGTTTCATGAGGGGCAAGAGCTTCAGGAAGAGTCCTACCACAGGGCCCCTGGAAATGAAACCTGAAACAGAAGGACAAACACAGCTGTTAGGAGTGAATCAGCATACTACGTCAGCAAGTTACACATTTCTTTTTTTTTTTTTTTTTTTAAGATTTTTATTTAAAAATATAGCTAATAGGGCTGGCCGAGGGGCGCGGTGGTTTAGCGCTGGCTTGGGAAGCCAGCGGCCCCAGGTCGGTCCCACATATGAGGGCCAGTAACACTGCCCTCAAAAAAAAAAAAAAAAGTATAGCTAACATACCATATCATATCAGTTTCAGGTGGACACCATAGTTGTTTAACATTTACATACCTAAAGAAGTGATCACCATGATAAATAAGTCCAGCAACCATCTGACACTGTACCATGCAATCACAATATTATTGACTGTATTCCCTATGCTGTATGTTACATCCCCATGACTTATTTATTCTATACCTGAAAACTTAGACCTCTTATTCCCCTTCACCTTCTCCCGACTTTTAAAATTTATCAATTACAGCTGACATTCAATGTTATATTAATTCGAGATGTACATTAAATATTACAGCTGACATTCAATATTATGTATAGCTGACATTCAATATTATATTAATTTCAGGTGTTCAGGATAGTGGTTACACATTTGTATAATTTAAGAAATGATGCCCCTGACTAGTCTAGAACCCTGGTACTATACATAGTTATTACCATATCATTGACTATATTCCCTATGCTTTACATCCCCATGACTATGTTGTAACTACCAATTTGTGTTTTTTAATCCCTTAATCTTTTTCATCCTGCCCCCCAAACCTCTCCCACCTATCACCCCAACAAATCTAGTACCCATCCATACATAGTTATTACAATGTTATTGACTCTATTCTTTATGCTATACCCTACTTCCCCATAACTACTTTGTAACAACCAATTTGTACTTCTTAATCCCTTCCGCTTCTTTCACCCACACCCTAACCCTTCCCATCTGCAGCCATCAAAATGTTCCCTGTATCTATGAGTTTGTTTCTGTTTTGTTTATGTTTTTTTTAGATTTCACATATAAGTGAAGTCACACTGCATCTGTCTTTCTCTGCCTGACACTCCACTCAGCACAATACCCTCCAGGTCCATCCATGCTGCCACAGATGGCTAGAACCCATTTCCTTCCCTGGCCATGCACTATATTCCATTGTGTATATGTACCACCATCTCTTTATCCATTCTTCAGTTGACAGACACCCAGGCTGCCTCCACATCTTGGCCATTATAAACAATACTGCAATGAACATATGGATGCACACGTCCCCTCGAAGTAGCATTTTGGGTTTCTTCAGATAAACACCCAGAAGTGAGATTACTGGATCCTTCTTTGTTTCTTTTTATAGCCACTTTTGTTTTTAAAGGCTATTTTGTCCGATATAAGTATTGCTACCCCAGCTTTTGTTTTTTTCCATTTCCATTTTGATAAAATATCGTTTTCCATTCCTTTCCTTTCAGTCTGTGTCTTTCAATCTGAAGCATGTCTTGTAGGCAGCATATGTAAGGGTTTTGTTTTTTATCCAATCAGCCACCCTATGATTTTGATCGAAGCATTTAAGATAGATATGTAACGATTGCCATTTTATTATTCATATTTTATCTTCTTTTTTTTTTTAATTCTGTCTTAAAAAAGTCCCTCTAATATTCCTTGTAGTACCGGTTTGGTGGTGATGAACGCCTTTAGCTTTTTCTTGTCTGGGAAGCTCTTTATCTGTCCTTCAATTTTAAATGATAGCCTTGCTGGGTAGTCTTGGTTGTAGATCCTGCTTTTCATCACTTTGAATATTTTGTGCCAATCCCTTCTGGCTTACAAAGTTTTTGTTCAGAAACCAGCTAACAATCTTATGGGAGCTCCCTTAAAAGTTACTAGTTGCGGGCCGGCCGAGTGGCGCAGTGGTTAAGCGCTGGCTTGGGAAGCCAGCGGCCCCGGTTCGGGTCCCACATATGAGGGCCAGTGACACTGCCCTCAGGGAAAAAAAAAAGAAGTTACTAGTTGCCTTTCTTTTGCTGCTTTTAGGATTTTCTTTTTTTTTTTTTTTAAAGATTTTATTGGGGAATTGGTGGAGGGGAACAGCGTTGGGAGATCGGGGAAGGGGAACAGACAAGTTGCTGTCTTTTTGTTCTTCAGTTTAGTTGCGGAGGATGTTGCTTCACTGTTGGTATCGTCATTGCGCTCTTCCCGGATGAGGCAGATCGGTCGCTGGCCTCTGGATGTCGCTCACCGCGGCTATTGGCAGCTCACTCTTGGCTGCCAGCCACTCACGCTGGCTGCGGGCCACTCACTGTAGCCTATGGCAGCCCACTGCAGCAGGGGCTGCAGCCTACACCATCACCGGGGTTCGCACAGCCCAGCTCCAGGTGGAGCTGTTGTTAGCTGTGGAGGGCAGTGTCACTGGCCCTCATGTGGGATCCGAACCGGGGCCGCTGGCATCCCAAAACCAGCGCTTAACCAATGCGCCACTCGGCCGGCCCAGGATTTTCTCTTTGTCTTTAACCTTTGCCATTTTAATTACAACGTGTCTTGGTATGGGCCTGTTCGGGTTCATCTTGTTTGGGACTCTCACCTTCCTGGACTTGTATGTCTATTTCCTTTGCCAGGTTAGGAAAGTTTTCAGTCATTATTTCTTCAAATAGGTTCTCAACCCCTTGCTTTCTCTCTTCTCCTTTTGGTGTGAATGTTTTCACACTTGATGTTGTCCCAGAGAACTCTTAAACTATCCTTTTTTTGGCATTCTTTTTTCTTTCTGCTGTTCCAGTTGGGTGTTTTCTGTTACCTTGTCTTCCAAATCATTGATTCCATCCTCTGCTTCGTCTAGTCTGCTGACGATTCCTTCTAGTACAGTCTTCATTTCAGTTATTGTATTCTTCCCTTCTGAGTGGTTCTTTTTTATGGTTTCTATGTCCTTTTTTTATGCTTGCTATCTCTTTGTTGAAGTTCACTGAGTTCCTTGAGCATCCTGATAACCAGTGTTTTGAACTCTGTCTCTGGTAGGTTTCTTGCCTCTGATTCATTTAGTTCTTTTTCTGGAGTTTTCCCCTGTTCTTTCCTTTGGGACATATTTCTGTTTCCTCATTTTGGCTGTGTTTGTTTCTATGCATTAGGTAGGTCTTCTACGTCTCTTGCCATATGGCCTTATGTAGTAGGTACTCTGTGGGGCCCAGTGGCATAGTCTCCCTGATCACCTGCTCCAGGTTCTCCAGGTGTGTCCCCTGTGTGGGTTGTGTGTGCTCTACTGTTATATTTGAGCCTTGATTGCTACTAGCCATCAAGGGGTGTTATTGATTGGCCATGGGGTTTGGCCACATCCATAGATTATGGGCTGCTGTGCAGGGGGCTTACCCACTGAGTGGGATTTGCCCCAGCAGGCTTTCATGCTTGTTGAGACCACCTGTTGTGTGGGCTAATTGGGCAGTGTTCTGCTATGGTCTGAAGCCAAACTCCAAGTGTTGGTTCTGGTGCAGGCCCAGGTCACCCACTGCCTGTGATTGGCCAGGAGTCCCAGGAGTTCAAAGTGAGCCACAGTTAGTCACTGCCTATGCTGGACCTGGAGGCATGTGAGAACTGAGGATGGCTGTCACCAGTACCGGGCCTGGGGTAGCCCCACAAAAAGGCAGGGCACTCCGAGGCCTGCTGCTACCTAATGCAGGTTGTTGGCTCTGAAAAGTTCAGTCAATAAAGCCTCCTGCATTACAGAGTTGTGTTTGATGGTGCTCAGTGAGCCAGCAGGGTGCAGCCGTGGGAGCTCACCAAGCCAATCGGACTCAGATTTGGCTGTAAGCGTAGGGGGCAGGCTCAGCACAGGAAAGATGGAGCCCATCTGCTGGCTGCACGGGAAGAGGATCCTACACTGGGAAAATGGCAACTATCTTCCAGCTCACACCCTGAAGTCACACACCTTGGTCCGATCTCTGTATGTCTCTGATGCCCTGAGTCACTATCCTTCCACCGGAGCCCAGGGTAAGTACCTGACAGCAAGGAATCTGTGCGCAATCCATTTAAGAGGACAGCTGGGTTTCCTTCTGCCTTCTGTCCCTCCCAGATGGTTGGAGTGCCATCTGGGACTTCACAGCCAGATGTTGTGGGGGCTCCTCTTCCCGGCACCAGTACTCCTGGTTGGGGAGCCTAGTGTGAGGCTGTGGTTCCTTGCTCCACTGTAGAGAACCTTCATGGCCAAGATATCCCTCCCAATTTTCTTTTTTTTTTTAAATTTTTTTTCTTTTTTTATTAGTTTCAGGTGTACAACACAATGCAATAGTTATACTCTTTACCCCCAAAGTGAAAACCCCCCTCCCCCAGTTCGCCACCCCACTCCCCCCGCCCATATCATACATATCCATCACAACTCCCCTGACTCCCCTCCACAGTATACTCCACATCCCGTGACCATCGACATATTCAGTTGCATTTGGCATACAATACTATACAACGTCAGCTTCAGGTGTACAGTGCAGTGATCAAGCCTCTACTCCATCCATGAAGTGGTCTCCCTAACAAGATATGAGACTATCTGACACGCCACAAAATTTTTACAACATTATTATATTCCCCGAACTGTGTTTCATATCCCTGTGGCAATATTGTAGTTGTCTATTTATGCTGTCTAATCCCTTCCCCTTCCCCTCCATCCCCACTACCCTCCCAACTAGCAACCCTCAGTTTTTCCTCTACATCTACGAGTCTGTTTACTTTGATCGTTCGCTCAGCTCTTCAGACTCCACACACAAGAGAGATCACATGATACCTGTCCTTCTCCGACTGACTTATTTCTCGCAACATAATAGTCTCTTCACAACATTATCGATTACATTCCCAGAACTGCCCCCATATCTCTGCGGCAACATTGTAGTCCCACATACACTACTGTCCAAAACCTTCCCCCTCTCCCTCTTCCCCACTCCCTCCCAGCCAGCAACCATCAGTTTTTCCTTTATGACTTCAATCTTCTTAAATTATCCCTCTGGGTTAGCTTGTTTACCCCTTTCTTTTGTTTAAAAAAGCCCTTTTAACATTTCTTGCAATGCTGGCTTGGTGGTAATGAATTCCTTAAGCTTATTCTTTTCTGAGAAGCTCTTTATTTCTCCTTCAATTTTAAGTTATAGCCATGCTGGGTAGAGCAATCTTGGTTGTAGGCCGTTATTTTGTGTCACTTTGAATATCTCCTGCCACTCCCTTCTGGTCTGCAGAGTTTCTATAGACAAGTCAGCTGTTAGTCTAACAGGAGTTCCTTTGTATGTAACCTGCTGTCTTTCTCGTGCAGCCTCTAGGATTCTGTCTCTGTCTTTAACCTTTGCCATTTTAACTATGATGTGTCTTGGTGTGGACCTGTTTGGGTTCAGCTTGTTTGGAACCCTCTGCACTTCCTGGGCATGTATGTTGATTTCCTTCACCAGGGTAGGGAAGTTTTCAGTCATTATTTTTTCAAATACATCCTCGACTCCTTGCTTCTTCTCTTCTCCTTCTGGTATCCCTATGATTCGAAGGTGGTTGCGCTTCACCTTGTCCCATAGGGCTCTTATTCTTTGGTCTTTTTGCTGTGCCAACTGGGTGAGTTCTGCTATTTTATCTTCCAAATCGCTGATCCGCCCCTCTGCTTCATCTACTCTACTGGTGATTCCTTCGAGTGTGTTCTTCATTTCAGTTATTGTATTCTTTAGTTCTAACAGGTTGTTTTTTATGGTTTCCCTATCCTTCTTTATGTCCTCGCTAAGTTC
The DNA here is from genome assembly GCA_033961575.1 of Aselliscus stoliczkanus. Classification (NCBI taxonomy): domain Eukaryota; kingdom Metazoa; phylum Chordata; class Mammalia; order Chiroptera; family Hipposideridae; genus Aselliscus; species Aselliscus stoliczkanus. The sequence goes on along the minus strand of CM066730.1, from coordinate 17,327,894 downwards.
CTTAAACATTCTTATCATCAGTGTTCTAAACTCTGTCTTTGAAAGGTTGGATCCCTCTGTTTCATTTGGTTCCATTTCTGGAGGTTTCTTCTGATCTTTTACTTGTGACATGTTTCTTTGTTTCCCCATTCTGGCTGTCGCTCTGGGATTGCTTTGATGTATTAGATAGATCACCAGGAGAGCCCTGGCTGGATGACGCAGGCACACAGCTCACGGCCCAACACTCCCAGGAAAACTCCCAGTCTCAGCCTGTACCAATCAGCCGCTTGCAGATCAGGCCAAGTAGCCCGACAACCAATCACCAGCCTGGCAACTCTGTAAGTGGAGTGCGGAGAGCGGGGACTCGAGGCGGCTCGCGCACTCCCGGGTCTCAGTGAGCAGCCTGTTGGAGCCGGAGGGCACCCGCCCTGCGTTTCCCTGGCAACGCAGTATAAGCCGGGCAGAGGGTGGGGATACAAGGCCAGAGGCGCGCGCGCTCTGTGCCAATTCCACCCAACCAATGAGGTCTCAGACCTGATCCTTCGTGGGAGGGCCCAAACCCGACAAAATGGCGCCCTCCCTACACCACTCGCGTGCAGGCTCCGCTCCACTGGAACAACAGTTCAAAAACCTCCAGCCTTTGCACCAAAGGTGCTCAGTTCAGTCCGTCCCCGCAGGCTCCCAGCTCACACAGCCACTCCCTCCACCAGGAACCAGGTAAGTGCTCACCGGCGAGCAAGCCCAGGCGCCGGCTCCACTGATTCTCTAGCCGCTCTTAGCCTCACCGAGCTGAGCAAAGAGAGTCCTCACTAATTTACTGCCAGCTGTCTTAGAACTCCTCTTCCCGGCAAAGGAGCTCTGGGCTGGAGAGCTTGGTGTGCGGCCGGAGGGTCTCTCCCCCAACCGGAGAAGCCTCTCCACAGCCGGGACCTCCCTCATGGGGCTCGCCCTCTCTCGTCTCTGCCCGTCCTACCAGACCCGACGCGGCTTCCTCTTTAAGTTCTTCATTTAGTGGTTCTGTTCCTCCAGTGTTCCGGGAACCTCCAGGGTTGAATGCTGTATAATTTGCTTGTAATTTTGGTGTGAGCCTGGGAGGCAGTTAGCACAGCGTCTGTCTATTGCGCCATTTTACTGGAAGTCTCTCCCTCCCAATTTTCATCTGCCACACACAGATGTGGGGCCAGCTGTTTCACGTCTCTGCCCCTCCCACCAGTATCAATGTAGCTTCTTGTTTATATCCTTAGTTATAAAACCTCTGTTTAGCTAGACGTCAGATAGTTCTCCAGGTTGACTGTTCTATAATTTAGTGGTAATTTTTATGTATTCACAAGATGAGGCAAGCACAGCATTTACCTACAGTGTCATCTTGGATTGTTCTCCCTAATCCTCAATCTTGACTGACTCAGCTATACATCTCTTAATTACACCCAGCATAAAATCCAAATTCTTACAAATATCGTATTATGAATTTTTGTGCCTTTTTTTTTTTTTGAGTGCAGTGTCACTGGCCCTCATATGTGGGACCAAAATGGGGCCGCTGGCTTCCCAAGCCAGTGCTTAACCACCGCGCCACTTGGCCAGCCCTGTGCCTTCTTTTTTCATCTAGTTTCTGACAACTCAAAGTGTAGACATTTCACTATGGGTTGGCCCTTGTGACCAAGGGAATTTAGGAAACCAACTGCCAAGAATTTAGGTGCTATAAATAATCATTTTATTTTAAGGGATAGGGGGAGACATAATAGTAAAGTGTATTTCCTGATTGTATTGCCAAACTCATAATTGAAGTTGCAAAGTTCAAATATCTATATACTATATTAAAACAGCATTCCAATGTACTAAGGACAAGAGACAAATAGGCTCACGCACCATGCAGACCATAAGGATTTTAGCTTAGTCAACAGACTTCTCAAACCATATACTGGACTTCACAACTAGCTCTGACTCGTAGTCATCAAATAGAAAAAAGGAGGAGGAGGGGGAGGGAGGGAGAGAAGACAAGATAAATAAAAAGGAAAAAAAATCAGAAAACATTTAGGACAGAAAAAAAAACACCCAACTCTGAATAATAAATAAAAGCAGGGTTTTCTAGTGTATTATTAATAAGACAACCAATTGAGCACATTTAAAAATGAAAAAAGCATTTGCTCAATGTAGTTCATTCATATTGATACAACATAAATCGTGAATGCCTTAGCCCTTAAACACTCTGTTCTCTTCAGAGTGCCACTAATGGGCATCCCTGACCAAATGGCATTTACACTCCTACCACCGGCAGCATGATGAACACTGGCCACTAGAAAGCTTCTCACCAGCACGGCAGTTCTAGTCTGGGGACTACTGTGTTCCAGAGTCTGTTCGTGCCACTTTTAGTGGTTAATGTAATTATCCAATTTGAAATTATGTAATAAGCTGCAAAAACATAGCTGTTAAAACAGGGTTATTTCTAGGAAAACTAATTGAACACTTTGGAAAGACACAGTGAGTCACTAAAAATAAGTCTGTTAAATTAGCTGTAGGTGGAAAAGATCGTGTCACAAGTTTCGTTTTGTGCATTTTCTCCACTTAAAAAAAGAAAAGAAAAATCAAAACCAGAAGTTGTAATGCAGTGTTTTCCAAGATTTCCTGATGATAAAAGTCGCCCATGTCACTTCTTAAATATACAAATAAACAGTCCTCTTGCCCTAGAATTTCTGACTCAGGAAATGCACACTGGGACCTTGGGATCTGATTTTCTGAGTTGTCTGTTTTGTTTTATAAAATAAGGGCTGGTGTGATTTTTATCTTCAGGGAAATGTGGGGAATACCAAGAGGATAATGAGTGTGAATTATGCTAGAAAGGTGAGCTCCAATCAGCTGATTCCTACTATTAAAGAAAAATAATGAATGAATGTACATTTATGCTTTAAGTGAAAATAAAATATTTCAGGCATCTATGTGTCCTTTTCTTATTATTCTTGCTTTAATTGATTTTTTTTTTTAAATCAACAGACCACTAGGGGTCTGAATGCAGGACTAAAAGGGCCCCTACTACCGACCCTTGATAATTCTACTATATAGGGTACTGGACTTCCTTGTCAAACATGGCCAATGTAAATTAAAAGACGTAACCTCTTTACACATGATAAGTAAATACATAATTAAAGCAATGTATAAAACCATTTTCTGGCTAACAGTGTCTTCTAAGTGCCACCAGCTGTGGTGGCACTTTCTCTGAAAGCACTTCTTTCCCCACACAAACATGGTATTTCTTGACCTTGCTGACCACTTCTTCTGGGAATTCCTCCCTCCACTCCAGCCACACTGAGCTCCTTGCTGTCCCTCCAACCTCTCAGAGACGCTTCCCCCGGGGAGTCTTTGCTCCAGGTGGTCCCAGCATCCGAAAAAGTCTTAGCCCAGATCATCTCTTTAGCTAACTCCTTTAGCTCCCTCTAGTCTGCTCAAATTTCATCTCAATGAGGCTGGCCCTAACCACCCCACTGAATCCTGTAAGTGGCCTGCCTCCCACCCCGCAACTCTACCTTTGCATTTTTCAATAGCTTTATCACCCACCTTCTCACATGCTGTAGAATTTGCATATTTATTATACTTGTTTCCTATTTGCCTCTGATACTACAATGCATCTTCACCTGGTAGATTTTGTGTTTTTTTACTGATACATCTTATCCTAAGCACCTATAACAATGTCTAGAACAGAGTAGGGACTTAATAAATACCTATGGATGTCAATTAAATTCCAGTTTAGAGAAATTAAAAGATGAACAACACGATGGTCTCAGGGCGTGGAGGGCCCATGGAGCTTGGCAGGCCCTGCACACCAGCCTAAGGGAACACAAGTCCCATTTCTGCCTATGCAAGTGCACTGACCCTTACATGCCAAAGACCATGGGGTTAACAGTCAAAGACCATGGGGTTAACAGTCAAAACCTTGAAGTCTAAATCCGAAAATGCCTAGTGTGTACACTAACAGTAATGATTCATAAGAAATCATTCAAGACAACCATCAGGGACAGGGATAATGACAAAAACAAAACTGGAACTCAATAACACCTAGAAAATATTAACATATTTAAGTGGGAGGCAAATTCTATGACTGTCTCTAAATTACGGTTGGGACAAAGAATCAAAAGAACTTATGCAAAATCTAGAGTCTTCTGAGATCCAAGTTTGAAATGTAGGTAGCATTCCAGCTACCTATTTAGGTAATAAAGAAAATCAGATGAAAGCAAACATTATTCCAATTTTACTTTTTCTCATTAACTGAGAGCAGGGGTTGGCAATTTTTTTTTCTGGAAAGAGCCAGAGAATAAATATTTTAGGCTTTGCTGGCCAGACCATCTCTGTTGCAACTACCCAATTCTGTTGTTGATCAAAAGCAGCGCAGGCAATACATAAACAAATGGCCATGGCAGAATTCCAACAAAACTTTACTTATAAATACAGATAGTGGGTGACTTTGGCCTACGGGCAGTAGTTTGCCGGCCCCTAACCAAAAATTCAACCAAAATCTGTTACACATGAGATGTAAGAGAAAATGCTGCCATTGTTAAGCTGTGGGGTTAAAAAAGGCACTCAATGGTTCTCGGCTTAGTTCCCAGCTTGAAAAACTAAGTAGGATAAGATGGACACCCTGGCCTCTTCTAAATGTCAGCTTTGATGACTCCCAGATAAAAGCATTGCTGGCTTCACTGGTCAGTTATATGCATCTGGGAAAATTCCCAGACTTAGTGGTACAGACATACTCAGCTCCCCCAGAGAAGCCAAGACACAGATGGCTGTTCTTGTGGTTGGTGCTGGTCAATGGGTAACTTTTCAAATTTGATCAAAGTTTCTAACCAGCAAGCAACCTGTTCTTCATATTTCATATAAAAGGAATTATACAATAAGTGGCGTAGTGTGTCCAGTTTCTTTCATTTGGTATAAAGTTTTCAAGGGGCATCATGTTGCAGCATGTATCAGCACTTCGTTCTTTTTATGGTTTCATAATATCCTATTGTACAATATATATACCAAATTCTGTTTATCCATTCTTCAGTGGAAGGAGAATTGGGTTGTTTCTACTTTTTTATTATTTTGAACAATGCTTCTATGGACATTCATGCACATTTCTGTGTACACGTTTTCATTTCTCTTGGCTATCTACATAGGAGTAGAATTTCTAGGTCATACGTTAACTCTGTATTTAACCTTTGGAGCAACTGCCAAACTGTTTTCCAAAGCAGCTCTACCATTGTACATTCCCACTAGCAATGGATGAGGAGTCCAATTTGTTCACCAACGCTTATTTTCCTTTTTAAAAATTACAGTAGTCCCCCCATATCAGCAGTTTCACTTTCTGCAGTTTCAGTTACCTGTCATCAACCACAGTCAAAAAATATTAAATGGAAAATTCCAGAAATAAACAATTCATAAGTTTTAAATTGCATGCCATTTTGAGTACCACACTTCATTTCATCACGTAGGCATCATATCTTCTCATATCATCACAAGAATACAGTACAATAAGCTATGTTGAAAGAGGCCACATTCACATAACTTTTATTACAGTATATTGCTATAATTGTTCTATTTTATTATTGTTAATCTCTTACTGTGCCTACTTTATAAATTAAACGTTATCATAGGCATGTATGCACAGAAAAAAACATAGTATATATAGGGTTTGAAACTATCTGTGGTTACAAGCATCCACTGGGGGTCTTGGAAAGTATGCCCTGTGGATAATGGGGGACTACTGTATAGTCATGCTAGTGGTTAAGTAGCATCTCATTGTGGTTTTAATTTGCATTTCCCTAATGATTAATGACGATCAGCATCTTTTCAATGTGCTTATTGACCATGTGTGTATATTTGGAGAACTGTCTACTTAAATCTTTGGCCATTTTTTAATTGGGTATTTGTGTTTTTATTATTAGGTTGTGAATTCTTTACATTTTATGAATATAAGTCCCTTATCAAATATTGGACTTGCAAACATTTTCTCCCATTCTGTGGGTTGTCTGTTTCACTTTATTGATAGTATCCATTGAAGTAGTTTTTAATTTTGATGAAGTCTAATGTATCCATTTTTTTATGTTACCTGTGCTTTTTGATGTCCTATCAAGGAGGCTTTGACTAACTCAAAGTCACAAAGATTTACTCTTGTATTTTCTTTTAAGAATTTTATATGGGCCGGCTGAGTGGCTCAGTTGGTTAAGAGTTGGCTTGGGAGTGCAAACTTTGAGCAGCAGGGCCACTGGTTTGGTTCCCACATGGGCCAGTGACGCTGCACCCTCTCCAGCTCAGAAGGTGAACAACAGCTTGACCTGGAGCTGGGCTGCTGTGAGTCACCAGCAACGGTGTAGGCTGCAGTGGGGCTGCCGTGAGCTACCTTGAGTGGCTGGCAGCCAGCGTGAATGGCCATCCAATAGCCAGTGACTGACTGCCTCAGCCGGGAAGAGCGCAATGATAATACCAACAATGGGCCAGTGAAGCGACGTCCTCCACAACCAGACTGAAGAACCAAAGGACAGCAACTTGTCTGTTCCCCTTCCCCAATTCCCCAATAAAAATCTTTTTTTTTTTTTATATTTTTAGCTCTTAATTTAGGTCTGTGATCCATTTGAGTTATTTTTTGTATATGATGTGATAAAGGGGTCCAATTTTATTCTTTTACATTCTGTTCCAGCACCATTTGTTAAAAAAAAAAAATATTCTTTCCTCATTGCTTTGTCTTTGTACCTTTTCAAAAATCAGTTGACCACAAATGGAAGGGTTTAATTCTCAACTCTCAGTTCAATTCCACTGATCTGTGTGTCTATCCGTATATCAGTATCACACTGTAACTTTGTAGTAAGTTTTGAGTTCTCCAACTTCATTCTTTTTTTCACTTTGGCTATTCTGGGTCCTTTGCATTTTCACATGAAATTTAGGGTCACTTTGTCAATTTCAGCAAAGAAACCAGCTACAATTTTCACAGGGACTGGGTGAATCTGCAAATCAATTGGGGGTATACTGCCATCTTAATAATATTAAGGTATCTCATCCATGAACATGGACATCCTTCCATATATTTAGATCTTTTTCATTTTTTTCAAAAAACATTCTGTAGTTTTCAGAGTATTAGTTTTACATACAGGGCAATTTTTAAAAAGGATGTCTTCCTAGTTCCCACCACTTACACACAAATGAAGAACTACGGACTGAGGACACAGGCTATTGCTGATTAATAAGACCTGGAGAAGTCCAGAACCAAAGCCAACTAACTCACCTGAAGAGGATCATACTCAAGTTTCTACACAATCTGTGGCACATTTTCTATCCCAGTGAAGAATTAGAAAAGAGATTCTCATCCTGGCTGCACATTAGAGTAATGGAGGAACCTTATGAAAGTCATGATGACCAGGCTACACCTCAGACCAATTCTATCAGAATCTCATGGGTTGTACTCAGTCATCAGTATTTTAGAAATATGCAGCTGAAGTTGAAAACCACTGATTAAAGCAATAACAAGAGTTTCAGTGAAGTTTCATATTATGTGTATGTATATATATAAATATATATATATTTATTTATTAGTTATTCATATTCTACCTTATTCTAGAAAGGAATTAAGCAGACTGATAATAACATATAAACTAAATTAAAAGTAAAAACAAAAAAGCAGAGCTGAAAAAAGAAAGCAAAACAAAGGTAAAGACATACAATGGAACCTAAAATGAGACGAAAACTGCATCCCATGATGATCTGCTCTTTCCACACAAATGAGGGCAACAGGACCAGTAACCTAATACAGCCACAAATACAAATACTCTGGCAATTAGACCAAAGAGGAATTTGCCCAGGTAGCCTCATCATGAGAGCAGGGGCAATGAAGTTCTCCCAGGCTTACCTGCTGAGCCTACATCTACTGTACCTGCCATTATGAAATCTAGCTGAAAAAGACAAATGAAAGCAAAGTCTAAGAAATCAAGGAAGAGCTCTCAAAATAGTCAAAATAGTCAAACAAAAATGTGGCAAACCACCGTAAAAATGGAGCCACCTTCATCTACAACTAACTATATTTTGTTCTTCCCTAAAAGCAATTATGCAGACCAAATAAAACACAAACTCTGTGTCTGTTTTTTTAAATTAGAAGAGTAGGTAAAATCTCTTCAGATGACCATGTTCCTATCTGCTCACTACCTGCCATCTCCCACCGGGGAAATTCTTGTACCTGAATGTGTTGGTGGCTGGGGTGGTTTCCATGTTAAATTCGGCCACTGGCACGCCCCTAGCCGACACCTGGGGGGCGAACATGGCGGCAGGATAAACCACAGAGGAAGTGCCCACCTACAAAGCAAACAGATGGAAATGGACAAATGAGCACACGATGGAGAGGAGAAACATTTTTTCAGAAAACCTCACATAAACTCGTGGTTGCAGGCGTGAGGAAAGCTAAGCTGGGTAGGATAAACAGACAGTGTTTCAGGGACAAATGGGAAGTAAGAAGGCGTCTTTTTGGCTGATGCCTGGAATTCAGGAAGACACGCATTGCGTTGTGAAAAGAACTGTGCAAATGGAGAGAGTGTCCTGAAATGACTCAGTCATCGCCTTTGGGCGGTTAGTTTTATTTTTGTTTCTGCTCTTTGAACTGATGCAAGTAATTCATGTTTCCTTTTTTTTTTTTTTTTTAAGGTAGTTAATTCAAAGGATAAACATACATGTCTTTCACAATCCTACTACCCCAAGATAACCACTGTTTACATTTTGATGTATATTCTCTCAGGTTTTTCCCTATGAATGTACGTTCTTCACAAAAATGGGAAGACTACAACATACTTTACAAGCCAGCCATCTATTACCAACACTGATACTGTACTCAGTAAACACTGGCTGAACAAGCATGCACATATGAGTGATGGCCTCTGCTTTTAAAGATGTGTTAAGGAAAATGTAAAATATGTCTACCCTTTGTCCAATTAATTCCACATCTTGGAATTTGTCATAAGGAAATAATTTGAACAGTATGCTGAGTCATGGCTGAGGCTATTCACCACAGCATTGTTTAAAACATCAAAATTTGAAATCACCTAAATGTCCAACAATGGAGGATTGTTTAAATACATCATTTTATATCCATACACTAGAACACCATGCAGCCATTAAAAGACGATGTGCATTTGAATGTATTGACATGGAATATGTTAAGAGAATGGCTATGCGAATAAAGCAGTTTCAAAGCAGAAAATATACTATGAACCTGTTTCCTAATTTTAATCAATATGTATACATCTGCATAAGAAAAGGTTTAGACCAGGGGTGGGCAAACTTTTTCTGTAAAAAGCCAGACAGTACATTTTTTTAGGCTTTGCAGGCTATATGGTCTCTGTCACAAACATTCAACTCTGCCATTGTAGTGTGAAAGCAACCATGGACTATACATAAAACATATTGTGTTCCAATAAAACTTTATTTACAAAAACAGGTGGCAGATCAGATTTGGCTCAGGCTGCTTGCCCTGGTCTAGAAGAAAATATACCAAACTGCTAACACTATTTTTGGATGGTAGAATTATCAGTGATATCTAATTTACTTTTTGTATTTTCTCATTATTATATTTAATAATGAACATTGTTTTTAAAATCAGAGCCAATAACATGATCTTTTTATGATTTGGGGCAGGGTGGGGAGAGTAGGAAAGGCTTTGAGAAGCACAAACCAAGGTCTGGCATACTTTCTTTCATATCTTAAGATCAGTTCTTATTTTTTGTTTCTTAGGTTTCCTGTAGGCGTCCCACAGAAAGTGTCCCATAAGACCTTCAAAACACATCTTCAGAGAAAAAATGAAGGAAGGAAGGAAGGAAGGAAGGAAGGAAGGAAGGAAGGAAGGAAGGAAGGAAGGAAGGAAGGAAGGAAGAAGTAAAAGGAAGGATGGAAAAGAAGAGGGAGGAAAGCAGGGAGGGAGGAAGGGGAGGGGAGCGAGACAGGGAACATCCACAAACTCCACCCCAGTCCTGGTGTTTCAGAAAGTCCCAGGATGAGGAAAGGGTGTGACCTACCACTAGACACAAGTCACAGAGGGCCAGCTCTCTGTCCACCGCCTCCAGAATGGCAGGATCCAGGTTTTCTCCAAACCACACTACGTGAGGTCGCAGCAGGCCCCCACATGCGGCCTCTTCACACCTGTAAGAACATTATCCTTAACCCACCCCGCAGCCCTGCCCTGCTCAGTCTGCCCACGTGGATCAGAGGAAGGCCAGGGGCTGCCCCAAATCCAGTCTGTCCAGGTAGGTCACCTCTGATCCTTCCTATCCAACCCTGCCCTCCCGGCCCACATGAGCTTGTCCTGAATACAAAATACTAACTTTAACTGCCTACAAAGTTTTTATTTGGTCTGGGTGCACTGGGTTGATTTGTGACAAATGTGTCTGTCTGAGTGATGCTTGGCCTTCTCTTTGCCAGTTACTTCTTCACACTCATGGGCCTAACTGTGCTTAGTTACCCAGACCTGGGGGAGCACTGGATTCAGATCTGCCTCCAACACCCCAACCAGCCCCTAATTTCATCAGTGACCCCTTTCATTTTCTCTGAGATTCACCTCTCTCTTGCACTGTGTATTGCCAAGTTCTCCTGTGCTGATTACTAAAATTTTCTTATTGTTCATTCCCTACTATCTCTTAGTCATCTCACATGCACCTTCTAAAATAATCTCCTCCAAACATCATTTTCATCATATTAATCTCCTACTCAGGAACTCCCCAGGATTCTCTGTTCTTTCAGATCCAATCTTTAGTATTTAGTAAGGAAACCCTTTATTAAGAAAATTTAAAAAGGTTCTGTGGTGGGCCGGCCGAGTGGCACGGTGGTTAAGCGCTGGCTTGGGAAGCCAGCGGCCCCGGTTCGGATCCCACATATGAGGGCCAGTAACACTGCCCTCAAAAAAAAAAAAAAAAAAAAAAATGGTTCTGTGGTTAAATAAACCAGTAAAATATTAATGTATTATAACCAGTTTTTAGAAAGTAACAATGTACTTTGTATATGAAATGCTCTGAGAAGTCCTGCAGTAAAGCAAACTCACTTCAAACTTTGTTTAGTGTTATTTGAGCACATAACATCTTTTTTCAAGCAATGCTTGTGAACATCACATGGATTTACTTTTGGAAGTGCCGTTTTAATGTCTAGTTTTGAAAAATTGACATAAAAATATTTCTAGGATTTAAAACATTTTTTAACCTACAAAAATTATGTTTGGTTCTATACTTTCATCTTTGCCAGACCTTTTCTTGTCTCCACAACCCTAGATTAATAACACTGATGACAATGGAGAGGATGAAGATGATAGTAACTAACGTTTATTGCCCAGTTACAGGACACCAGCCTCTATGCTTTCTATACACTGGATAAGCATCTATAACATAACAGCTTCAGAAACTTTGCAGACCTCAAATTGCCCTGCTGTAACACAAAGCATAACGGATGGGAAAGCAGCAGCTCTCTTGACCCTGGTTTAGTTCATCCTTTGTTCTGTCACCCTTGGCCTCATAGGTCAGGGCTGGTTTTTACATTTTCCCATTTAAGAGGCATCTCACCAAATGAACTTAGATTTTGATTATTAATTTTCATTTTCGTTTCTTTTCAATATGGAACACCAAATACAGATCAAAAGCTTTTACCCACCTGGGAAGTTTCTCAACTGGGATTGTGGCATCTTGAGTTTCGGGTTCTGGGGCACTGAAATAAGCAATATTAGAAAAGAGAGAATGTCATTGGTATAATCAAAGAATAAAGAAATAACATAACCCCATGAGTTTTATATTTGCCTGGCAGGAGATGGTACAAAACTCCTAATTAATACATGCAGACTGAGAAGGGTACTTGAAGGATAGACACCAATTACACATGGTTTTACCTCAAGAGAGGCAATTTGTATGTGGGGAAAGGTGGGGAGCAGCCGATATGCTAAGGGGGAGTTTCATGATTGGCACTGTATATGTTATAATTTGAATCTTATGCAATGATATTGTATTAATATATTACTTGTATAATTTATATAATGTAAAATGGTCAGGTAGAATGTTTCTCAATATTCTTGAGTCTACTCTTAATTTATTTCCCTAGTTATAACAATAATACATGTTCATCATAGAAATGTCAGGAAATTCAAAAAGATAAAGAAGAAATCAAAATCACCCATCCTCCCACTACTCCTGATAATTCCTGTTAACATTTTGTTGCATTGTCTTCAGGTCTATTGTCTATACAGATATATCAACATGGGGAGTGAGAGAGAGAGAGTGTGTGTTTAAATATAAAGTTGGGGTTATTTAGATCCTGTGGTTTTCACTTAACACTGTAAGTGTTAAGCTGTGAGCAAAATATTTCTTTCATCCTATGGTATACTGCATCTAGTCTTATTTCTAACAAATATCCATGGGAATCTCAAATTAATGTTCAATATCCCCGCATTTATGTTCAACTTAAGAGAAAACAACATACACTCATTCTGTAGTACCGCATAATTACCCTTTTCCTGATAACGCTGGACAAATTGGACTCTTGTGGTTCTCGGCCACAACTCCGCAAGATGTACATCGAGTTTTAAATATGCTACCTGGAAAAACACAAGTTAAGCCAGACCAGATATAGTATAATTAAGACCAATTGTTTCCATGTCCGACAAGGTACAAAACCATTTAGCATTTCTTTTTTTTTTTTTGAGGGCAGTGTCACTAGCCCTCATATGTGAGACCCAAACCGGGGCCGCTGGCCTCCCAAGCCAGCGCCCAACCACCGCACCACTCGGCCAGCCCACATTTAGCTTTTACATGTTCGTTTTAGCAAATGGGCCTACCCTAGGTTTCATGGGAATGTATAGGCACGCAGTACTAATGAACAAGCCAAGGGCACCTGCCCGCCTGGTCTTTATAATCTGGAGGGAAGAGAGACAGGTGAAATAACTCACTACATGACTAAGGCGATTTCACTTCACCGTGGACTGATGTTCAGGTGGAACTGAATAGTCAAAGGGGTAGATGAAGCCAAGCCACACTGAAGGGCACAATTTACTAAGCACATGAGTGATAAAGCTTTGGTAGCTTGGGATGTGTTTACAGAATCTTAATGTCAACTTAAAGCTTCAATCTTTTATCTAAAACCAGCTCAATGAATAAATAATGAACCAATAAATAAAGAGAATAATTGTTAAAACTAGCAACCATGTACTGAGCCAAACCAATAATGGTGACCACAATTTACTGAATATTCGCCATGTGCCCAATGTTACACTGTAGTGAACACATATTGTTCCATTCTGTCCAGTGTTACTTCTTTGAGGAACCATCTCTCCTCTGTCCCACACCAAGCTGATGCAACTGTCAATCACATCCCAAAGTACAAGCTTGGGCACTAGTTTCAGATTGGTCCAATCACAGTACCCTATCCATCTAGTGGGAACGTTCAGTCAAAAGGAGGTATGTGACCCAAGCAAGGCCATCCAGATTTATCTTTTGAGGAGAGAGCTATGCTACAGGAGCTGCCAGATGCTATCTTCCCTGGCAGATCAACCGCAGAGGGGGAAGTGAGGGTAACTCCAAGAGTAAACAAAGCCGAGGGAAGAAGGAGAGGCAGGGAGGGGAGCCTGATACTGACATCACCTCCACCCCAGGGCTCCTCAGCTTGGAGAGCCAGTACACCTATTCTGTCAGTTTTAATAGAGCCACTGCTCCATGGAAACATCTCTGAAATTCAGTATGTCCTATAGTTGTTACCGGCCCCATGACAAATGTGATGTGGCTGTGACAGCCAGTGCTCGCAGAGACTTGTTGAAGGATGACACCCATGACTGAAGCGTGTGGTGACTTCGTTGTTATGCTCAGGGGCCTGACTGGACAAAGACAGCCCCCTGCATATTTCAGCTGCCAAACCATTTAAGGGCCATTGGAGGAAGAAAATGAGTCCTGGTTGTAGAACCCTTCCATAGGCACCTTTGGGAAGATGAAGAAAGGCCCAATATCAAATTTGCAGGATGTGTGTTGGCAGCTTGGAAGAGAGCCCCAGAGATAACAGAGGAGCACCCTACTAGGAAATGCTGCCTCACTGACCCTTGATGGCACAGAGCGTGACACTGTGTAGAAAAGTTATCGATTCCTCTGAGTCATTCAGAAGAAATATCTTTTTAAAAAAAAAAAAATTGGGGAATTGGGGGAGGGGAACAGACAAGCTGCTGTCCTTTTGTTCTTCAATCTAGTTGCAGAGGACATTGCTTCACTGGCCCATGTTGGCATCGTCATTGTGCTCTTCTCGGATGAGGCAGATCGGTCACCAGCCTCTGGATGGTCGCTCACCACGGCTATTGGCAGCTCATGCTGGCTGCCAGCCACTCACGCTGGCCGCCGGCCACTCACTGTAGCCTATGGCAGCCCACTGCAGCAGGGGCTGCAGTCTACACCGTCGCCGGGGCTCACACAGCCCAGCTCCAGGTGGAGCTGTTGTTAGCTGTAGAGAGCAGTGTCACTGGCCCTCATATATGGGATCCAAACCGGGGCTGCTGGTGTCCCAAACCAGCTCTTAACCACTGCGCCACTCGGCTGGCCCAAGAAGAAATATCTTAATCAATTTATTTCACTCATATTTTGTTTGGATAGTAACAATTATCTTAATCACTTTATTTCATCTGTATTTTGTTTTTTATATGATAGTGATATAGTTTCTAAAAATATGTATCTAAGTAAGTTTTAACAAGCCCTTTCTATAAGTATAAAATAATTCTAAGGGATAACCAAATAAGATACCATGGTTTAAGCAGATTATTTTCTTTCTAAGTATCACATTAAAAACATGATGCATCTGGGCCGGCCGAGTGGTGCGGTGGTTAAGCACTGACTTGGGAAGCCAGCGGCCCCGCTTCGGGTCCCACATATGAGGGCCAGTGACACTGCCCTCAAAAAAAAAAAAAAAAAGATGCATCTTCAAACTGACGGCATCTTCAATTTGATGAAAGGAAGGACTTTCGTTTATTTTTACCTAATCATCACTTGCAATCAAAAAAGTCCCAACTTGGGCCGGCAGAGTGGCACGTTGGTTAGGAGCTGGCTTGGGACGCCAGCTCTGAGCAGCGGGGTCCCAGTTCGGATCCCACATATGAGTACCAGTGACACTGCCCTCTACAGCTAAGATGGTGAACAACAGCTCCACCTGGTTGCCTCTATAGCTAAGATAGCCAGCGACGATGTGGCTGCAACCCCTGCTGCAGTGGGCTGCCATAGGTTACAGTGAGTGGCCGGCAGCCAGTGTGAGCGGCTGGCAGCCAGTGTGAGCTGCCAAGAGCCACTGTGAGCAGCCGTCCAAAGGCCAGTGACGGATCTGCCTCACCAAGGAAGAGCGCAATGATGATACCAACATGGGCCAGTGAAGCAGTGTCCTCCGCAACTAGACTGAAGAACAAAAAAGGACAGCAACTTGTCTGTTCCCCTCCCTCAATTCCCCAATAAAATCTTAAAAAACAAAAAAAAAAGTCCCAACTCATATGCATACATTATCTTATTTAATTCTTAAAAGAACTCTGTAAGATAGGTGTATTTGCATTTTATACATGCCAAGTAACACAGTTTACATTCTGACACTGCAGAGAAATGAGAAGAACTATGTGGAAATGGCCCAGATTGAGCAGAAGGTACCAAAAAGACACTTGGTTCATAGGTAGATGACTGCTGCTGGGACACAAAAGATAAATGGGATTCAAGCAAATAGTGCTCAGCTTTCATTATTAGGGAGACCACAGCCTAGGCAAAAATGGGCAACTTCGCTGAACACACACACAAGCAACATTCCCCACTGGGTCACTGTTTCTGGAAAGTCCACTATTAGAAATGCATTCCTTGGGGCCGGCCGAGTGGCGCCATTAGTTAAGCGCTGGTTTTGGGATGCCAGCGGCCCCAGTTCGGATCCCACATGAGGGCCAGTGACACTGCCCTCTACAGCTAACAACAGCTCCACCTGGAGCTGGGCTGTGCGAGCCCCGGTGATGGTGTGGGCTGCAGCCCCTGCTGCAGTGGGCTGCCATAGGCTACAGTGAGTGGCCCGCAGCCAGCGTTGAGTGGCTGGCAGCCAAGAGTGAGCTGCCAATAGCCGCGGTGAGCGACATCCAGAGGCCAGCGACCGATCTGCCTCATCCGGGAAGAGCGCAATGACGATACCAACAGTGAAGCAACATCCTCCGCAACTAAACTGAAGAACAAAAAGACAGCAACTTGTCTGTTCCCCTTCCCCGATTCCCCAACGCTGTTCCCCTCCGCCAATTCCCCAATAAAATCTTAAAAAAAAAAAAAAAAAAAAAAAAAAAGAAATGCATTCCTTGGGACTCAAGTGTTCTAGACTGTTAAGTGCAAATGCTTCGGGGAAGAAATCCTTACACACCCACTTATGCTCTTGTATGAATGAGTTCATTAGGTTTTTGGTGACAGCAAGTGGGGGAAAGGATTAAGAAGACAAGAGGGAAAAGAAAGATGTTATCAGGGCAGAGAAGGGAAGCCAGAGGACCCAACACAAAGTGCACATGTCACAAACTTGGTGGGCTTGATATAGTGAAGGCCAATGAGTTGGCAGCTCCCTAAAGACTCAAGGGTTTAGCAGAAGCAAAGCCTCAGTGGAGCATGCCAATTGCAGGACAAAGATGAAGTAAGTAGATACCCCCAGGAATGCAGAGGTCCTCCCGGGTCAGATCCTGTTAAAGCCACAGCTGCTCAGTGGCCCACACCTTCTGTTTCCCTTCAGCCCCGCTGGGCAGTTGTCTCAGAGCACACCACCATTTCCCCAGGGTAATGTGCACGCCAGACACTGGGCATCTCATCGAAAACGCAGGTTCTGATTCAATGGGTCCAGGGGGGAAAAGGCAGGACGTACGTTTTATAGTCTGGTTCCCCTCCCCATGTGAGGCATAGGGTGCTCACCATGGATTTCCAGAAGGTTCTTGGTGCCAGCCTTGCGGTGCAACTCATCAATGTTTTGGGTGATGACCATGACCCTGCGGCCCTGCTTGTGCAGCCGGGCCTCACACTCGGCAATGGCAAGATGCCCGGAGTTGGGCGCCACACTCCGCATCATTTCCCGCCGGTAGTGGTAGAACTCCCACACCCGGGAAGGGTTGTAGGCAAAGGCCTGAGGAGTGGCCAGGTCCTGGGGGTGAGAGCGGAGGCAGGAATCAGGGAGAGAAAGACACTCTACGGTTCTGAACAGCCGGCAGCAGGGGCAGCGGGGCGGCACCTTACGGAAACTTCGGGCTACCGCCAACCATGGGAAACCCTTGTAGGCTCCTTTTATTTCAACACGGAGGCAGGTTGGGGCCGGCCGAGTGGCGCGGTGTGTTAAGAGCTGGCTTGGGATGCCAGCGGCCCCGGTTCAGGTCCCACATATGAGAGCCAGTGACACTGCCCTCAAAAAAAAAAAAGATTTAAAACGCCGGCAGGCAGCTTTGGGAGGATACAAGCTGGAACACATCCGCTGTAGGTTCACGTGGCAGACACAGGGCAGGGACCTGGGCCCAAGTCTCTGTCTCAATTCTGGGACTAACAAGGGATCTTGGAGAAATCCGTTTTAATTCCTCCAACTATAAGACAGGTTAAATGCAATCTGTCCCATTTACCACTCAAGTAAGTTATTATGAACATGAAGTAAAGCAATATGCAGGAAGGTAATTTAGGCTGAATCTCCTTTTCCATCGTGCCCCAAACTATATGAAGTCAGTATCATCATGTCCAGGAAAAAAAGTGAAACAGCAAAATGCCCAATTGCGACATAATGGCCATAGTTGAGAAACTCAGTTTTTATAAGTGTGATTATAGTTATACACGCACCACTACATGTAATTAAAAAAACAGTATATGCAATATATTAACAAAATATATAAAAAATATTTTTTTAAAGTGCAATTCCTCTTCTAGGAGAGACAAATCCCATGTCTGGTGAACAGAGCAGAGCAGTAGCTGTTTAGGGCTGGAAGCCGACGGGAAAAAGGCACAAGGGAACCTCCAGCAATGACCAAAACGTCTGTATCTTGATGGTGATGGCGATGGCATTGTGCATTTTATTTTACGGTAACGGGCCTTTCTACCTGGTAGTAATGTCGGCCTTCATCCGGGGCGTGGTGGTCTACACTGTGGATTCTCCACACTCCTGTACTTCCTTCTATCCTGCCCTCCACTTACAACACAAGGGGCCTGAAGCAGCTTGCAGGTGGGGCAAGTGAACATGGGTATGTGTCCCTGGAATGCAGCTGGAGTCAAACATACTCTAGTGACTTCTTTGCTTCCCCACAAGCTCTGAGCTACTCGGACATGACTGACCACCCCTCTGGAAGCTCCTGACACCCGCTGAGCCCCTCACTCCCTGCATCTCTAATTCAGGGACTGCTCTCTGGGGCTCCTCTTCCTGGAGGGACCCTAAGGGACCTCCACTCTTCCCTCTCCTCTCCTTCACCTTTAAGGTAGAGATCGCCTCCTCTACATTGTCAGGCCTCCCCCGATGGCAGTGGCGAGGTTACAAAACATCCTAAACATCTGCCATCCTGAGACATGTAATGGAGGAAGGAAGGGCAGGTTCATCAACACTTCACTAAACAAGAAATTATGTACCACATTTGGAAGTCATTCATTGAGTTGAATTATTTACGATTGCCTTCATTCAACCAACAAAAATCTATGCCTCACGACGCACCAGAGTTCTGGAAGGAGGGACAGAGCAATGAATAAAACAGACAAAATTTCCTGCCCTCCAAAACTAGGGATTTCCTGGGTTGGGGAGGGGAGGAAGCTGACTACAAAGAGCCTTGAGGGAATCTTCTGGGGCACAGCCATGTGGTGGCTACACTATGTATACATTTGTGAAAAGTCATCAAATTCACACTTAAAATTGTTGAGTTGTATTGTATAGATATTACACTTCAATGAAAACTGAATTTTTAAAAAATCCATGCCCCCACAGAACTTACATTTTAATGGCCTTCACATAAAGTTTTGAACATTAAGCCCTAAGCCTTCAATAATTCAACTTTGGTTTTAATATGAAAAGTTCACAGAAACTTTAAAAATAATAATACTTAATTTGAATATAATAAAGTAATGAATGAAGCTAACCAAGGTTTTCTGATTCCACTTGAATTACAAGAAATCTGTTATCTGAATAAATGTAATCTATACATACCTAGAAAGTAAGTAGAGTTGGCTGCTTTGCTTAAATCTCAGATTTTAATCATACAGACAGACACTGTGTGGATGCCAAAGTGAACAGGACAAGAGAGTCATAATTAATTTCAAAATTTTGCTCTCTGGGTTTCAGGCATGAGCATAGATTCTGAGTTAAACTCCATTATGTTTTCATTCAGAAGAGCCTTTTAATGTTCTGGAAACACAACTCACCTGCGCTTTCCACTTCCTCCAATAACCACCGGCTCCTCTGAAAGTTGGAAGCCCACTTTCAGCACTAATGCCAGCCCCTGAAATGACGACTATGTGCTTTGCTTTTGCAAAAGCCTCCCGAAAATTGGCCATATCTAAAGGGAGAGAATAAAATCTTTATCACCATTTGGATATATTTATATCCCATATTAATTGTCTATACAGGTTTCCCCTGCTATCTGAAAGTAGAGCATTCCTATGAAACCTTGCATAAGGTGAAAAAGCAACTACCTTAGGACACATCTTGCTAATGGATGCACAAAATAAGTGGAGATAAAACTCAGATGCCCACAGACCCAGTTCAAAGTTCTGGGGCTTGACGCTGAGATGCTGAGTGTAGGTTTTTTTTGTAATAGCAAAGTGGTATAGAGCAAACTTTAAAAGGCCTGGGGGATACCTATATTTTGAAACTTGACCTTGCATGAAATTATACTTTAAGATACTCAAATAAACATCAGTCCTGTATCATGAAGACACCATCCATGTGTAAGTGTATAGCATCTTAAGAAAGAAGCCAGGCCTTGAGGCACACAGCACTGGCTCTGAATCTCAGCTCTGTCTCCATCCATCCGTGTGACCTTTTGCGAATCACTGACCCTCTGCTCTCCCGGGTTCCCTCGGCTGTTTGATGTGCACAATAGTGTATTTCCTAGAGCCAGACTGTTACGAAGATTAAAAGAGGCTAATGGATGGGATGCATCTTCCTTCATAAAAGTAAAAACAAGCTTTTGTGCAATACGTGTGCGCGTGAGCGCATGGACTGACCTCAGGCCCATTGGACCCCAAAGCCTTTCTTCCTCCCCAAGTTCACATGCCTTTGGGGATCTGGCTAATTCTAGCTTTTCTCAGCATCACTATCAACCTCAACTGTGAACAAGTGCTCTGCCGCAAACCTGGACACGACTTTCTCCTTTATGGCTCAAATTAGAGTTGGACTTTTCAACAAGATGTCACCAGACATCTGTGGTAACAGAAGGGAACCGAACAGAGAATAACATGCAGCAAGGAATCGCAGTTACTGACCATGGCTTGCCCTCCAGATCAAAGGCTCTGCTCTGCATGTTCAGGCATCCGCCACCTGATCTCAGACCAACAGGGGCAGCAGCCACCATTTAGTGAGGGTTCACTGCACCCCCAGCTCTGTGCTAAGTGCTGTATATGGATCACAAGGTGGAGTTTGCTCCTGAAACAAATGTCCTCATCCCAGGAAAAGAACAAGGAGTCTGACTTGGAACTGCCACCATTTCTCCTGGGCAGCAGAGATTAGATCAGGGCACAGCGTACAGCTGAGAACAACTCCTTTCTCTCCCAGGCACTGTGGCTCTGCAAGCCCTCATACATGGAAAGGTAAGTGCTGTGGCCCCAGCAGACCAGGCCTAAGCTGTACAGAGCTGAGCATAAGGGAGAAGAGAGACTCCCTCTCTGCCTCCACCTGGAGAAGCAAGTCCCAGACCAGCACTGCCTGTGGCTAGCCCGGGCCACTGGAGCAGACATCTTCGAAGAGTGGCCAACCTGTGCTAAAGCACTGAAGATTTCAGCAAAAGCGGAAGGGACTCCCTCAGCTGATGGAGCAGGCTTTCTGGCCTTCCCCGTGGAGGCAGCGGCAACCAAGGCTAACCCTCAGACTGAGTGAGCACAACCTGAAGACTAAACCAGTAACAGGGAGGATGGAAGAAAGGAAGAAAGCCAGGGGGCGGGGGCTCAGAGACAATGAACTTGAATATTAAAGGGAACATGACTTCAATTTGTACCCCAAACTGGTACTTACTGAATGGCTCCCTTTAGGCTGGCACAGCACTCCCTCCCCTCCTAAGCTTAGAGCCACCTCTAAGGCCCACTCAGGACAGAGAATCTCCAAGAAGGCTCCACCTCTCCTCCCTTCCCTTTCTAACTACTGGTAAGAATAAACAGAGTCAAAGCAGACTCTCAGAAACAAAGAGGCTCCAGCCTCCTCTCCCACCACATTCCTGGAGCTCTCTGGGGTCACTTTTCTGGCAGCATAAGACTCGAAGGAATGAAGATGGTTCAGGCACACTGTTCCCTTTGGATATAACCAGCCCAACCACCTGCCAGCCATGGGAACGCTCTGTGTAAACTCACACCCCTTTCAGAAATAGACTGGTGTGAAAAATAAGGTCCACAAAAGCTGTCCAACAAGGAAGATTTCCAAAAAAAGAAATCCAGTCTGGGTAGATTATAGAGTTTGTAGTCTGATCTAATCCCCTGAAAGAACAAGATGGGAATTAAGAAAATGTACAAATACTTTTCTAGGAACTATTTATATGACTCCTGGGTTCAAACCCTACAAACATCCTTAGGACTTCAAAGTTCACCCATCAAACTTTCCCCTGATCTAAAGGTCTTTTCTATCCCAAATGTAAACTCTGTCATCCTACTGACAAACAGATTCCTAGGTCAGAGGGACTTGGATAAAGGTATTCTAGAACTTTAAGCAACTTCTAGAAATGAATAGAAAAGTCAACTCAGGTTTGGTTCTTGGAAAATAGGATTTAAGATATAATAATGTTAAAGTGGTACAAAATCTCTCATTTAAAAAAAAAAATAGACATTTCCTAGTGGCTAAAGGAAAACACAACAGCATGTTTTGGGGTTCCAAACCCAGGCGGCCCACTTTTGGTCAAGCACACGCTTCTCGGTCCTGCCACAGCCTCCAGCAGCCTGTCCTGAACAGCTGTGAATACCCAGAGGCTGGGCAGCTGCGTGGAATTGGGTTCAATATCATTCCTGAGATTGGGCAAAGTGGCAGGTGGCGTTATTATGTCTCAGCAGACTCAGTGTCATAAAAAGTTATCCAAAAGTTGAGAAGGAGGCAAAAAGAGGTCAGCTTGACCTTTCAATGCCATATTGAAGCACTGTTTAACAGGCCCACCTAAGCATCATTTATTATATAAATCTGTCAGACTCTATCCTCATTATCGACTAAACACCCAGATATGTTAACTTATGGGTTTTCCTCGGGTAGAGATATAAATCATTTCAGTCCAGTAGAAAATTTAACCCCATATTAGCCTGTAGGACAATCACCAGCTTTCTTCTCCTAGAAAGAGGTGAGGAGTTTAGAATACAAATCACGTATGAATGGTTTAAATGCAAATATTCCAGGAGAAGCAACAAAACGTCTTAAACGGACTGTGCTAATAAGAGACCATCTCTGACCTGTCCTGGAAGGGGCTTGCCTAAGGAGAAAAGGACACAGTGGCTTTTTTCAAAATCTGGCCCCACACCCACTTCAATACAGACATTCCCCTTAAAGTGCAGGAACTTTCGGGCACTTCAAATTCCACTGGAGTTGAGGATATGGAGGACCTACTTGAACTAGGACGAGCCATGGTTAGGCAAATCTTGGTTCCTTTGGCAGCAGGAGACTTCAATCCACAATACAGCTGGGAAACTAATCTCCTGGAAACAATCTGGAAAGGTCCCATCAGGTTTTCTTTGTAGTATTAATTCTTGAGAACGCTTTAGAAAAATCACAAAAACAAACAGAAACAATCAGAAAACAATTGTATTTCTATACATATATACATGTATATATGTATATACAAGGTTGGACAATTAAGTTTCCAAGCTTGTTGCAACGATGCTGCTAACCTTTTTTGATATCAGAGGGGTTATTCATTACAAATTTGTACCAACTGGACAAACAGTTAACCAAGTTTACTATTTGGAAGTGCTGGAAAGGCTGCATGAAAAAGTTAGATGACCTGAACTTTTTGCCGACAATTCATGGCTCTTGCATCATCATGACAATGCACCAGCTCACACAGCACTCTCTGTGAGGGAGTTTTTAGCCAGTAAATAAATAACTGTATTAAAATACCCTCCCTACTCACCTGATCTGGTCTCCAATAACTTCTTTCTTTACCTGAAGATAAAGGAAATACTGAAAGGAAGACATTTTGATGACATTCAGGACATCAAGAGTAATATGACAACACCTCTGATGGTCATTCCAGAAAAAGAGTTCCAAAATTGCTTTGAAGGGTGGACTAGGTGCTGGCATCGGTGCATAGCTTCCCAAGGGGAGTACTTTGAAGGTGACCAATGATATTCAGCAATGAGGTATATGTAGCACATTATCTAGGACGAGTTTGCAAACTTAATTGTCATCAGACCTCGTATATATGAATGCCCTTAACAAAAATTTTTACTAACAGATCTTCATGGTATTCAGCCTCTAAACCACTGTTATCAATTTGTGTTCTCAATCGCACCTAGGTGACCTAGAGCAGCGGTTCTCAAAGTGTGGTCCCCAGGGCAGCGGCAATGCCATTCCAGATCTTGTTAGAAATGCCAAGTCATGAGCTCCATCCCAGGCTCACAGAATCGGAAACTGTGGGGGTGGGGTCCACATCTGTCTCCCAGTGATTCTGATGAATGCTGGAGTTTGAGAACCATTGCCTTAGAGGTTTGGGAAAAGGATAGATGTGAGAATTTGTTTGAAAAACAGGTTCTGTTGCTTTTAAAAAGGTATGAAAACCACTGGCCTCTCAAGTTTTGCTTAAGATACAATTTCTATGAGAACGTAAATTCTGAGAACTGAACTACACAGGAAAGAAATGTGTTATGATAACAAACAGGATAAAGATGACATCATGTCAAAGAAACTGTGTCTTAAAGCCCATTTAGTAAATCTTTAATCTATTCCTGAGGAATTTTATAAAAGAAAAACAGACCCAGAGAAAAGACAATATTTGGATCAATGATATCAAAAGGGTAATTGGCAGAGCCGACTTCTATCTAGTGGGTCAAACTGTTAGAAGGACACGGGACTAAAGGTCTGTAGTAGATACAGGAAAAATAGAAAAATAACACATTTCCCAGAACTCTGCAGTCCCTTTGGAGAACAACTTACCAAAATTATAAATGCATTTTCCCTTTGACCTAGCAATCCCAAGTCTGAAAATTTTTACAACAGTGAGACTTGCACACATCCAAAATGACACATCTACAGAGCTGTTCTTTAGACCACGGTGCTTACCAGCAAGAGGCTAGAAAAGCCTAAATGTCCATCTGCAGGGGGTGAGTCCAATAAACAATGGCACATTCACACTATGCAACGTGGCTGCTATAAAAAAAGAATGTACTTATGATTCTACTTACATGACATTCTGCAATAGACAAAACAATGGGGACAGAAAACATGAGTGGTTGCCCCAGCAGGGAGGAGTGAATACACAAAGGGACATGAGGGGATTTGAGGGGTGACAGAACTGTTCTCCTACATCTTGATCATGGTGGTGGTTACATGACTGTGTCTGTCAAAACCCAGAGGACTCGACACTAAAAAAGGGTTAGTTTTATTGTAGGTAAACTACAAAATAGTTTACAAAGAATGGGTATAGGGTTTCAGCTTTGCAAGGTAAAGAGTTCTGGAGATTGGTTGCACAACAACGGGAATGTACTTAATTAACACTACTGATCTGTATCCTTAAAAATAGTTCAGATGTAAATTTTATCTGTATCTTACTACAATTAAAAAAACACACACATAAACCAACCAAGTCTAATTAAATGTGATTTGCTGGTTTAGTACTTATAAGCAGACAGCTCGCTGGCTTCAGAAGTGACTGTTGGTATCATCAGAGCAAAGGATATTCAGGGAGGTTAAAAATAAACGTCTGGGTACTGGCCAAGTGGTGCGGTAGTTGAAAGCTGGCTTGGGACACCAGCAGTCCCAGTTTGGATCCCACATGTGAGGGCCGGTGACACTGCCCTCAAAAAAAAAAAAAAAAAATAGATAAATAAAAATAAATGTCTGGAAGATGAGGCTCAAAAGCCTGTTAGTGCCAAATCAGATTATTTAATTCCATAAATCAAATTATTCCAATGTTCAGAGTTCACACTAAAAAACAAAAAAAGCAGCATGAAGACATTCTCCCTAATCTGACAGAGATCTCCAGATTATAATGTTGAGGGGGAAAAGTCAGGTGCAAATAGCGTTGTGTGGAGAAAGGGAAGGGGTATGAGTATATACCATAGTACTGATTTGCATTTAAAAAATGGAAGAATTTCCAAAAAATTAGTAACAATGATTGGCGGTGGGGTGGGCAATAGGATGTATGGAGACAGGAGTGGAAGCAAGGATTTGTAATACATGTGTTTGTATGTTGTTTGCATGGTCAGTGCCGCACAGCGAAGTCCAGGGACACACCTTTAGAGAAGCAAATTGCAGGGGAGAGAGAAGCAGGCCGTGAAGAACTGCAGAATTCCTCAGTCACAGTGTTTGAAAGGATTTATAATAGGATTTGGGCTTGTTAGAGAAGGTTGGCGGGGTTCCAGGGAGTGAGGCTTTAGTCTGGATTGGATGCTGTCAGGAAACAGGATACAATGAGTGGATATGTTAGTGAATCTTATCTAAAAGGCAAAAGGAGCAAAGTGAGGCTAGAGCTGTGATTAGTCAGGAAACAGTGGCCCTGGTATTAAGCCAGGATAGAAGGATGTTCTGTCATTTTTGTGGTTTGGACATGTTCTTGCTTTTGTCTCAGTTCAGACCTCTTATAGGTGTCTTATTTTTGTCCCAATTCACCATAGTCACAGGGTAGTTCTCTTTGATGTTGGTTTTCTATGAAATTATTCATTCAACAGACACCAAGGCCTACTGGATAGTACGAGGCCAAAAACTGGAAGCAAATCAAATGCCCATCAACTTATAAATGGGTGAACACACTGTGGTCCATCCATACAATACAGTGCAGCAATTTTAAAAGAGTTAATATATATAACAACATGGATGAATTCTTAAAGTATTATGCAAAAGTAACTTGAGGTGGAAAAACCTGGCAGACACTACTTTAACAAAGTGATCGAATCTAACACCCCTGGAAGTAATAAGACATACTGACTTCACCTACCTCCTGCTAGGATGCCGTGAGGAGGGCAAAACATGCCTTGTGTGGTATTTTCCCCCAAAATGTATTAGCTCAATTTAATTATAAGCAAACATCAGACAAACCCCAATTGAGGGGGCATTCTACAGCAAAAATGTCCAGGACTCTTCAAAAAAGTTATCAAGGTTATGAGAAATGAAGACTGGAGACCTGTACCAGGTTAGAGACTACGTAAGACAGGACAACTGAATACGATGTGAGATCCTGGATTGGATTCGAGACCTGAAAATGATCGTTAGTGGGAGAACTGGAAAAATATGAATGAAGTCTGCTCAATAGTGAATAGTACTGTATTAGTGCAAATGTTCTGGTTTAGATCATTGTACTTTAATTATGTAAGATGTTAACCTTATGGGAAATTGGGTAAATAGTATATGGGAACTCTGTGTACTATTTTTGTAACATTTTTGGGAACCTAAAATTATTTCAAAATAAAGTTGCTTTCTTTAAAAAAAAAAAAAAAGAAAAAGAAAACCATTATGCTAAGTGAAAGAAGACAGACCCAAAAGGCTACATAGTTTGAGACCATGTATGTATACTATTCTGAGAAGGCAAAATTATAAGTATAGAAATCACATCCATGGTTCCAGGGACTCGGGGGAGGGAGGAAGCAGGAGGGCCAAAGAACTTTTTAAAAGCAATGAAAAAGTCTATGTCTTTATTTTGTGGTGGTTTTTCAAACCTCATAGAACTTCATAATAAAAAGGGGTGAGTTTCATAGTATATAAATTGTATTTCAATAAATCTCACTTGAAAACAAGAAGCATGTCGGGCCGGCCGAGTGGCACGTTGGTTAAGAGCTGGCTTGGGACGCCAGTGGCTCTGGTTCAGATCCCACATATGAGGGCCAGTGACACTGCCCTCTACAGCTAAGATGGTGAAAAACAGCTCCTGCCATGAGTCCCCAGGGATGGCATGGCTGCAGCTGCTGCTGCAGTGGGCTGCCATAGGCTACAGGGAGAGGCCAGCAGCCACCGTGAGCAGCTGGCAGCCGCTGTGAGCAGCCAAGAGCCGCTGTAAGTGGCCGTCCAGAGACCGGCGACCGATGTGCCTCACCTGAGAAGAGCACAATGATGATACCAACATGGGCCAGTGAAGCAATGTCCTTCACAACTAGACTGAAGAACAAAAGGACAATTTGTCTGTTCTCCTTCCCCAGTTCCCCAACGCTGTTACCCTCCCCCAATTCCCCAATAAAATCTTATTTAAAAAAAAACAAAAAAAAATCAAGAAGCATGTCAACAAATTTTCATTGTAACCTGTTTCCGCTGTAATAAAACAAACTGGACAAGTGAAGAAGTTTGGAATACTGACAAAGAGAAAATGGTGTAGTACTGGTTTCCAGAACACCTCAGTGGACAAGAACCTCTGGCTGCCTGGAGTCATTTGTGCTGAGACCTGAGGTCAGAGCCAAGGAGATACCAAAAAGGCCGTTGGCTGACTGGCTGCCAGAGGGAGAAGGTGGGCAGCCTCAGGTGCCATAGCAGCCCAGGAGGGCCATTCTGGTGAAGAGCTTGCAGACTGCAACAGTGGGGATACCTAACCATCATGAAAATCACCCCAGTGCTCTATTTAAAAGAAGCATGGGAGGAAATAGCTTGGTAAGATTTTCAACCAGCATGAGAATGATAAGCTTTTGACAAACGTCAATTTGTTTGGAAAAACGAATTATTTGGAATATCTCAGTAGAGGCCAGGGGAGGTGTTACCATAGTTTATGTTTTAATTATGGGAAAATTTAAACATAGAAATAGTATATGAAATAGAATAGTTTAGGAACACTTATGTTCCCATTGCTTAGCATCAACAATTATCAAAAGGGAGTTTTCTCAGGTCCATTTGTGGCTTTAAGATATTGCCATAGACAGTATTCTCAAACTTGCGCTTCTTGAAAACTGAAGATAAAAATACCCAATACTGCGTAATTTTACTAAAAGCTCCTTACATGTTGCATGAAGTTACTTATGTTATCATTTTTAGCTTAATATATATTTTTAGTTATTTCTCTCAAAGATGTTTGATTCCACTGTTGCTTTCTATTATTTTAATTTGTAGACATCATTTTGATCCAGAAAATTATTTTCTTCTGTTAATATTAAATGTTAGTAAATATTCCCATTTATTGTCAAAGAATTCTGGATAACCCCTGAATAAAATGTCATATTTTTTTCTTAGGAATGAAGGTAGGATTTTTACGTCCTTAAGAATTTAAAAGAACTTAAGGATTTAAAATCCAGAGGTGTGGCCCAAAAGAGGTTTCGGGAAAGTAACCTCATAGGGTGATCTGATCATAAATTCCTAACTGGGTGTATAATCATACCCCAGGCATATAACTTTTTATTAAAAGGTTTGTCTTTGCCTTAAGCAAGCCCTGTCCATTGTTTTATACGTCTAGGTTAATACACCTTCAAAATAAGCCACAATCACCCTCAAAACAGCAATATAATCTTGTTCACGTAACTATCTTTATATTCCTTCTTTAATTTCAATACATAAAAGAAACGAACACTCATTCTCTGGAGCATTTGAGATCTTGCTTCCCAATAATATCAGCTGTTCTGCCTCAAATTCTTATAAAAATTCCCTACAGGTTTGGATGTTCTTACATGGACAGAGGCATTAACATAAAGCAGTTGACTATACTGCTGTACTTACAGCTCTTCTGCATGAGGGTCTAAAGGATAGGTCTTCTGCAGGATAGCTGTAAGTAAAGGCAAATCTTCATTCTATTCTGAAGATGAGTGTTGAATTTGTTGAAAGTTATAAAGAGTTGCCAAAAATTTGAGAATATTAAGGAATTTTTAATTGTAGGATTGACAGATTGGAACTTATTATCTGGGTAAAATGTTACTAATTTTTCATCTAAGTTTTTCCATTCAAATGGTTTCACTATTGGGCCGGCCGAGTGGCGTATTGGTTAAGAGCTGGTTTGGGGATGCCAGCGGCCCGGTTCGGATCCCACATGTGAGGGCCAGTGACACTGCCCTCTACAGCTAACAACAGCTCCACCTGGAGCTGGGCTGTGTGAGCCCTGGCGATGGTGTAGGCTGCAGCCCCTGCTGCAGTGGGCTGCAATAGGCTACAGTGAGTGGCCGGCAGCCAGCGTGAGCTGCCAATAGCCGCGGTGAGCGACCATCCAGAGGCCGGCGACCGATCTGCCTCATCCGGGAGGAGCGCACTGACGATACCAACATGGGCCAGTGAAACAACGTCCTCCACAACTAGACTGAAGAACAAAAAGACAGCAACTTGTCTGTTCCCCTTCCCAGATTCCCCAACGCTGTTCCCCTCCCCCAGTTCCCCAATAAAATTTAAAAACAAACAAACAAAAAAAACAAATGGTTTCACTATTGAGTGATAATTACTTTCACCATAACACTGAACTCAAAATAATAAAGTTTTACTCGCTCATCTTTGAACAGTTCCAAAAAAACAACTCATTTCTAGGTTATCTGCCAAGGCAATGCAATCAGCAAGATTTTTTGGAAGATAGCTTTAGTTTTCACTTTATGTGAATTTTAACGTCTAGTGACATACATACAGGGTCTGACAATGAAGTTCATGAACTTGTTGCAATAATGTTGCTAACCTTTTTTTGATATCAGAGGGATTATTCATTATGAATTTGTACCAACTGGATAAAGTTTAACCAGGTTTACTATTTGGAAGTGCTGGAAAGGCTGAGTGAAAAAGTTAGACAACCTGAACTTTTCGCCAACAATTCATGGCTCCTGCATCACGACAATGCACCAGCAAAAACCGGCACTGTCTGTGAGGGAGTTTTTAGCCAGTAAACAAATAACTGTATTGGAACATCCTCCCTACTCACCTGATCTGGACCCCAATGACTTCTTTCATTACCCGAAGATAAAGGGAATATTGAAAGGAAGACATTTTGATGACATTCAGGACATCAAGGGTAATATGACAACAGCTCTGATGGCCATTCCAGAAAAAGAGTTCCAAAATTGCTTTGAAGGGTGGACTCGGCACTAGCGTCAGTGCATATCTTCCCAAGGGGAGAACTTCAAAGGTGACCGTAGTGATATTAAGCAATGAGGTATGTAGCATTTTTTCTAGGATGAGTTTGCAAACTTCATTGTCAGACCTTGTATATATTTTATATATATGCATGTATACACTCCTGGATTGTATCCAATTAAAATGCTCTTTCTAAACATGTATTTTGTATTTCAAATCTTTCATCATACTAATTTATTGGTGGAATCTAAGTTTTTCATATTTTGATGTGATGAATCAGTGAGAAAATTTTGGTCCCATGGCTTACAAAACCCCTTCTACTGCCTGTTTTATTAGTCAACATTTCCCATTTTTTTTAAATGTGGGAATTATTTTGCTAATTTCTCCCATTAATTTACAAAATGTCCTGCAAGTCTCTAGTAAATGTGAAAACAATGTAGAGACTGAAAATAAATTTTCACAACGCTTTTGGTCAATGCCACCTGAAATGTATTTCCAAACTCGGAAATGCTCAGAACCTAAGACTATTTTAAAGATCCTAGCAGAACTATTTATTGGTAATAAAATAGATAAATGTGCCAACATTTATCTGCGGGGAGTGCAGGGAGCAAGTATCTACTTGCCACAGGCTTACAACCTTGTTTGAGTTAAAAGCAAGTTTCTAGAGGGGACTGAGAAGCAAAAACGCCCCCACAATGCTAAAGAAAAGAGAAGTCTGGCTATCAGGCCCAGAAGCCTCCAGGGGTGAAAACTTCCCTTAGTGATGCCACCCATTCTCCTGCCTTCATTTTATCTTCAGAGTGGGAAGACAAACCTTAGGCAAGGAAATAAACTCAGTCACCAAATAGTCATTGGGAGCTTTCTGGGTGCAGAACAGTTTCCCAAATAGACGTTACTTGGGGTGAATGGCAGTCCCGTCTAGCCAGACTTTCTTGTGAAACCTGAATTGGGGAGGGGGGGTGAGAACCTTTGAAAAAGGGGCAACCTATCAATTCTGAAAAATACCAACACATGAAAGGATACATCAGGAATTCAAGAAAAAAGTTACAAAAATCATTAATTTAAAATACATCATAAATATATCACAAAGGAACTACAGAAACTTACATGTGTTCAATAATTTTGGAAAACCTACAAGCTAAATTACTGCAATGCACCAGTTCCCAGCTATCAACGCTGGTAGACCCATTTTCCTCCCTCTTCTACCCCTCGCTCTTGTCAAGGTCACCAGCAACCTCCACCTTGCTAAACCTTGATGATGTCCAGCCTCTGACCCAGATCGCCTCTCGGGAAACGCTTCTCCTGGTTTTCCTCTTAGCTCTCTGATCCCCCAGCATCCTTGGGAGATCTCTGACCCCCAATCTCCGGTCACGGTTCAGCAGACAGCTCCCACCCCATACAGACAAGTCTGAGCTGGGGAACTTTCCCCATACCTTTAGGGTACCACTCTCCTTGGCCCTGGCGTCTCCCTTTCTCTCACCTCTCACGCTCCACAGCCAGGCTGCTGAGCGGTCCTAAGGGCAACACCTTTAAACTACATCCCGAATCCGACCTCTCCTCCCACGCCACAGCCACCACTCTGGCCCAGGCCCCCATCATCGGCCCCCCGAGATGCTGCAATGGCCAGTGACTACGGCAGACGGGATACTCCGCTCAGAACCCTCCCGGGGCTCCGCCTTCACAGTGGCCCACCATGTCCACCTGCACCACTACGTAACTTTCCGGCCTCGTTTCCTGCCCCTGCCCTCGTCTCTTGGGCCGCAGCTGCCCCCGCGCTAGGCCCAAAGACACCGAGCCTCAGAGCTCCGCACAAGCGGCCGCCGGCCCGGGGAGCTTTTCGGGTCCTCGCACAGAGGCAGGGCCCGCGCCCCTCCCCCGTCGCCCCTCCCCCGTCGTCCAGCCAAAGTCCCTAAAACCGAACGCGGGCAGCGGCTGAGCCGCGCAAGCGCGCCGCGCAGGGGCCCGGGGCCGGCACCGAGCGGAACGTGCAGCCGTGCGGGAGTGCGTGCTCGGCCCGGAGCCGGGGCGGGAGCCGGGGCAGGCCGCCGGGACCCCTGCTCTGGCGGAGACGCACCTGCTGGAGGCGGGCACGGCTGCGGCCCCGACGCGGGGGCGGGACGAGGAAGCGGCGGGGCGGTGGGACGGGGGGCGGGGCGGTGGGACGGGGGCGGGGCGTGGCGAGGGGCGGGACGGGGCGTGGCAGGGGCGTGGGGCGGGGGCGGGGCGGAGCTGCCTACCTGCCCGGGCTGCAGCGACCCCTCCCGGAGACTCAGAGCTGGCCCGGCTCCAGAGCGGGGTGGGCTGCTCCCTGGTCTTGTTCGTCCTTGACGTTTGTTACTTTTGCTTTTATTTTTTGAGGGGGACGGCGGAGCGGAATGGGCAGCGTCCTGCCTGGCCTTGGTGAGCTTCCCTGATACGTTGTGTGTTACTGCGTCCTTTCCTCCTTGAGCCTGCAGCTGGGTCGCACAACTTCAGGACAGAGCTTTCCCTGAAACATCAATTTTCCAATAACGGTTAACTGGGTTCCCAGGTTAGCCCACCAAACCCGAGTGCCTGTGCTGAGATCCTTCTCCGTGTGTCCGAAAGAAACCGGTTCAGGGCCTCTAGGACTCAGTGACCCACACAGCTCCACATGTCTGATTTCCCTTAAAGTCAGTCATCTTTCTTTTTAATTCGCGTTTACCACCTGCACTACTTTTTCTAGAATGTAATTGCTTATGAGCATGCAATGGATTCAAAAGGGAAGTGGTCTGAGAATTTTGGTGCAAAAAATGTTAACATTAGGGCCGGCCGAGTGGCGCATTGGTTGAGCGCTGGTTTTGGGATACCAGCGGCCCCGGTTCGGATCCCACATGAGGGTCAGTGACACTGCCCTCTACAGCTAACAACAGCTCCACCTGGAGCTGGGCTGTGCCAGCCCCGGTGATGGTGTGGGCTGCAGCCCCTGCTGCAGTAGCCTGCCATGGGCTACAGTGAGTGGCCCGCAGCCAGCGTGAGCGGCTGGCAGCCAAGCGTGAGCTGCCAATAGCCGCGGTGAGCGACATCCAGAGGCCAGCGACCGATCTGCCTCATCCGGGAAGAGCGCAATGACGATACCAACAGTGAAGCAACATTCTCCTCAACTAAACTGAAGAACAAAAAAAGACAGCAACTTGTCTGTTCCCCTTCCCCGATTCCCCAACGCTGTTCACCACCGCCAATTCCCCAATAAAATCTTAAAAAAAAAAAAAAAAAAAAAAAATGTTAACATTAACATTTGTTTCCCCGCCTCAAACCTCCGCGACTTCTCACAGTTTGGCTGGTAATTCAGCCCACTTCGGAGCCCTTCTTGCTCCTGTGGGCTGTATCAGCCTTGCAGGGGGTTATCGAGTCCAAGAAAATTGAAAGAGGACCTCACACCTGGCTGCTATTTTCCCCCTAACATGTAGATGGTACTTTGTGTTCAGATACTTTTAAGAACTTAATATGTATTAACCAATTTAAATCTTCCCCACCACTTGATAAAATGGATTCTGTTATCCCCACTTTACAGGTGGAGAAACTGAGGTCCATGGAAGTCCTGCAACTGCAGAAAAGCTGTTGAATAGTAAGCTGGGATTTGAACCCATGTATACAGCCTCTCTTTTGTGCTTATGATATTAGCCATCAATTGTTAATCCTTTCCTTCATTCAGACATGGGGAGGCAGGGAGTGGGGGAGACCCAGTGCACCTCACTGTAACCTTCTATAATCTGAAGGTCCAGTATGTAGCCCTACCACCAAGCACAGGTTGGGCTACCCCTGAGACATAGCATTCCATCAAGGTCCAGGAGTCCACCACCAACAGCTACCCACCACACCACTTTTCAAACCCACCCCTTCTCCCAGGCTTGGAAGAACTGAATCTTCACCAGTCCTTTTCTTGAAGCATCAGCCACCACCCTTTCCATCTTTCAAGTAACTCCAGCTTAATGTTTTGATGTCTTTGTTCTTCCAAAACAAATGCTGTTCCCTCTTCCTGGAATGTTCTTTTCTCATCCTTCTAGTCTCAACTCAGTAGTCACTTACTCAAGGAAATCTTCTCAGACCTCAGCTCCTCCTTTCCACCTCCCATTTAGTGAGATCCTTTTGTCCCTGATACAGGCTCTTAAAGCACCATACCACTTATCCTAGTCAAGAGTTCAAATGTATTTCTGTTTACTTGATTAGATTAGATTTTCTCTTCTCCACCAGGCTGTAAACTCACTGAAGGTGACCCTTTTGTTTCTATTTCTCACCATGATATTTCCAGTCCCTATAGTGCCTGATAGTAGAGATGCTCAATCTATGAATTAATATGTATTAAATGAATGAATGAACAGCCTGACAGGAAAAGCAGCCCAGAACTCAGAGGATAATGGCTTGGCTATCTTTACTAAAAAGAAAAAGTGAATTAACTTTTTTTTTTCTTGTTGCTTATAAGCCCCTAGCAGCACACACAAAAAAAGCAAAAAACAGTTGCTTGATAACTCAGGCTATTTATGGAGGCTTTTCTGAATTAACCAGGCAGGTGATAATAAAAGTTTAGCAGAGCATACCCTGGAAAGCAGGGCTGCCTCCTTCCTTAAAGAAATTCAGACACACCACCCTTTTCCTCTAGAAAGAGAATCTCCCTCCACCCTGACCCTGACCTCAGGGTCACTAACTTCACTGATTATCATGCTGCCCCTCAAGAGTAGACTGTCCTCTCTAAGCTTCTGGTATAAACATAAACACAGACATAAACTCACACTTGCTGTCTTTTATTGATTGATTTATTTTGATACACTAGGCAAAGGTTGAAACTTCCTAAGGCTTTTACTTAAAATTCTGCTGAATACATTCCATGGATTATTATCTCCTTGAATTCTCCCTAATGTAATGGGGGCTTTGATTCTCTTCATTTTACAGATGAGGAAAGTGAAGCATAGAAAGATTAGCTAATCGTCCATGGTAAGGAGCTGGTAAGGGCAGAGTCCGGACTTGGACCTAGACATTCTGCGCTCTGAAGCCCAGGCTATCGATCCCCATGCCCCTCTATACATGAATGCCTGGCACTTCTCTTTAAAAGGTGGGGTGTTTCTCAGTTGTTTCGTTCTCAACCTTCTGAACCAAAGCCAAAAGTTTAAGACAATCAGAAGCATTGCGTATAATATCCTGATGGACATTTCTTGTGAAATTATTCCTGAGTGTTTTATAATTGCAATCAAGTTATTAAAGTTAACCAAAGAATCTGCTCATTAAAAAAAAAAAGTCCTCTACATGAAGAATCCAACAAAACAACAAAACAAATGACAAGACAATAGTCAAAAGTTAAGGAACAGGAGGGCACGCCGAGTGGCGCGGTTGTTAAGCGCTGACTTGAGAAGCCAGTGGCCCCGGTTCAGGTCCCACATATGAGGACCAGTGCCCTCAAAAAAAAAAAAAGTTAAGGAACACAGGAATAAGAAGGAAGTGTCTAAAAACCACTTCAGATTGGGCAAATTGGGACACTTCTAGCTTAGTCTTATCCATCCATCCATCCATCCATCCATCCATCCATCCATCCATCCATTCATATATCAATTATGTGCCACTAGCTAGGCCTTCAATTAGAGCTATGGGTAAAACTAATAATTTCAACGAGATTGGCTGTGCATGTATGAAGTAATAAAGTCCTGCCATTAAATATATTGTTTTATCTTTTTCCCTTAGCCTTTATCCAAATCTTTAAACACTAAAATTTAGCCTTTGTTGTTACTTTTGACTCCAATAAACAGGTCTATTGGGTACCTAGTTTAAAAGTTAACATCCTCCCTAAGAGTACAAGTATTTTTAAATAAACTTCCATCAGAGTCTTCAAGTTTAATATGATCTGATGAGATGTCAAGGTAGCTGCCCCTAATTACCACACTCCACTAGACATGTAGGAACAAAAAACATTCTCAAGGAACAAACAAAAGGTGCTTGTGGTTTCAATTTAATCCAACAGGTATTTGTGTGTTTTATTATATATTTGGTATATATGTATTTTATAGACATGTGATCACTTGCTCCACCTAGTTTTTGATAATCACTGGAGTGTGTACATAAGTATAAAGTAGATAATTCTACAGGGCTTAAGAATCCAGTCTCAGGGCCAGCCAAGTGGCTCAGTTGGTTAAGAGCTTGCTCAAGAGTGTGAGCTGAGCTCTGAGCAACAGCAGTTCGATGCCCAGCCCAAGCTGAGCTGCCACTGAGCTGCCACTGAGCTGCCAACAGGTGGCAGGAAGGCTCAGCTAAAAAAAAAGTAAAAAAGAATGCAGTTTCCATCATATTTGACCTTTAAGATGAGGCTAATAGTGCCTGTTCTCACTGAATTGTTGTGAAGAATAAGTGAAATAAGGTATGTAGAGTATTTAACATAGTGCCTAGAAGACAGTAACACCCACTAAGCAGTAGCCATTAATGTACTACTTTCCAGAACTAGTTTATGGAATCACCTTATAGATTTCATTTTGAAAGAGTATCTGAGTTATTGTTTCCAACTATCGACTCCCTCATCCTGTCCTGTTTCATCAACTTCCTTGAAAAAGAGATAGTACATCAATCCTCTTAGAAATGTATGAAACAATTGTGAGTTCTTTATCATATATGTGTTTTGCAAATATTTTCTGTCTGTAGTTTGTCTTCATTTTAAAAAGATTTTTATTGAAAATAAAAATATAGATAACATACAATATTATGAGTTTCAGGAGTACACCATAGTTATTAAACATTTATATTGCTAAAGAAGTGATCACCATGATAAGTCCAGCAACCATCTGACACTGGAGCACGCTATTACAATATTATTGACTATATTCCCTATGCTGTACATTACATCCCCATGACTTATTTATTTTATTCCTGGAAATTTGGACCTCATATTCCCCTTCCCCTTTTCCACCCCTTTTCCACCCCCTTTTAAATTGTATCAATTATAGCTGAAATTCAATATTGTATTAATTTCAGGTGGTTAGACATTTATATAATTTAAGAAAGGATCTCCCTGACTAGTCTAGTACCCACCTGGCACTATACGTAGTTATTACCATGTTATTGACTATATTCCCTATGCTTTACTTTACATCCCCATAACTACTTTGTAACAACCAGTTTGTACTTCTTAATCTCTTCCCCTTCCTTCACCCAGACCCCCAAACCCTCTCCCATCTGGCAACCATCAAAATGTTCTCTGTATCTATGAGTTTGTTTCTGTTTTGTTTGTTTGTTTATTTATTTTGTTCTCAGATTCCATATATAATTGAAATCACATTGCATCCCTGTCTGATACACCGCATTCAGCACAACACCCTCCAGGTCCATCCATGCCGCTGCAGATGGCAAGAACCCATTCCCTTCCACAGCCGAGCAATGTTCCATTGTATATATGTACCACCTTCTCTTCATCCATTCATCCATTGAGGGACACCCAGGCTGTCTCCATATCGTGGCCATTGTAAACAATGCTGCAATGACATATGGATGCACACATCCCCTAGAAGCAGCATTTTGGGTTTCTTCAGATAAATACCTACAAGTGGGATTACTGGGTGCTTCTTTGTCTCTTGTTATAGCCTATGTTTTAGTCTATTTTGTCTGATATAAGTACTGCTACCCCAGATTTTTTGTTTTTTGGGTTTTCTCATTTCCATTTTCATGAAATATCTTTTTCTATTTCTTTACTTTCTGTCTCTCTATGTCTTTCAAGCTGAAGTGAGTCTATTGTAGGCAGCATATGTAAGGGATTTATTTTTTATCCGTTCAGCCACCCTATGCCTTTTGATTGGAGCATTTAATCCATTTACATTGAAAGTAATTTTTAAAAATGTTTTATTAGTTTCATGAAAGTAATTGTTGATATGTAGCTATTGCCATTCTATTATTCATAATTTTGATCCTTTTTTTTTCCATGTTAAAGAAATCCCTTTAACATTCCTTGTAATACTGGTTTTGTGGTGATGAACTCTTTTAGCTTTTTCTTGTCTGGGAAGCTCTTTATCTGTCCTTTGATTCTAAATGATAGCTTTGCTGGGTAGAGTAATCTTGGTTGTAGGTCCTTGATTTTCATCACATTGAATATTTTGTGCCAAACCCTTCCGGCCTGCAAAGTTTCTGTTGAGAAATCAGCTGACAATCTTATGGGAGCTCTCTTATAAGTTACTAGTTGCCTTTCTCATGCTAGTTTTAGGATCCTCCCTTTGTCTTTAACCTTTGCCATTTTAATTATAATGTGTCTTGGCATGGGCCTGTTTGGGTTCATGTTGCTTGGGACTCTCTGTGGTTCCGGGACTTATACATCTTTTTCCTTTGCCAGGTTAGGAAAGTTTTCAGTCATTATTTCTTCAAATAGGTTTTCAGTCCCTTGCTTTCTCTCTCCTGGAATCCCTATGATGTGATATTGTTACACTTGATGTTGTCCCAGAGGTTTCTTAAACTCTCCTCATTTTTTAAAAGTCTTTTTTTCTTTTTGCTGTTCTGATTGGGGGTTTTCTACTACCTTGTCTTCCAAATTATTGATTTGATCCTCTGCTTCATCTAGTCTACTGGTGATTCCTTCTAGTGCATTCTTCATTTCAGTTATTGTATTGTTCACTTCTGACTGGTTCTTTTTTATGGTTTCTATGTCCTTTTTTATGCTTGCTATCTCTCTGTTGAAGTTCTCACTGAGTTCCTTGAGCATCTTTATAATAATTGTTTTGAATTCTGTCTCTAGTAGGTTGCTTACCTCCATTTCATTTAGTTCTTCTTCTGGAGTTTTCTCCTGTCCTTTCATTTGGGATACATTTCTTTGTTTCCTCATTTGGCTGCCTCTCTTTTTTTTTGTTTCCATGTATTAAGTAGATCTGCCATGTCTCACAGTCTTGGCCAGGTGGCCTATGTGGTAGGTGTCCTATGGGGCCCAGTGACACAGTCTCCCTGGTCACCTGAGCCATGTGCTTCAGGAGGGTCCCTTCTGTGAGTTGCATGTGCTCTCCTGTTATAGTTGAGCCTTGATTGCTATTGGTACATCAGTGGGTGGGATTGACCCTGAGGCTGATTGGCTGTGGGGATTGGCCATACCCACAGTTTATGGGCTGCTGTGCAGGGAGCTTACCCCACTGAGTGGGATTCACCCCTGAGGCTCTGGGGCTTTTTGAGATTACCCTTTGTGTGTGCCACTTGTGGGGCTAATTGTGTGGTGCTCTGCTATGGTCTGAAGCCAACCTCCAAGTATATTGGTTCTGGGGCCTCTTGGGAGGGGCTCCGGTGCCAACCCAGGTCAGCCATTGCCTGTGACTGGCCAGGGACTACCTGGTAGGAGCTACAAAGCCATATCCAGTTGTTCACTGCTTGTGCTAAATCTGGAGGCATGTGGGGAAGGCCATGCTGTGAACTGAGGATGACTGCCACCAGTACTAGATATGGGGTAGCTCCACAAAAAGCCAGGACACCCTGAGGCCTGCTGACATCTGCATCCTCCTTTAAGGTTCAGCCACTGATAAAGCCTGCCTCGTGCAGTACGTGAGTTGGGTGAGGCAGGGTCTCAGGGAGTTACTAGAGTGGGAAGAGCTGTGCTCACCAGGTTAATGTAGACTCTGGTTTGGTGCCAGTGCTGAGTCTGGAGTGACTCAGTGAAAGTCTCAGCACACTGAGTCCCATCACCACTGCCTGGGGCCTACAGACTCAGATGGCTTTCCAAGAAAGAGTGCAATGTGGGAGTGGCTGACTGCTTATAGAGAAAGTGCCTCCTGTCATGCGCAAGTTGGGTGGGATGGGGTCCCAGCAGAGTCAGCAGGGTGGAGCAGTGTAGCTCACCAGGACAATCAGATTCAGATATGGCCTATGGGGTAGGTCCAACTTAGGAAAGATGGTGCCCACCTGCTGGCTGCAGGAGAGGAGAACCTCTCACTGAGAAAATGCTGACTGTCCTCCAGTCCTGCTCCTGCAGCAACACACCTCAGTCTGCTCCCCCCAACCCCCATATGTCTCCAAGGCCTCCTGAGTCACTGAGTCACTGCCCCTCCACTGGAGCCCAAGGTGAGTACCTGTGAGCATGTGAGTGTGTGCATGGTCTGTTTAATTGGACATCTGCATTTCTTGCAGCCATCCATCCCACCAAAACAGTTGGAATCCCCAGTTTTCACAGCCAGATGTTGTAAGGGCTCCTCTTTCTGGCACTAATACCCTGGGCTGGAGAGCCTGGTGTGGGGGTCTGAGGTCCCTTGCTCCTCTGGGGGGGAACCTCTGTTCCCCCAAGATAGCCCTCCTGATTCTTAACAGCCACAGGGAGACTGTGCCGCATCTCCGCCCCTCCTCCCAGTATCAATGTGGCTTCTTTTTATTTTCAGTTATAGGACTTCTGTTCAGCTAGACTTAAGATGGTTCTCTAGGTTGTTTATTCTATGATTTAGTTGTAATTTTTTTTTTAAAGATTTTATTGGGGAATTGGGGGAGGGGAACAGCCAAGTTTTTGTCCTTCAGTCTTAGTTGTGGAAGATGCAGCTAACTCAGCTGCAAGTCCAGTCACCATCCAGCTGCCCATCAGCAGCTTGCAGCCATTCAGCTCAAGGTGCCGTGCTCAATCTTAGTTGCAGGTGGGCATAGCCCCCCATCCCATGCGGGAGTCAAACTGGCAACCTTGTTAGGAGCACATGTCTCACCAGCTGAGCCATGCTGCCACCAATTGGCAGCTCAGCTTGGGCGCAATTCACTGGTCCATGTGGGAATCAAACCAGCAACGCTGTTGCTCAGAGCTCGTGCTCTTTTTTTTGTTGTTGTTTAAAATTGGGGAATTGGGGGAGGGGAACCGTGTTGGGGAATTGGGGAGAGTGACCAGCCAAGTTGTTGTTATTCAGTCTTAGCACGGGAGGGCACCGGTTGCCATCTGGCTGCCCTTCGGCAGCTCGTGGCCTCTAAGTTCAAGGTGCTGTGTTACAATCTTAGTTGTGGGTGGGCGTAGCCACCATCCCATGCGGGAGTCGAACCCAGCAGCCTTGTTGTTAAGAGTGCATGCTCTATCCACTGAGCCATCTGGGTGGCAGCCCAGTCTTAGTTGCGGAATGGCGTAGCCCACCATCTAACAGGTAGTCTTGTTGTTAGGAGCATGTGCTGTCACCAGCTGAGCCATCCTGCCACCTGTTGCCAGCTCAGCTTGGGCACAGTGTCACTGGCCCATGTGGGATTTGAACTGGCTGCCCTGTTGCTCAGAGCTTGCTCTCTTAAGCTAACTCTTAACCAACTGAGCCACTCAGCCAGCCCAATTTAGTTGTAATTTTAATGTGTTCACTGAAAGACACAGGCACAATGTTTATCTGCTCCACCATCTTGGATCTCTCTTTTCATTTTCTTATGAGCATCTTTCAAAGAACAGAGGATTTTTAATTTTGATGAAGTCAATTTACAACTTTTTCTCATGGCTTGCAATTTGATTTTTGTATCCTGAGTAATCTTTGCATAAGGCAAAATCACAAAGACTTTTTGCTATATTTTGTTCTAGAAGTGCATTTTCTAATATGGTAGCCACTAGTCAAATGTGGCTACTTAAATTTAAATTAGAATCTAATTCAATATAATTAGTGATATTACTTATATTTCAAGTTTCACTACTCACATGTGGCTACTGGCTACTGTATTAAACAACAATATAAATTGAAAAAAAAACACACCAGGATAATAAAACATTACAGAAAGTTCACTTAGAGAATGTTGCTGCAGAAGTTTAATAGGTTTAGGTTTTACATTTACATATGTGATCCATTTGATACAGCAATCTCACTTCTGAATATTTCAATAAAAATGGAAACATGTGGGGCTGGCTGAGTGGTGCATTGGTTAAGAGCTGCCTTGGGATGCCAGCTCTGAGCTGCAGGGCCTGGTTCGGATCCTACATATGAGGACCAGTGACACTGCCCTCTACAGCTAAGATGGTGAACAACAGCTCCAGGCCCATGAGTCCCCAGTGACGGTGTGGGCTGCAGCCCCTGCTGCAGTGGGCTGCCATGAGCTACCATGAGTGGCACAGCCGGCATGAGCTGCCAAGAGCCACCGTGAGCAGCCGTTCAGAGGCCAGTGACCGAACTGCCTCACATGAGAAGCACTCAATGACAATACCAACATGGGCCAGTGAAGCAACGTCCTCCACAAATAGACTAAAGAACAAAAGGACAGCAGCTTGTCTGTTCCCTTCCCCGATTCCCCAACTCTGTTCTCCCTCAGTTCCCCAATAAAATATTTTTTTTAAAAAGTGGAAACATATTCACAAAAACACCTCAAAGCCAATATTTATAGCAATTGTATTCCTAATTGCCAAAACCTGGAAACAACCCAAATGTCCATTAATTGTTAATGGATAAAGAAATTGTGGGACCAGCCGAATGGCGCATTGGTTAGGAG
Source organism: Aselliscus stoliczkanus (assembly GCA_033961575.1). NCBI lineage: Eukaryota > Metazoa > Chordata > Mammalia > Chiroptera > Hipposideridae > Aselliscus > Aselliscus stoliczkanus. Next base: position 17,285,246 of record CM066730.1, on the reverse strand, counting down.
CTGGTTTGGGATGCCAACTCTGAGCAGTGGGCCCCTGGTTCAGATCCCACATATGAGGGCCAATGACACTGCCCTCTACAGCTAAGGTGGTGAACAATAGCGCTACCTGGTTGCCTGTATAGCTAAGATGGCCGGCGACTGTGTAGGCTGCAGCCTCTGCTGCAGTGGGCTGCCATAAACTACAGTGTGTGGCTGGCAGCTAGCGTGAGCGGCTGGCAGCCAGGGTGAGCTGCCAAGAGCCACCGTGAGCGACCGTCCAGAGGCCGGTGAGCGACTGTCTCACCTGGGAAGAGCGCAATGAAGATACCAACATGGGCCAGTGAAGCAACGTCCTCCACAACTAGACTGAAGAACAAAAGGACAGCAACTTGTCTGTTCCCCTTCCCCAGTTCCCCAACGCTGTTCCCCTCCCCCAATTCCCCAATAAAATCTTTAAAAAAAAAAAACGTGGAAAGTCTCAAGTGTCCATTACTTTCTTCTCATCTCAACTGCAACTTCACAGGCAACCCTTAGCCAGAATGACACAGCTAAACTGCTCCAAAATTCTTAACCTACAAAAACAGTGAAAAAATAAATGTTTGTTGTTTGGAGCTGCTAAATTTTGTCATAATTTGTTACACAGCAATAAATAACTATAAACCTGCACCCTCATTTTTTTTGGTTATAAAATACTTAAAGCTCTTATTTTTTATTTTATTTTATTTTTTTAATTTTTTTTAGCTGAGCCATCCTGCTATCTGTTGGCAGCTCAACAGCAGCTCAGGTAGGGCTGGGCATCAAACTGCTGTTGCTCAGAGCTCAGCTTCCACTCTTACAAGACCAGTGCTCTAACCCCTGAGTTTTGGAACTATCAACTCATACTCTTGAGTGAGCTCTTAACCAACTGAGCCACTTGGCTGGCCCTAGAGCTCTTATTTTTTTTAAAGTCAGGTTTATGGAGACATAATTTATATAAAGTAAAATTCATCTTTTTTACGTGTATACTTTCATGATTTTTGACAATGTATATAGTCATATAATCTCCTCTACAATGAAGATATAGAATATTTCTATCTCTCCCCCAAATTTTCTCATGCCTTTTGCAATGCATTCCTTACTCCACCCACATCCCCTGGCAACTGATCTGATTTTAATTCCTATGGTTTGCCTTTCCCAGAATATATCAATGGAATCATACAGTATGTAGCCGTATTTTTATTTTTTAAAGATTTTATTGGGGAATTGGGGGAGGAGAACAGCATTGGGGAACTGGGGAAGGGGAACAGACAATTTGCTGTCCTTTTGTTCTTCAGTCTAGTTGCGGAGGACGTTGCTTCACTGGCCCATGTTGGTATCGTCATTGCGTTCTTCCCGGATGAGGCAGATCAGTCGCCAGCCTCTGGCTGGTCACTCATCGTGGCTATTGGCAGCTCACGCTGGCTGCCAGCCGCTCACGCTGGCTGCCGGCCACTCACTGTAGCCTATGGCAGCCCACTGCAGCAGAGGCTGCAGCCTACACCGTCACCGGGGCTCGCACAGCCCATCTCCAGGTGGAGCTGTTGTTAGCTGTAGAGGGCAATGTCACTGGCCCTCATATGTGGGATCCGAACTGGGGTCTCTGGCATCCCCAAACCAGCTCTTAACCAATGCGCCACTCAGCCGGCCCTCATTGCGCTCTTCTTGGATGAGGCAGATCGGTCTCCCGCCTCTGGACGGCCGCTCACAGCGGTTCTTGGCAGCTCACGCTAGCTGTTGGCAGCTCACGCTGGCTGCTGGCCACTCACTGTAGCCTATGGCAGCCCACTGTAGCAGGGGCTGCAGCTATGCTGTCTTGGGGACTCACAGCAGCCCAGCTCCAGGTGGTGCTGTCATTCATCTTAGCTATAGAGGGCACTGTCACTGGCCCTCATATGTGGGATCCAAACTGGGGTTGCTGGTGTCCCAAGCCAGCTCTTAACCAACGTGCCACTCAGCTGGCCCAGTATGCAGCCTTTGGAGTTTGGTTTTTGTCACTTAATATAATGATTTTGAGATTCATCTGTACTGTTGCATATGTTATTCATTTGTCCCTTGTTATTGTTGAGTAGTATCTCATTGTAAGGCTGTACCATAATTTCTTTTAAAGAGACAGGTTTTGACATCCAAAAAGGCTCACTTTTGTAAAAGAGGCTTGTTATTAATCACTTTTTTTTAAAGATTTTATTGAGGAATTGGGGGAGGGGAACAGCGTTGGGGAACTGGGGAAGGGGAACAGACAAGTTGCTGTCCTTTTATTCTTCAGTCTGGTTGTGGAGGACGTGGCTTCACTGGCCCATGTTGGTATCATCATTGCTTTCTTCTCGGGTGAGGCGGATCAGTCGCCGGCCTCTAGATGGCTGCTCACGGCAGCTATTGGCAGCTCACTCCGGCTGCTGGCCGCGCACGCTAGCTGCCGGCCACTCACTGTAGCCTATGGCAGCCCACTGCAGCAGGGGCTGCAGCCTACACCATAGTCGGGACTCGCGCAGCCCAGCTCCAATTGGAGCTGTTGTTCACCATCTTAGCTGTAGAGGGCAGTGTCACTGGCCCTCATACGTAGGATCTAAACTGGGGCCACGGGGGTCCCAAGCTAGCTCTTAACCAACGCGCCACTCGGCCGGCCCAGCGACTTTCCACATCTTTTATGCTCACGCTTTACCTAGGTTCAGGGTTCTTTAAACTTGCTCATCCAACCCGTGCTGGATGTGCATGGTAGAAGGTAGCACCAAGAAAGTCATATCTAGTGAACTGGCAGCAGAATGGCAGCTCAAAAGATGAAAGTGCAATAACTACAGAGCCTCTGAGAGTGAATTCATCCTATTGGAAGAAAAAGTCAGGAATGCTGAGCAGGGCTCAGCAACAAGCCTAAGGTTTGGAGAAGAGCAGCAGTTCCAGTTAGAGCACAGTGATCATTACATGAGACTGCCCCAGGCCAGTCCCCTTGACAACATATGATCCCTGAAGAGGAAAGAGCTTGTATAAAATTAAAGCATTCACCTCATTAAACTCTGTGATGCCTGGGGCTAAGGATCTCTCCTGGGGACCTCTAAAAATGTAAGCCAAGAAGAGCAGTGTTCACAAGTCATTACCTATTACAAGAAGAGATGACATGTGAACAATGGCCCAAATAGGCTATTGAGTGGTAGGTGGGGCTGAGTTGTTTTGCTGGGCAGTGGCATGCAGGGCTTGGATATGTCCCCAAACATATGAATGAAGACAAACACCGACGCTTGGAAAAAACAACAATCCTGAAATACTGTAGTTACACTGGTGTGGGCTATTTGACTAACAAAATAAGCATCAGTAAAGTGACCTTATTTGTACCCTCAGCCACTGAGGTCTGGGGACATTCCAGTTATAGAAGAATAGTAGTCTGGTTCTTAATTGCAAGCAGCAGAAACTAATTCTGACTTGTTTAATTTTAAAAATGAATTTACTTAAAAAGCATGTTGGATAAATAACTTTACAATAATTTGTTAATGGGTAATAAGAAAGATGTAAATTGTGGGGCCAGCCGGGTGGCTCAGTTGGTTAAGAGTGCGAGCTCTGAGCAACAGAGTTGCCAGTTAGATTCCCACATGGGCCAGTGAGCTGCCCCCCGAGCTGAGCTGCCGCTGAGCTGCCAACAGGTGGCAGGATGGCTCAGCTGGTGAGAGCACGTGCTCCTAACAACAAGGTTGCCTGTTTGAGATTGATGGGTGACTCCCACCCGCAACTAAAGACTGAACTGGGCACCTTGAGCTGAGCTGCACCTGGATGGCTCAGTGGATAGAGCATGTGCTCTTAACAATGAGGCTGCTGGTTCAACTCCTGCATGGTATGGTGGGCTACACCCACCCACAACTAAGATTGAACATGGCATCGTGAGCTGAGTGGCCCCGAGATGACGATGGGTAGCCAGATGGCAACTGGGCTTGGAGCTGAGCTTGCTGCGCCCTCCACAACTAAGATTGAAGGACAACAACTTGGCTGTTCCCCTTTCCCAATCCCCCAACATTGTTCCCCTTCCCCAATTCCCCAATTAAAAAAAAGAAAGAAAAAAAATGTAAATTGTGACATCAAAAACAAAAAACATGGGGAGAGGTTGGATAAAAATGTAGAGCTTTAGAATGCATTTGAACGAGTTGTTATTAACTTAAATTACACTGTTATAGATATGAATTGTTTTATATAAACTTCATGGTAACCACAAAGCAAAAACCTATAGTGGATACACAAAAGATAAAAAGAAAGGAATTTAGTCATACAACTAGAGAAAATCATCAGAGCACAAAGGAAGAGAGCAAGAGAAGAAGAAAGGAACCATAAAAAGCCAGAAAGCACTTAATAAATAATTGCTTTAAATGTGAATGAATTGAATTCTCCAATCAAAAGACAGAATGGATATAAAACAAGACCCAAATATTTGCTGCCTATAAGCTACTCACTTCAGTTTTAAGCACACACACAGACTGAAAGTAAAGGGATGAAACAATATTCTGTGAAAATGGAAACCAAAAGAAAGCTGGAGTAGCTATATTTGTATCAGACAAAATAGACTTTAAATCAAAAGAAGAGACAAGGGCATTATATAATGGTAAAGGGATCAAGCCAATAAGATAGAACATTTGTAAAGATTAATGCACCCAAAATAAGAGCACCTAAATACATAAGGAAAATATTAATAGACCTAAAAGGAGAAATAGCACTACTATAATATTAGGGAACTTTAATACCCCACTTTCATCAATGGATAGATCATCCAGGCAGAAAATCAATAAGCATTAGACTTATGCAACACATTAGACAAAATGGACTTGACGGACATATGCAGAACAAGCCATTCAAAAGAAGCAGAATACACATTCGTCTGAAGTGCACATGGCAGATTCTCCATGATAGATTTTATGATAGGCCTCAAAAAACTCCTAATAGATTTTAAAAGACTGAAATCATATCAAACATTTCTTTCTGACCACAATGCTATGAAATTAGAAATCAATTACAAGAAGAAAACTGGAAAATTCACAAATATGTAGTGATTAAACAGCATGCTGCTAACAACCAATGAGTCAAAGAAGAAATCAAAAGAGAAATAAAAAACTACCTTGAGACAAATGGAAATGGAAACACAATATACCAAAACCTATAGGAAGCAGCAAAAGCATTCTCAGAGGGAAGTTCATAGTGATGAATGCATACATTAAGAAACACAAAAGATCTCAAATAATCTAACTTTACACCTAAAGGAACTAAAAAAACTCAGCAAACCAAGCCCAAATGTAGTAGAAGGAAGGAAATACCAAATATCAGAGTGGAAATAAATGAAATAGAGACTAAGACAACAATAGAAAAGATCAATGAAACTAAGAGCTTGTTTTTTTGAAAAGATAAACAAATATAGATAAACCTTTAGTAAGACTCACCAAGAAAAGAAGAGAGGACTCAAATTAAAAAAATCAGAAATGAAAGAGGAGATGTTGTAATTGATACCACAGAAATACAAAAGATCATAAGAGACTATTACAGACAATTATACACCAACAAATTCAACAACCTAGAAGAAATGGATACATTTCTAGAAACATACAACTTACCAACCTACTGAATCATGAAGGAATAGTAAATCTGAACAAACCAAACATTTAAAGAAAAATTAATACCAATCCTTCTCAGACTCTTCCAAAAAATAGAAGAAAAAAGAATACTTTCAAATTTATGAGGCCAGCATTATCCTGATACAAAAGCAAGACTGGGACACTACAAGAAAAGAAAATACAGACCAATATCTCTGAGGAACATAGATGCAAAAATCCTAAAAATAAATTTTAAAAAATTAGCAAACTGAATTCAACAACACATTAAAAGGATCATACACTATGATCAAAAGGGATATATTCCACGGACGCAAGGATGGTTCAACATCCACAAATGAATCAACTTTCAATGTGACATACCACATAAAAAATAAAAAAAAAACGAAGGATAAAAATAATATGATCTCAATAAATGCAGAAAAAGCATTTGAAAAATTTAATATCCATTCATGATAAAAACTCAATAAAGTGAGTAGAGAGGGAATGTACCTCAACATAATGAAGCCCACAGCTAACATCACACTTACCAGTGAAAGCTGAAAGATTTCTCTCTAATATCAGAAACAAGGAAGGATGCCCACTCTCACCACTTTTATACAACATAGTATTAAAAGTCTTAGCCAGAACAATTAAGCAAGAAAGAGAAATAAAAGGCATCCAAATCAGAGTGAAAAAAGTAAAACTGTCTCTATTTGAAGATGACATAATATTATATATAGAAAAGCCTAAAGACACCATCAAAAAACTATCAGAACTAATAAATTCAGTGAAGTTGCAGGACGCAAAATTAATATACAAAATTCAGTTGTATTTGTATACACTAACAACAAACTATGAGAAAGAGAAATTAAGAAAATAATTCCATTTACAATTGCATCAAAAAGAATATAATACTAAGGAATAATGTTAACCCAGGAGGAGAAAGACCTGTATAGTGCTGAAAGAAACTGAGAAAAACAAAAATAAATAGAAAGATATTCCATGCTCATGGATTTGAAGAATCAATATTAAAACGCCCATACTACCCAAAGCAATCTACAGAAACAATGCAATCCCTATCAAAATTCCAATGGCATTTTTCAGAGAAATAGTTCAAATAATCCTAAAATTTGTATGGAACTACAAAAGACCCTGAATAGCCAAAGCAATCTTGAGAAAGAAGAACAAAGCTGAAGGCATCACCCTTCCTGATTTCACAATTTTTACAAAGCTGTAGTAAAGTAAACAGTATGGCATTGGCATAAAAACAGACACATACATCAGTGGAACAGAATACAAAGCCAAGAAATACATTCATGCACATGTGCTCAACTATATATGACAAAGGAGTCAAGAATATACAAGGGGAAAAGACTAATCTTTTCAATAAATGGTGTTGTGAAAATGACAGCTACATGCAAAAGAATGAAACTGGACTTCTATCTTACAGCTGGTAGTACATGCAGACCCACGGAAAGGTCCTGGGACTGAAAATCTACATCCATAAGCAGAAGTCAGGGAAAGGTGAAGAAAGAGACTGGTCACTGCTGTCTGGTGATAAATAGAGTTTATTACAGGAAACATATACAAAGCATGTCTTGGGCAACTGCAAGATGAAATGAATCCCCACCTCACTTGGCAGATGCCAAAGAATAATATAGGGTAAAGGGGGAGGGAGATGTGGTCATAGGTACTAGTACATGACTGCTATCGGGTAGAGGAAATGACTTTACATGCTTCACCAGACCAAGACAACAGCTTATTCCAGGAACCAGCACGTAGTGGGAGGCAGGGGAGGGATACTGGTTTATGTCAGAACAAACATCGATTACAATCAGTCTCCAAGGGAGATATGTGGGAAGCAGTCTCCTGGTTCTGGGCTAGGTTCAGCTTGTGGATCAGGTAAAGGTCACATCTTAGAGAAGTCTCTCTTCCATAACAGCACACACAAAAATCAACTCGAAATGGATGAAAGACTTGAACGTAAGATCTGAAACCATAGAACTCCTAGATGAAAACCTTGGGGTAAGCTCCTTGACATTGGTATTGGCAATGATTTTTTCAGTTTGACACCAAAAGTAAAGGCAGCAAAAGCAAAAATAAACAGGTGGGACTGCATCAAACTAAAGCTCCAGTACAGCAAAGGAAACCATCAACATATGGAAAGGCAACTTTGGAATGAGAGAAAATAGTTGCAAATCATATATGTGATAAGGAATTAATATCTAAATTATATAAAGCATTTATACAACTCAATAGCAAAAATACAATCTGATTTAAAAATGGGCAGAGGAACTGAATACATTTATCCAAAGATTACAAATGGCCAATAGGAACATGAAAAGGTGTTCAACATCACTAATCATCAGGGACATACAAATCAAAACCACAATGAAATATCACCTCATACCTGTTATAATGACTTACGAAAGAAAAAAAAACAAGAAATAACAAGTGTTGGAGAGGATGTAGAGAAAAGGGAACCCTTGTGTACTGTTGGTGGAGATGTAAATGGTGCAGCCGCTATGGAAAACAGTATGGAGACTCCTCAAAAAATTAAAAATAGAATTACCATATTATTCAGCTGTACTGTGAACCACATTTCTCACTGGCAGTCAAAAGAAAGAGAAAAAACTAAAATAAACTCTGTAGTGTTGGTTTGGAATTGGAGTTATTGATCTAAATCTACAGTTTTCATTAGATAAATAGATAGATAGATAGATAGATAGATAGATAGATAGATAGATAGATAGATAGAAATGTAGATGTAAGATGAATGTGTGCATATGCATATACTTATATATATTTCCTAGTTCTGTTCACTGAAAGCTGGGCGCAGCAATACCTGGTATCAATTTACATGCCTGGCACACGGAAAGAACAAGATGATGCTGGAACATCTTGTACTGCCAGGAAGCAAGAACAAGCTCCAAGAATGACGGGACATCAGAAGGACACTGGATCCAGTGTGAAGGGGCTCCCAACCGGTCAAACCTGGAACAATTTGAGCATGAAAATAAACAATGATAATAAAGGATTATAACTTATGAAATAAAATAGAAAGCCATAGGAATATAGATACATGAAAATATATATTAATATATAAACTTCGGTGCAGAACAGGATATCTGGATATTTTCCCAGTACCACTCCACAAAATAGTTATTATGCCTGATTATGCCTGGTATATATCACCTAAATCTAAAGATCAAAGTAAACATCATCAGTAATGGGACAAACAGAAATTATAGGGTATAATCACTTCCAAAATGATAACTTAAATTTAATAATGAGGAAACATCAGACAAACCCAACTGAAGAATATTCTACAAAATAACTTGTCTGTTATGTTTGAAAGTGTCAAGGTCATGAAAGCCACTGAAAAATTAAGGAACTGTTCCACACATAAGGAGACTAAAGAAACATGACAGCTAAATGCTCCACATGACAGTGACCTGGATGATTTTGCTATAACCTACATTATTGGGTCAACTGAATAAACTTGAATGAGTCTAAGGATTAGATGGTAGTGATGTACTAATTTCCTGCTTTTAATTGTTGTGATGTGGTTACATGGGAGAATGTTCTTGTTTGTAGAAAAAGACATACCAAAGTATTTGGGGATAATGGGACATCAGATCAGCAATTATTCTCAAATGGTTTAGAAAGAAAGTCATTTGTGTGGTAATCCCAACTTTTCTGTAAGTTTGTACTTGTTTCAAAATGAAAAATATATTTTTAAACATAAACATATTAGGTAGTAGTTCTATTTATAGTGCCACCCCCACCAAAAAAACAAGCAAACAAACAAACAAACAGCAACAACAACAACAAAACAACAATGCAAATGTACATCAAGAGGTGAATGGTACAAACTTTGGTATATCTATACAACATAATACAAATCAATAAAAAGGAATAGACTATTGACATATTTAACAACTTGGATGACTCTCAAAGGCATTGTACAGAGACACAAAAGGCTACCTACTGTATAATTCCATTTATATGACATTTAAGAAAAATTCTAGGGACAGAGAACAGATCAATAGTTGCCAGAGGGTGGGAGTGGGGAGGGTATAACTATAAGGAGCAGGAGGGATTTTTTAGGGCGAAGAAAACTGTTCTGTATTCTGCTTTTGGTGTAGCTAAATGAATCTGTACATGTGTCAAAATTCCTAAAACTGTACATTAAAACAAAACAAATGTGACTAGGTTGTTGTGATGGTTATACAGCTCTACACATTTACTAAAACTCATTGAATTGTCCAACTACCATGTATTAATTTTATGGTAAGTGAATTATACCTGAAGAGTGGAGGGTGGGGAGATAGGGGATGCGTAAAGAGGGTTTGTTAGACTGTTCCTTCTATTTTTGTATGTGTTTGGAAATGTTCATATTAAAAAGTTAATAACAAGGGCCAGCCGAGTGGCTCAGTTGGTTAAGAGCTCACTCAAGAGTGTGAGCTGAGCTCTGAGCAACAGCAGTTCAATGCCCAGCCCGAGCTGAGCTGCCACTGAGCTGCCAACAGGTGGCAGGATGGCTCAGCTAAAAAAAAAAAAAAAAAAGTTAATAACGACAAAAGGGTACCGGGTATCTCACAGAATCCCTGGGACCAAGTCAGGGTCCTCTAGTCAGGAGCTATGCTCAAAACGCCACTGTGAAACTGCTGTAGAAGGAGCCCCTCTGTGGCCCCCACCACTGGGAATCACGGCTGAGCTTGGTCCGTGGGCTCTGCCCACTCTGCCTATGGGTGCTGCCACAGCATCTCTCTGTCTCTGCTGCCTAAAAAGTTGAGCTTCCACATCCTTTGCCACTTTCAGAGAGAGTTCCTTCTAGTCCCTTCCTTGCATCACTAGTTCTGTCTTCAAAGTCCAGGGCAGGTGCCTCTGTCTAGCACGCCTCTGTCCTGGGAAAGCAGGTATCTTGTGTTTTCACCTTCTAGAGTGGAAGACACACTCTGCCTTCCACCAAAACTCCCAAGGTGGAAGAATGCTCGAACAGTACAGATGCTGAACAGCCAAAAAATAAAGTGGGGTGGGGGGGGGCGGACAATATCAATATCCATTCTGATGGTAAGCACCATCTCCTAAAGTGTTGTCTTAAGTTGGCTTCTTTTGTCTAGAAATGCCTCACATTACAGTAGAGCACCTATGCGTTTTTAACAGTAAGATGGCCGATGGGTCCACTTGCCCTTTCATCTCTTTTTCCACATACTCCATTACAGTTTTTAGACAGACCCTTACCTGCTCCAAACCCATGAGCATTTTCTGTTACGACTTATTTAACAACACAAACTTTGCTCTCTAGCTTTTTGCTCAAAAAAGGCCAAAGGCCATGAGGAGACTCTAGACTTTTTGACACATAAAGATAGCTTTGAATCACATCAACTTGTTACAATACAGCCATAGGGAATACAGCCATAGGGAAACACTTAGAGGGCAAGCTCACAAGTGTCCACTTACTTTGATGTATTTGGCCTTTGATGTATTTGGCCTTTGGCAGAAACCTTGTGGTGGAAAAGGGATATCCTCCTTTGCTTAAATTCTCAGAACACCAGAATGGCACCTAAGTGGTTCACTTCTACTATAGCAATTGGCTATTGAGCTTCCTTTAATGCTATTTGTATATTATTGCAGAAGGGATTTTTATAGTGCTTTATAGGTCCTGAGTGCTTTCAAATCATTAATAAGCTATTCTTCCCTGAGTCTTCAGGTCCATGTCAACCTCTTCCATTTTAAGTGCAGCCACCTAGACATAGAGGTTAAGTGACTGGCCCAAGGTCAGGGGTGAGGCGCTGTTGAACACGGGATGGTGTACTTCATTAGAAAAGAAAGATTCCAACACTATATCATTCAGTGGAAGAAGGCTGCACCTAAGCCAGGCCACTGAAAGGAGAGTGGAAGATTAATTAAGTGCTGAGCTGGTTTGGATAAGGCCTGGCTGAGATGAGTGACCAAGGAAGGCCAATAATTTTGCTGTGATGGGACTTGTAAATCAATCCAGTTCAGCACCTTAACCACACACACTAAACTGTCATTCGATATATTTCTCCCTGTGTTTTTATATATTCACACTCATCTTCTAAAAATGACATTCTGAAAGATTAATGAAAGAAGTGATTGAGACCTAGGGTCACTAAAATTCATATTAAAAAGAGAATTTTGGTTTAAGGTAGTAATCATTTCTTAAATGCTTTATGGTAGCTAATATTCTATTATTCTTTTTTTTTTTAAAGATTTTTTATTATTATTATTGGGAAATTGGGAAAGGGGAACAGCCAAGTTGTTGTCTTTGAATCTTAGTTGTGGAGGGCCCAGCTATCTCAGCTCAGTCCAGTCGCCATCCGGCAGCCCATCAGCAGCTTGTGGAAACTCAGTTAAAAGTGCGGTGTTCAATCTTAGTTGCTGGTGGGGATAGCGCCCCCATCCCACGAGGGAGTCAAACCAGCAACCTTGTTGTTAGGAGCACGTGCCCTCACCAGCTGAGCCATCCTGCCCCCTGTTGGCAGCTCAGCAGCAGCTCAGCTTGGGCGCAGTTCACTGGCCAATGTGGGAATCGAACCAGAGACCCTGTTGCTCAGAGCTCTCACTCTTAACCAACTGAGCCACTCGGCCAGCCCCCTATTATTCTTTTCTTAATAGTAGGGTCTGTTTAAAATATATTTGGCAGAAGACCATACCGTTTTGTAGGATTCTCAAGCAAGGAAAGTTTAAAAGCACTGAAAGGCGTCGTCTGTAGGACCTTGCTAAGCAGAATCAATAGTTGCTCCCTCGGGCTTTAGCATCAGAATAGTGTTTGTCTTCCTGTTTTTCCTCTTATGCTCCTCAGAAAGCCTGAAGAAAAGCTCCAGAAGGGAATTCAAACTCAGTTTCCTTTGTCTTCCAGAGAACCCTGTAATTAAGCAATAGTGATTTAATGAGGATCTAAGAAAATGGATCTTTCTTCAGTGTCAGTAGAAAAAGCTTCAGCCTAAATCCACTTCTTTGTTCCCTCTTGCATTCTATCCTCTCAGCACCAATTAGTTTCCTAAGCTCTTCACTCTCAGTTGTTTATTTCTGAGGCAACATAAAGCCACAGAATGTTAGCAGTATAAGATGAAGATTCTCTTTCTTGGAAACTACAGTTAGTGTCCAATGAAGGTGACATGAGGCATTTAATTAAGCGCTGTAGCTCCTTTCCCTCTGGCAAATATTAAACTGGGAGCAGGGAGGGAGATGGGAAATGTGTTTCTCTTTAGGCCAAAAAAAGTAAAACAAAACAAAAGTTTCTTTTTTATTTTATTTTTTTAATCTTGCATGTACTTTTGGGAAGATATCCTAAAAATAATAACTAACGTTTGTTGAGGATTTAATATGCACCAAAAACTGTGCTAAGCATTTTACATATACTCTAATCGAAACTTCCATTGCAAGAGGCAGAGACTTGTCTCAAACTGGCTTCAGGAACAGTGAATTTTTGTCACATCTAATTGTAACTATGTGTGTAAGAAATTTCAGAAATTGTAAATTGCAGAGACTTAATCTCTTTTGTTTTCTTTTTGGTTTTATACTCAAGCAGGCTCTCTCCAGGTAATGAATGGTAAAGATGGCTATCAAAAGGTCCAGGTTTACACCAGTAGGAAGAGGATGTCTCTTTCCCAGTGAGCCTAGCAAATTGGAGTTGAAATTCATTGGTTTAGTAATGTGACTTAGTAACTGGCTTGGGTAATGTGACCAACCTGAAAGTAATCACTGGGGCCAGGGGACTGGCAGATGGTGATTGGCCAGAGTTGGGTCACATGTCGTCTGATGGAGTAGAGAGGTAGGTCACCTGCATCTGAACCACATGTACTAAATAAGAATAGAAAAGGGTGGTCACTCAAGAGAAAATATATGTACTACTAGAAGTCTAAGGGGAAATAGATGCTGGGCAGGTAAAAACAACAGATGTCACTACAGAAGTCCATTTTATGTATGAGGAAGCTAAGGCTCAGAATGTTTAAGTAACTTAGTTAAGGCCACAGAGCTAGTGGTTCAATTAGGTTTCAAACAGCTCTGAGTAAGGAGCAGGAGCCTAAGCTTTGGAAAGAGACAGGTTTGAATTTATATCATGGTTCCACTGCTTATTGGCCATGTGGACTTGGCTAGGTTACTTAAGTTCTCTGAACCTTAGTTTCTTTATCTATAAAATGGAAATAATAATACCTGCTTCACAGAAATGAATAAAATAACATGTAAAAATATATGTTAAGGTGCTTAGCACATAGTAAACTGGTGGTAACAGTAATAGTAGTAGTTATAATGTTATCGTCTTTTCCCCTATTCCACTTTTTTTTTTTTTTTTTGAGGGAAGTGTCACTGGCCCTCATATGTGGGACCTGAACTGGGGCCGCTGGCTTCCCAAGACTAGCGCTTAACCACCGCGCCACTCGGCCAGCCCTCCCCTACTCCACTTGTAAACATTTTTAAAAACTGGGATCTTCCCGTTCTTTCCATAAGCAGCCCTAATCCCAGAACAGAGGCATTGATTTCTTTCTGGCCTATGTTGGGAATGGCTTTCACCTGTGAGCAAAGTTATTTACACAGCATTTGAGCCCTCCCATCACTCATTCTCAACTCAATTTTAGTAACAACTAAGGTTGGCAAACATTGGAAAGAGAAACCTCCAATGATTTAAAATTAAAACCACGTACAGTTTTGAAGTAAAACAACAGGTATCAGTCAAGGTCCTACCTTTTACCAGGCTGCAGCTCCTTTATTATTATTATTATTCCAAAGTAATAATGATGACCTCTGCCAAGAGATTACTCAGATATAAAGCAACACAGAAATAAGGCTTATAGCACTATTATACTATTATTATTTATTATTATTATTTTTTACACCAGCTGAGCCATCCTGCCACCTGTTGGCAGCTCAGTGACAGCTCAGCTCAGGCGCAGAGTTCCTGGTCCACATGGGAATCGAACCGGCAGCCCTGTTGCTCAGAGCTTGAGCCTTGAAGCAACTCAACCAACTGAGCCACTCAGCTGGCCCACTATTATTTTTATTAGTCTGATTTTTCCTGAGGATATTTTTTGTTTGTGGCGGGGATAAATGGTACTTATTTTTTTTAATACTTTAAAAATTATTTTCAATTATAGTTGACATACAATATTATATTAGTTTCAGGTGTACAGCATAGTGATTAGACATTTATATAACTTTACAAAGTGATCGCCCCAATAAGCCTAGTACCCATCTAAGACCATACATAATTAATACAATATTATCAACCATATTCCTTGTGCTATATTTTACATTCCCATGACTATTTTGTAACTACCAATTTGTATTTCTTAATCCCTTCCTCTTTTTCTCTCATCCTCCCAAACCCTCTTCCATTTCGCAACCATCAAAATGTTCTCTGTATCTATAAATTCGATTCTGTTTTGTTTGTTTATTTATTTTGCTTTTTAGATTCCACATATAAGTAAAATAATATTGTATTTGTCTTTCTCTGACTTATTTCACTCAGTATAATACCCTCTAGGTTCATCCATGTTGTTGCAGATGGCAAGGCTTCATTCTTTTTTATGGCTGTGTAATCTTCCATTGTATGTATGTACCAGCTCCTCTTTATCCATTCATCCATCCTCAGATACCCAGGCTGCCTCCACATGTTGGCCACGGTAAACAATGCTGCAATGTACATATGGATGCACACGTCCCCTCAATGTAGTGTTTTGGATTTCTTCAGATAAATACCCCGAAGTGGGGTTACTGGTTCTTTCATTGTCCCTTGTTATAGCCTTTGTTTTAAAATCTATTTTGTCTGGTATAAGTATTGCTACTCCAGTTTTTTTGTTTGTTTGTTTCCATTTTTATGAAACATCCTTTTCCATCCCTTTACTTTCAGTCTGTGTGTGTCTTTCGATCTGAGTTTCCTGAGGATATTTTAAGGACTGGGGGATGCGTACTGTTTTCAGACAATATCTCAATCATTTTGAGAGTTACCTAAAGTGCATACAGGACTATCTGTTGACATTAATATATCATCATGTGTCCATAGTAAATACTTTCACTACTAATGACAACTTGTTATTGTTGAAACGAGTTAACCTTCAATCCAATGTCAGCTGTGAGCTACAATTAGTTATTGCCTGTGCCAGGCACTCCTGGTCCTGAGAGCTCAGTGCTGTCCCCAGCCAGCCCTCTGTGTTTGGGGCTTACATCTTCGTCTCAGCCTGCATCTATTCCAGGGAGAAAGCAGCACTTACAGGCTACTACACCACATTTCCAGCTGAGTCAAGCTGGCATTGAGGGCGCTAGTGACTCAGCCCACCCCTGAGAGCCACTACACCACATTTCCAGCTGAGTCAAGCTGGCATTGAGGGCGCTAGTGACTCAGCCCACCCCTGAGAGTCCTGGGGTAGGGGTGACCTGAGGACACAGACCTCTCTGTCTCCTCAAAACGGAGACTATACCTCAAAACGACTGGGAGCTCCTGGAAGTAAGTTTGAGAGAAACACAGAGATTATCCAAGGGGTTAAAAAAAAAAAAATAGCTCATTTAACTTGGAGAAAGAAAGCCTGAGAATGATTCTAATTAGAGATTTTAAATATCAATTTTAATCAAGAAATATTTATGGAGAGCCCATTGTGCACTGACTGGGCAAGTGTTGCCCATGAGGAATGATTGCCCAAGAAACAATGTCTTGATGTTCTGTCTGCTGAAAATGGAACAGAGGCAAATGGATCCTCATGGCAGAAGAAGAGTTTCAAATTAGCTGTAATGGAGAATTTTCGACCTCATGTAATGAGAGCGGTTAAATGCAGGTAAGGCTTGCCAGGGGAATGGAGGAGCCAGGAGTGTGCCCAAGGCTGGCTTGTATAAATAATTCTTGTTGGTTTGAGATCCACAGCTCAGAGCAATCAATGTTTTGAGTAAAGCTGGGTTTGAGACAGGGTTATGTTGTTTTTCTGTCTATGTTATTTTGAACCTTAATTTTTATACATACTACTGAGTAATCTCTTAAAGGTGTTAAAAACAGGTCACTCAGAAAAGAGGAGTATCTGAACTCTATATGAGAGACAGCACAATGGAAAACACTGAGAGGTTTAAATAAACATTTTCAAATGTCATGAAAAGTAATTAAACATTAAAGGAAAATAGCAACCTGAAGACAATAGTGAGACCATGACAAATGACAAAATATTTATCATCTAGTTATTCATTGAAACTGGTTAGAAAAACATTAATGCCCCAAGAGATAACTGGATTTAAAAAAATTCTAAAAGGAGATTTATATCTAACCAGAAAAATGAATGGAAAAAAAATTGACCTGAATATTTGTAAAGTAAACTTAAATTCAAACCACTTACTATAAATTCCTTTTTAACTTTTTTTTTTTTTTTTTTTTTGAGGGCAATGTCACTAGCCCTCATATGTGGGATCTGAACCAGGGCCACTGGCTTCCTAAGCCAGTGCTTAACCACCACACCACTCGGCTGGCCCTATAAATTCCTTTTTAAAAAAAAGTTGACTCAAGGGCTGGCCAAGTGGCTCAGTTGGTTAAGTGCTCACTCAAGAGTGCAAGCTCTGAGCAACAGGGTTGCTGGTTGGATTCCCAGCAGGAGCTAAGAAACCACTGAGCTGCCAACAGGTGGCAGGATGGTTCAGCTAAAAAAAAAAAAAAATCAACACAAATTTTTTTTCAATTATAATTTCCATTGCTGTTAGAAGACATAGAGAAAGAGCCTATTTGGACATCAGTGTGGATCTATATGTAAAACTCTTCAAAAACATTTGGAGCAATTCCATTTTCATTTTTGGAAATCTATCCTTAAGAAATATCTAAATCTAAAAATAATTTTGCTCAAATATGTTCATTGTGTTTGGCAAATATTACTTGTTCAATAAAGGATAGTTCTTATATTAAGGGAGATATAATCTTGCAGTTAAAGAGACATCACAAGATTTCAATCTAAAAACTGTTTTAGAGAAAACCCTGGAAAGAAATAACTCAAAGACAGGGGATTGTTTCCGTGAGTGTTCAACTATGGGTTCAAATATGGTTCAACTATTATTTTCTCTACTTGTAACATTTTTTTGGTATTTTCTGAGCTTTTTTCCTCAGACGTCTCTACTATCTTTATAATGCATGAAAAGATCAGGAGATATATATATATATATATATATATATATATATATATATATATATATATATTAGATTAGTTTATAATATTTTCCAAAGATGAGAGAAATAGATTAAGTCACTAAAGTTGAGATAGAAATTCAAAACATTATTTGGCAATAAACTCAGTGACTTTATTGTACCCACAAATATCGACCGGTCATTGAGGAGGGGGGTTGCCATTCCCCACCTCCTTTTCCCACCCCTCATTCAAATGGTTTTGTTATCTAGGCCACCATGCTAGGCTGCAGCTGAGCCTAACAGGGGCTTCTCCGATGTTTGTAAAGCTGTCTTCACAGCCCCTCTTCTTATGCATCTTGCATTCTTTTCTCCAGCAAGCAAAGACAGATTTTCCAGAAAAAGCCAAGCTTTTTATATAACCAAAAGCTTGATTCATCTTGCTTGACTTAATGAATGCTCAAATGGATTTTTATTTTTAAATTCTCCAAAAAAACACTGTCCTTGAGTCAGCGGTTAGTGGTTTTTTTAAAAAAGTTTTTATATTCCTTATTTTATGTATGAAAGGAAAATAAAGGGACCTCAAGGTCTACAAATTGGGTGAATAAGAGTCCATACTCATTCTGTTTGCGTATACGCTAACATTTGTGAGACACCGGGTCTGCTGTAAGGGAAGGAAATTGCGGAAAAGGATCAATTACCCCTGAATTCTAATGTTCCAGCAGTCATTTCAAGGACAACTGTGAATAGGGCTTGGGGCAAATATCCTCAAATAACCTCCCATGAATTTATGTACATCTCATAACCAGGAAACCTTCCCCACCCCTTTGCTTCTTTCCTTTCCTGTTCTTTTAAAAGTCCCTTGATTAACATCCATGTCATACCATCCCCACCTTCGGCTGCCTGCTCCCCTCCCACCCTGGGCCTGAGAAGAAAGCCTCTCTTCATGAAAAGTGCAGCTGCATGCAACCCACAGCACTCATCTCACAGCCAGAAAGGTGGAACTCCCTGTCTGAGTGTGACCGGCAAGACCCCCTCAAATCCTCCCCCATCCCCACCCCCAGCTCCCAGGCTGCTGTGTTAGGCTGGCTCAGAATGTGGGCCTTACCAAGAACAGGCTCAAAGGACATATGCAGGCTGGTCCTCAAGCCCCCAGACTTAATATAA
The DNA here is from genome assembly GCA_033961575.1 of Aselliscus stoliczkanus. Taxonomy (NCBI): domain Eukaryota; kingdom Metazoa; phylum Chordata; class Mammalia; order Chiroptera; family Hipposideridae; genus Aselliscus; species Aselliscus stoliczkanus. The sequence continues at coordinate 17,266,412 of CM066730.1, read as the reverse complement.
CTGGTGTCTTATCTTGGCCAGCATTTTACTGGTCTGCTTATTAGCTATAGAAGAAAACTAAAAAAATGTTTGCGTTTTTATTGTGACCGTGGAAAATAACCATGCTGAGATTTGAAAAATAAATGAGTGTGCCCCACCCTGGGCACAAAATGTCAGGCAAGGAGTTTTATTCTCCAGAAAAGCTGAAAGGAAAAGGCTTTGCCTTAGAGCAGGGTTTCTCTGCCTTGGCTCTGTTGGCATTTTGGATCATGTAATTCTTTGTGGTGGGAGACTGTCCTGGACATTGTAGGATGTTTAACAGCATCCTTGGCCTCTCCCCACCTCTGGAGTCCTGACAACCAAAAACGTCTTCAGGCATTGCCAAATATTCCTAGGGCTAGGGCTGCCAGGTAAAATATAGGACACTCAATGTGAATTTCTGTTAAATATGCAATATTTGTAACACACTCATACTAACAAATTATTCGTTGTTTATCTGAAATTCACATTTAACTGGCATCCTGTATGTTTATTTGCTAAATTTGGCAACCTATCTGGGGAACAAAATCACTCACGGTTGAAAACCACTGCCTTAAAGAGACCAGGAACCAGGAGCACAGTCTTGAGGCTTGCTGCTGTTTTCAGGGGGTTGCTTGCCGGATAAACCTGAAAGTCTGAGAATGGAATGACAGCCTGACTGGACCCCCTCTCTCTAGCACCTACCCTTAGCCACGTCTGCTCCAAGGCAGACCTCTATGAGATTCTTTCCTGGAGGAACCGGACAGGGCCACAGAAACCGCCTCCCCATATTAATATCTGGGATTCTGCAAAAGGACAGACTCTCTGGTGGATTGTTCTAGCATAACCATCCTGCCCCACAATAAGCCTCGCTCAACGTATGTCTACTGCCCACCAGCTTTTTTGATACCTCACTCTCAGATAAGAACGGGCAACGTGTGATTGAGGAGAACTCCCCAAATGACAGAAACTATAGCCAACCCTGCCATTCTCCATTTCTTTCTTTTAATAGAACCCCAAATATATTCAAGGTGCTCATGTGCCCAGTTCTAAATGATGAATCATCATTGTCCCAAGCCATGAGAATCCTGTTCTCTTTGGGGAGCCAAATGACCCAGTTTAGGGAAGTCTGTTAGGAGGCTCCTGGGAAATCTTTGCTTTGCTGAAAACGGCATCAGCAATGGCTAGCACTAACCATCCTCTCCTTTTCTATTGCTCTGAATACAGACAAGATAGTTGGAGTTGTGACAATATTCTTAACGTCATGTGGCCAAACGAACTATAGAGACACCAGCCCTAACCAATGCCCAGCATCTGCCTAGCACCATATTTCTTGTTATATGACAAAAGTAAACGGCTCTTTGTGCTAGTAGCTGAAAACATAGAGACCAAAGTAAATGATTCAGAAAACAGAAAAACAGGGGCTGGCCGAGTGGCGCATTGGTTAAGCGCTGGTTTTGGGATGCGAGCAGCCCGGTTCGGATCCCACATATGAGGGCCAGTGACACTGCCCTCTACAGCTAACAGCTCTACCTGGAGCTGGGCTGTGTGAGCCCCAGTGATGGAGTAGGCTGCAGCCCCTGTTGCAGTGAGCTGCCATAGGCTACAGTGAGAGGCCAGCAGCCAGCGTGAGCGGCTGGCAGCCAGCGCAAGCTGCCAATAGCCGCGGTGAGCAACCATCCAGAGGCCGGCAACCCATCTGCCTTATCCAGGAAGAGCGCAATGACGATACCAACAGTGAAGCAACATCCTCTGCAGCTAGACAGAAGAACAAAAAGACAGCAACTTGTCTGTTCCCCTCCCCCAATTCCCCAATTAAAAAAAAAAAGAAACAGAAAAACAAACAAAACCTCACAATTCACTCATATCTATTTAATATCTGCAGATAAATTGAATATTGATGAATTATTCCTCCCAAAGAGAATGTATTTTTATATTTCTTATTTATGTTCTTCAGTGTTTCTTTATACAAATAAAGATGAATACAATAAATATTCTTATTCCAAGAAAGGTAGCATATTTGATACATTATTTATACACTGTTATAAACTGTTCTGTACCTTTTTCATCACTTAATGATGTAGCCTTGTAAGTAGATCTCTTCACATCAGTAGGGATCGTCCACATTTCTTTTTTCAGCATAGTATTCCACCAAATGGCTATGCCTTCATTTATTTAACCACTATTTAACTGCTAAATATGTGGGTTGTTTATAATCTCTAAATTTTACAAATTATGCTACAATCAATAAATTTGTACATATATTTTTTCATACTTATGTAGAAGATTGTGTAGGATATATCTGCAGAAGAGGGATTGCTGGGTCAAAGGGCAAATATGTCAATATCTATTTTTGGTAGATATTGTCAGATTCTCCTCAATAAATAGTTACATGATTTTGCAACAACAAAATATGGGAGTGCCTATTTCTCCTCAGCCTTGCCAACAAAGTGTGATACCAAATTTTTAGGCTTTTCTTCTCTTTTTTTTGGCCAATCTGATAGGTTAAAAAATGACATCCTAGTACGGTTTACATTTATATTTTTCTTAAGTGAAGTTGTTCATATTTTCATATGTATAAGGGTCATTTATAGATCTTTTTCCATGAACTCTCCATGTTTTTGCTCTTTCTTTTTGTTTTTGTTTTGATTTCTAATATATATATGTATTAGGGAGATTAGCCTTAGTATAATTTACAAATATTTTCCCACTCCATCTTTTGATTTTTCTTTTAGTGTTTTTGCTATGTCAATGTTTTTGTTATCTATGTAGTTAAATTTATCAGTCTTTTCTATGGAGACTTGTGAATTTTGAATCATAATTAGAAGAGCCTTTCTTTCTTAGTTAAAAAGAATTCACCCTTATTTTCTTTTATTAGGTATTTGTATACTATACAGTTTAATTCCTTACATTGAAATCTTTGATCTATTTTGAGTCTATCCTGATATCTGGTGTGAAGTATGGATCCAGCTGTAGCTTATTCCAAATGGCTACCCAGTTACTGCAATATCTTTTACTAAGGAGCTCATCTTTACTCCACTGACTGGAAAAGTTACCTTTGTCATATCAAATTTATCTGTAAGATTGAATCTGTCTCTGGACTTTCTATTCTGCTCCAAGGTTCTATTTATCTTCTCATGCATAATACCACATTGTTTTTATTACTAAGGCTTTCTATACGTTTTAATATCTGATAGGGCTTATTCCCTTTCAGTGTACTTCATCTCAGAATTTTTATGGTTTTTGTTGCTTGTTTATTTTCCCACATAAACATAAAAATCAGCTTGAATACTTACAGAGAAAATTTTTTGTTCTGTTTATTGAAATAGCATTTAAAAGGAATTAGATATGTTGGCTAAAATAAGAAATTTGGTCACTCAAGAGTGTGAGCTGAGCTCTGAGCAACAGCAGTTCGATGCCTAGCCCGAGCTGAGCTGCCAAAAGGTTGGCAGGATGGCTCAGCTAAAAAAAAAAGAAAAAGAAAAAGAAAAGAAATTTGGTAATGAGTTTGGAAAACTGTCGAGGATATCTTTGATGGAAAAAATAGAAAATTTGACAGCAAGAAAAGAACATCTGAAGGCTCAATTCAGGAGGTCAAATAATCAACTAGTAGGAGTCCCCAAAAATAAACATAGAGAAAATGGAGGGTAGGAGATTATTAAGAAAATATTTTTTTAAATATTTGACATGAGTCTCCTGACTGAAATGGCCCATTATGTTCCAACACAATATATAAACACAATTTCTCTCTCTCTCTCTCTCTCTCTTTGTTTCTCTTTTCCTCTCCCCTCCCTGTGCCAGGCTTAATTTCTAAACACTAGAGATAAAGATTATTATTTTTATCTTCCAGAGAAAGAAATAGGTCCCAAATAACTGAATGAGAATTAGAATGGCATGAGGTTTCTCAATAGCTCTCTATAGGAATCTCTAAGAATCTTTTAGAAAAACCAAGGATTCTTAAGGAATGCTTCAAAATTCTAAGGATCACTATTTTCAACATAAACTTCTATGCACAGGCAAACTCTTAGTTTATTAGTTCATGTAGTGAACTATTAGTTCACCGTATTAGTGAAGGGTGAGAACCATACAAAGACATTTTAACGGTGTCAGATGGGCACCAGATTTAGTGGGGTGATCACCTCGTAAGTTATATAAATGTCTAATCAGCATGTTGTGTACCTGAAACTAATATAATATTATATGTGAACTGTAATTGAAAAATAAAAGATTCATTTAAAAAATAAAAGACATCTCATGTATTTAAAGACTCAGAAAATTTACATCTTGTGCACCTTTCTTTTTTTTTTTTTAGGAGGGCAGTGTCACTGGCCCTCATATATGGGATCCGAACCAGGGCCGCTGGTGTCCCAAGCCAGCTCTTAACCACCGCTCCACTCGGCCGACCCACTTATGCACCTTTCTTAAGAGGCCACAGGAAGATATGCTTCATCAAAATGAGGAAGTAAACCAAAGAACAGTGATGGGTAGAGTAGTCAACGGCTGCAGCAGGCCTCAGCAGGTCAAATGGTACTTATCCCTGATGGCACACTAACATTGCCTGGGGAAACTTATTAAAAAGATGTTTATCTCCTTCTACCTCGTCAGCCCTCCTCATCTCCCAAATTTTGATTAATTTAGTATCTCTGGGGTAAAGCCCAGGTATTAGTTTTAGTTTTTGTTTTTTTTAAGTTTCCCAGGTGATTCTATTGTGCAACAAAGATGAAAAGCACCAAATTATGAAGAAAAGAAGTTTGAAACGTTGTGGTTGGAACAATCATTTGCTGCTATCATTGTGTTGGTTAGCCAGATCTGCAGGTCAGAACTTTAAACTACAGGTGAATTTCATGTATGGTACAAAGCATTTGTGTATTAGCTTCTAGCTTTAAATGATTAAGACTCAAAGGGGAAATCAATTTTTAGAGCTCTTCAATATGCCAGAAGGGAAACAAAAAAAAGACAAGAATAAGATGGAGGATTAGGCTGCTACAAGTTTCTAAACTTTGCAAGAAAGTAGAGATGTCTTTAACGCTACTGTGGCGGAAGAAGAAATGTCCCTCTGCCTTCAAGTTTCTTCTGTGTGGTCTAATAATCAAATAGACATGAGACAGATTAATAAGAGAAAATAACCAATTTAATATATACATATCTGTGGGAACCCCACATACATGAGCAAGTCAGAGAGGTTTAGAGACAGAAAGAGCAATTGAGGTATGCATGACATGCTGAGCTAAGGATGAAGTAAGGCACCTGAGGGCTTTAGAAAGTCATTGTAGGGAAAGCACATGTTCAGTAATCAGTAGTTTGCCCTGCCATTAAGATAGGTAAAAAGTCATTTCTGGTGATAACTCGTATTGTGGGTCAGGCTCCTAATTTATTTATTTATTTATTTATTTTTAAGATTTTTTTTTTTTTTTGAGGGCAGTGTCACTGGCCCTCATATGTGGGACTGAATCGGGGTCGCTGGTGTCCCAAGCCAGCGCTTAACCACCGCGCCACTCGGCTGGCCCTAAGATTTTTTTATTAGGAAATTGGAGAAGGGAACAGTATTGGGGAATTGGGGAAGGGAACACTGTGCTTTTCCAGGACCCATCAGCTCCAAGTAAAGTTGTCCTTCAATCTTAGTTGTGGAGGCCACAGCCCAGCTCCAAGTCCAGTTGCCACTTTCAATCTAGTTGTGGGGTGAGAGTGGGGGTGGGGTGGGGTGCATAGTCCACTATTCCATGCAGCAGTCAAACTGGCACCTTGTTGCACACTGAGCCATGTAGCCACCTGTTGGCAGATCAAGGTCTCAAGGTGCTGTTCAATCTTAGTTGCTGGGGGAGCGGGGGTGGTGGTCGTGGTGTAGCCCAACATCCCATATGGCTGCCAAACTGGGTACCTTGCTTCTAAAAGCATGTGCTCTCACCAGCTCAGCGGCAGCTCAGCTCGGGCGCAACTCATTGGCCCATGTAGAAATCGAACCCGTGACCCTGTTGCTCACAGCTTATACTCTTAACCAACTGAACCACTCAGCTAGCCTCCAGTCTCCTAATTTAATTCTTCTGGACCATTAAGGGGAGAGCAGAAGTTTCTATTGAGCCCATAGGGTCTCAGTTGCCTTTAGGCCAAAATAATCCACATACCACATCTTGGGGTGGCATGTACTGAACACCTGCATTACTCTTTAAAGAGAAACAGTGGACATACAGTGGAACCCTCCACCCCCATCTCTACAATGGTAAACAGAGTGCTTTGATTAATTTCCTGGTAGGAATAATCTCTGAAAGAACCATAAGTGCACAAATCAAATTCTGGATGATTGGGATTGACTAGTTTTTCCCTGCTGAGGCTGACACCAAAACTTTCTCTGTCCTCTCTCACTCTACTCGGCTATCACTGTCTTTGGAAACATCAAGTTATTGGTTTCTGAAACATAATTTTTGCTTGGATGCCTACTCTAAAAGCCAGAGTTTGGCTTGGTTTTTGTTTGTTTTTCTTTTGCAAATGAGTAGGTGTGTGGCCAGGGCCACCTACAGCTTTGCCTATTGTGAACACTTTGAACTTTCTGAAAGTGATGTGATGGATGACAGTTTGGGTATCATGAACATTCAAACCTATAGACAAATTTTGTAAGAGTTTATTTGAGCAAAAATTTTCAGGGTATGCCCGGAAGCAAGGAAGATCTTAACAGATTGAGAAAAATGCTCTGGAGAATGGCAGTTTTGCAGTTTCTTTTAACATTAGAATCAAAAGAGAAAATGTAAGGAAGGTACATAAAATCCATTGGTGGTAGATTAAGGAGGAGGGAGAAAGCATAGTGGGGAAATCTCCAGGATTTGATACAAAGCAAAATGGAGGAACACATGCTTCTTTTACATTGGTGGGTACAGGTTACCTAGTAATTAACATTTACAGTGCATAGAGATGGTATGCAGAGAACAAGAAAACAATGAGGGTTCTGTGGTTTTGTGCTTTGGTGGTCTAGTGCTCTGGTGCCTGCGGTTGTGCCTTTGAGGGTTCTAGAAAAGAAAATTACCCGTCCACTTCAAAGATGCTATCATTGATGCATAAGAACAATGGATAGGGTTCACATGAGATGAAGACTGATCTTTACTAAGGAAGCTATAGGCCTGGGACGGTACTACCCACAATGGGTTGCCTAGTTAGGAACTTATGATCAGACCATCCATCCTATGTGGTTACTTTTGGTCACTGAGTTTATCAGTCATGCTGTTGTTGGAGAGTGGGTCTTTCTCAGCACAAAGTCCAGGTCCTTGGAGACTCGAACAAAGAATTGAACAAGATACCAGAGTAAAGTAGTGAAAAAGTAGTTTATTAGAAGAGACAGTATACTTTAAAGAAATAGAAGTGGGACCGAGCAGTAGAGAATGGCTCAAGGGCCCATCATTAGAAGAGAAACTACATTGCAAAGAGTTTGGAGTGGGCCACGCTGAAAGGTGAGGCTCGAAAAAAAAAGGAAGGGGTCAAAAGGGAAGAAGTGGTCAAAAAGGCAAACTTCCCAGGCCTTGGAGTTTTTATCCCTTTTTCTCTAGAATGGGCTGTTCTACTCTGGGTGTGGGACCGTTTGATTGGCACCTGTGATTAACAACATGTAAATGCACAGGTACAAGTGACTGGTCTGATCTAGTTGGGTATTTTGTGTCCATTTGTTTTCCCGCCGGGGTAGATAATTACAATACAAAGGGGAGTTTTGGGTGGAGAGGGGAGGTCCCCTTGGCAGTCACATTCTGTGGGACATGCAGGAATGCAGAGATCCAACGCCTGCCTCTAACTGCCTGCCTTGTTTTCCCTTTGAGAGACGTGATCCTCATAAAATCTCTATGGGAAGCTGAGGGACAGGAGGTCTCTTCTGTATCTGCTTCCTGCTGGGCCGGGGTTTAGAGCTGTCCCTGCCTATTGGGGGTTCACGGAACTCTCACCCTAGCTGGTCTCAGACAGAGGAAGGGGTTTTGAGATCCTCCTGGAAGACTGTTGGCTTCTTTGGTTGTGACTGGCAATCTTGTTGGGGGTGCCCTCTGTATCCCAAGGCCCCTGAATGAGGCAAAATAGATTTTAATTAACAAATCTGTTAGCTCTCATGAAGCCTGTGGCCATTCAGCCCGTCACTCAGGTAGCCTGTCAGTTGTCTGGGCCCAGAATGGGTTTGGAAAGAATCATTAGGCTTACTGGCTTGGGGAAATGTTAAAACTTATTTACTCTCTGGGATGGGATTATCCAAGAGTTAGGTCCAGAATGGCTTGAGGAATGCTGGGAAGTCACTGGCTTTTAAGTAGTTATCTAAAGCCAGGGTGAGTGAGAGATAGTCTGTGATTCAGCCGAGGGACAATCTTTAGTCTAGGATTCAGAAACTGATTAGAAGAGTAGTCAAAACCAGGGGCTAAGGAGCTAAAAAACTAGGGAGGAGACATAACATTTCTATACTTAACATTTCTATAAGAAAGAAACTTAAAAGTCTTTCAGTGGGGGAGAGGGGGGCTACTCGGTTGGCCCACAACACTGCCACAGGCCCCCTGAGTTCCTCAGGTTTCTTACCTAGCCTCCTTATGGTTCGCATCATGAAGGAACACAATTATTCCAGGCTGGGGCTCCTAGAGGAGCTCCCCCATCTGCCCAGCCACCAAGAACCCCTCTGGTTGGAACTGAGTAGAAGAAATTGGGGAAGTTTAAATTATCCTAAGGAATTTGGATATTAGCCTTTATTTAATTCACAGGGGCAAAAATATTTGATTAATTCCTTTGAACTTGAACTTTAACATTGTGGACTTCAACTTCTTAGAGTTTTTAATCTTTGAATTTTAAATTCATGATAGATATGGCAGGAAAGATGGGTTATTGGCATTTTATTGTCATTGTGATGTCATTTGAGCTCCTTGCAAAACCTCTGGCAGGCTATACTGAACAAACATGACTGACTTACTTTGGCATGGGAAATAGTATAGGAGTAGGTTTTAGCTTTCTAATACCTTGGAGTTAATTTGAGGTGGGAGGACAGATCTAGGTTTATGATGCCTGATGTTTATACAATATGGGGACTCACCAAAAAAAAAAGAAAATTATGAATATAAAATTAGATATGAAAGTAAATATTTAGAGTGAGAAAAGAAATCAAAACACATTACAATTTTACAAAGATGACAGTTTACCACAAATATCACAAATCCAGAAAGTAACATTGATTTTTAAATAAATTGCTTAACACTCCTCTGCGGTTTTTTGTTGTTGTCTACTCTTTGGTTAACTCTTCACAAAACAATGGTTTTTATAATATCATTTTATGTAAAAGGAATAATAATAAGGTAAACTAGTTTTTCTTCTAGTGTGATTAATTGGAATTTTCCTCAATTGCACAACATTTTCCTTAGCAATGAAACTTCACTTGGAGATGGAGAGCTTGCTCTTAAATTATATCTAAAAAGGACAGTGCTGGGGCCCGCCGAGTGGTGCGGTGGTTAAGAGCTGGCTTGGGATGCCAGCGGCCCTGGTTCGGATCCCACATCTGAGGGCCAGTGACACTGCCCTCTACAGCTAAGATGGTGCACAACAGCTCCACCTGGAGCTGGGCTGCTGTGAGTCCCCGGGAGGGCATAGCTGCAGCCCTTGCTGCAATGGGCTGCCATAGGCTACAGTGAGTGGCCGGCAGCCAGTGTGAGCGGCCGGCCGCTGGTGTGAGCTGCCAAGAGCCACTGTGAGAGGCTGTCCAGAGGCCGGCAACCGATCTGCCTCACCCGAGAAGAGCGCAATGGTGATTCCAACATGGGCAATGATGATATCAACATGGGCCAGTGAAGCAATGTCCTCCACAGCTAGACAGAAGAACTAAAGGACAGCAACTTGTCTGTTCCTCTTCCCTGGTTCCCCAATGCTGTTCCCCTCCCCCAATTCCCTAATAAAATCTCTAAATAAATAAATAAAAAATAAAAAGGACAGTGCTTTCTGCATAACTCAGTTTCCCAAGGAGAAAGGCACAAAGGGATTACTTGTGCCAAAGTCACCATCCTGATGAGTGACTGCCCCTCCCCTGAGGATGAATGGGTGGGTGTGGGAAGATACTTTAGGGGAGAAAAATCCCTCTTCACAGAACTGGAAGAGTGGAGGATGAGTGTTCTTCTCTTCCCCAGCTTTTTGTTCACATAACCTATTGGGTTAATCCATGATCAAAAAGAGTGGGGTTGGCCCGCTTGGGTGAGAAGACCACAGCTGATCAGGGAAGTCCTACTTGTACCTTCCTTCAAAATCAATCCCTGCTCCTCTTGGCAACACTAGCAGACAGCATTGATTTTGTCCTCAGCAAAGTTCCCAAGTGGCTCAGAAGCCCAGAGATAGACTTACCTTGACACTAATAAAATTTAAGCTCCAGTGCCCATCAGAGGCTGGCCATGTCCAGGGAGAAAGCGACTGGATCTTTATTTGCCCTCTCAAAAACCAACAAAGATCTGGAATCCATTTTCTCAAGGCATTTTTCTGTCTGGGAGAGAAAGGGAATTTATTACAGAAATAATGCAAAGAGAAAGATAACACTCTGCTTCTGACACGCAAAGTAGGGTTATGCAGCAAGACTTCAATTTCCTTAGGGTCTAAAGTGGAGATTTAAAAAATGCTTTTATCCACCATCCTCTCCCTCACCCTGAGACCATGCATGTCTTTTTCCTGCTAAATTCCTACTGCCTCCATAGCTCCTGAGGCTCACTCAGTTGGTACTGTATCCAAGTCCAATTGTGCATCAAAGGATACTGAAAGGGAAAAGACAACCCACACATTGGGAGAAAATATTTGCAAATCATATATCTGATAAAGGATTAATACCCAAAATATATAAAAGCTCTTTTTTTAAAAACATTTTATTAGGGAATCGGGGGAGGAGAACAGACAAGTTGCTGTCCTTTTGTTCTTCAGTCTAGTTGTGGAGGAAGTCACTTCACTGGCCCATGTTGGTATTATCACTGGGCTCTTCCCGGGTGAGGCAGTCACTTGCCGGCCAATGGACAGCAGCTCACTTCGGCTCACGGCAGGTCATGAAAGCTCACACCAGCTGCCAGCCAGCCCCACTGCAGCCTATGCGGTGGCCATAGACTCAGAGCAGCCCAGCTCCAAGTCAAGCTGTTGTTCACCATCTGAGCTGTAGAGGGTGCAGTGTCACTGGCCCTCATGTGGGATCCAAACTGGGACCTGCTGCTCAGAGCTGGCGTCCCAAGCCAAGTCTTAACCAATGCACCACTCGGCTGGCCCTATAAAAAACTCTTACAAAACAATAGCAAAAACAAAACCAAACAATAACAACAACAAAAAGACAAAAAAAATAAAACAAATAAACCCTCACAAATAATTAAATTCAAAAATGAGCAAAGAACTTGAATACACATTTCTGCAAGGAAGATATTAACATATGTACAAATGGCCAATAAACACGATAGGACACTTGACAAATCAGGGACTCAAACAGGTATTTGTACACCAGTGTTCATTGCGGCTTTATTTACAAAAAAACAAAAGATGGAAACAACCCAAGTGTCCATCAGCAGATGAATGGATAAACAATACAATGGAATATTATTTAGCCATTAAAGAGAAATTTGGACGCATGCTACAATGCTGATGAACCTTGAAGACATTATGCTAAAGAAAGAAGCCGGACACAAAGGACATATACTGTATAAACCCACTTATAGGAGGTACCTTGAATAGGCAGATTCATAGAGACAGAAAGTACAACAGAATAGAGATTATCAAGGGCTGGGGGAGAGGGGTGTGTGAGGAGTTATTGTTTAATGGGTACAGTTTCTCTTTGGGGTGATGAAAAAGTTCTGGAGATGGGCAGTAGTGATGGTTTCATAACAATGTGAATGCACTTAAATACATAGAACTATACACTTAAAATGGCTAACATGATAAATTTTATGATTCTGCTTGCACATTTCTCAAACAGATGTGCTTTTTTCCCCCTTATCACTACTGGCCTCGTCCAGCTCTCCTCATCACATTTGTCTAGATTATTGCCGTGGCCTCCTTATCTGTCTCCAGGTGTTCATTTTTACTCTTTCTAATCTGTTTTCCGCAGAACCATCAGAAAGACCCTTCAAAACCATAAAGCCAATTGGATCAGCCCTCTGCACTGGGGAATGTTAGAGGATTTCAAGCAAAGGATCGCCATGACTAGATTTCCACTATTAGAAAAACACTGGCTTCTGCAGGGAAGTCAGATTTGTAAGAAGAGAAGTGGCTCTCAGACATCAGTGCCATCAGCTGGAGGGTTGGTTTGTTAACACCCACATTGCTGGGCACCACCCTCAGAGTTTCTGATTCAGTAGGTCTGGGGTGGGGTCTGGGAATTTGCATTTCTACCAAGCTCTCAAGTCTTGTTATTGCTTTGGACCTGGGACCATACTTTGGGAACTGCTGGCCTGGAGTATAAGCAGGGAGAACAAGGCTCTTTGAGGCCTGGCCCCCCTATCTTAATTCTCACTCTTTTTTCCCTCAAAGAGATTATTTGCCAGTCATATTGAAAGTCTTTTGTTTTCTTATATGCTTCCTGTTCTCCGGACCTCCATACAGGCAGTTCTATCTAATTATCATTTCTGCTTAAATGTGTGACAGTATTTCATCAGATGCATTTGATTTTGGAGATTTTAAAATGTGAGAAAAAAAGGTCAGTGTTAATTGTATCCCAATTTTAGAGATGTTAGGTCTTAGAATGATTAAATATGCTGTATCTGGGGAAATTTTCTCTCTCTATATATAGACTGCTTATAATAGCAGTTATACTACTGTGACTGTATTCCTTAGACCAGTGGTTCTCTAAGTAGGGTTCCCAGGCTAGCAACAGAGCCATCACCGAGTCTTCCTTTCTCTCTCCCTCTCTCTCTCTCTCTCTCTCTCTCTCTCTCTCTCTCTCTCTCTTCCTCTCTCCCTCCCTCCCTTCCTCCCTTCCTTCCTTCCTTCCTTCCTTCCTTCCTTCCTTCCTTCCTTCCTTCCTTCCTTCCTTCCTTAAGATTTCATTGGGGAATTAGAGGAGGGGAACAATGTTGGGGAATTGGGGAAGGGGAACAGCTAAGTTGTTGTCCTTCAATCTCAGTTGTGGAGGGCACAGCATGCTCAGCTCCAAGTCCAGCCATGTTGCTCAGCTCAATATACTGTGTTCAATCTTAGTTGTGGGTGGGCGTAGCCACCATCCCATGTGGGAGTCCAACTGGCAGCCTTGTTATGAGCGCTGACTCTATCCCCTAAGCCACCTGAGCAGCAGCTCAGCTCAAGGTGCTGAGTTCAGTCTTTAGTTGCAGGTGGGCAGAGCCCACCATCTCAAACAGGCAACCTTGTTGTTAGCAGTACATGTTCTCACCAGCTGAGCCCCCTGCTATCTGTTGGCAGCTCAGCAGCAGAGCTCAGCTAGGGTGCAGCTCACCGGCCCATGTGGGAATCAAACCGGCGACACGCTCCTTTTCTTATTTAAGATTTTTTTTTTTTAAATTGGGGAATTGGGAGAGGGGAACAGTGTTGGGGAACTCGGAAAGGGGACCAGCCAAGTTGTTGTTCTTCAATCTTTGTTGTGGAGGGCGCCAGTCGTCATCTGGCTTCCCGTCGGCAGCTCGTGGTCTCTAAGCTCAAGGTGCTGTGTTAGTTGCAGGTGGGCCTAGCCACTATCCCATGCCGGAGTTGAACCCAGCAGCCTTGTTGTTAAGAGTGCTTGCCCTATCCACTGAGCCCTTTGGGCGGCAGCTCAGCTCAAGGTGCTGAGTTCAGTCTTAGTTGTGGGTGGGCATAGTCCACCATTGAACAGGCAGTCTTTTGTTGTCTTTTTCCCCTCCCTGAACAGGCAGTCTTGTTGTTACACCAGCTGAGCCATCCTGCCACCTGTTGGCAGCTCAGCGACAGCTCAGCTTGGGTTCAGTGTTCACTGGCCCATGTGGGAACGGAACTGGTGGCCCTGTTGCTCAGAGCTCGCACTCCAAGCCAACTCTCAACAACTGAGCCACTCGGCCGGCCCCCAGCAACCTTTTCTTAACAAGTCCCCTGGGTGATCCTGATGTACACCAAGTTTGAGACTCTGTAAATTTATAAGGTTCCTGAAGGCAGAAACAATACCTGTCTCCCCACTATTGTATACCTTGCACTGGGGGTGAAAGGTGAAAAAGGAAGGGATGGTTTAATAATTAATGAATTTTTGTTGAATAAACAAACAAATCGATGTGACTTTTCCAAAATCACAGAGCCAATAGGTGAAAATTTAGCTCTGCCGTCCTTGCTTGATTTATGATATGAGGTTTGTAGGAATATCCTAATTCATTCAACAAACATTTGTTGAGGAATTACTATGTTCTCAACATTTTCAAAATTTGACCAAGTGTTCTAGCTTTGTTAATAATTTGTGAGACATCCATGGATAAGTTTTTAGGATAATTGGAAGCACTTAGACTCCAAAAAGAACCAGGGCAAGTTGGATTTTTATTAAACACTAGGGGGAGTCTTATGAAGAAGAAGTAGCAGACCACGTTGTAGAGTAAGCCGACCCAGCATAAGGGCACTTTTATTGTTATTATTATTATTATTATTATTATTATTATGTATTTTTTTAAAGAATAATTTGTTCAAAGTTGTTCATAGATTTTTCTATGGATAAACCCTTCTTCCCATTGGATTTTATTATCTGGTTATGTTTGTTCCTAAACATGATAAAATTACTCTTAAGTTTGCAACAACAAACCTTTAAAAAAACACATTTATGGAAAAACAATTTTCTGAAATAATAAAATTCAGTTAATCACAAAATAAATGCGTGGTAGCTAGGGTTATTTATGTATTATATATTATTTATATTTATATTATCTGCACAACAATTTTAAATCCTAAAGGCAAAAAAAATAAAAGATGAACAAAGCACATTGTTTTTTCAGAATTTTGAATGGCTGTGTGGCGATCAAGACTTTCTATCTCAACAATTATTAGAACATTGATGCTTTTCTGGTAAATCTTTGAGAGTATTTAAAGCGTATTTTAAAAAAAACATTAGCCACAGGGATAGGAAACCACTCCTATGAGTTTGATTAGGAAGGCAAAGGTTATCATTCCAGAGGATGCTGAATTAGGCAGAAGGCAGAACACACCATTCATGGCCAAGTTCTGCCATCTACATGTGGAGACTCATCACTAAGGAAAAGCCTTCTTCAACCATCCAACTTTACAATACTGCTTTAGTAGCAGTTCACACGCTGTTCTGCTTTATCAGAAGTGGATCTAATTCTGGTAACATGTCAGTACTTTGTAGGTGTTCAGGAAGCAGCAATTAAATAAATCGAGTCAACCATGAATTTCTCTTGAGCCTCATGAGACTTCTAACAGTGCTCAAAGGAGAGAACCTACAGTTGTTTTGTGTGGATTGGCTGCTGCTAAAGAAAGATAATAAAAAGAGAATTTAGAAGCAAATTTAAAGCTACAGAGCGAAGACTCTCAGATCAAAGGCCAGTACCCAATCAGTGATTCTGGAAATATTCCACCATTCAAAGAAAAAAAAAATTCTTTAAAAGTTTTCAACTATAAGTTTTTAATTTAAACTGAGACAGAACAAATCAATGGACTTATTAGTCAGGTGATTTAGGCAAGTTACTTAACCCATCTGTCAAGGTAAGAACGTCTAAATCTATAATGAATTTTTATAAGATTTGATTTGAGCCAAACTGTCAACAATGGCTGGTAAGTAAGATCGCAAATGCTCTAGAAAATGGCAGTTTGCAACTTCTTTTATATATTTGGAATTAAGGATGTAAGGAAGATTATATGAAGGTGGGAGAAAGCGAGACTGGGATTGGGTTATAGGATAGTTAAGAAGATTATGTGCTCTATTGAGGGTGGTTATATTTCTTTCAAAGGTGTATAAACCTATTGAGTTGTCAGAAATGTCATGATGTATTTTTTTCTGTTTTTCGATGCAAAAATGCATCATGACTTTTCCAACAACCCAATAGATACACAGAAACAATGGACAGGTCTGGCTTAAGGCAAAGATAAACCTTTTACTAAATAAGTTCTATGCCTGTGGCCTGACTACCCACCATGACCTGCCCAGGTAGGAATTTGTGATCAGATCACCCTGTGAGGTGACATTTGGTAAAAACCCTTTTTTATCCTCACATCCATGCCTCAGTTTCCTGATATTTAGAATGGGGATGGTAATTAATAGTCTTATCTAACAAGATTATTGTGAGAGTTATGCCTGTCCAGAGCTTTGCAGAATGTCTGACAAATATTCACTGTACCATAAATGTTTGTTCCTATGTACAATTCCATCACTTAATCATGGCCCTCCAGAACTATCTTGCTGGGCCAGCCACAATTAATCCTCCCCAGGTGAGATGAAGAAATGAGTTCCCCACAAAGGCACTGGATTTGATTTTCTCTGGACCAATAAAGAACACCAGGTAATTGTAGCTTTTTAGGTAACAGTCAGGGCCTATTAACTAACTTCATGTAAAACAACAGCAATATTGGAAAATGATTGAGTCAATGTCTTCAGCCAGTTTCTAGACAGAATAAATGATCTCCCAAAGAGATTAGCAGTTGTGTCAAAATGCCCAATTAAGAACCATTAGGGACTCCTCTGTGGTCATTTGTTAGGACCAGAAAGTACTCTTTGATAGAACTTGGTTTAGAAAAAATTCCCTTTATACCTGTAGTGTTTTCCTGGCACACACACACACACACACACACACACACACACACACACACACAAAAACGTAAACTGCCAGTACTGGGGCACCTTGCCAGGGGTAGTAGTTTAGGGAAACCTGGGGCTTCCCTAGAGTCTTTCAAATCACAATCTGGAGGAGCACCATCTACATCTAAGTCAGTCATCTCTAAGCATTTCAATTAGCCAGGATTTCAGTGAATTCTCCTAATGTCATTGGAAGCAGAACATTTCTTACCAGGTCCCTCTAGCTGGTATGCCCTAGCTGGGTTTCTAATGTGGATGAAACTTTTCCTATCTCCTTCTTGTGGTGGCTCCATTTTGTAGTCCCCATCTCTCTCATACTTTCTAATTTTTATTTTTATTTTTATTTTTTTTGAGGGCAGTGTCACTGGCCCTCATAAGTGGGACCCGAACCAGGGCCGCTGGCTTCCCAAGCCAGTGAGCGCTTAACTGCTGCGCCACTCGGCCGGACCTCTCCCATACTTTCTAGTTTTCCCTCTTTAATACCTTTCTCCATAGGTCAGGAGCATGAAGAAATGTCTCCCTCCACCTGCGACCCCTCCAGCCAGAGCACTGTCTCTCTTCTTATAGCCAAACTTCTAAAGGGAAGCCCCCAATTGTGTCTCCACTTATTCATGGAGCCCTTCAGATCTGACTCTGTCCTCACGACTCAGCTGAAAGCTCCTCCAAATGTCACCAATAGCCTCTGGTTGCCACATCCAATGGGATTTTCTCAGCCTTTCTCTCTTGCCCTATGTACTGCTTTGACTGTTTTCTTCCC
Organism: Aselliscus stoliczkanus; assembly: GCA_033961575.1. NCBI lineage: Eukaryota > Metazoa > Chordata > Mammalia > Chiroptera > Hipposideridae > Aselliscus > Aselliscus stoliczkanus. The sequence continues at coordinate 17,248,959 of CM066730.1, read as the reverse complement.
ATTTCCAAGACCTTGGTTTTCCCTCCATGTTTAGGAGCACTTCTTGGGCCGCTTCGCTATTTTCTTTTCTGCTTCCCCTTAAATATTGCCATTTCTGGTGGCCTCCTCTCTTGATTATCTTAAAGCCCGCCCAACCCAGACCTCCAACCTGGGTCTCTGCCTCAAACTCCAGGACCTCAAGTAAGTCACGCATCTCCCCCGTCCTAACTTCCTCATCTGTAGAATGGTGCCCTGAACCTGCAATGTTTTTGTTGTTGTTTTCTTTTTTGTTTTTAAAGATTTTATTGGGGGTTGGGGGAAGGGAACAGACAAGTGGCTGTCCTTTTGTTCTTCAGTCTAGTTGTGGAGGACATCGCTTCACTGGCCCATGTGGGTATTGTGATCATTGCACTCTTCATGGCTGAGGCAGATTGGTTGCTGGCCATTGGACGGTGGCTCACGCTGGCTGCCGGCTACTCACGGTAGCTTACAGCAGCCTACTGCAGCCCCACTGCAGCCTATGCCGTCGCTAGTGACTCATGGCAGCCCAGCTCCAGGTGGAGCTGTTGTTCACCATCTTAGCTGTAGAGGGCGCAGCATCACTGGCCCATGTGGGATCTGAACCGGCGGCCCTGCTGCTTAGACCTTGTGCTCCCAAGCCAACTTTTAACCAACGAGCCACTCAGTTGACCCTGAACCCTCAATGTTTTAAGGTTAAGTTGATAGTATTGTGTTTCAATACTCCATAGCACAATTTTTATGGATGCAGAACTTCATATTGGTAGAAAAAACTTTAACCTTGGAAAATTGACAGCACTCTGCCACATGAAGGTTTTTGGCTGATCTTAGAGATGTGCCTATGGCTGGGTAAGCATTGTCAAAGTGTATGCACACATGTGATGCATTCACACATGGCAGTTGATACACATTAATACCTCTTTTGGGGAAATAAGAATTAAATCCCTAGTCCCTCTATTATTCAACAAAAGGGTACCTAGGTTTCCTTAAGGGAGCCCTGTTTTACATCAAACTATGTTGGCGTTTCATCTTTCTTATAAACAGGAAAACAGGAGGGCTTTATATTTGTGTTATTTGATAAAAACATAATTCTGAATATTAGGCCAGGCCTTTTAGGAACCCCTGACTGATTCAACTTGGTGGTAAATTACATAGTTGAAATAAATATGCCTTTTGGATGAGAAGTCGTTCTGCTTCTTGTTTACAGGACTTAAGAGCTAGAATTATAGCCTAAAGCTGCTTTTACATCTAAGATTCTTTTCTATTTGGTAAAAATCATAAAACTCAGTGGATGAGCATTACAGATTTTGAGAAGGAAAGTCATTTAGAAGACACAGAATTGGCTAGACACTGGCGGCTGGGCATGGTACTGTGTTCAGCTTCCTGTTTTCTGGTTTTGAGACGTAGCCTTTGAAATTAGTCCTCACCCCTTCTACCATCGTCTCTTCTCCTAGACTTTATTTGTATTTGGGACCTGTCTGCCCACTAGGCCAAGCGCCAACACCCGCAGATATTGCTTTCTCTTAAACATAAAACATAACTGGTATTTTACAGGCAGCATGGTGCAGTGGTCAGCACACAGAGCTGAACCCACTCTGGGTTCAAAACCTGGTTCTGGTACTTACTAGTTCTGTAACTGTGGCTACACATTAATTTCTTTTTGCCCCAATATGTGTGTTTGTGTGTGTGCATATGTGTGTAATGTGGGCTTTAAACTCTAAGCTCCAATGAACTGGACGTTCACAAGCCAGGGGGTGGTTAAAGGCTTGTCATTCCTCCTGTGCCTCATCCTTCATAACACGGCCCTGAGAGATACATCACAACCATGTGCTCACTTTTCAGTCTAACCCCCGCTCTCGCTCTGAACTCTGTTTCCTCATTTCCTATCCCATCTGGTGATTGAGCTGGAAAACTAGAGCAGCCTGAGAGGGCCACTTATCTGCCTGTATTTCTGAGCCTCACACTGATGGCTTTTTGATTCCTCAAAGTACAAGGTATTCAAACCCCAAAATGTACCCCAACCCCAAAACAGATTTCAAAAGACTATTGCCGAAAAATCTCCTTCCCTAATATCTATTAGCTCTTTATAATTATTTCTCTTCTTTCTTTTTTTTTTTTTTTTAGATTTTATTGGGGAATTGGGGGAGGGGAACAGCATTGGGGAATCAGGGAAGGGGAACAGAGAAGTTGCTGTCCTTTTGTTCTTCAGTCTAGTTGTGGAGGACATGGCTTCACTGGCCCATGTTGGTATTATCATTGCGCTTTTCCTGGGTGAGGCAGATTGGTTGCTGGCCCCTGGACGGCCACTCACAGCAGCTCTTCACAGCTCACACACTGGTTGCCAGATCCTCACGCTGGCTGCTGGCCACTCACTGTAGCCTATGGCAGCCCACTGCAGCAGGGGCTGCAGCCCACACCGTCACCGGCCATCTTAGCTATAGAGGCAACCAGGTGGAGCTGTTGTTCACCATCTTAGCTGTAGAGGGCAGTGTCACTGGCCCTCATATGTGGGATCCAAACTGGAGCCCCTCTGCTCAGAGCTGGCATCCCAAGCCAACTCCTAACCAACGCGCCACTCTGCCGGCCCTATTTCTTTTCTTTCAAATGTCTTACTTTTAGCTAACTCATTTATTCAACCAACCAACCAACCAACCAACCAACCAACTAACCAACCAACCAACCAACGAATCAGTTTTCCTGAGCTCCATGCACTCTGTAGAAAACTGGTTCACGTTGAGAGTTATAAGTGATATTTTAGTAGTGAGCTCTGGTATGTGGGAGCAGAGAGGAGAGACATCCAGCCCAGCAGAGAGATCCAGGGGTAGAGGAGTAGGAGAAAAATGCTGTCATGGAAGACTTTCCAAAAGAGTTCACTGTGAGGTGGGCCCTAAGCATAAGTGGTATTTAGCCATATGAAGAGCTGGGGTATGCAGGAGAAGTTTCAGGTAGATGACAAAACAACCAGATTGGGAGGTAGAGCATGGCTTATTCTGGGAGTTGCAGAGCCTGAGTTCAAACCATGGTTTTGCTACTTCCTTGCCTTATGACCTTGGCAGTGGTAGACAGCATAATGGCTCCCTAAGGATGTGCCTGTCCTAATCTCTGTATCTTGTGCCTATATTATTTTTCATGCCAAAAGGGACTTTGCTGATGTGGTTAAGTTAAGGATCTTGAGAATGGAAGATCTTAGTGAACCCAATGTAATCATAAGGGTCCTTATACGAGGAGGCAGAAAATCAGAAAGGAGAGAAGGAAGTGTGATGATGGAAACATACGTAAAGTGACATGGCTATGTGGCAAGGAATATAGGCAGCCTCTAGAAGGTGGAAGAGGAAAGAAAATGCAGAGCTTCCAGAAGGAACACAGCTCGGCAGACATCTTGATTTTGAAACTGATTTTGGATTTCTCGTCTCCAGAACAGTAAGATAGTAAATTTGTGTTGCTTTAAGCCAAAAAATTTGTGGTATGTGTAGCAATAGTAATAGGAAACTAATACAGGGACAAATATTTAACATCCCAGTGCCTGATTACGTCCTCTATACAATGGGGCTATCATAAGGCTATCCTGAGAGGTAAGTTAAAAAACACAATAGAAAGTGCTTAGAATAGTGCCTTGCATGTGGCAAGTACTCAATTCTAAAACTTAAAAGTTTGTGTTTTTATTCCATATGAAATAAAGAGCGACAAGAGCATTTTCAGCAAGAAAGTGATATGAGCAGAGTTATATTTTTCAGCAGGTCCAATGGGGCAATGTGAAGAGTGGGTTCATGGAGTGCGGGAGGGAAGGCTGGCAGCTGGAAGACCGGTTAGGAGGCAACTGCCATAACCCCTAGTGGTGGCAGTGGGATGGGAGCCAAGGCAGCCTCTCCTGAACCTTCTATCTTGTTACCTCATCTTATTTTTAATGCCCTTTTAATAATGGTATCAACACTGTTGGTTGCCAACCCAGAATTTGTTTCCCTCTTCTTCCCTCTTAAAAGAACCTTAATTTTGTTGAGATATCACCCTCCCACATACCCCCCTTGGGGCAGAGACTCCACCCTGTTTGACCTAAGGTAATCCTAGTCCCAATTCTAGTTTTTGGTCCTGGAATGGGCTGGTGACCCAATTCTAGCTAATGAGACATGAGGGGAAGTCTGTGAAGGTTTTAGTGGAGGGTCTCTTTCTCTCTTGGGAGAGTCACCAGAAGAGAAGGCCTCTCTTCTTCCTCCGGCCTTGGTAAGGTCTGAATGTGATGCCTGGAGCTTTGGCAGCCATCTTACTTCTCAATGTAGGACAAAGCAAAAGATGGCAAAGCAGAGAGATGGAAAAAACCTGAGTCATTGAGGACATTTTTTTTTTTTGAGGGCAGTGTCACTGGCCCTCATATGTGGCACTGAACTGGGGCCGCTGGCTTCCCAAGCCAGCACTTAACCACTGTGCCACTCAGCCGCCCAAGGACATTTTTAAACCACTCATTATAAACCTCTGAAGTCTTTCCCACAACTGCAATTAAGCCAGTTTCTTTACTTGATAAGATTGTAAGCTCCTTGGCTGTGAGGTTCCCATGCCTATAATCTATCACTACCTTGATTGTGTGTGACACATCATAGATGCACAATAAATATGCTTTATTTGACTTTTCATCCAGACCTGATGACTGTTGGAATATTGTATGTCAGGAGAAAGAGAAGAGTCCAAGATGACTTCCTAGTTTGGGGTCCGAGTGACCAGGTTAATGGGCATCTCATTAATAGAGCAATATTGGAGGTGGAATAGCCCAGACTATGATACCACTGGACATTTTTTTTTTTTAAGATTTTATTGGGGAATTGGCGGAGGGGAACAGCGTTGGGGAATCGGGGAAGGCGAACAGACAAGTTGCTGTCTTTTTGTTCTTCAGTCTAGTTGCGGAGGATGTTGCTTCACTGGACCATGTTGGTATCGTCATTGCGTTCTTCCCGGATGAGGCAGATCGGTCACCGGCCTCTGGATGGTCGCTCACCGCGGCTATTGGCAGCTCACGCTGGCTGCCAGCCACTCACGCTGGCTGCCGGCCACTCACTGTAGCCTATGGCAGCCCACTGCAGCAGGGGCTGCAGCCTACACCATCACCGGGGCTTGCACAGCCCAGCTCCAGGTGGAGCTGCTGTTAGCTGTAGAGGGCAGTGTCACTGGCCCTCACATGTGGGATCCAAACCGGGGCCGCTGGCATCCCAAAACCAGCTCTTAACTGATGCGCCACTCGGCCGGCCCTGGCCATTTTTATAGTGACCTTTTTTGGCCACAGCCTCTACTGTGTCCCTGGTGGCTGCTATTAACCTAAAAATAAAAGGTCTTTCAAAATGAGAGGCAAAAAGCATTTATTTGAGATCAATAAGAATAGCTATTTGGGATGCACTGATTCAGGCAGAAAACCAAATTACATCAAAAAAGGAAGGCATTTCTATTGGTGCAGATAACATAAAATAGTGATACTAATTCTAAACAATTAAAAAAAGAGTTTTCCAGTCCAGTAGCCATAATAACTGTTTCCTTGTTATCTTTGCAAACAGTTTTTTGAAGCAAACAGTGCTTTAGTCCCAATCAAAAGGTTATTTTGCCCTGTTTTAACTCTTCAGAGATTTGAGGCTTAAGACATGTAAGGCAGTTCCTTTGGTATGGCGGCTCAGGCTCCATTTTAAAGTGGTTCTGAATGTCAACTGTAGTTGAAAAATAAAAGAAATTTTAAAAAATAAAATAAAATAAAATAAATAAAGTGGCTCCATTTTTTTTTAAACATTACCATGAGTCTTTGTGAAAACAGTGAATAAGGGAAAACATGTGGAACCCCAAAGAGCCAGAGTTGGAAACATGGGTTGGGCCACTTACAATTCCCCAGCCCCGCTTTCCCCACACCTCAGTGTATCTGTGACTTGCTCACCTTTCAGTATGGGCCTCGTCCTAACTTGCCATTTTGTATAATTGTTCTCCGCTTAAGGGCAGTTCTTGTCAAACAATATCAGGATTCTGATCTTCCAGGTGCCGTGGGGGATGAAGCTGGGTGACAGGTCTAACAGTGGGAGGAAACTCTCGCTTTCCACAATTTAAATAAAATTCATATTATTATTTTTAAAAAGATACACTATGAGAACTCCTTTTCCAGCCTGACTCCATCTTTGTCCACCCAAAGGCTGTAGAGCAGTTGTCACTTGAATTTTGAGATTCTGGGCCTTCTAAATGGCCCCCAAGTGTTGGGAGGGCCTCTCTAGGCTGCCAGGGGCCTTGTGGTCTGACCCCAAGCCGTCCATGTGGGTATTTTGTTTTCAGGCCTTGGACGCTTTTTGTTTTGAAGTTTACTTCTTCCCCTCATGTTCTTCTGATTATCAGGAGAAAGCCCTTCCTCTCCTCTTTCCATGGTAACAGACTGTGCTCTGCCTGCGACTCCCACCCTTTCCTTTCCTCTTTCCTCAGCAGAAATGCTTGGCAGGCACATGTGTCACTCCCTGCCACCTCTGTCTAAAGACAGACCATGGTGCTCTCTACCAGCCTGGAAATTGATTTGCTCTTTGTTGCTGCCTTCCATTTGAAATAAATAAATAAATAAATAAATAAATAAATAAATAAATAATAAATAACGAGAAAGAAAAGTGAGAGAAGCTAAGGGTTACAAGACAGGTGCAGAGAAGAAAGACAGCTCTGGGATTTTGCTTCCACTCATTCCTGATGAAGGTGGAAAAGAATTCTCTGCTGTTCTATTACTCTGCTGATTGAACCCCCTGTGCAGTCCCTGGGAAGGAAACACATGAGATGGTGATGTTCCCTTTACTATTTGGTCTACTTAGAACAGTTGCATGTTGGGAGCAAATATGAGTTAGGGCAACCTGGCTGTGTTAGAGAGGCCGTCGATGCTCAAACGCTACCTAGCTTTAAAGCTGTTGTGTGGACCGGGTCAGAACATGAGGCGTTGGGCATATGCTGGGTGCTCTCCATTTGCATACCCACTCTCTGTCCTCCGTTGCTTTGATGGTGCCCCCAGAGCTGCCTATAGACAGCTTCCCCAAGGCCTGGCTTCTTGGTGCTTTCTGCGAATGGAGAGCACCTACAGGAGGCAGAAGTGGGGAGGGCAGACCCCCAGCTCCTGGCTTGCAGCCCCTCGTGGCTCCAGGGGTCACTGTGTTCTGGTAACATGTTCCCTCTTGCCCCTGCTGTCCTAGAGCTGGTAACTACTTCCATCATTTGGTAGTTCTGGGTGTCTCACACCCCCTGTCACTCCCCTTAAGCCTGCCCACCCATCTGTAAATAGTCCCTTCATTAACTCCTTTTCCGTTAAACACTTTGGAGTATGCCATCTGTTTCCTGCCAGGGCCCTGGTTGATAATGTCACTAAATATGCTTTTCATTTAGGCTTAAAATAAGTTGGTGTTGCCTGTCTACCCATATTTAGTAGCAAACACAGCTCACTGCTTCTGGGTGGGCACGCCTTGTCAGGACTACTAACAATCGGTGCTGTATTTCTCAGACTTTTTATTTGGGTCCTTACCTGTTAATTATTTTGTTTCCTACCCTGGGTTTGTGATTTGTAATGAATTAGAAATAGTGAAATTTTAGGCAGCTACAGAATAGTGTGCTACAGCTGTCTGACCTTGGGCAAGTCCTTAACTTCCTTGTGCCTCAGTTTTCCTCATGCCTAAAAAGGGTTTTCATGAGAGTTAACTAAATTTAAGTGTGTAAGGAATATAGGATAGAGTATGACACGTAGTAAGTCTCAATAAATGGCAGCTGTTATTATTATTTTATTGGAAAAAAGATTTTACTTGGAATTAAATGACGAGGTTTGAATTCCAGTTCTGCCACTGAATCACTGGGTGACACTGGAACTATCACTTAAATTCTTCAAGTCAACGTTTCTATGTTTAGAGCATGGGAGTAATAATACTTGCCTCACTCTGGTTGCCAGATCGAAATGTGACGATGTGTGGGAAAGGTCCTTGTAAACTCTAAAACACTATACAAACATAAGGCAGCCTAACCCTGAGCCTCTGGGAGTCTAAGGTTGCCCCTTAATATTGGTACTTGCATTTCCTCTTAAGTGGGTGGCTTTCCACCAGCCAATATTTTGGATGCTGCCTGATGGATAGAGCTTCCTCTTACCACTCCCAAAGTGGCCCTTTGTTCACAGGCATTTCTGGCACAAAGATGCAGAATGGTGATAGCTACTACTCTGTCTGAGCTTATCCCCAGAACTCTGGGCTCTGACCATCGGTATGTAATATGCCCAGTTCTCCTGGCTCTAGATGATGGCAGGAAAGCTCTGCCTGCATTGGTGGAGCCCCCGGGGCTCCTCTGTGAACTTGCTGACTTCCTATTGCATGACCTGAGGCCCACCAGACTGACTGACTCCCAGAGCTCTCAGTTGGGCCTTGTTGACCTGACACAAATGCTGCTTCTGGAAATGAACCAAAGACTATTTATGAGGCTCTGCCAGCATCTGTCTCCTAAGGGCTATCGTGCCAGCGTCTGAGTGACCCAAATACAAATTTTCTCTGTCTCCAGGCCCTCCTCCCCTCTCCTGCTGCCCTCTTCTTTATCTGGCAAACATACTCTTCTGTGACTTGCACTTGATCACCTAGGGAGACGGGCTGTTTCTATGCCCCTCCCTGGGTATTTTTAGATGCTGACAGACTGACCCACACCCCCTTCCCAGGATGGTTTGTTTTGTTTTATTCAGTTGGCAGAGACTCCTGCAGGCACTGCCTGTCCTGTCTGCCTCGGCTGACACCACGTCCAGTTAGTCAACACTGTTTCAGGTTCGCTGTTGTCTGGGCTGGAAGATGCAGAGGGCAGCAGCCCTTTTCAGCAGCCCGGATGGGTTGACATGGGACATGGCCTTTCAGGGCAAGCTTGGCTCTCGCCTTGCTCATTCCATGCCTCTCAAGGATGATCAGAAGTCTGGAAACGTGGACTGACGTGTCAAATCAGGGCATTGACCAGCAAGGCTCTTATCATACTGGTCAAGATTTCCCACCAAACAACTCCCCTAAAAAAACAATTTCCACTTTCATTCAGAAACAAGTATGCTGAAGCCCATTTTTCAAGCCTGCTTGGGCTGTACCAATGGATTATTGTGGGGACAGAGCAGATGGGAGGCTCTTCTGTTTTCTTCACTTCAACCTGTTCTCTGACCCAGTTCTGCCTGTGCTGAAAATTTTTAATGATTTTTTTATTTGCAGATTTCAATATACAGTATGAGGTTTCTGAAAATGCCTGTTCTTAAAATAATAAAAATGCTTCAACCTTCAAGATTGCATTTATTATTAGGTGAAAAGACTCCTGTGATCCTTAAGAAAAAAAAATCAAAGATCCTAAATAACAACTTTTTTTTTCCCTGATGACATCTTTTAACATTCACTTAGCTAACACCAAAATGTAGTACTAGGAAACTGTATACAAGTATTTGCATTTATACACCATTTTAGGAGAAATTATTTTTTTACTGGATAAAGTATTAGAACCGTAGAAATCAGTGGTATTGAATGCATTTTAAATCTTGTTACAGGGATTTGTATGCTAATGAGGCACATTATCTAGATCTTTGGAAGGCAAATCTTAGAAATCTCTATCAGCTATTGTGGTTTCACTTGCAGAAAGCCCTGAATGACATGCTCTGCAGGAGACAGGGAAATTTTTTTTTTGACAGTGTTCTTCCTGCTATGTGATATGATGATCATTTTAATGAACTCCATGTCCTTGAGTCATATCTTAATGAGAACTTGCTGGCTGAATAGGAAAAAGGAAGCTACAGATCAGAGCTGGGCAAAAATGCTTAAAGAATTTTATTATTAAAACATTCATCTTCCAGGTATAAAGAAGGTGTGTGAATTCTTCCTGTCATTATGAGTTTGGAACATGATAGTCTCTTGAATATTTCTTTTAAATGATTTATGATAGAAAATTTCAGATAACTCCACTTATCCATCACTCAGCCTTAACAATTACCAACATTTTGCCAATTGTGTTTCATCTGCCCACCTTGGTTTTTTGCTTGTTTTTGTTTTTTAGCATTTTAAAGCAAATTCCAGATAATATAAATGTTTGTGTGTGACAGTTAATTTTATATGTCAATTTGGCTGGGCCATTGTAGTAGTTGGCTTGGGCTATCATAACAAAATACCACAGACTGGCTTACACAACAGAAATGTATTTCTCACAGTTCTGGAGGCTGAGAAATCCAAAATTAAGGTATCAGCAAGGCAGGTTTCATTCCGAGGCCTCTTCTCAAGGTGGCTGCCATCTTGCTGTGTGCTCACCTGACCTCTTCTTTGTGAGCACTCTAGAAGGCCACCAATCCTACTGGATCAGAGCCCCACCCTTATGACCTCGTTTAACCTTAATTACCTCCTAAAGGCCCTATTTCTAAATGCAGTCACATTGGGGGTTAGAATTTCAACATATGAATTCTTTTTTTTTGGTTGGGGGAGGGACACAATTCAGTTCATAGCAGCCACTGTGCCCAGATATTTGTCAAAATATTATTCTGGATGAGAATAACACTTAAATCTGCAGACTCTGAGTAGAACAGATTTCACTCCACAATGTGGGCGAGCCTCGCCCAATCTGTTAAAGGCTTTAATAGAACAAAGACTGAGTAAGAGGGAATTCTGTCAAAAGAAGGTCTTTGGACTCAGACTGCTGCTCTTCTCTGGGTCTCCAGCCTGCCAGCCTACCCTGCATAATTTGGACTTACTGGTCTCTCTCTCTCTCTCTCTCTCTCTGTCTCTCTGTCTCTCTCCCCTTCTCGCTGTCATTTCAATCTCTATCTACCTCTATGTCCTGTTGGCTCCATTTCTCTGGAGAACCCTAATACAGCTCGTAAATGCTTCAATATGTATCTCTAACAATAAGGACCTCAAAACAAAACAAAACAAAACAAAAGAAAGCAAAACAAAACAAAAAGCAAAAACCTCACAACCACATGCAACAAAATTAACAATAATTTGTAATATCATCTAACACACAGTTCATGGTCAATTTGTTTCAATTATCTCAAAAATGTCTTGGTGTGTTTGAATCAGGATTTAACAAAGTCTATACATTTTGTGTTGTTAACGTGTTTCTTGGGTTTCTCTCCTCCCCTCCCTCTTTTGCATTAAATACATTTTTTATTATCATGAAAAATTTCAAACATACACACATGTGGAGACAATAGTATGCCAAAGCTGCAAGTGCACTCACCAGCTTTAATAATTATTGATATATGGATGACCTTGTTTCATCTATACCCTCTTCCCCACTTCCACTCATATCTTCATATATTATTTTAAAATAAGTCCCAGACTTTACATAATTTCAAAGGTAAATGCGTCTGTATGTACCTCTAAGAGATCAGAAATATTTTTTTAAAAAACATAATCACAGCATCTTTGTCAAGTCTACAAAAACTGATAGTAATTCCTTAACATCATTTAGTATCTGATGGGTGATATTAAGATTTTCCTGATTGTCCCATAAATATATATATATATAAATATTTTTTTTTTGAGGACAGTGTCACTGGCCCTAATATGTGGGATCCGAACCAGGGCCACTGGCATCCCAAGCCAGCTCTTAACCACCACGCCACTTGGCCGGCCCTCCCATAAATATCTTTTGACAATTGCTTTGTTGCAATCAGGATTCAAAGAAGTTTCACTCATGACATCTGGTTGATATGTGCTATGGACTGAATTGTGTCACCCTCCTCCCTCACTCCCCGCAACCCATGTGTTGAAGCCCTAACCCACATGTGACTTAGGAACTAGGACTTTGGGGAGAAATTAAGGTTAAATGAGGTCATAAGGGTAGGGATCTTAGTCTGATAGGATTGGCAGCCTTATAAGAAGTGGAAGAGAGATCAGTCTCTCAACTTACTTGCATACGCTGAGGAAAGGCCAAGGGAGTACACAGAAAAAAGGTGGCCATCTGCAAACTAGGAAGAAGGTCCTCATGAGAATCTGAACATGTTGGCACCCTGATTTCAGACTTCCGGCCTCCAGAACTGTGAGAAAATAAATTTCTGTTGTTTAAGCTATCCAATCTATGATATTTTGTTATGGCATCCTGACTAATACAATATACTTCAGTTACTTACACTCCCTCACTATCACCCCCTTTTTTTATGTCATTCATTTGTCAAAGAAACTGGGTCATTTATCCTGTACAAATTCTCACATTTCAGATTTGACTGATTGTATTCTCCTGGTGTCATCTAACATGTCCCTCTATCCCTGTATTTTCTATAAACAGGTAGTTAAACCTAGAGTCTTGTTCAATTCAGGTTCATTTTGGCAAGAATTCTTTAAATATAGTTCACTGTATGTTTCTATTGCATCATATCAAAAACAAATGATATGTTATGTATATGTCTTGTGATTGTAAGTTGGCTGGTGGTTCTAGATATTGTTGGCCTGATCTATCCATAATAAAGGCCTCCATGAGCCTTTCACCTAATGGTTTTAGCAGCCATTGGTGTCCATGGCCAAGGATGTGAAAATGATGATTTTCTGTCATTCCTTCTGATTTTATTAGTTGTGATCTTTCTATAAAGAAATAATTTCCTATGTAAATTACTCAGTTACTCTGAAATACAGTTTATAGAGAAAAGGCAAGATAAAAATCTTTTCCTTTTATTAACAGCTGTCAGAAGTTGGTGCTCTAACAACCTCCAAATATCATCATTATTTTGTTTTTCAGCTATCATTATATGAGCTATTGGATTTTTATATATTTGATGTGTTTCAACCCACTATGATGTATTTATTTATTTTTTTGGTGTTCAAATCAACTCAACCATGACCAAAGAGTGCCCTTTCAGGATAGTTCTGTATCTTTTTGCCATGACCCCAGGTGTCTTTGACAGTGGCTTTGATTTCAGGTATAACAACATGTTCTAGCTGTATCTTGAACAATTCCTGCCCCAGATCTTGAATCAGTTGTTTAAACAATGAGCTCTGGTTTCTATTAGTGAGAAATAGTGTTTAGAAACCACATCTAGTGCTAGAGCTGTTTCTTGCCACTGAATTGTCATTGTTTCTTGGTCTGATAAATAATATTGAGGAAATGAAAACGTCTTCAATAATGAATGAAACTGTAACTATCTCTTAAATTAAATTACTCAAAGACTTCTTTAGAAACGCTTTTTTTACTTAAGAGAAAAAATAATAACTGAGGAAACTGGGTAGTAGTAGAAAAAAAGTGTTAGTAGAAAATTAAACTCAACTTGGATAGATAAATGTTTTATAAAACTGATATTGAATTAAAAATTATGTATTTTGCTGAGAATTGTATTTCATATTATTTTATTCTTTCTAATGATGGTGGCTTATTCAATATGTAACAAAATATTATTTAATTTTATTATTATAATTATATGACCTTATAATAATATGGCATAACAATTATATTATTATTCAATTATATTATTATATAATTATTAAATAATATTATTATGTATTAGTAAAGGCCCAATAAAAACAGCTACATGAACGAATGACACTCACAAATCAAGATACAGTTCTCTGTTAAGCCCTGCGTCTCATTTGGGGCTCAGAAAATATGCTTACCTCTGGTGGAAAACGGTGCATCAAATGGTCACATCTAGCTTGTTCCGATTCCTGCTGACCCCTTAGCCTCCTGATCAGCATTTGCTTTCCCCTATGGACCACTTTACAGGAAAGGGAGTGCATTTACCAACAGACATGAACATTTCAGTTTGCTTGGCAGCTGCATTTCTTATGGCAGATTTATACACAGGCATTTTGATTTATACATTTGTTTTCCATGACTTTGGTCAATGTGACTCAATCCCCTGAATCTGGTTGCCTGGATAAACTGGAAAAACTGAACTGCTGGACATGCCCCTATCAAACTCTGGATTGACAACCACAGCAAGATTCTACCATAAAGAGGAAGGCCCTGACTGCCAAGCCAGTAACCCACTCTTTTTGAGGTAGTATATTTATTTTTGTCCTCTTGGGATGGGAACCTCTTACCATCTAGAACGTTAAATGGTACATTTGCTTTATTTTCTTTGTTTCTAATTACCTCAGCCTTCCTTGGGGGCTCAACTGTATGTTCTATGCCTGGCATTCTTTACCTTTATTCTTCCATGGTTCTGCCTCTGAGAGTCTTTGCCCTGCTGTTTCTTCACCCTGGAGCCATCTACTACCTCAACCCACGAGCATCACTACTTCCTATTCACTCTTCACATCTCAGCTCAATTATCACCTCTCAGGGAAACCTTCCCCAGCCCTCAGACTAGATGATGTTCTTCTCATCTGTGCTCTCCCAGCACGCTGCACCTTGCCTTCCCAGCACCTGTCATAGTTTAATTAAACATTTATTTGTGTGATAGTTACAGTTGAGAGATAGGGACCACCTTTGTTGTGCTCACCTTTGCATCTTCTGTGCCGATCTTAGGGTCCAACACAACAATAGGTGCCAATTACCAATATCAGTAACTAAAGAATGACTGACATGTCCTTGACAGAGGGCAGAGAGTAGAGCATACTAGGAAATCAACTCACTTGGGCCCACACGTGCATAAGCTCTGCCTCATCCAGCCTCCTTTCTCTACCTGCAGCTCAGCACCCCTCAACCTGGGCCAAGGTCAGAGATTATTATCCTCCTCAGATTCACCAGCTGGCTTATCCATGGAACAATAATATTTCATCCTGAGTCTCATGCAGTTGGCTGGTATCAAGTATGTTTTGGGGGTATCTTACCTCATACTGTCTTGTACTCCCTCCATATTGGCCCATGGTTTCTGACTAACTTACCTCCTAAAACTCCCGTTTTCTTCTGTGACAGGCCCTCTGCCCTAAACTCCAGCTCACTTAATGCTCTGCTCAGTGTCCACTGTTCTGTTCTTGCAGAGGATAGGATCATTGCCGTGTGACTGGGGCTTTAGTCTGTCACTTCTTTGCTGTGTCACCTTGAACATACCACATCAGCTCTCTGAGCCTTAGTTTCCTTAATTAAAATTTAGGGCTTAGAGCAAGGGAGCTTGAGGAACAAATTAGAGAATACAGACAGCAGCACTTCACTGAAAGTTAAAAAAAAGAGAGAACCTGACAAGTCTAGATTTGGGGTAAGCATTCCTAAAGAGGTGACATTTGAAGGACAAGAGAGATTGTGTGTCCTACCCACAGGCACACAACTAGCAAGCAGAGGAGTCAGGATGAGAACTTGGCCTCTGTGGTCCCACAGCCTATGCTTTGACCTCTCTCAGCCGCCCCGCCTCTCAATCACCGTTCATGATTTAACATCTAGCGAAGAGGGATGGATGCTGGACTGGTATGCTTGGATCATTCTTTCAGTAACCTTTTTGAGTGCTTACTATGTATCAGGTACTTAGCTGAGGACTGGGGATATACAATCAAATAAACCTCTTGAAGGTCTCCTCCCCATCTAGTCAGGGAGGCCTGCAAAGAAGTCAGTGATTACCATAATGTGTGATAATTCAGACACAATCTCAGGGGGAGCAATGGAGTAACAGAGGAGGGGGGTTTAAATCAGAATGGAAGGTGGGGTTGGGATGGGGGTGGGGGTGGGGGTGGGGAAGGAGTTAGGAGACAAAGCCACTCTGAATTCCAGCTGTGCCACTTTCTAGTGTTTTGACCTTGACCAAAGCCCTTAATCCTCTAAGCCTTGGTTTCCTTGTCTGAGGAAAGACAATAGCGCTTACTGGCAACTTAGTGTGAAGGTTAAATGAAACAGTGTATGTGGAAGGGACTCCCTAGAATAAAAGAGTGAGAGCCCTGTGGCCTCGAGTATCTGGGAAGGCTTCGTAGAGGAGATGTGTATGTTTGGTTTACAGAGGCAAGGACACTCCCAGCAGGGACAATAGCACCTGGATAGGGTGTTGGGTTTCATCAGGGTTTAATTGCTAAAGAGTAATCCTAACTTGAATTTACCTGTTATTGAATGGGCATTGTCTGATTGGCCCCTACATGAGCTCACAGGTGGGCAAGCCTCCACTGCAGAGTGCATCCTAATTTTGGCCCCCGCCCACACTTCCCTCTGCCCTGCAGCAGTAATGAGCCAGGAGTACTTCCTAACTGGCTGGATGATGAGGCAGAAGGTAGCACTCAGATGTGGCTCAGGCGCCACGAGCTGCATGACCTGGGGAAACGGTTAAACATCTTTGACCTTTATTTTTCTTATTTGTGATCTAGGGGCAATGTTACCTACTTTGAATGTCCATTTTAAGGCCTGGAGATAATGTGTACACAGGACCATCCACACAGCCTAATACATAGTTGTTATTTCTTGAAATGATAATTATCACCGCTACATATTTGGGGAGGCTTTGCACTCCTGAGCAAGGAGTGACTATTTAACATTACCCTAAACTGTTGGACAATTAAAAAAAAAAAAAACACACACACTTAAGGTCAGCTCATCTTTTCTCTCAACAGCAACCTTATTTTTTAAAAAATACTGAAATATAACAAATGTAACAGAAAAGTACACAAATCATTAGTACACGCCTTGTTAAACTTTTACAAAATGAACTCACCCATGTAACCAATACTCTGTTGAAAAAATACAACCTGAGCAACACACCGGAATCCTGCCTTGGGCCCCTTCCCAAGTCAAGCCTCCCACTGCCGGTACGTCATTCTGACTTCTGTCGCTATAAATTAGTTTAAGCTGTTTTTGAACCTTTGTGTCTGGCTTCTTTTACTCCACATTATGCCTGTGAGACTGACTATTTGTCCCTTGTAGTTGTAGTTCTTTCATCTTCATTGGTACATAGTGTTCCATTGTGTGAGTATACTGCAATTTATTTATACGTTTTAACTGCAAACTCTTAAAAACAATTTTTAATGTGGGGCAGCTGGACAATTTTCTTAACTGGCTACTTACTTAACCTTTATATGCTTGTTAACAAAAATGTTAAGTTCGTATACTAGGACTTCGTTAATTTTATTTTATTTTTTTAAGATTTTATTGGGTAATTGGGGGAGGGGAACAGCACTGGGGAATCAGGGAAGGGAAGAGACAAGTTGTTGTTCTTTTGTTCTTCAGTCTAGTTGTGGAAGATGTGGCTTCACTGGCCTATGTTGGTATTATCATTGCGCTCTACCCGAGTGAGGCAGTCGCTTGCAGGCCATTGGACGGCTGTTCAGGGCAGCTCACAGAAGCTCAAGAAAGCTCCCCCACCCCTCTTGCCAGCCAGCCCCACTGCAGCCTAGCCATTGTCAGCGACTCATGGCAGCCCAACTCCATGTTGAGCTGTTGTTCACCATCTTAGCTGTAGAGGGTGCAGTGACACTGACCCTCTATGTGGGATCTGAACCGGGGCCCCGATGCTCAGAGCCGGAGTCCCAAGCCAACTCCTAAACAACACGCCACTCAGCAGCCCGTGGACTTCGTTAAATCTTGACACGAAATCAGTTAAGAAACCTAGGGGGCGCTAGTGACCCATTCTCTCACAGTCCTGCCAGAGAGTGAATTTCTAGCTACTCTGGGAGAAAGGGAACACCTCTACACTGAACTATTAAGTTGGTAGGGGACAGACCAATGGTCATTTTAGTATCCTTGGAAAAGCTTCTTATCCCTGTTTACAACTAGTTTGTTTCTATCTGTCTTTCATATCAGGGAGAAGGAAATTTCCAACTTTAGAAACTTGCTTCTTCTTTTTTAATCTTACAACTTGTCCCACTTCTTGGTGGCCATATTGAAAATGTTTGCTTATTTATTTAAGTTCACGGGAATGACATTGCTTTGATATTGAATCTCTTAGTTTCTCTTTGTATTTTGTTTGTTTATTTTATTGAAAATCCCAGGATGATATGAGGTCAGAGGTTAGCCAGCCCAGCTGTGGAGTATTTGAGCTGAGCAGCTGGAATTACTTTTCAGATATTTTGGCAACAAGGAAATCCCAAATGTATTTTGCCCCAGGCACTTTTACACTTAAAAAAAAAAAAAGTCTGTAGTTTAGAAAGAAATTTAATCTCTACACCCTTAATTAATTTAAAGTATACTCATTCAAGTAGTGTTTGTAAAAAGATATATTGTACCAAGAAACCTGTAAGACATTAAAAATCCTATTCGTTACACTTTCCTTTGCCAGAAATACCAAAAGAGTGACTGCCAAGAATAAAGGAAACTTCACAACCACTTTGTAAAACTATTTGGCATTCTTTCTCAAAATCGAACATTCATATAACCTATGACCCAGCAATTTCATTTCTGTGTATACACCCAACAGAAATCCGTGCAGGGCTATACAGTTAACGACATGTACCAGACTGTTCATACCAAAACAATTTCTAACAACTCCAAATTGTAAGAAAACCCAAACCTCCATGACAGCAGGATAAATGAATAAATGTTGTGTAGTCATACAATGGAATATTACATAGCAATCAAATGAGTGGATTACAGCTATGCCTAATACCCTTATGAACATCTAAAGCACAATGTCAAATAAAGGAAGTCATACAAAAAAAGAATACATATTATTTAATTTCATTTATACACATTTTTTAAAGACTGGCAAAATTAATCTTTGTTGTTAGAGGTGAAAATAGTGGTTAAGTGTGGGGAGTGAAAGGGAGGTAGCAGTAATGGGGGCTAAGGGAGCCTTCTGTGGTGCTGCTAAGTTCTACTTGGTGACGGGAGGTTACACAGATGTGAGACTCTTGTGATAATTCACTATCTGCTTTTGATTAGTGAGCTTATTGATCAACAAGTGTTTTTTTTAGTTTCGTTTTTTTAGATTTTATTGGGGAATTGGGGGAGGGGAACAGCGTTGGGGGATCGGGGAAGGGGAACAGACAAGTTGCTGTCTTTTTGTTCTTCAGTCTAGTTGCGGAGGACATCGCTTCGCTGGCCCATGTTAGTATCATCATTGCGCTCTTCCTGGATGAGGCAGATTGGTCGCCGGTCTCTGGATGGTCGCTCCCCGTGGCTATTGGCAGCTCACGCTGGTTGCTGGCCACTCACTGTAGCCTATCGCAGCCCACTACAGCAGGGGCTGCAGCCTACACCATCACCGGGGCTTGCACAGCCCAGCTCCAGGTGGAGCTGTTGTTAGCTATAGAGGGCAGTGTCACTGGCCCTCGTATGTGGGATCCGATCCGGGGCCGCTGGCATCCCAAAACCAGCTCTTAACCAATGCGCCACTCGGCCGGCCCACAACAAGTGTTTGAAAGTAAAAAAGAATGCATTCTAAACCTCATAGGTTTTCATGTTTTAGCAATCTAAATCTGAGAAAATATATTCTTTTCCTCCAATTCTCATCCCCATTGCTCCATCTAATTCTAAGGCAGCCTCCATCTTAAAGCACGAGATTGTGTATTTGAATCATTTGAAATACCCAGAATGGACATCAATATAATTTAGGTTAGAACAAAAATAATTCATCAGTTGGTCTCCTGATAATAAAAATTCTTATAGCTCTCTTTGTAGATAAACTGCAGCTTTCTTATAATGCTTTAAAAATACCCACTTGTAGGGCCGGCTGAGTGGTGCATTGGTTAAGAGCTGGCTTGGGACGCCAGCGGCCCTGGTTCAGATCCCAGATATAAGGGCCAGTGACACTGCCCTCTACAGCTAAGATGGTGAACAACAGCTCCACCTGGAGCTGTGCTGCTCTGAATCCCCGGGGTGGCATAGCTGCAGCCCCTGCTGCAGTGGGCTGCCATAGGCTACAGTGAGTGGCCGGCAGCCAGCATGAGTGGCCGGCAGCCAGTGTGAGCTGCCAAGAGCCACTGTGAGCGGCCATCCAGAGGCGGGCGACTGATCTGCCTCACCCGAGAAGAGCGCAATGACGATACCAACAGGAGCCAGTGAAGCAACATCCTCCGCAATTAGACTAAAGAACAAAAGGACAGCAATTTGTCTGTTCCCCTTCCCTGGTTCCCCAGCGCTGTTCCCCTCCCCCAATTCCCCAATACAATCTTTAAAATCAAAACAAAACAAAACAAAAAACACCCACTTCTCTATGAGTTAAAGAGAAAAACAAAAAGAATTCACCTGTAGACAGCTCCAGTCTTTTATAGTGCAATTTGGTTTTCTGAATCTTGACACAATCTTGACATGGGATCGGATCTCAACTATATGCATAGAAAATCTCCAAGTCTTCAAACGATAAAATGTTTTCTGTGTACTTCAGTTTGCTTACTAATGAATTACATGCTCCTGTTAAAAGTAACTATTTATTGAGCTTTTGAAGAATCAAAGCCAGCCACCCAAGTTTTCCTTCCAAAGCCACTGTGTCTGTGGCATCTCATGAATGTTAATGAGTCTGGCATATTGTCCAGTATGGGAGTATTTGCATAGTTAGGTCTCCATGCAATGGATATAGTAATAAGTGCTTCCATTGTCCTCAGAGAAAAAAATGTGCTTACTGAGTTTCAGATCCAGTTTTCAAGGAGTGTTCTACTTAACCACAAAACCTTAGCACAGGTATAATAAAGAATGTTATGGTTAAAGGGAATGACAGGGGAAAAAAGTAAAGGCAGCCTTCTGCCTTTCAGATCAAGACTTGGACTGATTTGTAGTTGCACCACAGACCACTTATTTGTGTGTACATTTACAAAAATCTATTGGATCAGTTACTTTTTTCACTTTCTCTCCCCTTTATCCCTATGGCATAGGCAGTTCAGAATGGTTAATGCGAGGCAGGTGTTAACTGTTTATGAATGAATGGATACGAGACAATGGATACTGGTTCATAAAAACTAGATGGGATATTGGACATCTATCTACTGGCACAATGCTCTCATTTTTCAGGTAAAGAGCCTGAAGGCCAAAGGAGTCAACAGTAACTGACAGCAGGCTGGAGTGAGGCTGCAGGTTCCCTTCATCTTGTCTATTTCTCTCTCTGACCCTCTCTGACTGGTAGAATAGGGCTGCTGGCTATGGCTCTACTTTGCAGAACTTTGGGTAGAGAGAAGCTTCTCCAAGAATCAGGGTCCACAGTAGAGGATTTCTCTGTCAGGCTGCTGCCCATTCATACATGGATGGTATCGCTGACTTTAGAAACCTCTTGCTTCATCTTCCATCCCCAGGGCTCTACCCTGAACCTCTATTTCCAAAGTTTGGCTTTCAAGTTGCTGTCTCAAATGTTTCCAATACAAGTCCACACTCTTATCTCTCCTGAGTTCAAAATAATCTCTCTGTTGCCATTTCACTGCCCTCCAATCTCCATTGTTGGTTTCCCCCTTAGCAGTGGACAGATTCTAAGATGCTACTCTGAACTATTCTACTCACTCTTCTTACAACATAATATAAAAATGTGGCTCCACTTATGTTTCTGCAGTGTAGGCAAGAAGAGACAAGTCATGTGCTTGGCACTCCACCCAAGAGAGTTCTTTGCAAGTTGAAAATGACTGAAAACAAAAGTTATCCATAGAAGGAAAAGAAACCCTGCACAGTTGACTAGCAAATGAAAACGAAACTGGTGCTTCTATCTCTGGAGACCGTTGAATAATATGGCAATGCTGTCCCTGGGATGAGCCCATGCCTCTAATCTAGGTGCTCAGTTGTCACTGGTCCCTGAGACTAGCAGGGGCATGCCCAGGTAATTTAAGTGCTGGCACTGACACCTTGAACATCCTGTGACTTCCATGAATGTAGTCTTATTTCAAAACGGAACCAGAGTTTGGTTAGCAGTTCTAGGGGCCTTCAAACAGTGTTTGAAATTAAAATATATGGCTCCCAAAACAAAGGAAATTCTGTTACTCTAAGGGGAAATGGGACCTTATGACCACCCTAAATGCATACAGAGGGTGCCAAAAAAATGTATACACATTTTAAGAAAGGAAAAAACTATTAAAACTGTAATCCTCAATGTATACCAATAGCAAAAGATGAGTACGAGTCACGTTTGACTTCTGCAGTTACAAGAAGTGCTCAAAGTGGTTACCATCAGCATCCAGATACTTCTGATTAGGGTGAACTACTGCTTGAGCAACGTTAACCAAAGTGTCCACTTGTATACATTTTTTGGCGCACGCGCGCGCACACACACACACACACACATATTAAGATTTTTCAATTTTGTGTTGGTGCAAACAAAAACCTTTTGTTATTGATCAAAGACTTTGAGATTTTATTAAGAATTCCTGAAAGCGAAAGCCTTCTGGGCTTTCACAGAGAAGATGTTGATCAAGATAGTCTTAAAAGGTTCAGCTTTCAGTGTTAGCAAGGGCATGGAGAAATGTAAATTGGTACAACCTTTCAGGAGGAGAGGGGAGGTTGGTAGTATGTTTCAAAAGTTGTTAAAATGTAGTTATCCTTTGAGCAATTTCACTTTTAGGAATGTATGCTTAAGAGAATTAAAAAGACAATTGTATGTATAAACAATCTTTTCATTGCAACAATATTTGTTTTAAAAAAATCCTGAAAATAGCTTAAATATCTACGAATAAGGGATTGCTTAAATAAATTAGACTTTGACTATTCTCTGAAACATTGTTCAGTCTTTAAAAATATTGTTGTGGAAAAATGTCCATTAAAAATATTGAGGGCCGGCAGAGTGGCGCAGTGATTAAGCGCTGGCTTAGGAAGCCAGCGGTCCCGGTTTGGAAAAAAAAATATATATATATTGAGTGAGAGGGCTGGTCGAGTGGCGGGTGGTTAAGAGCTGGCTTGGGACACTAGAAGCCCTGGTTCAGAACCCACATATGAGGGCCAGTGACACTGCCCTCTAAAAAAAAAAAAAAAAAAAAATGAGAAAAAAAAATACTGAGTGAGAGAAAGCAAGGTATAAAACAGGATGGGTTTTTTGTTTTTTTTTGTAAAGTGGGAGGAGTATGTATATATGCAAGTGTGCTTTTATATATATATATATAAGAGGTCTAGAAATATATACACCAAAATGCCAACAATTGTGGATTCGTGAGTAATTTTTTACCTTCTTTCTACTTTATGTTCTTTTTGTATTTATTTTGTATGAGGGCAGTCTTTTAAATTTCTTGAGAACTTTCAAAAATAGAGAAAAGTATAATACAATATTGAAATTAAAGTTACTATTCCCATTCTTCTCTCCTTATTTGAAGAAATAACCACTATTAGGTATTTAGTGTTTGTCTTTTTGCATGCATCAGGGTTTCTAAGGCCAGTCCATACTGATATCTATAACTGCAGTTTATTCCTTAGCTCTGGTGCAATATGTGGTTTAAGTATACCATCTGTTATTTATAGATTCTATTAATGGACCCACATCACATTGTTGGTACATACGTGTTTTTACACATGCTGCCAAATTGCTTCCACAATGGCTGTAACAATTTGTACTCCCACTAGCGATATATGAGAATTTCCATTTGCCCATTTCTTGGTCAAAACTTGATATTTTTAGATTTGTTAATTTTTTTGTCAAACTGATGAATCAGGTATTGAATCTCATCCTGACTTAATTCGCATTGCTCTGGTTTCTAGGGAGATGGTTTAATGATCATTTTGGTTGCCTCTTACATGAATTATTTATTAGCAAACTGCCTATTGGGCTGTTTGTCTTTTACTTATTTGATGGGATTTTTTGTATATTCTGGATACTGTATATTGCAACTATCTTCTCCCTATTTGTTATTTATTTATTTTGAGGGCAGTGTCACTGACCCTCATATGTGGGACCCGAACCGGGGCTGCTGGCTTCCCAAGCCAGTGCTTAAACACCGCGCCACTCAGCTGGTCCTGTTATTTATTTTTTAAACCTTGATAAGGGTATCTTTTCCTTTATGGCATGTGTCTGAATTTAAAAAAATATTGTCTATAATCATAGGTATTGTACCATATGAATCTCCTGGAAAGTTCTAAAGTTTTGTGTGTGAGGCATGCAAAGGGATCCAATTTTACTTCTTTCTTGGGGTGCAATGTTGTATCAGTTATCTATTGCTGTAAAACCAATTACCCCAGAATTTAGCAGCTTAGAACCACAGACATTTCTTATCTCATAATCTCGGAGGGCTGGAAATCTGGGAGCAGGTTAGTTGGGTGGTTCTGGCTTAGGGTCCCTCCTGAGGTTGTAGTTAGAGGGTAGTCCAGGGTGCAGTCATCTGAAGGCTGTGCTTAAAAGATGGCTCACTCACGCGGTTGTTGGCAGGAGGCCTCAGTTCCTTCCCATGGAGGCTTCTCCTCCAGGCTGCCTTAGAGCCCTTAGGACATGGTAGCTACCTTCTCTTAGAGTATGTGATCCATTCAAGAGAGAGAAAGCATGAGCAAGCAGGAAGCTGCAGTGCCTTTTATCACATAGTTTCTAAAGTCACATACAGTCACTTCCACTGTGTTCTATTCATTTGAAGTGAGCCCACTTCTAGTCACTAAGTCTAGCCCACACTCAGTGGGAGGGGAATTACTCTGCACATCTTAAAGGGAGGAGTATCAAAGAATGTATGGCAGTTGAAATCTACCATAAGTATAAAGTTGTTTGTCCTGCCCCTACTTACTTCTAAGAGCCTATCTTTCCTTACTGATCTGTAATGACATTTCTATCTTTATCAGATTTCCACTTAAGCAGATATCTATTTCTGAGTTCTCTGTTCTGATCCATTGATTTATTTATCTGGTCCTGCACCAACACTGCACGTTAACTTGACAAATCTTGATGTGTTATGGTCCCTTGTGGTAGGTAACCAATCAACCATACCTCTTGCATACAGACCGTTGTAGTCCCCAACTCTTAAATCTAGGTTAGCTTGTAACTTGGTTTATTCTTAGGATGAGAGAGATGTAATACTACATCAGTCCCTGGCCTAAACTTTAGGCCTCTAAACTTTTGTTTTGTGCTCTTGGGAGCTCTAGCCACCACGTAAGCAGTCTGGCTACTCTGCTGGAGAGACCCAAGGGAAGAGATCATGTGGAGGCGGAGAGGCCCTGAGACTCCCTAGAGAAAAGAAAGGCCTAGCCGTCTTAGCAGGCTGGCTGAGTCCAGCCCTGAGTTGAGCCTCCAGCTGAATGCAGTCACCTGAGTGACTACCTGCAAGGATGGCAGAAATGCCCACCTGAGCGCATCCCAGACTGCAGTCACAATGGTTGTTTTAAGCCATTAAGTTTTGGGGAGATTTGTTGTACATAATAGATAACTGAAACAGTTCTTTCCCCTTCCTTGCTCTTTTTAAAATTTACTTTATATTGAACTTATATATTCATTTGGTGAAAGAATATTGAGTTTTTCTTTTTGCCCATGTATTCAGCTTTTCTTTTTTCTTTTTCAGCTACTTTTTATATTTTTCCTATAAAGTCCTGAACATCATTTGCTTAACTTATTCTTAGATTCAATATACTTTCTGTTGCTATTGTAAAGGAGGATATTTTTCTACTGCATTTTCTAATTGGTTATTGATATAAAGGAATGCTAATGATTTTTATGTTGACCTTGTATACAGCAACCATGCTGAACCTTCTTATTCTTTCTAATAGTTTGTCTGAAGATTCTCTTGGATTTTAAAGGAAAACAACTTATAAATAATGAGCATTTTCTCTCTTTCTCCCTGATTCTTTGTCCCTTCTTCTCTTGTCTCTTTTTCTTGTCAAGACCTCCAGTCCAGGGCCGGCCAAGTGGCGCAGTGGTTAAGCGCTGGCTTGGGAAGCCAGCGGCCCTGGTTCCGGTCCCACATGTGAGGGCCAGTGACACTGCCCTCAAAAAAAAAAGACCTCCAGTCCAGTGTTGGGTAGTGGAGGTAATAATGAGCACCCTGATTTGTACCTGAACATAACAGGAATGTGTTTAAAGTTTTATCACTAAGTATAATGTTATAAAGTTTTATCACTAAGTATAATGTTATAATAAGATTTTTGGGAAATATTTTATCGAGTTAAGGAAGTTGCTGTCTATTCTAAATTTAAAATTTTATTTTTAAAAATGAATTGGTATTGAATTTATTGCCTACATTTATCCATATTTCTTGTAATAATCATATGGTTTTCTTCCCTTTAACATCTTCATATTTTGTAATAACTTGATACATCTTTTTCTCATGTTGAATCATATATATTTTTGCACGATAAGCCTTAGTTATGATTATTTTTATTTGCTGCTAAATTAGATTTGCTAGTTTATTTGGAATTCATGCATTTATATTTATAAATGATATTGGTCTGTACTTTTGTTACTTTTCAAAAAAAACACTATGCTTTTCTACTTATATTCACCTCACAAAATCAACTTAGCAGCTTTTCCTTTTTTTCTGCTTTCTGGAACTGTTTGGCTAAGATGGGAATTATCTGTTCCTTGAAAGTTTGGTTAAGCTTGCCTGAAAAGTTGTCTGAACCAGGTGCTTAGTTTGGACTCTCATAGACAAGGCTTTCCTTCTTCAGTGTTGTTGCCATGCTCTCCAGTAGCCAGGGGCTCATTTGCTTTATCTTCCTTTTATTTCTTTGACTGAAATTTTGGACATTCATGAATGCCACTCCACTGCTAGATGACCTTCTTCCAGTTGTGGTAGAAACAAGCTTTCCAACCCATGGCCAGAGGGCCCAGCATAGGCCAGCAAGTTAGAGATATGGTCTATGGTCTTGACCTGTGGTCTCTCCTCCCTGAGGGGACCCAAGGGCCCACAGGGCAGTTCACCCCTAGATGCCTGAGGCCTTCCTCTGTTTACCCCAGTGTACTGTTAAATACTATTTTTCTTTGTGTCGTGACATAGTAAAATTAGGGAGCTCTGTGAAGGATTCTGAAACTGAAGATAAATATGCTTTAATTTGTAAACCACACTGTCAAGTTTCGTGTAATACCTGATATTATTTCCCTGCCACTAGCTCCTAGCCCTCTGCAAAGTTTTGTTTAAAAGTTTTCACCATGTTTTCGCTGTGTGTGAAGAGAAACAAAAAAGGTGTATGCATGTGGGAGAGATAGGGGGTAAGGTTGGAGGAAGGGGAACGACAGCCAGTTATCTATTGTGGTGGTAGCAACAGCTGGTGAGAGACTCCAAATGGAGGGAGAATTCCATGACAGTTGGGCTGTGGCCCCCATGTGGGCTGTCCCTCCACTGCTTATTCCAGAAGTTCGAAATGTAATTTAGTTGAGGCAAGGAGCACTTCCGATTCCCTTCTGATACCTTGCCCACCACTGCGGCCTCTGTCCCCTCCCCTCTCACGTGGTCTCTGTGTGTGTAATCCCACAGAACCCTAGTTTACCCCTGTGATGATGCTTTCTCACACACTATATTGCAAGTACTCTCTGTTTGCTTGTCTGCCTGATGCACAAAGCCATGAGCTCCCTACGATGCTCCATGGAGCCTCGTAGCTCTGTATTTCCAGTGAGCACCTCAGGGACCCGGACAGAGCAGGCAGTGAATGAACGTAAACTGAATATAGGTCTGCTGGTCAGCTGACAAACACATACCCATCCATG
Source organism: Aselliscus stoliczkanus (assembly GCA_033961575.1). Lineage (NCBI taxonomy): Eukaryota > Metazoa > Chordata > Mammalia > Chiroptera > Hipposideridae > Aselliscus > Aselliscus stoliczkanus. The sequence goes on along the minus strand of CM066730.1, from coordinate 17,221,655 downwards.
GTTGTCCTGCTTGTCGAAAGTCCAGTTGTTGCCTTGAGCTTTGAGTGCCACTTTGCCACCCCCCTGCTCAGACCTCTCCTTCAGGTCCCCCACGCCTGACCACAAATGACCCAGCCACTAGCGTGCTGAAACTAGATTGAGCAGGGGCCGCCATCACCCTGTTCCAGGTGTATTGGCATTTGTTTGGATTGGTTAGTGCCCATGTTAAAACGGATGTTAAATATTTTTTACAATCGTCCTTGGTTAAATGAATGAATGAGTGGCCTTGGCTTCCTTCAACTCCCATTCTGCTGAGTTGTGTGATGACTTTTGTCTGCCATCATTCTCCCAGGCCACACTTTGCCTGATTACCTCACCTGAGAACAAGGTCTGAGTCTCTCAGCCCTTTGAGGGACCCTCCTTTGGAGCACAGCCCAGGTATCACTTTATAGTATCACTGCCAAGGTGCTTAGAGGTCAAGTGATTGACTTTGGATTCCGTATGTTGCCTCAATTAATAAACAGGGGAGGTTTGTTTAAAGTGAATCCTATATGGTTTTAAGTGGCTACTCTTTAAACCATTAATTGAGGAAGTAGAATAATGTTCTTAATTTGAATTCCATGTCATTCTGACTCTGTTGCAAATTAAAAAATTAAATAGTATTTGCTTTCTGCCAGAGTGGTATAAGGGTTATTTTTCTGGTGTGCTAATCTGTGTATGTGTTAATGATTTGGGATGCTAAATAGTTTTCCTATGTACTTACTGATCTGTCCAGAAAAAGTACCATACTTAGCTTATTTATAGAGCAATGATATCATCTGCCCCCGTGCCTTAACACACTGTTTGAGGTAGCAGAAAGTTACACAGGAAAGCATTATCTCAGAGAAATTATAGACAGGAAGAGGCCTTGTGCCCTGAGGATGGTCATATTCAAGAAGTTCTGAATTTTCCACACAAGCTTGTGATGCCCAAGGTGTTAAGGATTTACTTTAAACCCATTTCCTCCCTCTAAGAGCCACGGATTTGGTAGTGCTACTTTAAAGAGTGTCTGTATTACTCTTGGCCTAGAAATTGACACAAACTAAGAAACGTTGCTATACAACCTACTTGAGTCAACCATTATTTTTGGTGGTTCAGAGGACTTGGAACTAGCTAGACGCATTTAGGCTCCTTCCTTCAATGAGTTCATTTACTCAGAGTTGTAATTGGAGAAGAAAGTAACCAGAACTGTTAGTTGATTTAAATGTTTTTTTTTCCCCCTTTATTTTAAATGTAAGGAAAAATACAGAAATGTAGAAAGAAGTGGTTTTCATTTTATAGGTTATTTGTTTTAAGAATATATAGGTACAATGTGAATGTACTTAATGCTATTGAAGTGTACTTAAAAATGGTTAAATGGTAAATTTTATGTTATATATATTTAACCCTAATAAAAAAAGACAAAAATATATAGTTGCAATACTATCATATGTACGTATATGAAATATTGTTTTTGCTTTTTAAACAGAACATTATGCAATAAGCATTTTCCCATGCCATTACATGTATTAGAAAATGTGTTAATACCTATGTGGTTAATTTATTCATTCAGTAAGAATTTACTGTGTATCAGTGAGGTACCAAGTACTGTTTTAGCCTGTGGAGATATAGCAATAAATGAGACCAACAAGACCCCTGGACCCAAGGAACTTGCAGGCAGTGAAGGCAGACAATGGTCACGGAAGCAAAGTCAGGAAGACTATAAGGCTGTGAGTGGAATTCACAGGGTGGCGTTGGAAAGGGGGTTTGGGAAACATAGCTACCCTGGTAGGGTGGGGAGGATGAGACATGCTGGTTGAGCCCAAAAGGCTGAGGACAAGCCAGCAGGTGAATGAAGGGATGAGGTACAGCATTCTTGGCAGAGGGAACGGAAATTGCAAATGTCTGGAGAGAACCATACTAGACTGCAGAACCAAGAGGAGGCGAGTGACACTGACACAGAAGGAGTGACAATCAGCTCAAGAGTGAGTGGTATCAGACAAAGGAGTGGGGGGACACAGCAGAGAGCCTCCTGGGTCATGTTGAGGGGTTTAGATTGCAAGTGCAGGAAGACAGCCATGGAGGGTTTCAAACAAGTGAGTGACTCTGCCAATGCTTTTCAAAGTTCTCTTTGATTACTTGTGGATCAGAGGGCACAAGAGTGTGACAGTCCGGCTAGGAAGCTACTGTAGGCTTTCAGGGAGAGAACATAGAAAAGAAAGGCAAGTGAGCCCTTCTTCTCTAGAGGGGCCAAGTGTCCTGCTGCCAGAGGAAAATCGGGGCTGGGGTATCTAACACGACTTCAAGGACAGCAGGCCTAGTGGTTACATATTGCAATTTTGGAGTCAGCTGACTTCAGTCCAATGCTTGCTTCTATGACCAACCTCAGGCAAGTTACTTAACTTTTTTCTGTAGCAGTTTCTTTATTATTATTACTTGTAATAATGGGGATAATTGTCCACACATCTGAAAGAGCTACGAGGAATAAATGCATATAAAGTGCTTAGCTTGGTGCCTCATATGTAGCAAGCACTCAATACATGGTAGTTCTTATTTATAAGACAACCCAGGGTGTTGAAAGTATAAAGATGAACGAGTTCTTTTTAAAACTCTACTAATGAAAACCAGTTCAGAATAGATTTCAGCACTATGTATATTAGAACTGTTTAGTAGAACTGCTCTACGATCTTCAGCAGTCATAACTATTCAAGTTTTTCAACTATATTTTCAAGCTATATTTCTACAAAGGGCCAAAATATTTCACTTCACAAATATTAAGATTTATAAGGATATTGGGTATTTGTAGATATTCAGCTAAAAATAACTAAAGCCTGTTTCTACTTCATATCAAAAAGACTAATAAATAAATCCAACAAAATAGCAAGACTTTCCCTTTTATTTTTCATTGAAATATTAAAATATTTCCAAAATAGCGGAAGCAAATAAACCAAATTATTTACAGTGGCTATGTAAGGATAGAGAGATTAAGGTATAATTCATCTTATTTCCTATAACAGGTATGTGATTTTTACAATTAAAAATATTTTAAATTATGATTAAGCTAAATTAATATGTGAAGAAATTCCATTCTATCATCATTCTAGGGCTATGAATAAAAAATGAATCCTTTCTATTTTTATTTCTAAAAGAAGGTTTAGAATATTCTTTTTGGAGTCAGATGGCAATTATCTTCAATGACATTAAAATGGGCCTAAAATCTTCACCCAGGTGCAAATAGTAGAGGTTGGCAGCTAATTCATGGATCAAGGGGAAAGGAAATTTTAGGCTTATTTTCAGAACTGCTTTCAAATGTCAGAATGTCAGGTTGTGTTGGGATTCAGGATCCGGACTTAAGAGGATTTCACATGAAGACTGTGAAGAATAACCACCAGGCATTTCTGAGGGTATCATGTACACAGCACTGGCGTTCAAAGGTTTCCTATCAGAAGCTTAGAATAGAAGGGTGCTGAGAGTCACTCTCCCATGCCTAGTACTGATGAAGCAAGACCTGCTGAACAAGTGAGACATAGATGCATACCCAGCTTGTCTGCTAGCCCCATCCTGGGAAGTCAGCCCAACTCCTTCTCAATCACCTCCCATCTCCAATTATATGTCCGGGGAGATTTCATGTCCTTGTTACAGAACAAAGTGCCCTGTTACCTGTCTCCGCATCTCCATTCTTCATTCCCATGCCTGCCTCTTTGTCCAATCTTCCCTTCACTCTGGGTCTCTGCGGGAGCCTCCTTGTAGACCTGAGTTGGGTGGGTCCCCTTGCAATCTGCCCTCTGCGATGGATGAAGCCTGAGTGATGATGATTCTAACAGATTGTTCACTGTGTGCTTTAAGTCTTTCAGTGATTCCCCCTCACATCCTGGCCTCCTCCACATAGACCCCTCCACCTTGACTTAGTCCATTTTTAGCCTTCTTCCATCTAGAATATTCTTCCCTCTTTCTTCTAGCTAACTCCAATCTTTCAAAACCTAGGTCTAGCCCACTCTTCTCTCTGCAAACCTTTAAAGGCTTCCCATTCTGATTTCAAAGCCTTCCTCTGCTCCCAAATCACCCCTACCATAGCATGTGTCAACATTGTATTGTCATTGTCAATTCATGTCACCAAGCAACAGGGCACCAGGCATAAGCAACCTGAGGTCTGGGGCCCTGCCATACTCAGCCTTGCTTCCCTAGGGCCTGTTCTTGCACATGGCACTTGGCACAGTTCTAAGGAATTTGTAAATATTAACTCATATAATCCTCATAATAATACATGGTTATTAGAAGAGCATATAAGCATGTGTCCAACAAATGTATATTGAATGTCCAGCAGATGCTGGATACAATTTTAGCCAGTGGGGATTCAGAAGTGAACAAGACACAGAAGCTTCAGATCTCAGTGAGTTTATAATCTGTTGAGGCAAATGGATGATAAACAGATAAATAGTTTTATAAGATGAGCTAGTGAGAGGAGCTATGAAGAAAAATAAAGCCAGCCAAAGGGATGAAATGTGACAGAGGTATCATTTTAGAGGGATGGTCAAGCCAGGCCAGGTGAGGAGGGGACATCTGAGCAGAGACCTGAGTAAAGTGAGTGAGTGAGCCATGCAGATAGGTGGGTGGAGGTGGCAGGGAGGGTAAGGCAGAGGAATCGGCAAACGCAAAGGCTCTGAGACAGGAACCGGTCCTGCCTGTACAAGGCACAGTGCCCAAGCCAGTGTGCTGCAATGTAGGGTGTGGGGTGGAAAGTAGTAGGTGATGAGATATTTGAGGCAGTGGCTCAGGTCAGACACAGGCTTTCAGGCGATTCTAAGGACTTCGGGGGTTTATTCACTGGTAGGTGTGGAGCCTGGTGGGATGTGATCTGATGTATCTTTTAAAGGATAATTGGTTGTTGAGTAGAGAACATGGGCTATAAGGAGCGAGTAAAAGCAGGTAGATAAGTGAAAAGGTGGATGGTGTGATCCAGATAGTGATGGAGGGGACTCAGAATCCCCATCATGGACTCTGGGCACATTTTGAAAGCACAGTAGATAGGATCTGTTGATGCTCGACTGTAGAGTATATGGCAGGGAGGAGTCCTGCATGGCTCCAAGGTTTTGGTCTTTACTTGTCCTGTTGTGGCTTCCTTGATGTCCTGAATTGATTCAAAATACCTTTTATATGTCATTTTGACTTTGGGGAAGAGCCAGAAGTCTTATGGTGCCTGATCTGGTGAACAAGGTGGATGAGGACACGCCATAATGGTTTTTAGTTGACAGAAATTGCCGTACCAGAAGTGATGTGTGACATGGAGCCTTTCTGGTGTGGTCACAAAATACGATGAATGCTGCTGCCGAGAGACATCCAACAGAAAGGCAGGGATCTTCAATATAGGAAGCAGCACTTTGAACCTTAGTAACAGTGTGTGACAAATTTCAACTTGTTTGGTGCAGTCAGTCGGGTGTGAGCTACGGTTGAGAGAAGGTGTATTTTAAAATGTGCCATAAATCATCCTCCATCATAACAACATTCACACATTACTCTGGTACATGACAACTTCTGTCAAATAAAAACATTATAGTGTGTCCTCATCCACCTTATTTACTGGGCCTGGCACTGTGGGATTTCTGGCTCTTCCCCAAAGTCAAAATGATTCATGACATTGAGGCTGCCACGACAGCGCAACTAAAGACACTCAAGAAAGAGGACTTCTAGAACTGTTTCAGAAAGTGGCAAAAACAATGGGATAAGTGTATTTGAAGTGAGGGGGGTGTGTATTTCGAGGGGGAATTAATGGCAATGTGTTTTCTACTGTAATAAAATTTATTTAAACATTCACCATATCATTTCATTGCACCTTGTAAGTTTGAGTTGCTGCCAGTATTCAGTTTTGTCTTCTATGAAATGGGATAATGTTTGTTTTATACATTTCTAATGAGAAACAAGGGTGATCATTGTCTTTTGATATTATAGAGATGGAAAGTTTATTTATTTTTTAAAAGATTTTATTGGGGAATTAGGGGAGGGGAACAGGCTGGGGAACCAGGGAAGGGGAACAGACAAGTTGCTGTCCTTTTGTTCTTCAGTCTAGTTGTGGACGACATTGCTTTACTGGCCCATGTTGGTATCATCATTGCGCTCTTCCCAGGTGAGGCAGATTGGTTGTGGGCCTCTGGATGGTCGCTCACAGCGGCTCTTGGCAGCTCACACCAGCTGCTGCCCGCTCACACTGGCTGCCGGCTACTCACTGTAGCCTCACACAGGGGCTGCAGCTATGCTGCTCCAGGGACTCAGAGCAGCCCAGCTCCAGGTGGAGCTGTTGTCCACCATCTTAGCTGTAGAGGGCGGTGTCACTGGCCCTCATATGTGGGATCCGAACCGGGGCCGCTAGCGTCCCAAGCTGGCTCTTAACCAATGCACCACTTGGCCCGGAAAGTTTATATTTAGTCATACTGAAGCTACAGGTAGAGTTCCCTTTAAAAGAACACAAAACTCCCTCTTATTGGCTAGATATTGCTGCACTTATACAGTAATCCTCATATCAAGAAATGATGTTGGTAACAGACCCAATCTCCATACTTATTTAACATTACTATGTGCCAGACACTATTCTAAGGACTTTATAAAAGTTAACCCACATAATCTTCTAAAATCCTTTTGGGTGTATATCATTATCACCCCATTTTACAGATGAAACTGTGGCATAGATAGATGAAGTAATTTACTTAAGGTACCACAGCTAATAAATGGCAGAGCCAGGAGCCAGCCGCAGGTGCTCTGGCTCTGCTTCAGACCCCAGTGCCAACCTCCCCATCCCTGCTGTGTGAGCAGCGCCATCTCTGACATGGGGTCCCACCTCTTGTGTACTGAGAAGGTGTCTAACGCCTTGTCTAACGCCATGGCATTTCTGCCTTGGTTCTTGCAGACTGCTCTAAAGAAGCCTGTCAGTATTGGTGGCAATACCTCCTTTTGTCTCAAACCTTCCCAGGTGCGGGCAGCCACCCAGGGCACTCTGTCGTCTGTGCCTTTCTTCTAACACCCTGAGGTAAGCCTCCTCCCCTCATTGCCTCGAAAAAGCTGTTTTGGTATCCTGCTCTCTCCAGGTACCGTACTGTCTCATTGCAAGTTGTTTAAACGCTTGCAAGTACATATCACATTTTCCATTCTTATTTTGAAGCATGTGCCATATTGAGCTGAGTGATGGAGACAGATGAATATGACAGGACCCCTAACCTCTCCAGAGATTTTGAGCTAGAGGCCAAGTCCCGTGCCTTCCAGTTTGGGGATCCCCTCCCAGCACCAGGTGGATGCAAAGCAGGCATCCAGTGAATGTTCATTCATTTATTTAGCAAATGTTTACAGAGTGCCTATTACATGCTAGGCAGGCAGTGAGACCCCTGCTGAGGAAATGGCGGGAAACCAGACATGCGCAGGATCCCCACAGCTCTAGGGGCTCTGCGAGAGCCTCGACCCCATTCCCCAACCCCAGACACCATGGTGAGGGCTCAGGAAGGAAACAGAGCGTACAAGCAAGGAAGTAGAGGCCACAGGAAACGGCGGTGAAAGAGGTCAAAGCGTCAGGACCAGATGCCGGCGTGGCATCTGGTAAGGGCGATTCCTCGGTCTCTAAACCGAGATGCGCACACACCTGCCGCATCCGCTTCCGGGACCCCTGCCGGGCTACTGCCGCTGAGTACAACAGCCTCTACGCGGGCGACAGCCTCGCGGGGAAAGCAGAGCTTGTCAAGATAGGACTGTCTGGGAGGAAGGAGGCTGGACCGTTCGTGCGCGAAGGAAGGGGTGGCACGCACGACTGGAATGGGCTTTTCTTGGAGAACTCTCCAGTTCATCGATTACGTTGGAGTCTGGGTTCCAATCCCAGGACAGTTGCTTACCTGTTGTGTGACCTTGCCCAAGTCACCTTCCCAGGACATCATCGGTTAAATGGGTTTCCAATAACCTGAGGGTTGGTGTGAGGATCAAGAAAGAATACCTAGAAAGCTTCCCTAGCACGGTTCCCGGCAGGAAAAGCTCCCGGAGCAGAGGTTTTAATTACCCGCTGCTCAGACTGCGCTGAGTCCCCTGGCCTCCCCTGGGCCGGGGCGCCAGCCGCTTTCTTCCCAGGGACCTAAGACTCACCGGTGAGGGCGCGCCCAGCCTAGATAGATTTATTAGCTTGCTTGGGGCGTGGTTTGGAAAGAGCAGAGGAGGGGAAAGAGGTGGTGGAGGGCAGAGAAAGGGAAGAGACGGAGGGGCTAGAGGCAAGCGAGGCGGAGCCGGGGAGGAGTCCGGCCGGGTTTCTGCGCCCAGCACAGCGCGCACCCGGAGCAGGCTGCAGCGGCGGGAGGGGGCGGTGCGCGGTGGCCAATGGCGCGCGGCGCTGCGGCGGGGGCGGTGCAGGAACACCCGATCGCTGACAGCCAAACTCCTCAACTCCGCCCTCGTCCCCGCGGGATCCCGGAGCTGAGCCGGCCGAGGCCGAGGCCGCCCGAGCTGCGCTGCGAGCGAACATGGCAGCAGAATGAGAAGGCTGGCGCCGGGTCGTGGCCGCTGCCGCCGCCGCCGCCGCCGCCGCCGCCGCGCTGCAGCTTGAGATCCGCGCCCAGCGCCCTCGGAGCCGCGTGCTTAGCCGGCCTCCTGGTGGCCGCTGGATTATTTCATTCCCGGCGGAGGGCGGGGGAGAAAGGGGACCCCGCAGCGGAGCTCGTCCGGGCTCTGGCAGCGTGTAGAGGCTTGTGCGTGCGACTCGCTGGCTGCGGAAAAGACGCGGGAGAGAGCCAATCCCCGGCTGCAGCGGAGCGGGGATGAGCCGGCCATGGAGCGGCCTCCGCGGGGCGCACGGAGCCGGCCGGCGCTGCGGAGGGGGTACCGCCTGAACAGGGGTTCCGCGGGGCTTCGGGGCCTCGGGTGTCCTGGGGAGATCCCTGCCGCCGCCTCCGGGAAGGACGGGATCCCTGCGGGGGGGACTCTGCAGCAGGCACTGTACTGAGGCGCCCCGAGGCTGCTCCACTTGCAGCTGAGTGCGCTCTTGGCACCCGGGCGCTTTGCCCAGGGCACAACGGCTGGCGCACCGCGGCGAGGCGGGTGCAGGACTAGCTAGAGGGGTGTGCGCGTGTTGGACTGGAGAGCCGAGCTAAAGCAGAACCAGGCGGACCTGAGCAGCCATGCTTCCCGGGGTGGGCGTGTTCGGCACCAGCCTCACTGCCCGTGTCATCATCCCGCTACTGAAAGATGAGGGTTTCGCGGTGAAGGCGCTGTGGGGCCGCACACAGGAGGAAGCCGAGGAGCTGGCCAAGGAGATGAGCGTTCCCTTCTACACGAGCCGCATTGACGAGGTGCTGCTGCATCAGGACGTGGACTTAGTGTGCATCAACCTGCCGCCTCCTCTCACCAGGCAGATCGCTGTCAAAACCCTGGGTGAGCGACTCCTCCCCCCACTACCTCTCCTGCTTCCTCTCCTTGCCTTCCCTGCTGCTTTTCTCCTCTCGCCCCTTCTTCCTCCCAGAAGCTTACATGGCATCTACGCTGACCCGGGGACCTGAGATCCCACATCCCACTCGGAGCGCCCACCTCCCTCATCCGTAATCCTCCCCCACCTCTGCGCTTCCCTTCTCTCTTCTGACGCCACCTGGACGCGCTTCCCCCACGTGTGTGGCGCCGAGGCTGAAGGAGGCGTGGGTTCCGGGGATGGGGATGAAGCAGATCAGATGCTGAGGACTGAGGATGGCTTCTCTGAGGAAGAGAAAACTAAGTCCCCAGCTGTGTATGTAGTGCCCGAGTGTGTGCGTGCGCGCCTGTGGGAGGCGTGTGCGTGCCTAAGAACACTTGCATAAAAGGCCACACACACATCTCGGGTTTTCCTGGGGGCGATAGACGACCCGACGTTTAGCAGCTATGGCGCCCTGCTAGGATAGTTTGTTTTTTTCCTCTATGAGTTAGTTTAGTGTGAAATTAGACATGTGACAATCAGCCGGAATTATTTCGCTTTCGCTGAAAGCAAGGATGGCGGGAGTGGTTGCATGGCTGGTGATGGGGGAATCTATTGGCACATCTTCAAGCTTTATAGGCTAGTAAAGCATGGTTTGATAAAACCAGAGGGATTTAAGTTTCTAGTGCGGCAGCCCAGGAATGGTCTTCTGCTCAGATCGGGAGTCATACGTCTTGAATTTTTAGGGGATAGGTACAGCAGTTTCAGAGGCACAGATGCTTTTTGTGGGAAAAGGACCAACGCTGCTGGTTTCACATGAAATCAAACGGATAGTTCCCCCTGAATTCCCCTCAGGAATAGTTACCAGGCCTGGTGTTGACAAGTATGTTGGGGATGAACTCACCACCCCACACCATCCGGTCCCCCCACCTAACCTAGGCAGTCTGAACAATCTTAGTACTGTACCAGGGTCTCCGTCATGCCCAAAGGAAGAAGAAGTGCATGTTTTGTCCATCAGCGGTTCTCACACATACCTAAGACAATCCCAGGAAGATTGCTCATTCCTTTCTCTCCCGAGAAAAATGTTGGAATTTTATTGGCGTTGAAAGAAACAAAGCACAGGATGCCACATTAGAGAAGAATTACAAGGGGGAGAACTGGGAAGGAACAGGGACAGCACCCAGAAGCCAAAGGCAATTTATATAAACTTGGAAAGAATGTTTGACTTTTAAAAACAGGATTGGGGTAGGTGAAATGCACATATAGTTTAATTCTATCTTCAGAGACCTATGGCCAAAATGTAAAACTCTTTCTCCCTAGAAAACCATTCTTATCAGGCCATTCTGCTATTGACTCAGATGGGACAGCTGATATGATTGGCTCCCACAGGCTGTCAGTTTTCACGTTCATTTCATTAAGCTTCTGACCTTTGTTGCCTGGTTTCATTGGCCTTGAACTGAATGTCACTGGCTAGCATTTCTCTTCTGTTTGATGTAACATATGTGGGTAGTTAACCTCTGTGCTTACAGTGGACCTGTGCATATCAAATAGATTATAACCATTTTATAGCATAAATCTACCAGGGTAATTTGTATAAAACAGGTCCATGTTGAGCACGGAGTCTACCAGAGGGCGTATGACTGGGCATATCAGAAGGATCTTGTAACATCGCTTCTCCCCTTCAGGGTGGCACAGTCCTGCAGGTGGAACCCCTAGAACATGTCTCCAGGAGAGGGGTAATTTGGGAAACAAGATTGCTCCTGTTTTCTGACCATTGTTGGTACTTTAGCCATGAAAGTATTTGGGCATACTGGCTTTGAGAAAACATATTTTTCTGGGTACTTCTTCTCTTCTTTCAGACATCATTGTGATTTTTTTTCCTTGACAAGATTAACATGAGGTACCTCTTCAAAACCAAGTATAAGAGGCATATGAAGTAGACTTAGTTTAATGCTCATGGTTAAGGAATAGGGTTTTGTTCATGTTTTCGTGGTAGGTCATGGGCTTTTTTGTTTTATTCCTGCTTTTGCAGGTAATTTGAGGTCATCTGTGATTATAGAAATCGTAGGGTTATTGAATTTAGAGGTGGCTGGACTTTAGTCTCGTTCCAGACTTCTCCACTGGAAAATTCCCAAAGTTTACCCTCCTTTGAGCTGTGCCTACGAGTACACCTCAGGGTGGTCTTCTGGGTTTGCTTTGCTGTCACTGTGAGAGGTTCAAGACACACAATACAGGAAGTGAAAAACCCCAAACGGTTAGCCAGCTGGTCTGGCCGTTGGGGTTTATAGATGCTAGTGTTTGCCTGGGATTGAAACAAGCCAGTCTTGACTAGTTCTGGTGAATTGTCCTTTTAGCAAAAGCGTGGGCTGTGAGTTGCTTGCCCAGCAATGGCAAGGATTTGTGTCCCCGATCCATACTTGTAACTGGTCACAGGACTGTCAAAGGGAAGGGGCTGGTCTGGGGACCCTAGAGGAATGAAACTTGGAATCGATTGAATCACATCATCCTCCTTTAATTTCTAAAAATTTCCTTGAAATCTCTAACTTAGTGGACTAGGCATTTCTCTGTTGCAGAGACTTTTCTGTCATGTATGATTTCTAGTGTCCAAGGCTGCCTCTTATTAAGTACCTAATATTTGCCAGGCAATGTGATAGTCCTATATATAAAATATTTCGTGATTCAAATAATCCTCTAAGATACATATTACCTCCATTTTACAAATGAAGCAACTAAAATTCAGACTCCTGAGTCAAATCGCTCAAGGACATACACCAAGAGATGGGAACCCATCATTCTGCCTCCCCTGGAATCATTTCTTCCTCTCCCATCCCCACACTTCCTCCATTGCCTCAGTTTCTTCTCTCAGATAATGGCAGCCTAGGTGAGATATTTGGAGTTGTCCTTTATTCCTGTTTACCCCACGCATGGAATCAGTTCCCAAATCTGGTTGATGCCAGCTCCTTAATCCCTCTTGTATCTGTTCCTCCTTTTGCATCAATTGCTTCCTCCATAGAAGCAACTAGTCCTTATCTAGTTTCTGAATTAGGTTCCAGTCAGCTTCTCCCCATCCCTGCCTCTATTCACTTTCCATACTGCTGTCAGAATTACCTTGAAGAACTGCAGACCTGATCATGCACTGCTCTCCCTACGAAAGCCCTAACTTCTTGACATAACAGGCAAGAGCTGCTGGCCATTCTGGAACCCCATGAGCTTTAGCTAAGCTGAAATACCAGCGTTTCCTTCAGTGGACCCTGTTGGGTTATATGCCCATGTCTCTGTCAGGAGCATCCTTCTGTCTTGTGTTGGTGATGGCTGCCTGTTCATTCTTCAAGACTCGGTCCCAGTGGACCCTTCTCCAGAATTCTCCCCCTTTCTCTGTCCCGTCCCCTGTGGTCTCAGCACCATGGGCTGCCATCTTTTCTTGCACCTCTTTTAATAGATTTGTTTAAAATTTAAATTTTATTTAGTCATTTTTAAATAGGTTATATATTTACATGGTACAAATTTCAAATGCTATAAAAGTTCACAGTGAGAAGTACATGTCCCTCAGTCTCTGTCCTTTAACAGGAGGCAGTCACTATTACCCATTTTTTTTGTCTCCTTTTGAAGATTTTCCTAAGTATTTACTGGCAAATACGTGCATGAGAATTTTAAAATCTTTTTTTTTACACAATTGATAACATCCCACTATATATGCAGATTATATATATACATGCTCATATACAAATACATATATAAAAAACAAAATGTGAAAGTATCCTTGTTTCTATTTTTGGTTGCATAGAATTTCACTGTAAGGCTAAATCAAAATTTATTTAACCAGTTCCCTATTAGTCAACATTTAGGTTGTTTCCAATCTTTTGCTTATACAAATATGTAATGGGTAATCTAGAGCATATGTCATATTGCATGCATGCCAGTCCACTTATAAGATAAATATGTGAAGTGCTGGTCAAAAAGCATGCGCTCATTTCATTTAACAAAGACACTGTCAAATTAACTGATGCCTGAAATGACCCTGCTGTCTGCTGTTTCCCTCGTGTGCCTCCCTCCGCAAGCCCTTGACTGCCTGGAGCCTGTCCTTTATATCAGAGTTACATGGCACGCAGGGCCCAGCACAGCTCCCCAGCCTGCTTTTGCTGTCTCAATTTGTCCTCCTGCAGTGGGCCACTCCACCTGGACTATGCAGTGAGCTGCCCGACTGCCTCCTTCCATTCACTCCTGTTTCTTACCTGGTCTAGTCTCTAATAGAACAGGTAAGTGACATATATACATAGGGCACTGTGTCAGTTCCCTCCTCAGAACCTTTTAGTGGCTTTCACGGCACCTAGAACAACATTCAAGCTCCTCGTTGTGATTTGCTTGGTCTGAAATGGCCCTGCTTAATAATCTTTCCTACCTCTCTGGCGATTGCACACTCTCCCAGGCTCACCAGTCTCCAGCTACTTGGTCCTATTTTTTTGTTCCTCAAGCACCAATCCTTTTCCCAATCCTGGACCTTTACAAACTGGCTCTTCCCTCTGCCTGGAAGGTTCTCCCTCACTCCTTTGAAAGGCTAGCTCATTCTCACTTTCAAGTTTCAGTTCAAATGTTCTATTGGGAGAGAGGCCTTTCTGGATCCTCCCCTTTGTATTAAAAGTCTTTGCCCTGCACCTTTCAGTCATACCTCTGACATCCTCTTTATCTTCTTGGTAGAGCTATTCCAGTTTGTTATGATCTCTTTGTTTGTTCTCTTATTTCCTATTTGTTTCCCCAACTAGAATGTAAGCTCTGTGAGGTAGGTGCTTTGTCTGCTTGGCTCACTTAGGGCAGCCATTTATCTCCCCTAGACAGTTAGTCAACTAGTACGCACACTATAAATATTTGTTGAATGATGAATGAATGCCTTTTAATTGAATGAATGAAAGCTTGGGGAAGGCAAAAGGTTATAAACAGAATGTGTCAATTAATACATAACATTTTTGTCCTACGTGCAGTAGCTCAGTGCCTCTCAAACACAAATCACCTGGCGATCTTGTCAAAATGCAGATTAGAGGGTGGAACCTGAGATTCAGAATTTCTCTCCAGCTCCTAGGGCATGTGGCAGCTACAGCAGCCAGACACAAAGATGCGATGGCTCTCCGCCTTTGGGACAAGAAGACGTCCCCTGCCATGAGTGATTAACCTGGCAGGAGAACCATGTTCAAATGTCTGTTGCCTTTGTGTGTAATGTTTTCATGGTGCCTGCATGGTTTTTGGAGACAGTAGTGCAGACACTGTTGGGGAAGGCTCTCCATGGGTTAGAAAGCTCCTTTGGGATGGTGAATAAGCTGTAGGGTTTCGTTGAGCTTTGATCTGGTGGCACGTTGATCTTGCCTCGACTTGTTTGGTATCATTTGCTGAGGACCTGGAGCAGTACGCCCTTTCCTGTCCCACTTCACAGTGTCAGCAATTGCTCAAGGCTGAGAGGGCGAGCAGGGATGAGAGAGCAGGGAGGAAACGGGGTTGAGACAGGGCCCTTCTGGTCATGGTTGCCACACTGGCAGAGATACAGCTGCAAATAATGAAACAGTGCATTTGGACTTGAGAGTAACCATTCTGAAATCCCAGCAAACCCCACCTTTCCAGTTCTTCCTCGAAGTCTCTCCTTGAGCTCTTCCTATTTGAACACTGGGTGGTCAAGGTGACTGCATTTTGCTCTGTGAGTTTCTGTCCCTGGCCACTGAGTGAAATGATTTTGGTCTATCAATTTGGTGTAGAGTTGTGGAAGCCCTGAGGCATTATGTAAATGAAAGAAATGACTATTTACTGTTAGGAAACATCAAGCATCACCAACCTTATTGCATCTAACTGAAATTAGGTGCAGTTGAATGATTATTTCATAGATGATACCTGCCTTTGAAAATGTACAATTCTGCAGAAGTTTAAATTGGAGTGAGAAGAAGCCAAATGAAGAAGTTGAACATTTTGTTACCTGAAACTGGGGAAGAATAAAAGAGAAAGTGGAAGTAAATAGCATGTTTTAAGGGGTTCACCAAGAAATAAATATACAGCAATTAGTTACATATTTTGATTGAGGACAATCATGGCCTGGCAAAAATTATATATAAGATGTGGTGATTTTGTAAAACACCAGTGGTAGGAAAGATTGGCAGGTTATAGCTGTGGGACTTTGGGAGAGGTAACCCTTCTTTCTGAGCCTCAATTTTCTCATCAATAAAATGGAGTTGAAGATCCTACCCTATAGGGTTAATGTAACAATTAAAATTAGAGGGAGTATGTAAAGACCTAGCCCATGGCCACCCCACCCTTAGTTATCTGCATAAGCTCAATAGATGTTTGTTTTACTTTTCCTCAGTGTGATCAGTTCTTTAGCCTATTCCAAATGGTGCTTTTGAAGATATGTTTTTCGTATTTTCTGAAGAGATTCAGAAAATACAGTTAAAAGTGTTATTTTTAAAAGGGAATATGCATATAAGCCAAGCGTCAGAGGTTGTTTTTGCTGAGAGTCCATTACTTGCTTCACAGATACACGATCTAGAAGGTGCTGATGGTGTTACCAGGGCTCACTGTGCTCCTATGAAGATTTCTTATTACTGGGAGAAGGATGCAGGGATATCTCCTGGAACGCAGGGGCAGGGATGTCGTAGGTCTCAGTAGGTACCAGAAAACTGTGAGCTCCAGGAATTTGACCATTTTGTGTTCCGCTCCCCTCCATGTGTTGGCTCACTCATCCCTCTTCAGACCAGCTTGCTCTGCCTCAAGGGCCCATGTGGTGGATAGAGCTCCCAAATACAAATTTTACCTGTTCAGCTACCTGAAAAGTGCCACCGCTCCCATTCCCCTGCTCCCAGTTCCTGCATGTGCCAGATGCTTTTACCTGGCTGAGTCTTTTTGGAGGTTATCTTGTAATGTGGGGGATACATCATAAATGCTGCAGGGCAGTGGGGTAGAGGGATTCAGAGTGGTCATTCCAAGCTGGGCCACACTCCAAAATGGTGCTGATTATGAGAACACAGACTTGGTTGAAGATTTCACAAATGTAGACATTTCTTGATTCTGTGGGTTCTTTATCCACTTTAGGAAATACACATTTGGCATTTTGCTGCTTTTATAATGACCACAGTAAAACAGTGGAAAGAAAAAATATATGCGATGATCAAATGAAGTCAACTTTGCTTTTTTAGTTACTATTATTAAATTTAGGATGCATATATTTTAAAAGAGTATGATGGGAAAGTAGAGAAACACGACTGATCCCATGGAGTTTTGTGGTCGTCCGTCCACTTGCAAGCCTTTCGCGAGCACCCACTGTGTGGCGTGTGCCAACAGAAGACTGTGATGAGGCAGAGACTCTTCATGCTCAAGTACCTGCATAGAGCTCACAGGAGTCAGGAAAAGGACTGAGATTCTTGGAGGAAGAAGGATTTGTGCTTTCAGACTACCTTTGTGCTGAAAACTGCAACGCCAACTCTTCCCTAGGTCTCTAATCAGCTGTCCTGCCCGGCAAATGCTGGACTTGCCAATCTCCATAACTTCATAAGCCAATTCCTTAAAAACAAACCTCCTTGTATCTGTGTAAATACATAGACACACACACCTTCTTGGTTCGTTTCTCTGGAGAACCCTGACGGATACAAACTTTGCCTGGATCGAGGCCACTTGGCCAGGCGAGCTGGGTGATGAGACACCTGGCAGGTATGTCACAAGCATAGGTCTGGAAAGACATGTTGGTAGAGAAGCTGCTCTGGTGAGTTCAGCTGGTGGGTGTAGGCCCCTAGGAGAGCATCTTTGAGCATTGTCCTCTAAGCAGAAGACCTTGAAGGCCCAAATGTTTTTGCGTTCAGACTCAAGCCAAGGGGATGTTGGGAAAAAAGGCTTTCACACCCTCAGCACTGAGAGGCACATCGACCCTTCACCCTGACCAGTTCTACACCTGTCAGCAGGGCTTTGGGGAAGCTCGCCTCTCGGGTTTGAGCAAGTCTGGGATGCCTTGGGATTTAGACTTTCTTTGAGAATCGTTAATGACATGTAGAGTATTTTAAAATGCAGAAAAATAACTTTCCATTAAAATGATATAAATTATTCAATTTCTAATTTCCACATGTAATAGATAGTACGGGATTAAGATGCTGTTGGGCCGGCCGAGTGGCACATTGGTTAAGAGCTGGCTTGGGACGCCAGTGGCCCACATATGAGGGCCAGTGACACTGCCCTTTACAGCTAACAACAGTTCCACCTGGAACTGGGTTGCGCGAGCCCCGGCGATGGTGTAGGCTGCAGCCCCTGCTGCAGTGGGCTGCCATAGGCTACAGTGAGTGGCTGGCAGCTGGCAGCCAGCGTGAGCTGCCAGTGGCCGTGGTGAGTGACCATCCAGAGGCCGGCAATTGATCTGCTTCATCCGGGAAGAGTGCAATGACAATACCAACATGGGCCAGTGAAGCGACATCCTCCACAACTAGACTGAAGAACAAAAAGACAGCAACTTGTCTGTTCCCCTCCCCCAATTCCCCAATAAAATCTTTAAAAAAAGATGCTGTTATAGTTAGCATAATACCCATAAACTGAAACTACATAATTTTGAAGCCCCAAATTTAGTTAGCTTTAGCATTACTTTAAAAAAAATAGCTTCAGATATACATTATATATCATAAAATTCACCCATTGTGATTCAATGATTTTTTTTTAGTGAATTTATATAATTGTGCAACTACACAAAATGTTTTAGAACACTTCCAATATCTCAAAATGTTTCCTAATGCGTGTTTGTGGCCAATCCCCATTCCTACCCCTACCCCAGGCAACTACTGATCAGCTTCATGTCTATTGTTCTGCGTTTCCTAGAAATTTCATATAAATGGAATCATATAATATGTATTTTTGTGTCTGGAATCTTTCACTTAGCATGTTTTTGATGTACATCCATGTTGTTGCATCAGAAGTTCATTCCTATTTAATTGCCGAGTAATATTCCATTGTATGGGCATACCCTGTTTGTTTATCCATTCACCATTTGATGGATGTTTGTATTGTTTCCAGTCAGCTATTATGAATAATGTTACTCTGAACATTTGCTTGCAAGTCTTTTGGAGACCCATGTTTTCATTTCTCTTGGATAGGAGTGAAATTGCTAGGTTTATATGGTATACTCAAATATATATATTCAACTGTTAAAGAAATTGCAAACTGTTTTCCAAAGTAGCTGTACAATTTCATATTCCTACTAGCTATATAGGAGAATTCAAATTTCTCTGCATCATCACCAACAGTTGGTTTTATCAATCTTTTTGATTATAGCCATTTATAGTGGTATCTCATTATGAGTTTGATTTGCATTTCCCTGATGACTAATGATGTCCAGTACCTTTTCATATGCATATTACCCAGTTGCATATCTTCTTTGGTGAAATGCGTATTCAAATATCTTGCCCAATTAAAAATCGGGTTGTTTTTCTTCTTCTTACTGAGTTGTAAGCATTGGTTTTGTGATTTTTGTTATGTACTTAAGTTAGGGGTGGTAGTTTTGGTTTTCAAAGACTTCTCTTTGTCTCTTATTTTGGAACTAGATACAGCTGAAATAATTCTCCAACCCAAGTGAAATTCGCTTTGCCAAATAGTCATTGAAATGGTTCATTATTCAGAAGAGACAACCATGTGAGCGGATGCCCATGCCTGGGTCTGGCATAGCCCTGGAGCCCTGGGCCCTGTCATGCACTGAACATTCTTTGAGGGACTTTTCCAATTCGAAGATGATCTGAGATGCTGCAGGATTTTTTTTTTTTTTTTTTTTTTTTTTTGTGAGGGCAGTGTTACTGGCCCTCATATGTGGGACCCGAACTGAGGCCACTGGCTTCCCAAGCCAGCGCTTAACCACTGCACCACTCGGCCGGCCTGCAGGATCTCTTAATCATGTATTTTGCCCAGTGTCTGGAGAGTGGTTCTCTTTTTTTTCATTTATTTTTTATTTAATAAGTACTTTTGAATGCCTGCAGCACCGTGTTAGCGGTGGTGGGAAATACCTCAGATAGTAAGATATCATCTTTGTCCTTGAGAAAATATAAGCATACACAAACACAACAACAATGCAACGAAATATATGATTAAGTACAGAATGAATCGTTACACTGCAATGCCAGGAAGTGTTTGCTTAAGACAATTGAGTAACCCCAAAATATCAGTATTGAATTAAGGGTCAGCCACCTGGGTCACTTCCCAGTCTATGAAGATTACTGAAACAAAGGGAAAAAATAGAGAAAACATTTAAAAATAATTCCCCTCCTAAAAAGTGCTATGTGTGTGAAAGGGGGACTTACAGCAGAGTGAGAGACCTGGAAGGGCTTCCTCTAATAGGTGGTGAATTAGTAGTACATTGTCTCCCCGAGGGGCTGGATCTAGGGGCTGGATCTAGTTCACAACTGAGCTTTTGTTTCAGGGAACTTGAGTTTGAGGTTAGAGATAAAATGTATGAGGTCTGTGAGGAAAGGCCACACTGGTCCCTAGTGCCCTTCCCCTCAGGCAGTGTATGGGTCCCTGAGGAGGTGGCCCTGCAGATGATAATGGATGCTGTCTGAAAGCTGAGGCAAAAGCAATTCCTGAGAGCTGGAATGGTCCGGGAAGACATTTTGGAGAAGGTGGGGTTATACTGGATGAAGAAAGGGTAGGATTTAATAATTGAAAAAGAAGATATAGAAGGCTTTATGATGTAAAATGCTCTTCAAAGAACTACCTGCTTATGTAGCAACACTCTGAGGAAAATTGTTTCCTACGGTTGACCACCAAGGACAAACTTAGAGCAGTTTAAGAATATCTAAATTGAAAACAATTATCTTACCTAGAATTACATTTTTTTTTTTTCTGCCAGGAAATTCCCCCAATCCCCTTCATCAGCAGTAGTTCTACTTGCATCTTTTTCTCCCCTCAGATCCCAGTGGTGACAGTTACAGATGACACAGCTCTGGGGTCGGCAAAGGAAACAGCTTGCAGGATTGTTGGAAAGAACCCCGTTGAGAGGAGCACAAATGGCCGCCTTAAAGGGTGTGAAAAGAGCTGCAAAAATGGATTCAGCAAGAAACATTGTAAAGACAAAAGCCCCCTGTGTGATGGAGTCGGGGCTGCTATGGTGGAAAGTAGGGTCAGCTGAGGAGAGGGTGAGCTGGCCATGCTCAGTTCCTGGTTTTGTGTTTGTGCCGGATGGTGGTGGAAACTCATGTCCCTTTGTTGTAAACTTGAGCCCATTTTGTCCAAGGGTCAGTGCTCAGCTGGGGCTATGACTTACTGGATGAGAAAAGATGAAAGACTCTCTTTGGAGAAGGACACTCAGTGCATGACACGAGGACATGCTTGTCAACATTAGGAGGTGAGAGTTCATGAAGATTGTGAGGCTAATGCCGAGTACTCTGCTGTCCTGGGAGGTGGTTTTAGGGAAAGGCCACAGTGGTGGAATGAATAGTTAGTTCTTGACTTGGGGTCCAAGTCAGTCAACAGAGCCTTGCGAAGTGAGTGCACTGGCTAGGCTTCTAAAAGCTCCCCAAATGTGACACACCATGTATCTTCATTGCTTTGTTTCAAAAGGAAAAGCTCCTTGTTGAATTTGGTGTCACCTTGCAGAAAGCAAAGTGAAGCACTTTTTTCATCAGTAGAAAAGTTGACCAGTTTTTTAAGAGGCTGCCCCATCACACTGCTAGGGTTGATTCCTAGCCTGGTCATGTTCTGTGTGGCCGTGGGTTTCCTCCTTCACTCCTCTGAGCCTCAGTTTCTTCATCTCTAAAATAGAGACAACACAAATTACCTAACTCAGAAGGATGTTGATTCAAACAGGGATTTGTTTAAAGTGAGTGCTCAATGTACATGAGAATCCTGCTTGATCAGAACTTAAGGTGAGCAGATACTGTCCATTCATTATTCCCTTGACCAAACATATATTGAGCACCAGCTGTATACCAGGCACTCCATAGATCTGTGCTTTGCAGTACAGTAGCCATTAGCCATACTTGGCTCTTTAAATTTACATCAATTAAAGCTAAATAAAATAAGGAGCCCAATTTCTCAGTTTCCCTACTCACATTACAAGTGCTCAAAGGCCACATGTGGCTGGCTCATGGCTACTGTAATGGAGGGTGTAGCATAGAATGTTTCCATCATTGCAGAAAGCTCTATCGGACAATGCTAGCCTCAATGCTGGGGCTTCAGCAGTGAGCATAGCAGGTATATATGCTTGATCTAAACATGGATTTTTGAGAAATCCAAACTTTCGGGTGTGCTTTGTTTTCTCCCAGGAATAGGACCATAGGGCATCTACACAGTGGGTTATTGGAGTGTCATAAGTAATTAGCAGAGGTTTCATGAGGTATGTGCATGACTTTATTAATAAGGACTCTCCTATTAATAAGAAGGATATGTGCTCTGGAAAGTTTTTTGAAATCCCCATTAAATGTTGGGAATGGGCAGCCAGATAAATGACACCCCTGCCCACTTTGAGGTCATCACAGATACTTAGGTAGCAGATGTCACAGATGAGGTTGGAGTGATGCCCGGGCAGGAATGCAGCCTTCGCTCACAGGAGACCTTTCCTTAGTCCTCTCAGCAGCCCTGCCAGGCTTTCCCTCCTTTTGCCCAGAGCACAGACAAGCAAAGGAAGGCAGTGGTGGGAAGGGACTAGATGCAGGGCTCTTAGAAAACCTGAGAGAATGCACACAAGCCAGTTCCTGGGGGAGGAAGACTGACTTCACGGGAAGGTCGCTTTCTACCCTACTGCAAACATACTGTGTAATTCTGAGAAATGAGGTTTCTGACCGAATTCCTTCTTTTTCCAATCCTCATGTCCTTTCCTTCATCTGAAGGGAAAGGCTAAATAAGGACTAATGCACAAACCCTCAAAGAATAGGTAATTACTTTTTTGCTAGTTATTAATATTGCTTTTTTTCCCTTCAAGTTCCATTCACTTTGTGAAAGCAACATCCATTTGCGTGACTGTTAACCGGAACTGTGAAATTCCAGCTAGTCGGAGCTCGGAGGGAGAAGTGAGTGTGCATTTGTGAGGGTGTGAGCATGCGCGTGCGCACACACGCCTGAGTGTATCTCTGACAGAATGTCTCTTGACTGAAGTTAAGGGCAAAGTAAGGATTTTAGATTACTTGTTATTTATTTATTTTTAATTTTTTAAATTTTTTCTGCTTGTTATTTAAATGTGTCATTGTCAGCTCCTCTCATCTCTTGCCTGAATATGAATGACTAAAAGTAGGTGGTGGAAAATGAGATTCTTTCCCTGGCTGTGTCTCTTCCCCTTTTCCAATAGAGCTGGGGCACCAGAGGAGGAACAAGCTGCAGGTATAAACATGTAGGGGGGAAAATCCCACATGGTTCTGTTTGTCTGAACTTCTGCTCCCTCCAGCACCACCCACGTGGGACATTAGTTTATGCCACACAATAATGCTCTCAGAGACTCCTGGGGGTTTAAAGCCTGTGGAGACATAGCCTGTCTGGCTTGATATGCACAGCCTTTCACATTTAGGGCACAGAGGCAGTCTCGCTTCCCCCAGGAGGCCAAGGGATACCCCAATGCTGCATTTGTCTGTGGAACTGAGACTTAGCTATTCGTGCTTACCTAAATGCCGTGGGCCGTCGTCCCCAGCCTGCGTGCATGGGGAATTGCTTGGGGGATGTGCACCGAGCAGCTGACGTTTGCTTTTCTCTTTTGCAGCCTCCATGACCTAGAAAGGTACTGACAGGTGTACTCATCACTTCCAGGGTGGGGAAGCCAGTGGGATTGCACTGGCCACATGCTCTGACAGGGGCGTCCCTGCTTCACCATCCATTTATTGAGTATCTACAATGTGCACACTATATTTTAGGTAATAGGAAGTGAGAAAAGGTCAAAGATGTATAAAACCTGGTATCTGCTCTAAAAGAGCGTATAATCTATCCAGAACCTACCTCTTACTTTTGAAATGAGAAGAGGAACTAACATTTTATTGAGCCCTTCATGTGTACCAGGCCCAGAGTCTAGCATTGTGCAGTATCATCTCATATCCACCTCACAGCCAAACTTCAAGGTGAGCATATAGCAAGCACCTCCATCTTACACCTGAGAAATTTAACTATAGAGAGGTTAAATATCACTTGTTGATTCTAAGACTTTTTTTTTTCACACTGTAGCATCTAAAATGGGGATATGTCTTACAATCGGTGTTATGTCACTGTTTAATTAGCAGAGACTTTTCTTTCTTGATAGTAAGTAAAATTATTGTAGGTCTTTGCAATGGTGTCGTACAATAGATTCTGCAAATAGGGTATTTTGTTAGGTTCGCCCAGCTGAAAAGAAGTGGAATCAGAATTCGACATGCCTGACTCTGAAGCTTGTATGTTTACCCTCAGAACCTGCTGCAAAATCTGTGGTCCGGTTATGCTCTCCTTTATGACTGCTCAAAGGCTGTGTGATTTTCACAGAAGAAGCATGAATAGGGGCAAATGAGTGGGCTGGAGCTCACATCACCTGGTTCCATAACTGAGGAGGCAATAGCACAGGGAGCTGCATATGGCAAACAGGATGTTGAAAGATTGAGCAACAGTTAATTATCTTCCTTTCTCTGTTGATTATAAACTCTTTTTTTTTTTTTTTCTTTTAAAGAGGCCAGCAACAAATGGCAAACTGTGGTACAGGTAAGATAGAAACAAGAGTAATGCGTTCCCTCTTTTGTTGTGGTGTGCTCTGGGCTGAGTGTGGTGTTTTTCCCTGCAGGGATCCATTAGGGATATGACAGTTGCCCACCCACCACATGACTGAGTTCTGGGAAGCCCCCAAGTGCAGGCTGTGTGTTTATCATTGTCTCAGTGCACTATGGTCAAAACCCCTAGGTATGAGGTAGGTCTGAATTCCACGGCTGACCTGGATTCTGAAAGCAGTGCCCAGGACTAGAGGGGGAGAAACAGCTGCCACCGTTTACATACCCTAGATTGATCTACACAGCCCCCACATGCTTAAAGAAACCTGGTCTCGTGGCCTTCGACTAAGCCGTTTTCCTGAGTAACTGATGTCCACAGCAGAGAAGTAGAAGGGAGACTGGCCAAGTGACTTGGCATCTCCCAGGAGGCCGCGTGGAGCGGAGAGAGAATACTCCTGGTGACCTGAGTCTCAGAGGAGCTGAGTGGCTTGTCGGCATTCACACAGCTGATTGATGACAGCCAAGTCAGGGCCAAGCTGGGCTCCAGAGAGTGTTTCTTTCTCCCTTTTAGATATTTAATCACTCAGGGCCTGTGTTTCCCCAACAATGAGGAAAATGGGGAGGTTGACTTCTGGGAAGCTCTCCTACAGAAATAACGTCAAATAACTTTGAAAAAAAACCCTGTATACACAAGAGTATTCAGTGAAGCCTTATTTATATTACCAAAGCCCTAGAAACAAACACAAATTGTTCACAGTAAGGAAACGGTTAGGTGAACATGGTAAATACAGTTGATTAAATAATAAATAGCCATTGGAATTATGTCTAAGAAGACTATAGCAGCATAGGGATTTTTTAATAATATAATTATAGGTAAAGAAAAAGAATACAAAAATATTTGTATATTATGATAGCCTTGTATAAAACATTCATGCCCAGAAAATTAAAATCTGATAGGTAATCAGCCCACATCCAATGGGGCTGCAGGATTTGGATTTTTATTCTTCTCTAAATTTTCAATTTTTAAAAATATGGTCTTAGTGGAAAAACTAAATTTGTTTTTCAAAAGAAAGAGATAATAACGTGGACAAAATTGTTTGGTTGGGATGACTCTCCAGTTCTTTCATTCTGTGAGGCTTTGAATCTCGGACAGCTGTCCCCCGGCATGTGCAGAAGTTTATGGTGAAGCAAAAATGAGTCCAGCATTGGCCGAAGGGAAAAAGGTGGTTTTCCAGGAAGTGGGAATGGGTGTATAAAGGCCCAGGAGCTCTGCTGTTGTGCAGAGGAATCATTGGTTGTGACTCTGAGTTTGGGGAGAAGCCATAGGCTCTTGGTCGTAGGGTGATTTATTTGTAATTCTAACCTTGTGTGGCCAGAACCCAAGTGCTGCTGGATAGGGCTAGGGCGGGCCTGTCATTTTCCTGGTCTCCTGATCTTATCCCAGGCTGGGAAGAGAAGCTCTTGCTGGCTTCAGCCTTCCCAAGAAATATAGGAATGTTGCAATTGCAACATTTCCAGTTTTCATTTCCCCTTTTCTTCGCAGGGAGTTTTCTTTTTAGCCAAACCTGTGCTGGCGTAGATGGTGAGAGCAGTCAGTGTGAGAACCCTCATTCTGAGAAACTTCATCACCCTCTGCTGGAATTGCTTTCTGGGACGTGGGAGTGGGGGTGGGGATGGGGGGGTGAGGTGATGTGCTGCCACCAAAAGGGTGTTGGCTGGGACCCTGGACAGGTGGCTCTTGTTTAGATGCCACAACTAATTAGCTGGGTGGCCTTGGGCAGATGACCTCACCTCCTAGATTTCCTCTTCATTACCCATAAAATGTAGGCATCACAGTGGGTTTATGAGTCCCTGGCAGTTCCCACCTTGTCTATCTATTCCCGATAACTCACTTTGAAAGCTTGGCACTGACTGGGCAAAATTATTTGGTTTGGTAAATATTTATAAGTGCTGTTTTATTATCACTGCTGTCAGTTGTATTTTTTTTTAATCTGTTACACAAACATACATAGCTCTCCTTTATAACAGGAAGTAATCTTTCCTTTATCTGCAAGGGAGGAGATGCCTGCATTCCAGGGGCAAAGGGGCATGGATGGTGTAGCTTAGTGGGAAGGCTGCTTGTCGGCAGTATGTGTGTGTGCCCCTGTGTGTATGTGTGTGTCCGGGTGTGTATGTATGTGTGTCCATGTGTGCGTGTGTATATATGTGCGTGTGTTGTGCCCGCCCACATGCATTGTGCTCTTGAAGGTGTGGAGGTTTTTTCCCCTTTAATGTCACTGCTGAGAACATATCTGTAAGAGTAGCTGCTACTACCGGTTTCAAGCCAGAAATTCAGTGGGGTTTGATATGATTTCTGGACACAGATTTATCAGCACAGTGGGCATTTGGGGTTAGCTTGTTCTGCAGGTGCCCCATTAAGCAGATGGTGCTTCATTGCTAAGGAAGGATGTAGTTTTGCCCAAGAAGAACTACTGCACTGTCAGCCGCAGATCAAAGGGATATTCATTCCCAGCAACTCCGGGCCAGAAGTTGTACTGGAGGCAGTTTATGGGAGGCCAGAGGGAGGGAGACAGTTACTCACACTTGAGAAATTGGCTGGGTGCAGCCACTTTTCACATCTGTGTCCGCCCAAGATGGGACCCTTCTGCATGTAGTCCCCCTTCCCAAAAGGTAGAGCACAAGATATGAATCAAGTCCCTTGTTACTACTGATCATTGCCCTAGCAGAGGAATGAGTGCCGCTTTCAGGTCGGCATAAAGCCAGAGAGGGTCTTGAAAGGAAAACAGCTCTGTGTACTTCTCCCATCCTTTCTTGCTGTTATCTCCGAACTCAGATGGAAAATCCATGCCATATGGCAACATTAAGAAGGCAAAAATATCATCTTGCACCTTCCATAGAGTTACCCGAGCAAAGATTCAGGTACCAGCGGAGAAGGACGTTGCTGATCGAGGCAGTATCTGTGCCCGTGTGGGACATTTTTGGGTCACCGTAGACTCAGGGGTTGGCTCCCGTCTTTTCCAGCACTAATTTTACACTTGCTTTCAGTGTTTGAACAGTGATTATAAATGGGAAGAGTTCCTGAGGTCCCACCTAAACTGAGAACCCTCTGGGTTCTTACCAAGGAGACACTTGGTGTGATGACAATGTCCTGAATCAGATGGGTGTTGTATAACCCAGGTTTCATTTTACATTTTACATGCTGATGGTGCATGTGGATCTTTTTCTCTTTCCTTAACATTCTCAGGGAGACAGAAGCCATGGCGGAGTCCTATTCCTGATGCTAACTCGCTTTGTGGCCTGACATGGTCTTTTAATATCGCTAGTCTCACTTGCTGTTATAAAATGAGGGATTCATTTACAATGGTTCTCAAGGTTGCATGTTAGGAACCCCTGGGAAGGTTTTGAACATCCTGATGTCCAGGCTGCACCCCCAACCAATTACGTAAGAGTCTCTGAGGGTAGGAACTAGGCATTTGGTGGTTTTTGTGTTGTTTTGTTTTTGTTTTTTTATTTTTTATTTTTTGAGGGCAGTGTCACTGGCCCTCACATGCGGGACCCGAACCGGGGCCGCTGGCCTCCCAAGACCAGCGTTTAACCACCACGCCACTCGGCTGGCCCAAAACATTTTTCTTTTTTTGTTTTTTTTGTTTTTTGAGGGCAGTGTCACTAGTCCTCATATGTGGGACCCGAACCAGGGCCGCTGGCTTCGCAATCCAGGGCTTAACCAACGCGCCACTCAGCCGGCCCGGCATTTGGTGTTTTTAAAAGCTCCTCAAAGTTACGGAGCTTCGTTTAAAACAGTGCTTCTCAAACTTTAATGTGACCTGAGTCCCCTGAGCATCTTGTTAAAATGATTCCTTAGGTCAGGATGGGGCCCGAGATTCTACATTTCTAACAAGTTTCCAGGGGTATTGATGCTGCTGGTTCACAGACCAAGCTTTGAGGAACAAGGTGTAGGATCAAAACATGAGCCATGGTACAAGGCACAATAATTCTGTTTGCGAAAATGTGGCACAAGCACTATACTACAGAAATGAACACAGAAGAAGCAGCAGTTATTCTGACAGAGTAAGTCAGGGGTTGCTTCATAGAGGAGGTGGCATTTCAGAGGCACTCGAACGAGGAGGTTTTCTTTGGGCAGATTATGAGTGTGTGTTAGTCAGGGAAACTTCTGATTCTCCAGAGAAATACAACCAACAGGGTGTATGTATGTGAGCGTGTATGTGTGTGTGTTTGTGTGTGTGTGCGCGCACGTGTGTAGATAGATATTTTAACTCTTTTGCAGTGTTGATTTATTTGAAGTGTTTTTTCAAATATGTCAAATCCACAAAAACGTAAAAAGTTGATATTTTGACTATTTTATGAATTTGATAACGACAATTTGAGCTTCCTTGACATAAATGACATTATTTTTATGTATAAAAATTTCCTATTGTTATTCATTCTTGAAAATATAGAAAAATATACATCTGCTTTCCTAAGCTTCCTTTCTGGAAGTTTCCATTCACTGACTGTGGATGGAAATATTCATTCAGATATATCAGACCATCATGGCAAAAGGGTTAAGAAATTGGCTTATGCAGTTGTGGACACTGGCAAGTCTGAGATCTGCAGGGCAGCACAGCAGCCTGGAGACCCAGGGAAGAGTCCATGTTGCAGCTGAAATCTGAAGGCAGCCTGTGGGCAGAATTCTCTCTCCTTTAGGGGTTATCACTCTTTTTCTATTAAGGTCTTCAACTGATTGGATGAGGCCCATCTCCCACTATGGAGAATAATCTGCTTTACTCAGAGACTGGTAATCTGAATGTTAATCTCATCTAAAATATGCTTTCACAGAAACATCTAGAATACCATTTGACCAAATATCTTAGTACCATGGCCTAGCCAAGGTGACACATACAATTAACTATCACAAGGAGGGACAGGGTATTCCAGATTCTTTTGGCCTTTATGAGCCATAGAACTATAGCTGGAGAGGCGGAAGCTGTGGTCCAAGGGAGCAAGAATGATTTCTGGGCACCTCTTCATCTTTGCTGGTGATGTTCTGATCAGTCCTTTGTTCTGCTGTGAATGTAGAAGGGCCAGGCTTCATGGGCCACAGAAGTGGCATGAGCTCAGCTGTGGGTCTGTCTGCTCACCCTCTCCTCTGCCCCTGCCCGTGTAAGCAGTGGAGCCCAGACAAGCATCTGGGTCCTTCCAGTTGCCTGTCTCTGTGCCCAGGGGAAATGGATTAACAGGGAAGAGCACCCAGGGAAAATCAGGTCTGGGGGAAAACCTGTGTGGTGCTGTGCAGCTTTCTTCCTCCCTCTCATGATTTGAGTCTTCTGGAAAAGGAAGAGGAGTGGGGGCAGAGGCACCCAAAAACCTGTAGGCAGGTCACACGCTGTAGTGCAGGGGGCCTAATGTTTTCTGACCCTGAGCCCCAAGAACAAATACATTTTACATCGAGGCACAGTAAACATATAACTATACATGTCTAGATATAGGTAACATATAGGTATGTATATGTGTATAAATAAAATTGAAGAAAATTGAAAAAGTTTTGTGACCTGCAACTTTTAGTTCATCGGCACATGACGCACTATGATATTTTCCCTTCTTTTTTATTTCATTAAGAAGAAGAAAAGCTGGTCCTGGCCCACTGAACTGATTTCGCAGTGCTTAATGGATGGTTACCTGTAGTGAAAATGAGACCCAGACGCTGGTGGAGAGGAAGGAACTTGGAGGGTCTTGTGATCTGAAGCAGCCCTGTCCTGTAGGACTGTCTGTGGGAATGAAATGGTTCTGTTTTGCACTGTCCAGTGTGGGAGCCTCTGGCCCCCTGTGGCTTTTGGGCACGGGAGATGTGGCTAGTGCAAACAAGGGACTGAAATTTAAATTGTATTCCGTTTTAATTAATTTAAGTGTAAGTGTCCGCATGTGGCTAGTGGATCCCACGCTGAATGGCCCAAACCTGGGATACTTCCTTGCCTCTAATGAGTGGTATGGCAAAGAGCCCCTGCTCTCACCACACCCCTTGTCCCACACCCCCAGGCCTCCGGTGCAGCCTCTGTTAACTGGGAGGCTGGACTCACCAGCTCCACCTTTCTGGATTCGGGTGGTCAGGAAAGCCAGCCTTCATGCTTATAGGGGACATACAGTTAGTTAAGTGCCCTGGGTGGTGTTACAGATATCAAGCTTTGCATTTTTAAATGCTTCTTAAGAAACCTTTCCCATCTTCCATTTCAGTGGCTTAATTGCTCACCTGTGTGACTTGACAGTTTGAAAAGAGAGATGCTTTCTGCTTAATGAAATCTTAGCTGCCCATCTTGACCAACTTGCAGAGCTCTGAGGATGGCATTTGCAACCTGAACTGAGGTGCTCTGCTCTCATCACTGGCTTTCTTCTAGAGTAAAGGAAACCTCTTTCCAGGCAGGTAGAATGGCCCACAGGAAGATGACAGTATGAATTCGGGTGCATAGGTTACCATCAGGGTGGGTTTGTTTTGTTTTGCTGTATGTGGTTGGCAAAGCTAGTGATTGATTATGTTTGAAGTTTCGAGGATGACATTTGTTTAGATCCTAGCAGCTGGAATTGGAAAAGACCTATTATTTTATTGACCTCAGGGCCCTGCTGGAAAAATTAAGGACCCAGGAAAGGATCAGGGAAGAGGTGATTTCTTCCTCACTCTCTGGAAAGTTCTGGTAATCAGTCAGCCTTGAGTGACTTGGGCTTTGGCTGGGCACACAACTCAGCTTGTTCTACTTTACAGAAAGCTACTTCTTCTCCTAGGCCCGCATGGTTGAGCAGACTGAAGGTGAGCTGGATGGGAAGCTCAGAGCCTGTTGACTTGTGCTCAGCTGGGAAGAGATCTGAGATGTTCTGCCAGCTCAATTTGGCTCTGATGGAAGGCATAAAAAGAGGGACATAAATTCTAGGAAGAACCCCAATTCATGACATTCAGAAACTGGGAACAATATCACCAGCCCCCACTGGAATTAAATAGCCCCAGGCTGCTAGGAGCATTTATTGTCTTCTTGTTTTTTCCATGTCTAGATAATGAGAGCCATTTTGAAACCAGTGCAATGATAGCATTGAACATGAGCTATGTCAGATCCCCTTATACATAACGGCAACACCTTTTGTTAAAAGTATAGTATTTGTCACGTGCTACACATCTCACTTAAGTCTTACCACTATACTTTTGAAGAAGTGATTATCTTCATTTACAGATGGAGAAACGGAGAGGTTAAGTAACTTGCTCAGTGTTACACAGCTACTGTTCTAACTGGAAGCGTTAGAATCGAACCTGCAGTTCACGCTATTAAACTGCTGTGTTGCCTCTCAATGTCAGCCCTGACAAGCGGAAGGTTGGCCTGCTGTGCGCCATGGTATCGGTGACTCATTGCAACATCCTTGGTACATGTAGATGGTACACGAGGCACATGGTGGCATCACTCTGAGAGGTGGGATGCAGAGTCTCCGCATTCTGGCTTTCTTGGTGGAGGCTGAGCCTGGCTCGTGTGTTTTCTGGGAAGAGCTAAGTCTGGGGTGCGGTGGAGTGATGGAGAAGGAGCCTGCTTTCTCTCTGAAGTCAGAGGGAGGAGTATATGTGAGGGAGAGAGCGTCCCCCATATGTACCAGATAAAGAAAAAAAATAACAGCACATCATTCATAGAGTCAACTGACAGAAACCAGCTGCTGAAGGAGGAATGGTCAATGTGAGGGCAGAGTGGTACCACCTTGCTCTGGAGGGCGGAAGGCATGAGTGGGCCGTGGATGGAAAAATAAGCGGGGAAAGGCTGCTATGGCTCATTAGCCGCCCGAGGCTGCAGTGAAGGAATCACAGCTGTGGTAGCTGACTCAGGAGACCCAGGGTGTTTGTTCCAGATGGCATCGTGCAAGGCTTTGTGCAGGCTGGGCCCGGGAGGGCAGAGGCCTTTAGTGACGCTCTGGTTCTGTGACACCACCGAGAGCGAGCCTGGGGCGCTGAGGGCCACCCATGGTCAGCGCAAGAGCAGCGTTGATGGAGAGCCCACTGTGCACAGGACACTCCTCCAGGGCCATGGAGGAGACTCAAAACATGATGAGATGCATTCCCTGATTCCAAAGGGCCAGGTTGGGAGATCAAAGGTATACATTGTACAAGAACAGAGCCAAACAAAGGCTGTCAGAGTCAGGGTGTGAATGTGCCATTTGGCCTCTCCTGCTGCTCTGCTGCTTGCATCTGGACTTCCAGCATGAGCAGCTCAAGGTGGCCCGCTGTGCCCCAGGGTATCTGTGACTCACTCTGTGCATTCGTATCCTTGGTTCCCAGAGATATGAGCGTCACTGGTGCCCATTACCCGAGAGGTGGGAAACGAAAACTAAGGCAGATTCAGGTCCAGCCAGAGGATGATCCAATTCCCATTTTTTCTCTTTCAAAAACTCTCCATCCAACACCACTAATTGGTGGCTGCTGGGAGTCCCACTGGGATTACTGAGGTCGGGCTCAGGCATGATTCGGCAGTTTATTTTGAGATGTTTCATTTGAGTCTGTTAGAAGCAGTGAGTTGGAGGTCCCTGCCCTCATGGAGTTCACAGTCCCTTGGGGGAGGTGCTGCGATACAGAGTGACAGGGCTGTGCCAGCCTGGGGTCCCTGCCACAGGAGGGAGGGGACAGGTGTGGGCAGTGACATTTGAGTGGAGCTTTAGCGGGGAGAGCTTTCCTGGTGAGGAAGCAGCATGATGGGCAGCCCCATGATGGGCATGGTGTGTTTGGGGAAGGGGCCCGGGGTGACCTGGGGTCAGGCAGTTGTGGGAGCCATTGGCAGGGAACGAAGCTGGAGACACAGAACAGCAAAGGGCTTTGACACCAACCCAAGGAGCAGAATGTTCTCTGGGCAGTGAGGATGAGTGACCCGATGAGCGCTGTGTTTAGAAGACCCCTCGGGTGGCAGTGCAGGAGAGCCTGGAGGTGGTGGGCGCCACAAGCAGGGGACCAGCACTGGTGGTGGAGGCCACTCACTGTGGCTCCTCAGCAGAATGTAATATACTAAACACAGGCGATGGAAACGTAGACCCCAGAGGGCAGGATTAGGGACGTGGAAGGAGAGAGGAGAGGAGAGGCTGAGGAGGGAAGAGCTTTTTCCACTGGGGGCTACTGTGTGTGACCCTGAGGGACAAGAAATAAACATATGAGTCATTGCAATGACCTAGATCTGCTGACACACCACTCCAAAACCATAATAAGCATTTGTTTTGCTCACCAGTCTGGAGGCAGATTAGGCTCCAGTAGAGAGCTCTCTCTCAGGATTTTTCATGCCATTGCAGTCAGATGGTGGCTGGGCCTGGGATCTTCTTGCAGGCGTATCACACACCTGTCTGGTACCTGCACTGGGAGGACGAGATAACTGGTGGCTGCAACAGTTGGGGCTCTCAGTTCCCCACCACCTTCTCTCTCATTGCTCCACATGGGATTTTAGGGGTGACTGGACTTTTTTTTTTTTTAGCTGAGTCATCCTGCCACCTGTTGGCAGCTCAGCTCGGGCTGGGCATCGAACTGCTGTTGCTCAGAGCTCAGCTCGCACTCTTGAGCGAGCTCTTAACCAACTGAGCCACTTGGCCGGCCCTATGGACTTTTTACGTAGTGGCCAGAGGCTGCCAAAGCCAGTATCCCCAAAGAAACTGGCAGATTCTGCTGTTTGACTTTTTCTAAGCAGGGCTCTGAAGTTGTCACTCCTGCCTCATTGTGTGCATTGAGGTGGTTACAAAGACCCCAGGCTCAAGGGGAGGGAAATATATCATCTGTCTGGATGAGAAGGACATCAAGGAATTTGTGGGTGCGTTTTCAACCTCCCACCGCAAGTATATAATTAAATTTATCAGGGCATTTTTTTTTAGCGGGGATAAAATAGTGGCATAACTCTTAGCAGCCTTGAGTGTATAAATGACCTGAATCCTACCTAAGGAAGTGGAGGGGGGCCCTCTAAATTAGAGATGTAGACATATCCCTTAGAGATACGAGGGTTACTGCCAGAGTTAATTGTTGTCCTAACTTGGTTTTTTCCTCTGAAAGAACATTGTCTGGATTCCGTGTCTGAGTTTAGAGGGAACAGAACCTGTGGGACCATTGCTGACCAGGGTGGCACCAGGATGGCATTGCCCTGAGGCCCCGAGGGAGTCGAATGGGAACAAATAGACTACTCAGTGCTTCATGGAGTTGAGCATAGGCGGGAGTGGAGGAGTGTTTCAGAATTGGTAGTGTGAGTGGTGAGGCCGTGTTTGGGTCTGTTAAGTTGGCACCAAGCGTGAACCCCAGTGTTGGGGGAAGGGCACTGATATAAGAGAGCTATGGAAATCTAGACAACATGCAAGATGGTGGTGACGAAGGCCTGAGCTTAAAGGCATCATTTCTCAGCATTGCTCTAGTGCCCAGAAGTGTTAAAATATAACAATAATGCATAATATAATAATAAAGGCCTCCTCTTGTTGCTTGCTTTAGTAGTGTCCTGGGGCTGCCATAATACTACAAAACAGGTGGCTTAAAAACAGAAATTCATTGTCTCACCATCCTAGAGGATGGAAGTCCAAAATCAAGGTGTTGTTAGGGTTGGTACCTTCTGAGGGCTGTGAGGGAGAGTCAGTTCCAGGCCTCTCTCTTGCTTTTGGCGGTTTGCTGGCAATTTTGGGTTCTTTGGCTTGTAGATGCATCACTAAGCTCTCTGACTTCATCTCCACATGACATTCTCCCTGTGCATGGGTCCATCTCCAAACTTCCCCTTTTTCTTTTTTTAAAGATTTTATTAGGGAATTGGGGGAGGGGAACGGCATTGAGGAATTGGGGAAGGGGAACAGACAAGTTGCTGTCCTTCTGTTTTTCAGTCTACTTGTGGAGGACATTGCTTCACTGGCCCATGTTGGTATCATCATTGTGCTCTTTCCAGGTGAGGCAGTTGCTTGCCGGCCATTGGATGCCACTCACAGTAGCTCAAGGCAGCTCATAGCAGCTCACGAAAGCTCACACTAGCTGCCGGCCGGCTCCACTGTGGCCTATGCTGGTGACTCATGTGGTCGCCGGTGACTCATGGCAGCCCAGCTCCAGGTGGAGCTGTTGTTACTCATCTTAGCTGTAGAGGGTGCAGCGTCACTGGCCCTCATGTGGGATCCGAACCAGTGCCTTCTGCTCAGAGCTGGTGTCCCAAGCCAACTCTTAACCAACAAGCCACTCAGCTAGCCCCAAACTTCCCCTTTTTATAAGGACCAGTGATATTGGATTAGGGCTCAACCCTAACAACCTCAGCTTAACTTGGTCATCAGTAAATTAATCTATTTTCAAATAAGGTTATATTCTGAAGTACAGGGGTTAGGACTTCAATATCTTTTGGGGGTCACAGTTCCACCCATAGCAATTGTTAAAGATGGGACAGAATCTCTGGATCATTTTTGTGTGTTCCTCTCTTCCTCTTGTCCACCTTGCTTTTGATGATCAAAACACTGGTCTAATCTATCAGTTACTATCATGGCTGTCTCTTGGGCTTTTCTTCTCACCACTCTATATCACTTCTTACAAGAAATCACATCAGAAATGCTCCCTTTCAATTCACTTCTTTTGCCTAAGGGACAATGGGATGTTTTTCTGGCTGCCTTGGTGATAACATTTAGGACAATACTGCCCTGACAAAGCAGTTCCATGTCATCTCATTTTAATCCTCATAACAACCCTGCAATGCAGGTGTCAGCACCATTTTGTAGAGGTGGAAAATGGGGCTCAGACAGTTTAGGTCGCTTGTTGAAGGTCATATAACTAATCAGAAGGACTGAAGTGAAGATCAGCCTGACTTTTCCATCAAATCAGACCACCTTATGAGTTCAGTGGAAACGTTATTAATTATATCTCTATTTCAGAGGAGCTTGGAAATGGTTTATAAGATTGTATATAACACAAAGAGGGGTTTTAAACATACACAAAGAGGAAAACAGGACCAAGGGAATAGGAAACAATGCATTAGATTAGGATTTTAGTTGTCCGGAGTTCAAACATCCTTTTGGATGAGCTGAGACCTCTAGGTCTGTAGGATGGGCGAAGCTGATGGGAAGGAGTGAAATCATCTTTTTGAACCACTGACCCCAGTCTGGGCTCCAGGAATCATATCTGAAACGTCTGCTGTTGCCTGGATAGAAAACGCTTCTTGGTTTCAACTGAAGGCTGTCGCTGAAGTAGCTCAAGCGAATGATTTAAGAGCTCTAAAAACTGAGCCAGTGAAAGCACTGTGTTCATTTTTCTTGCCAGGACAGGCTGACAGCCACTTCCAAAGAACATAAGTTAAAGAATCCAGTTTAGAACTACACTGAGGATGCCTTACTTACTCTGAATCACATCCAGCTGCAGAAATTTGTGAGAGATGATTGCTAACACTTGGAGAGAAATACCCAGTTTCCATCAATAATCAATAATGCTTCTAACACAGGAGAAGTATCAAGTGTGGCATTATCCAGACCCAGGCTCTAGTCCCGGCTCCATCACTGCCTGGGCATGTGACTGTTTCGCTTTATCAATTTTCCAAAGAGTTGCTGAGGCCCCTGGGTTGGGGATGGACAAGGGACTTGTTAAAAATGGAGACTCTTGGGCACTAGGCTGTAATATTGGGTGCCACTGTTGGATGGGAGAGCCTTTTTAGTTATTAGGCTTATTAATCATCATCCCCAAACATGTATTGAGTATCTGTTGTCTACAGGGCACAGTTTTGTATGCTGTGGAACTTTTAAGAGACCATTCCTCCACTTTAGACTCTGGAAAATTACAGAAAGTCCAGGTCACCTCTCAAATCCCTGGCAGGTGCCCATTTGCTTCTGGCAACTCTGACTCAGGATCCACAGGAGGGAGCAGGTCAGGGAAGGTTAAGTTCCCCTTGCAGGCTGGCACGTTCCACGTCAGGGAGACGTGGCGTTGAGCCACATAGCTACACAGTGTTGCCCCTTGGCCTCATGTTTGTGATAGAAGCCCCATTGTTGCTTTTCCCATATGAACCACCAAAGTCATCTCTTGGTCACGGGAACAAGGAGGAGAGGGAATGTTCCACACGTATGTCAGCAGAATGAATGCCCTTGCAAAGTGTTCCCCAAACTCCTCTGTTCAGGTACCCCAGAGTGGGGGTGGGGCATCTCTTGTAGGACAGTGAAGTCTCATTGAGGTCTCTTGTTCGTATTTTAAGAATTCATGTGAACTTTTTATTCTACTCAATAATGTCCCCGCGATTGTCTCAATGTGAACGCTTTTATTCAGAAGAGGCTCCCACCCCGCCTTGTGCATGTGTGGGGAGGTGATGCAGTGCCCCAGTCTGTGAAGCACAGCTCTGGGAGGCCGGACATAGGATCCTAACCTCCTGTTCAAGATCCATCATCTGCAACAAGAGAGCCATTGAGATCTGTCCATATATTTATTTAGAGTCTTGCTTTATTCTAGAAAGGATTAGAGGTGGCTGCAATGTGTAGTTTATAAACTTGTATGTCATGGGCAAAAGAAAGTGGGATAAACCTGATCTGTAGTCATGAGAACATTTATTTATTTTTTATTTTTTAAAGATTTTTATTGGGGAATTGGGGGAGGGGAACAGCTTTGGGGAATTGGGGAAGGAGAACAGACAAGTTGCTGTCCTTTTGTTCTTCAGTCTAGTTGTAGAGGATGTTGCTTCACTGGCCCATGTTGGTATCATCATTGCGCTCTTCCTGGGTGAGGCAGATCAGTCACCTGCCTCTGGACGGCTGCTCACGGCAGCTCTTGGCAGCTCACACTGGCTACTGGCTGCTCACGCTGGCTGCCACCCACTCACTGTAGCCTATGGCAGCCCACTGCAGCACGGGCTGCAGCCTACACCGTCACCGGGACTCGCACAACCCAGCTCCAGGTCAAACTGTTGTTCACCATCTTAGCTATAGAGGACAGTATCATTGTCCCTCATATGTGAGATCTGAACTGGGGCTGCTGGCGTACCAAGCCAGCTCTTAACCAACGTGCCACTTGGCCAGCCAATGACAACATTTATGAAATGTTTTTTATAGCTAAGGCAATCTTTAAGAAGCCTCACTTCCTCTTGAGCCTTTGGGATGATGGTTCAAGGCAGGGTGGGTGTGCTTTGGGCGTCTTCTATGACCCAGATCCACCATGGGCTGAGGGCTTCTCCAGGACTGACTGGACTGAACAGGCGCATCCTCAGCCTGTCAGAACTGCTGTACTAAAATCACACCCGGCACTATTTTAATAAGGGTAATTAGCAGTAGTCAAGCTAGAGGAGTGGTTCTGCTAAACTCCCATACAGCCTCTTTGAAAATGCTGTCCACAGAGGCCTGGCCAGGCAGATGTTACACTGTGACACCAGGGCGTTCAGGCACGGTGCTTCTGTTGGTCAGTCCCCTTCCCTTAGGGGGTTCCTGCGGGCGGGTGTTTGAACACAAAAGTGCAAGAAGGCTACGGCAATTTGACCCGCACTTTCCTGACCTAATGTGGCTCTCTGTGTGGGTGTCCGTGCTGCATTTGGCTGAGACACTTATTGCTCTTCTGCAGGGGCTTCCTTGGTTGAAACAGAATGTCAGGTGGCCTGGGCAGGGCACTGCAGGTGGGTAGTGACAGGACTTTTGGCTTGCTATTGTTTTTGCGCCGATGATACACCCTCTTGCCCGCAGTTTCAGACATTTCCCTGTCAATCTGTCAATCTTTGGTGAGATATCATGAGGATTTTCTCTTTAGAGTAACGTGTGTTCACATCTCTGGTGTTTCTACAACCAAATTCAGACCTGAGATGGGGGCCTTCCCACTCTCATGGTAGCCTCCCAGCTTGGACGATTCTTCATGGCTTCTGTGAGCTGGGGTTGGCCTCGCTCTCAGGAAACAAAATCCCGATGGGCGTCTGGAATTACCAAGGTGATTTAGTGATAGGGACTTCTGAAAGAACTAGCCCTGAGCGTAAAACTCAGTTCGGATCAGGTCAGAAACCTGAGCCACAGCACACCTCTCAGGGTGTATCTGTTCACTGCCAAGCTCTCAGAATTTTTGAGGAGGTGTGTGCCTCTACTTAGATACTTGCTGGGACAAGAACCTGGGGTGGCAGGGCATGTGTGTGTCTGTGGGGTGGGGGCAGTGTGACAGCCACACATGCAGAGAGATTTAGATCAGAGGGACTCAGGTGACTAAACCCTTAACTCTAGCAGGAGCCACACAGTACCCGATGGTATAAAATCTCATCCAAATACATTTATAATCTATTTGTGGTTTTTCATTTCACAGCAGCCAGAGGTTTGCTGTGAGCGACAGCCAGAGAGTGAAGCTAAGGTCCTGGGGTCTGAGGAAGCTCCCCTACTCTCCCGCCCTTGACTCTTGCTCTGGCCTCCCACGTGGGGCCACCTCTGTGTCCCTCTTGCAGCCCACAGAAGGACTGGGAATTGTGGGCATCAGTCTCAGCTGTCATCTCTGAAGCATGAACGGGCCTCGGTGAGGGGGAGGTGGAGCATGCCAGTGGTGGGCTCCTGCATGGAGAGGGAGGTTTCCGTGTTGTGGGTGATGTGTGAGTGTGAGGACACATGGACAGCAGTTGTACTATTGCCCATTCTAAGGAGCTAGTGGGTAACGTGGACCTGTGTCTTCTCTTGATGTCTTGTTTTCTCGGTTTCTTTTTTGTCGGTTTTAAAAGAAGTAGTCGCCGAAAGCCCAGGAAGTGGGATTTGGGGACGTGCCAGTGAGCAGGAAGCCCCATTAGTGTCCTGGATCTCTTGCTCCTCAGCCCAACAAGGGTGCGCCATTGTGTTGTGTGTGCCTGCGTCTCTGTGGGGCTGTCTGTGAGGAGATACTGGCTGTGCTGCTTCCAGCCAGTTCCTTTTACCAGCTCCATGGGCTTCTATTCGTCTGCTGGGGTGGCCATAACAAAATACCACAAGCTGGGTGGCTTAAACAACACACATTCATTTTCTCCCCGTTCCGGAGGCCAGAGGTGGAGAACAGGATGTCAGCAGGGCTGGCTCTCTCTGAAGCCATGAGGAAGGATCTACTCCAGGCCTCTCTCCCAGTTCCTGGTCGTTTGCTGGCCATCTTTGTCATGCCTGGGCTTGTAGAAGTGTCGCCCCATTTCTACTTTCATGTCTGATGGTGTCCTGCTTGTGTGCATGTCTGCCTCTATGTCCAAATGTCCCCTTTTTATAAGGATGCCAGTCATTGGATTAGCGCCCACCCAGACACCTCATTTTAGGGTGATCATCTGCAAAGACCTCCTTACCAAATAAAGTCACGCACAGGTCCTGGGGGTTAGGACTTCAACACCTTTTGTGGTGGTGGGGGACAATTCAACCCCTCAGAGGGATGAAAGGTATTTTGGGGCTCACCTTGTGTGAGAGGCGATGGTAGCATAGGTTATGGTGTCTGATGGCCTGGGATTGAAAGCTGCCACTTGCGAAGTGTGTGTCTTTAGGCGAGTTGCCCGCCTCACTTCCATATCAGTAAAATGGGCAAATTTAAAAAAAAAAAAAAAGGTTGACAGGGTCAAATAAATAAATGCATATAAAGTTCTTTAAAAACACTTGGCATATTGTGGCCCTCCCTGGATGTAAGTTGCTCTGCTGCTGCCTCTACATTTCACTTGTTTGTTTCAAGTTGTGAGAACATCATGTTGAGGTTGCTTAAGAAAGAGGTGAATTGAAAGGAATAAGGATATTACCACCTGAATTTCTAGATGCATAGATCTTTAAAATACTAAATAATTCTCTCCTCCAGGGAATCTGCAAGGATCCACTGTGTTTTGAATACTGAAAACAATTTATCTTTGAACCTAGTTTATTTATCCAATGAACATTTATTTACAAGCCTTGCTGTGCGCAAAACACTTCGCTAGGTGCTAAGGTGGCTAAGAAAAATAACTAAGATAATATCTCTGGGATTTCAGGAGCTTGCAGCCAGACTGCTGAGAGACACAGACAGGAAGCAATGCAATCATAGGCTGTAACAGGCTTAGTACACAGTGCTGGGCCTGGAAAACCCCATGTAATCCTCAGAATAATCTGAAGAGCGAGATACAGGGCCATAACCCCTAATCCTCAGTTCTGAATCCAAATGAAAACACAAAACCCACCCAACTCTGAAAATTGAATATTTATTTTGGTTTATTTTGGTGCAAACTCATTTGATTACGGAAACTGAACTGAACTGATGTGAGTCAATTTATAATTTATTTTTTTTCCCCCTAAATCACGTGAACTTTCACACTTTTCTCTGCAGAAGAATGCTGGGAGTGACACATCACATCTAGTAGATGTACCATATTACCTTTTTGAAATCGGGGAATTCTAGCGCCCGTCTGGCCCAAAGAGTTTAGACAAGGGATGACAGGCCTGTACTGTTCCATATTTTACAGAGGAACACTGAGGCCCAGAGGAGTTATATCACTTGCTCAGGTCTCAAAGTTTCGAAGGGATGGAGTCTGCCATCAGAGCCCGCAGCCTGGCTCCAGGGCCCTGCATAGTCACTGCGTGATTCTAAGGATCAGGACTGGGGGACATGCTGAGGGCAAACACCTTACCTGTCATCTTACCTGTCAGGCCCTGCCACTCCTGGCCTTTGTCTCTTCAGGCTCCTTTAATCTGTAACATTTTCACATAATAAATCTGTAACATTGTCACAAAGAGTGAAGTGCCAATTCTGCTGGTGTTAATAGGTCTGCTTTGCTTGCAAGTCACAGAAGCGGGTGGGTATGACTGGGATATCGGTGTCTCCTGGAGCCTCAGACAGAGTTGTGGCTTGACCTTTAGAAGGATTAGAACCAGGAGCATGGGGGACCAGGGAGCTTTCTGTGCCCTTCCTCTCCAGTCTGGACTTCTTTCCTTGACCACTGACATTTTCTGCTTGCCAACCCACGGGGTAGGAAATGACTACTAACACAGAAACCTGGCTTTCAACTCCTCAATTTAAGACAGTAGCCAGACTGAGCTAGAGGCTTCAATGCAGTCCAAATCCTCATGTGTCTGCTTCCCTTCTGTGTGTGACAATGAAGAATTGGGGTGGGGTTAGGGGTCTGATTAGAGAAAACACCCTCCTTCCGGTAAGCGCCCTCCTTCCTGTGGGGAATTTAATCCAGGATTTTCAGCCTTTCCAACCTTAACCTAGTATCCAGTGTGTCTTTGGGGTGAACATTTCCCCGACTTTGGCTCTTGCTGCTTGGATCTGATGCCTTCTGTTCCCCTTGCTGACTGGAATTTCGGCTGCCTTGGAGTGACCGTGAAGACCATTTGCTTGGGGCCATGGCAAACTGCTTGGCCTGTGGCTGCCCCCATCTCCCAAACTGATGACTTCAAATTTGGGGGCCCCTGGAGCCACCACA
This sequence comes from Aselliscus stoliczkanus, assembly GCA_033961575.1. Taxonomy (NCBI): domain Eukaryota; kingdom Metazoa; phylum Chordata; class Mammalia; order Chiroptera; family Hipposideridae; genus Aselliscus; species Aselliscus stoliczkanus. The sequence goes on along the minus strand of CM066730.1, from coordinate 17,179,302 downwards.
CCACCACCGGCTTGACAAACATGTGGAGGGCTTTGCTGGTGAAGTCTCAGGATGCCTGAAGCTTGGTCCTGTGTTAACCGAGATAGACTGGGCTTGACCCTGCATGTGCCGTGACATCTGGTCCATCATGACTGAGTGACCACACAGCTCAGGCCTCCACGTTACTGGTCCGCTCCCCTTCTCTCAGACCCATGGGTCATGGTTGAGGGACATGGATTAGGGCCTGGTCAGTGTCACAGGCCAGGGTGGAAGAAAAGAGGTCTTCAAATCCAGACTTAACTCTGGGCATGTCACTTACGTTCCCTATGGGTCTCTTTCCTCACCTGTATCCTGAGGGAAAGGAACAGATGTTTTCTCAGGACCCTTCTGGTTCTGAGATGTTGTGTGATGTCCACTGAGAATTCCGGCAGGCGTTGCCAGGGGTGTACAGGGAATGAGCATCACAGCTGATACAGAGGAAGGCGTGTTGGATTGGGCCTGCCTGTAGGTGTGAGCCACTCTAAGAGCCGGGCGTGGTAGGTAACCTTCCCTACCCAGATAGAAAACTTCCCCTCTGTGATAAGCATGGTTCACTGTACGTAAGCTTTTTTGTGCAAACAGTACGGTTTATACTGAACACCTGCTTTCCCTCTGGGAGTCTGGAATTTTGGGACATGCCAGGCAGAGGGTGTTTACCTGACCAGCGTCCGGGAAAAACCCTGAGCTTCCCCGGTAGACCACACTCACACCTGTGGTCACAGCTTGATGCTGGGGGAATAAAGTGTGTCCCGTGTGAGTCCACTGGGAAAGGGAAACTTGTGCCCTAGACTTTGCCCTATGAGCCTTTCCCTTTGCTGGTTGTGTTTCATATTCTTTCATTATAATCAACCGCAGCCATGGGTCTGACTAGATGCTGAGTCCTGGGAATCCTCCTACCATTTCACCTCCTACCAAACTTGGGGACAGTCTTGGGAACCCCACACTCATGGACTTGACAGTGACAGAGAGCAAGTAAAGAAAAGCCGCACACCCCTGGGGAGCTCCCCAATCCTAGCTCATGGCATAGAGGTCCTGTTTCTCTGCCTGTTTTGAGTTAAAATGTGAACATTGAATCCTGAGCACCAACGTCCCCACCAGCCCATAAAATCCAAATGTTGCACTGTGCATTGAGAGGCCAGATCATTTGTGGTCCATGTGTCAAAAATCAGCAAGGAACTCTTGGCTCTGCTGGACATGCCAGATTATGGTGGGAGCTTTCTGAAACAATTTGGCTGGCATGCCTTCTCTGGCAGGGCGACTGGCAGCATGCTTAGGATTCTTCATCACATGAGGTGATAGATACTCCAGAGCCAAGTCAGAGGAGCCAGTTGGTCTTATGTAAGTTAGGAAAAAATTACTAGAGGAAAGATCATTGGAGAGGAAATGCAAGGTTTTACCCTTAGCATATTTTGACTGTTTCTGTGAATTTTCAATAGAAACCACATATCTTTTCCTGAATGCATTAGGAAAGCATTCTGTTTAGAACAGTTTTCTCTTCTGGGAAGGTAGAGTCCTGCACCCTTAGTGCAGGAACTGTGAGCTTCTAAGCAAGGAGAGGAGAACATGAACTACTGTGTTTGGCTGTCATATTTTTTGTGGACCATGATAATGCAAATCACACTATTTGATTCTCTAAGCAGCACTCTTTTCTGCTTGTAATTGGCCTGGGTTGCCTGGGTGGTTGAGCATTTGGCTCCTCAAGGGCAGGAAGATCACTCTACCATGTTTTGTATGGCAGCATTGAAAATTAGTCCCTGCTTTAGAGACACTTCTGGCTCTGTCTCTAGAGCCAGAGTTGGAAGTCAGAAGCTGTAAGAACAGAGCCCCTCAGGAGGCCCCAGACCTCCATCCACTGGGTTGCAAGAAACGTGAGGCTCAGAGGCTATTCTGAGAGTCTCTAAATTCCACAGCAGTTTAGTGGCCCTCGACATTGACTTGATCTGTCTGCAGCTTAAGCACCTTTTCCTTTATCCTTGGAAGAGTGGAGACAAGGCACTGAGTCACACGGGAAGGCGTTGCCAATAACGTGCTTGGAGGAGGCAGGTATTCGGCCCCTCTTGGCATTTTGTGAGGAGTCTGAGCGTTGCTGTGGCATTTAGAAATTTTCATTTTCTTTTCAAAATTGTTCACAAGCTCCCTATTTGGTGAGTGACCAATAACAGCACCCTTTCCTTGGGACTCAAATGACAAAGTGACATAAAGGAAACGTTGGTCAGCCACTTTTGTGGAGCACTTCCTCTGTGCAGAGAACTTTGTGTGCTCCATGCCTTCTTGGGGGGTGACAGAGTGGGGAGGATAGACCCTTGGGAGAAGAGGCTCTGCTCTGCCTTCTAGAGTTTCCTCTGGGCTTGCTGAGGGGGCAACACTGCCGCCCCAACCATCACCTGGGAGAAATGACGGATGGGCATTTGCAAAGCAAAAATGTAAATTAATGGAAAACACCTGCATATAGGAGCGTCCCCTGTGTAGGATGGATTGTGGCCAGAGTCCCGTGTGGCCAACTACAGACATTTCTGAGAAAGAGGTTTTTGAAGGAACCATTAAAGCCAGCTTTATTCAGAATCATCTCCTTTTCTTCAGGAGGTCAGCTTGCTCTCCTGTCTTCCTTGCCTCCATTCAGGGCACCACAAGTCCCCCACACCACACCCTGGCATACACCAGACACTTGGAATGATTCTAGATGTCTCCCTCCCACGTCCCTCCAAATCCTGCCCATCACCCCAGACTTAACTCCCTCCATTCCCCATTGTTGCCAACGCTGTCCAGTTCAGGCCCTCAGCATCATTTCTCTCCAACTTTTTATTTGGAATTAATTTCAAGCATACAGAAAAGTTGCAAGAATGAGAATAGTGCAAAAAAATACCCTCTACTCTTTACCCAAATTCACCTGTTGTTAACATTGTAATCCTTTTGTCCACTCTCACTCTGTACACACACACACACACACACACACACACACACACACACCCCTCTGTAATCTTTTTTTAACCATTTGGGGGTAAGTTGCATACATCATAGCCCTTAACTCCTAAATACTTTCAGTGTGTATTTCCTAAAAACTAGCGTGTTCTCTTATATAACCACAATATAGTTATCAACTTTGGTGCATTTCGCGGTGGATACAGTGCTTTTCTCCAGTCTAGCTTCCATAATACGATTCTGTCAGTTAACCTACCAATATCTTCTATAACGTTGCCCCTTCTAAGCGGGACCCAGCTTAGGGTCAGGCATTGCAGTTGGTTGTCATGTGTCTCTAGTCAGGATCAAGGCCAATGTCTGGAATACTGCGACGCCTTTCTTTGTCGTTTATGATATGACATTTTAGAAGAAGACAGTTTCTTTCTCTTGTTTAACTAAGGAGAATGTCCCTCCTTTGGGGTTTGTTTGGGTTTCCTCATTGTTAAGTGCAGGTTACACGTTCTTAGCAGGATCAAATCTGGAGAAGCACTGTGCGCGTCTCCCCAGCACGGGGCGGTGTTTGCTCTACTGAGATAGAATTGAAATGTAACATTTATTAGTTTCAGGGGTACAGCATAATGCTTTGATATTTATACAAACTGGGAAATGGTCACCTCAGTAAGCCTAGTTAGCATCTATCTGTCCCCATACATAGCTACAAAAGTTTTTTTGTGATGAGGACTTTTAAGATCTATTCTCTTTTAATTTTCAAATATGTAATAGAGTATTATTAACTATATTACCATGCTGTACATTACATCCTCAGGACTTATTTATTTTTTAACTGTAAGTTTCTACCTTTTGACCCTCTTCATCCATTTCACTCCCCCCCAGGTGTTGTTAATTTTTTTTTTCTCTTTTTCAGCTGAGCCATCCTGCCACCTGTTGGCAGCTCAGCAGCAGCTCAGCTCGGGCCAGGCATCGAACTGCTGTTGCTCAGAGCTTGCACTCTTGAGTGAGCTCTTAACCTACTGAGCCACTCAGCTGGCCTGATGTTGTTAATTTTGATCACCCAGTCAAGGCATGTCCAATTTCTCCTCTGTGTGTTATTATTTTTTTTCCCATTGAAACTAATAAGCCATCTGTGGGAGACTTTTTTTTTTTGAGGGCGGTGTCACTGGCCCTCACACATGGGACCCGAACCAAGGCCGCTGGCTTCCCAAGCCAGCGCCTAACCACCGTGCCACTCAGCCGGCTCAGGGGGAGACTTTTTAAGACTCTGATTCACCATCAAAATTTCTCCCTAGATTTTGCATCCATTCATGATGTGCACCTCATCCAGTCTTTACTAGGATGGCTGCAAAGTGGTGGTTTTCCATCTCCAGTCTCACCATAATTTTTGACTGGATCATTGTAATGAATAGCTTCCTTATGGGCCACTCTGCCTCTGTTCTTGCCTGTCTATCCCAAATCTCTTCAGATATGGTTCTGATTCTGTCATCTCCATGAGTAAATGCATCTAGTGGACGCCTGTCACCCTCAGGATAAATTTAAGCCCTTCTTAGCCCTCTGTGCCTCTTCATCTCACCTCCTACCCCGCTTGCCTGGTCCTTAGTCATCTAGGAGCACTCAGCTTGTGATGTTGCTTCCAATGTACGAGTATGCTGTGTCATACCTCAGTTCCCTTTACTTTCTTTTTTTTTTTTTTTAAGATTTTATTGGGGAATTGGGGGAGGGGAACAGCGTTGGCGAATTGGGGAAGGGGAACAGACAAGTTGCTGTCTTTTTGTTCTTCAGTCTAGTTGTGGAGGACGTTGCTTCACTGGCCCATGTTGGTCTTGTCATTGCGCTCTTCCCGGATGAGGCAGATCGGTCACTGGCCTCTGGACGACTGCTCACTGCGGCTCTTGGCAGCTCACACTGCCAGCTGCTCATGCTGGTTGCCAGCCACTTACGCTGGCTGCCGGCCACTCACTGTAGCCTATGGCAGCCCACTGTAGCAGGGGCTGCAGCTATGCCGTCTTGGGGACTCACAGCAGTCCAGCTACAGGTGGAGCTGTTGTTCACCATCTTAGCTGTAGAGGGCAGGGTCACTGGTCCTCATATGTGGGATCTGAACCAGAGCCACTGGCGTCCTAAGCCAGCTCTTAACCAACGCGCCACTCGGTTGGCCCCCACGTTTTATTTAAAAAAAAAACAAACCACTTTGTTGAGGTATGTTTCATATGTAAAAAGCTATACATATTTAATGTGCACAACTGGACAAGTTTGGGGTTGAGTATATACCTGTGGAAGGATTCTCCTCATGTAGAGCATTTTTTAAAGCTGTGTTCCGTAAAACAGTTTGAAAACCATTGATTGTGTTCAGTTGTGCCTCTCCACCATGACAAAAAAAGATATGTTAGAGTTCTAACCCTCCAGTACTTCAGAATATAACCTTATTTGGAAATAAGGTCATCAAGCTAAAATGAGGTCGTTGGGTGGACCCTAATCCAGTATGACTGGTATCCTTATAAAACGGGGCAATTTGGAGATAGACATACATAGGGGCGTTGCCATGTGAATATAAAGGCAGAGATTGGGGCGATGCATCTACAAGCCAAGGAAGACTGAAGACTGCCTGCAAACCACCAGAAGCAGGAGAGAGAATATTGCTCATGGCCCTCAGAAGGAACCAGCCTTATTGACATTTTGATCTCTGACTTCTAGCCTCCAGAGCCGTGACACAATACATTTCTGTTGCTTGAGCCACCCAGTCTGTGGTACTCTGTTACGACAACCTGTACTGACTGACATACCTGCTAACTGGAATCTTTGATTATTTGTAATGATGGTGAAATAGGGATTTGTTCACTTTCACATCTAGGAGGGCACATACGCTCCAGAAATATCCCTTAAACACTCCCTTTCATATTAGCAAATTTTTGCCAAAAAACTTTGACACCTAGGGCCAGCCGAGTGGCGCGGTGGTTAGGAGCTGGCTTGGGATGCTGGCGGCCCCGGTTCGGATCCCACATAGGAGGGCCAGTGACACTGCCCTCTAAAACAAATATACAAACAAACAAAAAAACTTTGACACCTAAAGCAGGTGGGCCTAGAATTTGGAAAGTCATCTCTGCTTTGGGCCCCAAGGAGGTGGGCAGAGAAGGGTATGGTGAGGATGAGGGACATGTTGCTGCCAGCTGGTAAAAGGAAAGGTTCAAGTGCATGCTTCTAGCCTCTTAAAGTTCTTGTGACTACCAGCAGGACGGATTAGTGGGATCCTGTCAGCCTTCACCCCCATTTCCTTGCAGGGCCTCCCTTGCTGTAATGGGCTGCCACGTTTTTACATGTGTTTGGGGGAGTAGGTGCAGCCTGCACATATGATTTGTTGCCAACCTTGGGGGTGTGTCTGCTCACACAGCTTGAAAATGTCACTCTGGGATTAGCAGGTGGCCACAGCAGGCCTAATTTGACTCTCAGCCCATCACCCAGACTCTCCTGGCTTCCCCCACATCCCCTGGGGCTGCACATCCAGGCTCTTCTGGGGCTGAATGGCTTTTCCGGAAGGATGGCCCTCCCTACACCGTAGCCTCCAGCTTAGAGATCAAGGCCACCAGGTGATATAGGCTACCTAGCGTGGTCCCAGTGTTTTAACACATACACGTCTCTGCTTTGATGCTTTGGCATCAGTCTCCCGAGGCAGCCCAGGGTGTTGGTTCTTAGGATTTGATTTTGGGACTTGCAGGCAAATAGTCCTGGCTTGTGGGTTTTAAAGGTAAGATTTGAAATAAATTCCATTTAATGGATATGGATATTTTAAAAGTCTGTCCCTTGGGCCAGCCAAGTGGCATGGTCGTTAAGCGCTGGCTTGGGAAGCTGGCGGCCCCGGTTTGGGTCCCACATATGAAGGCCAGTGACACTGCCCTCAAAAAAAAAAAAAAAAAAAAAAAAAAGTCTGTTCCCTGTTGTGTGACAGATCCCAGAATTGTAACTTTGTTAGCTTTCAGTTTTTGGCCTCATGATGCTAGGAATGGGGCTATGCTTGTTAGCCAAATGGACAAAGTGGTAGGTCCAAATTCCAGCATGATGGCTTTGTGATCCCCTCTCCCTCTGCTAATCTTTTTTGGTCCCTGCCAGCATCACTTTCCCCCCTTTTGCAGTTGAACAAACAGACATTCCCTGAGCTTCCCTCTGCTATCCTATGCATTTCTTTTGATCAAGATGGCCACACTTGGCTGGCCTCTTGGCATGATGCACTGTGATGTCCAGCCTGAGAGGCTAAGGATGGCCAAGGGTTGGATATATGGACTGTGCAACCCAGCAGAACAGGCTGTGTCACACATAGCGTGAGGCTATTGGCCCTTTAAATATTATTTATTATAATGTTTGTGCGTGCTCTAAGCTGCAGCGTGAATCTGTCTTCTTACAGAGTACATTTCTTGATTCTGCAGGAATAAGGGAGAAGTGTTACCTTTCTTTTGAAAGCATGCTTATTAGGAAGAACAGTGATGCCAAGGCCCAGCTGTCACTCTCTCTGGTTGCTGGGAGGTAAAGTCTCCTCTCCATTTAAGAACTATGGCCCTGAGAGGAAAGCCAGTCATTGCCAAAGGACAAGCTCTGTTTGGTCTTCGGCTCTGGAAAATGTGAAACGAGAGCTTGTTTTCTTAAATCATATGAGTTCTATGGTTATTCTGATAGGGAAAAGTGGGGTTGGCTCTTGGTCCCCTTCAATTAAGGGACCGGTACAGGTGCAAACATTATTATTGTGATCAAATATTTTGTGGCCACAGCAGTCTCTAGATATTGTTGACATGCACATTAGTTCCTGTATATTCACCTATGAATGTGAGAAGTGGTGCCTAGTGGACATCAGAAAATCTGTCTTTTATGGAGACAGGTGTAGGGGAGTGTTGGCAGGCTCAAACATCCAGCCGTTACCTGTACCAGAATGCTAAGTGCTTCCTCCTCACTCTTCCTCCTCTTGCCTTCTGCTGGAGGCTGAACTGTTTCTTTGGCATGTTTAGGCTCCTCCACTGTGTGAAAGGGCTGGTATGTCACTGTTACTGATGATAAGTACACTGTTATAGGAGGACCAGTGTTAGTATCATTAATCACATTATCTTTGGAGGGTGGGCAGTGCACATAATAGTTGGAGGAGGTTGATTTTTATGGTGGAGCTGAGAAGATTATTAGATAAATTCTTTGCACAAAGTATGAAGTTGAAAAAGTATGAAATTGAGGAGAGTTTTTTTTTTAAAAGATTTTTATTAGGGAATTGGAGGAGGGGAACAGCGTTGGGGAATTGGAGAAGGGGAACAGACAAGTTGCTGTCCTTTTGTTCTTCAGTCTAGTTGTAGAGGATGTTGCTTCAGTAGCCCATGTTGGTATCATTATTGCGCTCTTCCCGGGTGAGGCAGATCGGTCGCCTGCCTCTGGATGGCCGCTCACGCTGGCTATTGGCAACTCACTCCAGCTGCCGGCCACTGACGCTGGCTGCTGGCCACTCACTGTAGCTTATGGCAGCCCACTGCAGAAGGGGCTGCAGCCTACACCATCGTCAGGGCTCACAGCCCAGCTCCAGGTGGAGCTGTTGTTAGCTGTAGAGGGCAGTGTCACTGGCCCTTATATGTGGGATCCAAACCAGGGCTGCTGGCATCCCACGCCAGCTCTTAACCAATGTGCCATTCGGCCGGCCTGAGGAGAGTTCTAAATTCAAATGTTTTCTCCTTTACTCTTCAATAAGTGTCTATTTGTGGGATGTGTCAGTTATGTGTGTTGCATTTCATTTTAAAGAGATCTGTCATTTGTAATGATCTCAGATCCGTTGTTTTCCAGGAAGCTTATCACCAAAATCCCCAACAGAAATGAGGAAAGCCAAAGCCCATTGGTCTGTGGTGGCAGAATGGGTGTCAGCCATAGGATGAAGGAGGAGAGCAGACATTCAGGCTGATGATTACAGACCTGCAGATTTGTAACCTCAGGCAAGCCCCCAGGTCACTTACCTGAGGTCTTAGCTAGTTAGAAACAGAAATACAATTGATCCTTGAACAACAGGGAGTTTGGGGGACTGATCCCCTGTGCAATCAGACATCCTTGTATAACTTAACTCCCTCCAAAACTTAACTACTAATAGTTGACTGGAAGCCTTATTGATAACATAAACAGTGGATTAATACATATTTATATGTTACATGTATTATTTACTGTATTTGTACAATAAGGAAGCTAGCGAAAAGAACATGTTAAGTAAATCACAAGGAAGAGAAAATACATTTACAGTATTTTTTACAAATCTGCATATCAATAGACCTAGACAGTTCAAATCTGTATTGTTCATGGGTCAACTGCAGTTAGTGAGCTAAGCCTGTTGGTTTCTCAACTTGGTGGTCTCCATGACACTGCAGACTCGGCCTGTTCTCCATGAACAGGGCAAACCGTTTGAACCTGGGGTGGGCAGTAACAACTCAGGCTACAATGCACTCCCTTTCGCCTTCCTGTCCTATGAGCTTACAGCAAAATGATTGTAACCCATTTTGCTCTGATTGTTGAGAGCACTGCTGTGTACACATCATTATCCTAGCCTCTGGGGGGAGGGCTAGCAGAGGAGAACTTATTTTCAAATGCTTAATGTAATGAAATTATGTTAACCCGGCAGATGTAGGTCATGGAATGACTGCTTTGCAATGGTCTGATTACTTTTAGATTAGCAGATGAAGTAATCAGTGTAACAGGCCACATCCTATCCTTTTTATTCTTGTCCATCTGAGTACCAGATAATTGCAGTGGTTCCTGTCTGTCACATGGGGGAGGAACGGTAGAGAAGAGAGTAGAGAATGCATGTAGAGCAGGATAGATGCTAACATCAGGGCAGTTTCGGCAAAGCTGAAGCATTGAAAGATCACAACATAAACGCTTATTCTAAAGTAAAGCATTTAAAGGGTTTTGGGTTTTTTAAAATGAACTAGGGATGTTTGGGTAATAGCCCAAGTGCTGTTTACATTGAAAGCTGTTCTCGGATTTAATAGGAAACATATCTGGTTTTGATTTCTGAAAACATTTGTTAGCAAAATTGCTGCCAGGAGACCAAGGCAGTCTTGGAATGCGAGGAAGTCTGAACTCTTGGTTTTCTAGAAATGAGGAGTGCTGCCCAGGGGCAGATCTGGGAGAGCAGTAATCTGAAGATTGATTGATTACAGTCCAGGTTCACAAAGAACTCTTGTTAACCCTTAAATTGAAAGACCTGGAACTGCATGGAAGACATGGGAGGCCTGGAATAGAAGGATTGGCCTCACTTGGATTTCTTAGAATAATCATTATTGATTGCCAGCACCTAATGATCTTAATATCAGTATGGAGGGCACGACAGGCTAGCAGTTAAGGCCACAGGCCTTGCCATTAGAGAGGCCTGGGTTCAAATTCTACCTCCTCCACTACTTGTCTTAGTGCAGTGGTTCTCAACCTTGGCCGTACATTAGAATCACCCAGCAGGCTCTTAAAACTCCAGCTGCACAGGGTGTATCCTAGAGCAAGGGTATAAGCACCTCTGGGAGTGCAACACAGGCATGGAGGCATGGGTATTTTTTTAAAGTATTCCCTCTCACATCCAGCAAAGCATAACCATATTGAGAACCACTGTTCCGGTGAGACCATGGAGAAGTTGACTAGCTCAGTAGCTGTGCTTCCTCGCCTGCAAAGTGAGAATAGTATTATCTAACATGTATGGTTCCTGTGAAGATAAAAAAAGGTACTAAGTGCTTAGTCTAGTGCCCAGCACATAGTAAGTGCTCAGTAAATGGCACCATACTTCACTAGCTCAGCTTCTCTACAAGCAAAGAAAACTCCTGAAATGTAGAAGTGGTATTTCTCACATCCACCCAAGAAGGCTCTGGATGGTAGTTCGTGCATTTATTTGAGGCAGACAGACTGACTGGCACCCTCAAAGCCTGCAGTGGGGTTGCCAAGAAGGGTGGAAAGCTGGAGCCCCTCTGGGCTAGGCCAGCACAGGGCAGCCGTCTGCTGTCGTCTGACTTTCTCAGACCTGCAGGCACACCCAAACCCATTTGGGATCACAGAGACGCCAGATCTTCTTTTCTTTTTCAATTGTTTGTTCTCTGATTCTCCCTCTCCTCTGCCTGAGTATTGTGATAGCTGCTTAAAAAAGATCAATCCTGTTCTCTTCCCATGAGTGGCCTGAGTTGACCTCTGAAAATGTTTCACTATTCACTTGACCCAGAAAAAAACCACAAAATGATGAAAACCAAGAGATTCAAATTTTCATGTTCACCTTAAGAACACTTGTGAAAGTGCCCAGGCCATCACGGGTAGGCATGTCTGAAAAGCCACCAAGGACCTGAAGGACATCGCGTTACAGAAGCGGTGTGTGCCATTCCGTCGTTACAACGGTGGAGGTGCGAGGTGTGCCCAGACCAAACAGTGGGGCTGGACGCAGGGTCAGTGGCCCAAAAAGAGTGCTGAGTTTTTGCTGCACACGCTTAGAAATGCAGAGATTGATGCTGACCTGAAGGATTTAGATGCAGACTGTGGTCACTGAGCACAGCCCATGAACAAAGCTCCCCAAGATGCAGTGCAGAACTTACAGAGTTCACAGGCGATGAACCCACACATGAGCTCCACAAGCCACACAGAGATGGGCTCCACTGAGAAGGAGCAGGTTGTTCCTAAACCAGAATTGGAGGCTGCACAGAAGAAAAAGATCCCCCAGAAGAAACGGAAGAAACAAAAACATATGGCCCGGGAGTAAATTCAGCTTCAAAGAAATGATAATAAAAGGAAAACACACACACACACACACACACAAAAAAAAAAACCAACAAAGATTCTATTGTAGTGTTTGACAAGGGGCTGTTTCCAGAAAATCCAATATGAAGAAAGTTTGGGTAATATGTATCTTTAATCTTCTGCCTTGCACAGTGGGAATAGTTAATTCCCAAGTGCGGTGATGGCGGGGATGATGTCTCGAGAAGTCAAGAATGCAGACTGGCCTCCGTTTCTGTGATTCTGTTCTCATCACTGATATAAATCATGCCTACTTATGGAATATTCATCTGTGTCTGTATCACCTCCATAAATATTAATTATAACAGAGTGATGCATTGTGTCTAGGTGAGCAGTTCTGCTCTCAGAACACTTTTGCTCATACCTTCACCTTAGAACCAGCTCCAACTTGGGTCTCCCGGTTCAGGGCTGTGCTGACTTGTTTGCCGCTGGCCTGGGGTGTATGGGATGCTGCGATGCTGAAGGCTCACTCTCTGAGTAAAACAGAGTTTATAGCATCCCAGTGAGGCTGTGAGACAGCGTGGGGAGCATGGACTTAAGACGCCTAGGAAGGATCCTGGGTCAGTACTTGGCCACTGAGTCTCAGTTTCTTCCTTTGTACAATGGTGACAGTGGCGTCCATTTTGCAGAACGGTGTGTGATAAAGATTAGAAGTAATATAAATGACATATATGTCAGATCCATGATAAGTGCTCAGCAGTGTAGATACATATATTAATATTATATATAATATATGCATACTATAGTTCATATACAATGTTATGTATTATAATTAATATTAACATATAGTTGAGAGATGGAACATTCATGTTTTAAAATGAAAATTTGTTCTTTCTGTTTGATTTTGAGAAGATATAATTTTCTATTATAGCTGACACAGAATTTTCTCTGAGGCTCAGGAACTGGTCTTGTTTAGCTGCAAGTTATTGTAAAGGTCCATGTGGGATTGCAAGCAGCCTTCTTTTTTTTTTAAGAAGGAAGTTGAGCAGTTATGCTTTTTATTTTTAGTTAAGATTTTATTGGGGAATTGGGGGAGGGGAACAGTGTTGGGGAATTGGGGAAGGGGACCAGCCAAGTTGTTGTGGAGGGCGCCAGTCGCCATCTGGCTTCCTGGCAGCGTTCGTGGCCTCTAAGCTCAAGTTTCTGAATTCAGTCTTAATTGTGGGTGGGCATAGCCACCATCCCATGCGGGAGTCAAACCAGCAGCCTTGTTGTTAAGAGCGCAAGCTCTATCCTCTGAGCCATCCAGGCGCCAGCTCAGCTCAAGGTGCCGAGTTCAGTCTTAGTTGCGGGTGGGCATAGCCCACCATCGAACAGGCAATCTTGTTGGTACACCAGCTGAGCCATCCTGCCACCTGTTGGCAGCTCAGTGACAGCTCAGTGACAGCTCAGCTCGGGTGCAGCATCACTGGCCTATATGGGAATCGAACCGGTGGCCCTGTTGCTCAGAGCACGGGCTCTAAGCCAACTCTTAACCAACTGAGCCACTCGGCTGGCCCCAAGCAGGCTTCTTTGTAAAGAAGGCAACTATACCCTCAGTTCCTAGATGTTTTTGCTGCCTGGTCTTCCATGTTGAAATTCATTTTCTTTCTGCTCCTTCATATGTGACCACTACATGCATAGGTTCCCGGTTCTAGGTTTTAATCGAGCGGGCCCAACCGTGGACAGGGTGGCAGTAGAGGGGATGTCCAGTGCTGGAGTCATCAGTACCAAAGCTACTGGACAGCACTTTGCAGTGCAGTAGAGGCTCTGCTCACTGCACACCCTTGGAGGCTCCCTGAGTTCTCTGTGCATAGACCACTAACCCAGTTATCACATTACATTGTCATTTGGCATTTCCGTATCTCTCCCACTACGATAAATAAATGAGATGACATGTGGAAAAGCACCTATGGAGTGCTTGGCATGTGGTTTGGGCTCTCTTCACATGTATATATATTTTTTCATCCTTTCCCCTCCCGGCTTGTTCCCTCAGCATCTCATGCATCTATAACCCCAGAGCCCAGCCCAGCACAGACATAACAGACGCTTATTGAATAAAGGAGGAGTGAGAGTCTTTTCTTCCAAAGCTCAAGTGCACAGTAACGTGTTCCTGTCTGGTGCAGCCAGACATAAGCAGTGACTGTCGAAGGTCCCGATCAATATTTTGGCCCATTTGTGTTCATTGCTTTGCGTCCATCTGTTGTGTGATAGCTGGAGAGTTTGTCCTTTTCAATGGGCTGTTGAAAGAGGTTTGAACTAAAGGGGCATCTATTCTTTAAAACCATGACAGCTGTTCTGCCCAATACAGTAGCCACCAGCCACATGTGTCTATTTACGTTTAAATTAATTAAAAGAAAATAAGATGACGGGCCAGCCAAGTGGCTCAGTTGGTTAAGAGCTCGCTCAAGAGTGCGAGCTGAGCTCTTAGCCACTGAGGTTCGAGGCCAGCCCGAGCTGAGCTGCCGTTGAGCTGCCAGCAGGATGGCTCAGCTGAAAAAAAAAAAAAAAAGAAAGAAAGAAAATAAGATGAAAAATCTGGCTCCTCAGTTTACACCAACCACATTTCCAGCACTCAGTGGTCACGTCGGGCTCGTGGCTCCATATTGGACAGCACATATCGAGAGTGATGCCCTCACTGCCGAAATTTCTATTGGCCAACGCCCTGTTAAAGGGTGGGAAGAGATTTAAAAGTAACTTTTAGAGGTGAGAGGGTCCTCTTCAAGCCTGCCTCCTCATTTGCTGTGGTTAGAGGAAGGAAGTTTTCCAAGATAAAACTTTGGCAAGGGTTGGCATGTCGTCATGGGAGCTCATGATGGAGCAGGGTCAAGGGAAATACAGCAGAAATCCCAGCTTTCTTGGATTTTTTTTTTTTGGATGTTCCTAAAGCCTCTGTCTTTGGGGATGGAACTTTTTTTTTACTTTTCATCACCACTTTCACAGAGACCCATTGCCTTTGGGTTGGCCTTCCCATTTCTCTCATAGCCTACAAATGACAGCACCCTTTTTACTCTGAAAGTGATTTTAGGAGGAAAATGCAGGCCCCTTCTGGACACAACAGGCCTGTTTCTTGACCACAGGATTCTGGGGCCACTGAGGCCGATGCTGTTGGACCAGCAGCCTGGCCTGGTTTTCAGCTCCAGGCACAAGTCTGGGTTGAAACTTTGCATGACCACAGTGCCTTTGACAGGATGTCACCTAAAATGATTCTGCTTTGTATTTCCCAGGCCAGTCATGCCTTGTACAGGACAACCTGGTAGCCCATCAATATTTTCCCATTTATAAATGGAGAAAATAAAGTCACAGAATGATTGAGCATGTGCTCAGCAATTCACCAACAGCAATTAAAGTGAAAATCACACCCACCCTTCACCTCTGCAATTCCACATCTGGGGATTTATTTAGCTGTCCTAGCACACCTGTTTAGTCATTGCAGCATTGGTTATAATGTTGAATAACTGGGAACACCCTAAGTGTCTGTGTATAGGGGGGCAGGTTGTGGATTGTGTCACAATAACCCAAATAATATTATGCAACCTATAAAACCATCATTTAGATTTGCATATGCTGACATGGAAAGATATCCAAAATATATTGTCAAGTGAAAAATTAAGATGTGAAATAGGGGGCCGGCTGAGTGGCGCATTGGTTAAGAGCTGGCTTGGGATGCCAGCAGCCCTGGTTCGGATCCCACATATGAGGGCCAGTGACACTGCCCTCTACAGCTAAGATGGTGAACAGCAGCTCGACCTGGAGCTGGGCTGCTGTGAGTCCCTGGGGATGGCATAGCTGCAGCCCCTGCTACAGTGGGCTGCCACAGGCTACAGTGAGTGGCCGGCAGCCAGCGTGAGTGGCCGGCAGCCGTTGTGAGGTGCCAAGAGCCACTGTGAGCAGCCGTCCAGAGGCCGGCAACCGATCTGCCTCAGCCAAGAAGAGGGCAATGACAATACCAACATGGGCCAGTGAAGCAACGTCCTCCACAACTAGACTGAAGAACAAAAGGACAGCAACTTGTCTGTTCCCCTTCCCCGGTTCCCCAATGCTGTTCCCCTCCCCCAATTCCCCAATAAAATCTTTAAAAAAAAAATTATAGTAAGAGAGCTGAAGGAAAAGCAAGAGCATCTCCGAGGGGTCTAAAGGAGGTCATCAGTAAAGGGAAAGGTCTTTAAAAGGAGAGGATGAGCAGGAAATTAAGTTGGAAAAGTAGTGAGGGTGGTAGGGAGGGAACAGCATGTGCAAACACTTTACACAGCAGGTTTCTCATGATGAAAGCAGAGGGTTTCGAGCACCCCTGCCACAACCATCATTTTATAAATCAAAGGTACGTTCTTCAAGGGCTCATTGTTCCTCTGTGTTTGAGTTTAGTTGCTTGGTTTTTCTTTATGAGCACTCCCCTCCCAGGTAGGAAAACAGAGATAGCAGTTATAGCCGAGGCTACAGACTGCTAGCCCCTTACATGAAGGGCAGGGCGTTGGCCATGAGTGTAGCACAGCATATGCTCGGAGATGCCTCAAACAGAAAGCTCTGAAGTTGCCTTGGGTGAAGTTTGATGGGCAACTCTTACCCCTCAGGATGTGTGAGTTGGCACTATGACCTTTTGCTGCCACAGGTGGGCTGTTGAAGTGAATCAGATGCCAGCGGAGCCTGATGTGAATTCTTTGGGCCTCTGGCTTTCCAACCACACCTGCCTTGCTGCTTGTTTCTGGTGCTTCTGCTGTACAGTGGCTCCAGCCTGCTCTTCTGGGAACCCACTGGTCTTCCTTCCACCCAGTCTTTAAGGAATGCCCTCCCTGTTCCATCTGCCTCACTGATTCCTACTGGTCTTTTAAGATGTGGTTGAACATCACCTCTCTGGGGCATGTCTACGCCTTCCTTGGCCCCCTCAAGCACAGACTCTGGCACTTGACTTGTGAGTTTTCACAATGCCCTGCACTTGCCCCACACCACAGGATGATACTGTCTTCTTGTGATGTCCGTTCTCTCCCAGGACATGCTGCTTCTCAGACCTATGCCTGCTTTTTGGTGTTCAAGGCCTGGCTCAGAAAATAATTGATGACCAAATGGTCTGCAGACAACCACCTTTAGGAGCTGGAATGGGTGATGCTGTGTGGACTGCAAGAACCCATAAAGCTTTAATGGGGGCTCTGTTCCCTGCTGACCCTCATGGGAGAGTGGGGAAGAAGCTATAGGCATCTGGGTGGTGGAAACATACTGAAGAGAGAGAGGATGAGATGTGGGGTGAAGTGGAGGTAGAGAGGAATGGAGGACAGCGTGTGAAAACTACCGTGCAGGCTTTACCCCACGGAAGCCCTCCTGCAGGCCAACCCAGTGGTCTTCAGCTGGGAGATTTGTCTGCAGACATTTTTGGTTGTCTTATCTGGGGAGGTGTTACCAACATCTAGTGAGTAGAGACCAGGGATGCTGCCTCAGTGCACAGGACAGTCAGCCCCCACAACAAAGAAGTATCCTGCACACACTGTCAGTCGTGCTGCTACTGAGAAACCATGAGGTAAGTGGACCACCGCTTAGCCACATGTTGTTACTTAGACTAGGGCTGGGTGAGTCAATAATACATGTTTCTAATGAACTTGGACATATGACCGATGATGTTCTACAGGATGGGTTATGACCAGAGATCCTGAGAGGAAGTGGGTTTCGGGGCAGATGGCTGCTTTGTTCATTGAAGCCTTTTGCTTTCTCTCACTGCATGGACCCAGGTTTGGTGAGATACTCAGTCAGGGTGTAGGACAGGGAGATACACAGGAGGCAGAGGCCGCAAGATCTTCTGGCTGCCCATTCCTGGAATAGCCACGGTGGCTATATATTGTTGTGATCTTACACAGGCCTTTGACAGGCATGGAACCACAAGGGAAACCATGTAGGAGGGTGTCCTGATGAGAGGAAGGTACTAGGGACTGAATGCTGTGTCTCCCCCAGATTCTTATGTTGAAGCCCCAACCCCTGTCGTGATAGCATTTGGAGGTAGGACCTTTGGGGGCTGATTCGCATTAAATGAGGTCATGAGGGTGGGGCTCCCATGATGGGATTAGTGCCCTTCTAAGAAGGGACAGGAGAGAGATGATCCCTCTCCCATGTGAGGGTCCAGGGAGAAGGTGTCCGTCAGCAAACCAGGAAGACAGCTCTCACCAAGAACGTGATGACGCTGATCTCAGACATCCAGCCTCCAGAACTGTGAAAAATCAATGTTTATTGCTTAAACCCCCCAGTCTGTGGCATCTTGTTATAGAGGCCTGAGCTGACCGAGACAGAAGGTGAAAGGGCTGGATGGGAAACTTTCTTTTCTGACCCTTCCTTCCCTAAGGTTGCGCTTGAGCAGAAGCGTCATCGTAGACATGGAGACAGCAGTTCTGCCTGCCTCTTTCTTCTATTTTCTTCCTGAGACTCATCTTGTTAAAAAGCCATTTAGCCAGGACAAAACCTGGTTTCTGGTTGTTGAGCGATGGCTGTCTTCTGTTCCTTGACTGATCCATGAAGTTGTACCTGTAGTTTGTTGTTTTGACCTTTGGTGGCTCAGGGTGAGTTTGAAAGCCGTCTGGGGAGCAGGGGACCAGGCTGGGGCTGAGCCAGAGAGGGGCGAGGGACTCCTCCTCCTTGAGTGAGACGCTGAGAGCAGAGCGAGGCTGCTGCTGGGGGGAAACAGCTTTTCTTTCAGTGACTGTGAGTATCGATGCTTTTTCCATGAAATGTGCCATTAGGAGCACAGGCTCTAAACAGCCAGCTGTTTCTGCCAAGCTTTGGGTTTGAAGGCAGGCAAAAAGGAAGAGAGGCTTTGGGGAAAGGAGTTGAATTAGAGGCTCTTATTGGTGAGGTTTCACACTTGGTGACATCCTGGGAATGAACCGTAAGGGGTCACTCAAGTTTGTATTGAGGTCCTGGGTTAGTGCTTTGGGATTTTTCTTGTCATTAATCAGAAGCTTATTCTTAAGTTGAAATTTACATGATGCTACATAGAATAGGGTCATCCATTGAGAAGACAGTGGATGCAGGGTATTCTGGTTAGAAATGTGAAACCAAACTGGCAAAAGGGAACTTGGGCCCACTAATGAGGGTGGGAGCAGATGGAGGGAGGGTTCTCTTAGCCTAGGACTGGGATTCAGAAATTCTGAAGTTGGGCCTGGGCATTCCCCATGTAATTTAGTAGTATGGCGGCTATCAGGGGAAAACTCCTGTTTTCCTTCCTATGTGAGAAAAACCCAGTTCTTCCTCCTGTGTGTTTCTTCTCTGTGAGTCCCCTTTAATACTCATACAAAACAACTTGACTTCTGATACTTCTGGCCGCTTAATGCATGGAGGTTTCCACCCACACACTAGGCAATTCTGTATGACACCGTCTGAGCGTCCTATAATTAAATTGAATTCTGACATTATCTACCTGGAGATAATGTTGTTACCTGTGCTTTTGACCAACCCACTACAGATTGGAGGTTCCAATGACCCCCCTCTTGGGCACGATTAATTTGCTAGACTGGCTCACAGAACTCAGGAAAACACTTACTCAGGTTTAACAGCATATTAAAGGATATGATAAAGGATACGGATGAGCAGCCAGATGGATAGATACATAGGGCAATACATTTGGGAGAGTCACAAGTACAGTAGCTTTAGTCCCTGTGGAATTGGGGTGCATCACTCGCCCAGTATGGCTGTGTTTGCCCACCTGGAGGCTTTCCAAACCCATACTTTTGGGATTTTTGTGGAGGCGTCATCACATAGGTGTGATTGATCATTAACTGAATTTTCAGTCCTTCCTCCTTCTCAAGAATATGGGGGGCAGGACTGAAAATTCCAAGCTTGTTCTTTCTGGTGACCAGTGCTCATCCAGGAACCATCTAGGAACCTACCCCGAGTGACCTATTTGAACAAAAGACACTTCTATCCAGGAAATTACAAGGGTTTTAGGACCTCTCTGCCAAGAACCAGGGAAAGAAACTAATATATATATATATATATATATATATATATATATATATATATATTTTCAATCATCTCATTGCAAACTAGATGAAGGCAGGAGAGGAGGGTTAGGGCATGTGACTTTAAAGAAAGAGCACAGAGAAAATTCAAATCTGAACGAGTAATGTGAAAGTTAGCTAACAAGGTAGGGTCAGACCATGCTGCCTTCAGATGATGGGAGGCTATGAGAGGCAGGGTGCAAAGAATAGGAGGTCTAAGGTTGAATCCTGATTTTGGCTAAGTGACCTTGGAACAATTGCTTGGTGTTCTGAGCCTCAGTTTCCTCATCTGCAAAATGGGCAATAATAATAATCCTTGCTTGGCTAGGCTGGTGAAGATGAGAAACCATGACCAAATAGCACTCAGCACAGAGTGCAGCAGAGCAGGTCCTACCATCACCATCACCACTGGCACCACCCTCGGCACCACAGATCTCAATTTCCTTTCTCCAACTCACTTTTCTTCACAGAAAATAGCAGTGATTCAAAACCAGCGATGCAAAACCTAACTGTCCTTATTCAGTCCGAGACCCATCACTTATTATAAAAGCTGTTTAACCTCAGGTAAATGTTTTAACCTCTTTCTCTATGCTTCAGTTTCCTGAAGTGTAAGTCAGGCTGTGACTATTAAACAAGGCAAAGCACATACAAGGTTTAGCACAATGACTGAGTTATGGAAAGGGCAAAGTCAGGGTTGCTTGTAAAGTTTGAAATTGAGACTCCTCAGGGTGCATGTCCTGATGGGAGGGTGGGGTCCTGTTCGGAGGGTCAGGAGAAGGTGGGGATGGTGATGTTTGGTAGCCATCCTGGAAAGGAGGAGGTGGAGGTGTGGCCAGCACCCATGATATACAAAAGTGCCCCAGGTTTCCATTGTTTGGAGGTCAGGCTGGGGCTGCAAGGCTGGTGGGCACAAGAACACTCCCTCCCTGCTCATTTCCTTTCGTTACTGGTGTCCTTTCCATTGTACGCAAGTTGTGGGTCTCTATGGGTGCCCCGTGAGGCATTGGGAATGTGGATAACAACCCGGCAAATCCCTTCCATCTGCTTATCCTTGATGGTTATCATCTCATACTGTGCTTGCTATTCCTTTTAGAAGATTATTTTGGTCTGGAACTGAGTCAGAGACAGTACTGGGAAAGTGTGTGGTATGTGGTGTGGTAGAAAGAACTAGACTGGCAACTGGCATATTGGGATTTTGGTCCCAACTCTGCTATGTATTAGCTCTGTAAACTCGGTCAGGCAAGTCATTTGTGTTTGCTGGTATCTGATTTCTCATCTGTAGAAGGAGGGTTTGGATTAGATGATTTTTTTTTAAAAAGATTTTATTGGGGAATTGGGGGAGGGGAACAGCGTTGGGGAATCGGGGAAGAGGGACAGACAAGTTGCTATCTTTTTGTTTTTCAGTCTAGTTGTGGAGGACGTTGCTTCACTGGCCCATGTTGGTATCGTCATTGCACTCTTCCCTGATGAGGCAGATCAGTTGGTGGCCTCTGGATGGTCGCTCACCACAGCTATTGGCAGCTCACACTGGCTGCCGGTCACTCACGCTGGCTGCTGGCCACTCACTGTAGCCTGTAACAGCCCACTGCAGCAGGGGCTGCAGCCTACACCGTCACTGGGGCTCACATAGCCCAGCTCCAGGTGGAGCTGTTGTTCACCATCTTAGCTATAGAAGGCAGTGTCACTGATGTATGTGGGATCCAAACCAGGGCCGCTGGCATCCCAAAACCAGCTCTTAACCACTGCGCCACTCGGCCGGCCCTCCCAAACTTTTTTTTTTACATGATCCACAGTAAAAGATAACTTTATATTGATTATGCTGCTCTGTTGCTATATAATGAGTCACCATAACACTTAGTGACTTAAAATAATATCAATCATATATTTAACTCCCAATTCTGTAATTTGGGCAGGGTTAGTGGGGACAGCTCCTCTTGACTCCATGCTGCGTCAGCTGGGTGGCTAATGGGTAAAGAGGGCGAGCGACTGGGATCACCTGAATGCTCACACACCTGTCTGGTAGTCGACACTGGCTCTTGACCGAGACCTCAGCTGAGGCTGTTGGCATGTGGCTGGAGCTTCCTCAGAGTATAGTGGCTAGATTCCAAAAGTGTGGGGTGGGGGGGAAGGGGGAGGAGGGAGGGGAGATAAAGAAGGGGAGAGTTGGAAGAAGGAAGGAATGGAGGGAGACAGAGAGAGTGAGTGAGTGAGCGCTCGCCATCTGGAATCTGTAACACCTTTTATAACTGACCCTTGGAAGTAATATAGTGTCACTTCCACTACATTTTTTTTCCTCATTGTGCCAGTTACAAAGACCCATCCAAATTCAAGGGGAGGCCCATAGATTCCACCTCTTCATCAGGAATTGGCAAGGTTCTGGAATAATATGTGAGACTAGAAGTACTGCTACAATCACATTTGAAAAATAGAATTTGCCTCACCGATATAGCATGCATATGTATATATTATATATGAATAATAGCATTTTTTTTTTGAGGGCAGTGTCACTGGTCCTCATATGTGGGACCCGAACCGGGGCCCCTGACTTCCCAAGCCAGCGCTTAACCACCGCGTCATTCAGCCGGCCCTGAATAATAGCATATTTTAATAATGTGTATATTACTTATGTACATAATATATGAATATATAAAACAATAAATGTTTTACAAGGTAATATTGCCCTGATTATACATGATATATTCTATTTTCTGTTTTGTCCTTTTAAGAAAGATACTCTTCACCAATCCACTCAGTCAATTTTGTAACACACTATTGTACTGTGCCCTGGTCTGTCTTCCAGAAAGCCCAGGGCCGAGAGCTGTTCCTAAGAACCCCAGTGTCTGAGCTCTGCTCAGAGGCCAGAGCACACCTGCCTGATTTTGGCCAAGCTTTTTATATCAGCAGTTCCTGAGTGACTCCTAGTTGTTAGGCAGGGGAACCTCAAACCCTTCTGTCTGAGAGGACTGTGGAACTCACCCCCTCACAGTCTCTAGCAGCCTCTTCCTTTGAATTAAATAGGCAGCTGGCAGTTCTTGAAACAGCAACAGGTTGACAGAATGTCCTGCTTAATGGTATGCAGCCAGCTGCTGAGTGCAGCCACGCTCTCATGTTGGGGCCACCTGGTCCCCTGACAGTGTTAGTGCCTGCCACACCAGGGACCAGTTCTTCCCTGTGACCTGTTGTGTTGCTTCCCAGCAATGACCCGAAGCTGGTGACTGGAAAGTGTCTGGTGGCCAGCCAGTGCCTCATCCAGGAGGGCGATAACACCTAGTTTTCTCTCTTTCGTGGAATTGCCCTATCCACACCCACTTCGATGTCTCCAGGGAGTGCATCTTTGTAGATGCAGCCTGGGCTCATGTTCTGAGGGGCTAGGCTGGGTTTCTAGTAAGCTAGCATCATATATTCAGGGACTTTGGTACTAATTAAGATATCTATTCCCACTTTTAGATGGTCAAGAAGATGCATGTCCAATATGGTGCTTTTTATTTTGTTTTTATTTTATTTTATTTAGCTGAGCCATCCTGCCACCTGTTGGCAGCTCAACGGCAACTCAGCTCAGGCTGGCATCGAACCACAGTTGCTAAGAGCTCAGCTCGCACTCTTGAGTGAGCTCTTAACCAACTGAGCCAGTCGCCCGGCCCAATACGGTGCTTTTTAACAAGCCCAGAGTAAAAGCAAGCAGGAAACTGTATATCACATGATACACAGTAGACCTCGTTGTTAGTATAACTGAATATCAGAAAGCTCTCTGCTCCTGAGGCAGGACCAACGGGCAGCCTTTCAGCTTACAGCTAGGCCCAGTTATGGGGTGAAGAAAGCCTGAAAATGCGCTGCAGAGATGCAGATAATTGAGCAGTCCTCTCCGCCCCCTGCCCTGGAAGGGGCCTGCAGGTCCCCTCAGAGAAGGCTCTCAGGTGCTTTAGTGGGAGGACCTAGAAAAACCGTCTGCTGGGTCTCCTTGGCTTCATGATTAAAAAAGTTCAGCCCCCCCCCCAGGTGGTCTTTAATGTGCTGGGTGTAAAAGGTAATGGAAGTGAAAAGCTGGCAGTCACCCTTGGTGTCTGAGATCAGAAGGTGACAGGAAAATGAAAACATCAAGTTTGTGTTTCCACTGTGGAGGAGTGCCACAGGGCTTTCGGTGGCACTCCTCCTCTCGGCTTACACACCCTCCCCACTTCCTCCCCATCCCCCAGGTTTCACACCACTCAGTGACTAGTGTCACTCTGGGCTGAGGGAGGTGCACATTTTGTCAACAGAGCAAGGGAAGTTTGGCATGGGCTGGAGAGCCATGGAAAGGACCCTTCCATAGACACTGGAAGTGGGCTGAGTTTCCTTTTCTTTTCTGATACAAGGACGAAAAAGGAGTTCAGCATTAAAATATGGTTGATGGAAAAGACAGCCTGTTTCCACCTGGACTTTTCTATCTACTTGGTGCCTGAGACTCCTAGACCTGTGTGTCTTTGAATGGTGACTGTGATGATGGAGCCGGGTGTGCTGTCAGGCCGGTGTTCTGCTCAGCTAGAAGTATTTGACAAAGGAGCAGTCAGCAGTTTCCCATCAGGGTCTGGCCATTTCTCTCTTTGGCATTGTTGAACTCGAAGTGTAGTGAGTGGTCCCTTCCCAGGCATGGGGGCCGCTGTGTCGCAGAGCTCAGTCTGGAGTCCTGGGCCTGCTAACGGTGGATAGATGCCTCAGGCATCCCACGTGTGCGCCTTCCAAGGAGGTCCAGGCCTAGCATTGGGTGGCACGAACATTTCTTTATTATTGAATGTTATGGTGATGTTTGTGAAATGTGGTTATCTCAGACTTACGGAAATTGAATGTCCCAAAGACATCAGAGAAGTTTACGATAAGCAGTACTTTTTGAAATAGTGTTTTTAACTCTTCATGGTTCACTCCCATCTAGCTCTCTTGAGCCTTCCACTTTGTCATTTTGGGTTTTTTCCACAGTTATTGGATTTTCTGAAAGTCAAGCCTTCCAGCAAGTACACTCTCTCTTCAAAGAATTGTGGTACACAGAAGACACGTGGCCTGGGCTCTGAGCAGACTGCAAGGCTTTGAAAATGTCATTTCAGGATGATTCACTCAAACTGGAAAAATTCAGTGTGTCATGAGCCCGTTACCTCGAGTTTGTTCCGTGGCTTCCCACAACACATGACATTGGGGCCATTTCCAACTTCCTTGTGGTTTCCAAAAATGCTTTCCCATCGATTTGTTTATTATAGTAACCACATAAGATAAATATTGTTATATTTCTGCTTTGCTGAGGTAAAAAAACTGAGGCCTGGAGATGTTAAATAACCTGCCCCAAGACACAGATTCGAACCCCAGGGCCGTGTTCTGTCCCTAGCAGACACTGCCAGCCATTCCAGAGCAAGAGAAAGCTGTGCAGAACATGCAGCATTTGGCAAAAGGCTCTCTGTCCTCTGCCCTAGCTTAGTTCCCAGTCCCCATCCTGGTTGTAAGGTCCTGAGTTGTCCCTTGCTTGGAGTCAGAGTCATCAATCCACCCACCTGGACCCCTCCTCCGGGGCCCCCCACGGAGCTGTGTCTGCCTTGGGACCTGCCTTCCCTGGTTGCCTGCAGAAGGCAAACCCCCAGGCTTTCAAGGGGTAGGCAGTGTACCTGCGTCCCTGGCCAACCTTAGGAGGTCACAGGAGAGGTTGTTGTGATTTTCTAGGAGCTCGGCAGGTCTGTGTCTCACCCCCAGTTAGAGCTTCTGCTTTACCTTGTGACCCAGCTGACACAGTCGGGGCTGGGGCAGGAAAAACCTGGGATTGGGTGTGGGACACCAGGCCCCATCGATGGCTGTTTCTGTGACTTCCTGGCACTCGTGTCTTCGGTATTATAAGAATGGGCAGGCTGGGTCTGCAGCCTGCCTTGTGTACAGTCTGGGCTCAGAACTCTCTAATAGAAGGCACGGCAAAACCAGGTAGGAGAGCCAGTCCAGCCTCATTCACCTGCTTCCCGTACTGGACAGCTCCCATCAAATTTGGTGACATGCCCTTTCCTCTGTCTGGAAAGGACTTATGAACGTGGTTGTCATTTTCATTTTAATTTCTAGAGGAGCAGACTACTTCTCGTTGGTTTTCTGGTGAGATTTGACAAGGTGGGAGGGCTCAGACCAGGTGTACTTGTCAGGAAGATGCATGGAATGGAGACCTTGAAGCTTTCAGACCTGAACGAGGTCACAAGCTCACAAACTTCAGATTCTTTTTCATTAAAACTTTTTTTTCCAAATTTTTTTATTGTGATAAACTTTACATAATATAAAAATGATCATCTTAACCTTTCTAAGTACATAGTTCAGCAATATTAAATACAGTCATAATGTTGTGCAGCCATTACCACCGTCCATCTCCAGAGCTCTTTTCATCTTGTAAAACTGAAACTCTGTCTTCATTAAACAGGAACTTCCCATTTCCCTCTCTCTCCAGCACCTGGTAGCCACCATACGCTAAGTTTCTCATATAAGTGGAATCATATAAGGTTTGTCATTTTTGTGACGTGACTGTCTTATTTCATTTAGCATAAGGTCCTCAAGGTTCATCCCTGAGGGCATCTCATGTTGTAGCAGTGTCAGAATTCCATTTCTTTTTAAGGCAGAATAATGTTCCATCTATCTATCTATCTATCTATCTATCTATCTATCTATCTATCTATCTATCTATCATCATCTATCATCTATCTATCATCTCATTTCTTTATCCATGTATCTGTTGATGAGTATCTAGGTTGCTTCCACTTTTTGGGTATTGTGAATAATGCTGCTATGAACATGGTATACAAATGTCTCTTCAAGATCTGGCTTTCAGTTCTTTTGAGTATGTTCTCAGAAGTGGATCACTTGGGTTTTGAGCTACTTTTTGCTTTCCTGAATCCTGTCTATCTTAGCTTAGGTTTGGAGTAGTGGCCAAGAGATGGCCTCTGGGGTTAGATTGCCCGAATTTAAGTCCTGGCTCTATCTCTTACTAGTCTGGATCCTCAGATGAGTGATATTATCTTTTGGGCCTCAGTGTTCTCATCTGTAAAATGGTGACAAAGTGTTATGGTGAGGATTAAATGGGTTCAGATGTATAAAGTCCTAAGAACACTGCTTGGCATAGGGTAAGTACAATATATGTTTTAGAGATGCAGTTATTATTATCATTATTACTATTATAATCGTTAGATGAGATGTGCTCAAAGGTAGTTCTCTAGATTGGATGGATAATCCAAAAATATTTTTTAAAAGAACCTTTGTAAAATTTCAAAATGATGCAGAAATGTAAAAGGAAAATATTTTTTAAATGTTCTGCATTGATCATGGGTAATTATTATTATTATTATTATTATCATCATCATTATATTTCCTTCTATACATTTTTATATGTATACAGATTTTTAAATTTATACTGCTTTTACAATGTTCTCATTAACAGTATGTGGTCGGCATTTTCTTATGGTATAAGGTATCCTTTGAAACCTGATTTTAAGTTTCATGATATTCCATCATTCGGAAGACATAATATATTAACTATTCTCTTTTCTTTACATCCAGATATATTCAATATACACTTGATTTGGTGTTGGGTTTGAAAGGGAACCCCTTGACTCTGGCTTCTCTGTATAAAGAGGATTTAAGGTGAACATCATTTTCAACATAATCTTTATGTTTGCAAAACCTGTTACAGAATTGAGCACACCTAGGACCAATGGATCTAAGTTATGTGAGGGCAGCTTTCAGCTCAATGTAGAGACAGAATTTTTGACCGTTGGATCATAGCTCATCCACAGGAGTGGCAACTCTCTAAGCCCATCATCACTATAGCTGTTTAAACAAAGGGTGAATGACCAGCTGCACGGGACATTCCTGCTTTGGGAGGGGTTGGTAAAAAAGCATCTCTAAGGAAGAACCCATCTCTGAGACTCTTTAAAAAGCTCCTTTATGGGAGGCAGTGTATTGTAGTGGGAATTCTGGGTCTAAGTGGGTTCATTCCAACTCTGCTACTTACTTGCTAAATGACCTTGGCCCAACCCGGGCACCCTCAGCATCCTTGTCTGTATGGTAAAGTGACTGTGACATTAATGGAGAGCAGCTAGCCTAGCTGTTCTTTGCACCTAGCAAGTGCTCAATAGACGAACCTATCCTGTTTCTCAGGGTGTCCTTATCAGTGTAACTGGGCATTAACTTTGGCTCTCATTGGGAGCCTGGTCTCACCTGAACTCCGTGTTGAGGAATCTGGTATTTATATTGTTTTCTGTCTGCCAGGTACTAGGCTGGGCACCTTAGATTTATTCTCAAGCGTAATGCTACCTGGGGTTTCATTCCATTATTTTCTTTTGGAAGTGAAACAGACTTTCAAAGGCATTCACTTGGTTGGTTTTCCAGACAGTTTTTTGTATACCAGCTGTAAGGGGTATCTTGGTAAGGGGTATCTTGGCACCCTTGGACACGTGACAATTTGTGAGTGCCACGCTCATTCCCTTACACACTCTTCCTCCTGGAGGGTATGTATTTAAAACGGCATTTGATGTAGAAGAAATAGGCAATTAAAGCAAGCTGGATTTAAAGCAGTTCTTTGAGTGAAACTTCTAGTCACACACAGTCACACAAAGTCGATCTGCTCTGCAAGCTGAGCTTCCAGAATTGTCAAACCAGGTTAAGGCATTTCCACCAGAGCACCTCCTGCTTTCACTCTTGCTAAGAATCCTTGCCCTCTGGTTCCCTGTGGCTTTCAGGAAAGCCTTTTGTTTAAACAAAAGAACCAGCCCACTGGTATCTGGGTGAACATGTGCTTCCTATTGAGATGGAAATGATCTGAATCAAAAGGAACTGGGTTTCTTTTTTCTTTCTCGTTTTTTTTTTTTCTTTCTTATGCACCTGAAACAGCTAGTGATTACTTGCTAAGGGTCAAAGTACAGACCTGTTAGCATCTCTGCTTTTTGGGAAGTGTCTGCCTGTGTCCTGGGGAGGCACTAATTAAAATAAATCTCAAAGAAGTGGACATGGGAAGATGTGTTGGACGGTAACTGGGATTGGAGCTGGGAAGGGAATGGGGACTCTGTGTAGCATCTTGGGGACACTAAGCATCACGTGGTAAACCTCAGCATCTTCCTCTGTGGGCTGAGTGGTCTCCAGCCATACTGTTCCTGCAAAGTCCTGTCTTTTTCTGAGAATCGGCCTGGGCAGCACGTGTCCTGTGGGCCTCTGCTTCCACTTGGGGTTTTCACAGCATCACAAACCATACAAGTGAACTCCAAATTCTTTTTGTTGTTGCCATAATTTAGAATTGGATGGCAGTCTTACTAGGAGAAGGGGCTGATTAGGAAAAGGGAAACCAGGTATGTTTGTGAGTGTTTGTGTATGTATATTTGTGTTTGTACCTATTTGTGCATTGTGCTTGTGCATGTGTGTTTTGCATTATGTATTTTCATGTATTTGGTATGTGTTTGTGCCTGTGCGTGTTTGGCACGTAGGTGAGTGTGTGAGTACGTCTGTGTGTGCAGGTATATGTGCCTGTACACGTGTGTATAGAGGTGAAAAAGGGGAGGGGCCCCAACCAGTCCCGAGTATTCTGTAAGCCTGTTGATTTATTTTCCTCCTTCCTTGGACATATTTCTCTTCAAAGGAATTATAGGTCATAATTTTAGATGTTTACTCCTTGGTGCTCCCCAGAGGAAGAAACCAGTCATTGTTCTATCTATCACAGGCTGCTGTCTCTGTTTGATTGAGAGCCCTGGAGAAATGCCTCACGTGTCCAGCAAACCCTGTGGACTCTCAGTAGAGACCCAACTTCCTAAGACAGAAGAAGCTTCCAGCCCAATAGTCTGAGCAGTCCCTCCTGTGACATCCTTGCCAGGTCTCAGACCATGATAGGTATCCAAAAATGCTGATTGCTTTACAGAATGATTTTTTTTTTCCATCTGCTCTTAGAGGGAAGACTAATAAAGATTAATAAAACAGTAGTTTGGGTGGAGAGAATAGCTCTAGTGCATGGCATATGCCTTTTGTGCAATTATCAAATACAGGGGTTGGGGTGGTAGAAAAAGACTGATGGACCTTTTCTGAAAATACGGGTGGATATACAGTCTCCTGCTGAAAGGTAATTGTTTTAAGTGTTTCTTTTACTCAGATATTTATATGCATGTGACATCACCAATAGGGGAAAAAAGGTTTAAAAGCGATCCATCATATAGATGTATCACACTGTCTTTAATTATTCACAATAAAATTTTTATATATACTGCTTTATTGTACATTTGCCTTGTGCCAGGTGCTGGGCTAAGAATTTTACGTGCATTATCATTCTTATTTTTAGATATTTAGGCTCTTTCCAGCTTTTTCTCTATCATAAACAGTGCTTAGATGAATATCTTGGCACATAATTTTTTGCCTGATTTATGACATCCTGTTTAGTGTGGATTCCTCTAAGCACAATTAGTGGGCATGGAATTGAGAAAAAACACCCTTGAAACACTCTGGTGCCATGTTACACTCCCACATGAAGGAGGTGCCTATGCCTGCTTCCTCCTAACGACTCGGAAAAATCAGTCCTTTGCTGAAGTGGAGGCATCAGACTGCTGCCTGAATAGAAGTCCTGAAAGTTACGAGACGTACCTGACAAAGTTTATTCTAGAGACTTCGGAAAAAAGACAGCAGCTCTGTCACTGGGTTTCCATATGTTCCAAGTTAGAGGCCTTGGACTGGAAGGGAAAACACCTGGAACTGGGATGTTTTCAGGGGTGCTCTGGTCCGCCTTGGTGTATGACAGCTTTACCTTTCCTCTGCTTTTCTCTTCCACTCAACCACCTTAGCATCTTGAGCTGGCAGTATGTGAAGAAGGTGGGATGGGATCGTCTGCCGAGAAATGCGTGAGAGTCTGGGCCGCACGGGAACTGAGCTGTAGGACGCCCTCTCCCTCAGTCTCCCTTCTAGGTCCCCGTGTGGCATGCCCTGAGGCTTAGCTGTCACCCTTTAGAAGGACTGTGTGGACAGATGGGAGGATATATATTTGGAAACAAATTCGTGTATACAAAAGGACCAGAGGCCCACCTGGCCTGGGTTCTCCAGTGGAAATTGTGTTGTCTCCACCCAGACCTAATTTAAAGACATGGATTCAGTCCCATGCTAACCAGCAGGTATGTATCGAGTGCCTTCTCTCTGTGCCAGCCGTTATCCCAGTCACTGGAGAGACAGGACAGCCAGCAGACAAAGTCCTGCCATTTGGAGCGCACACACCTTCCAGTGGGGGGAGAGAAACCCTAAAGGAATGACTGAGCCCCTCAGCTGGCAGCAAGTGCCATGTCCAGGAGTGGGGCACAGAGGGGATAAAGAATGAACGGCGGGGCAGGTGGGGTGAGGGAGGTGTTGGCTTTCCTGGGGTGGTCAGAAAACTGCTCTTGATATTTCCGTAGAGATTTGAAGGAAGTGAGGGAGCAAGACATGTGAATGTTTGGGGACAGTCGCAGGATGAATGTTCCGGGTGGGAGCAGCAGCAAGCACGAAGGGAGTGGGAGGGTGTTTGGTGTGTCCTGTGACAGTGAGGGGGCCGTGGGCAGGAAGGGAATGAGGAGGGAGAGAAGTCAGAGGAGGGTAGTGTGGGGTTCTAGAGGTGGCCCTGGACACCGCAGTAGGGACTCAGGGCTCTGTCACATGTACTGCAAAGACCCTGGAGGGTTGATAGGGGAAGCATCGTGTCTGATGTCCTGTTTTCAGAGGCTGCTCTGGTCTGGTTTAGCCATTGGCAGGGCTGGAAGCAGGGAGATGAGCAGCTACTGGCACTGCCCAGGTGGAAAATGTTGGCAGTAGTGGGGAGTGAGGCGTGGCCCATGTGGGAGTACACACTGGAGACAGGTCAGCTGTCATTGCCTTTACTCCATCCCTTAGCAGTTGAGCTCTGCTCAGTGGAGGCCTGGGCAATCTCTGGGATCCTTCCCTCCCCTGGAGAAGAGTAGGAACTTCTAAAATAGTCTGTTCCCGCTTTGGAATCTTGACCTCCAGGTCTCAATCACAATTTTTAATAATCCCTGCATCCATGTCCTTTTGGAAAGAGGCTCACCTCTCAAATTGGCATGAATTTTTCTCTGCAAGTTGAAAATAAATCTTCAAAAGGAAATGCAGGAGCATTTCCAAACTTGAGCTAGAACCATCTGTTTGTTTTCCTCCCCGACAAGCTTTCTGCATATGGGAACTTAAGGAAAAAACACACCACCAGGAACCACCTGCTGGAGCTCCCCAACTACCAGGGCCCAGCAGGAAACCCTGGACAGACAATCCTCAGGATGCATTGTGAATGTTCGTCAGCTTTAGCACCTGTTTGACTTCCTTCAAGGGCTTTGCATTATTGATAATATTAGTAAAAAGGGCCGAGAAACATTTCCCAGTGTAACAGGAAGGCCTTTGCCAGACCAATGCTCAGGAGACCGTGGTTTTCATTCCAGCTCCGCCAGATGTGTGCCTGCGAGCATTCATCCTGGCTGGAACTGCTTTTTACTCTTGAACGTGAGTCCTAGACAGCTTGATTTGTAAAATGTCTCTCAGTTCTAACATCTTACAAGTCTAACGAAGAGGATGAATAAGAAATGAAGAGCAGAGGTGACTGATGAAACCAATACTTGGCTTTAGGAGAGAGGGTCCTTCCTTCCCATTGTGGCCCAGGTCTGAATTTAGGGCAAGCTCCTGTGTGCCTCCCATTAGGGCCTCCAATGTACCATTTTCAAGATATCAGAATGATGTCTGACTTGACTCATTCTGTTAAAGATAAGCAAATTGAAGGCAGGGTTAAGGAAATAAATCTACTTCCATGCAAGTGGATGGCTGCACATTCTACACAATTTGATCAGCTTTGTGTCAACCAGACTGGGTGTCTGGCTTGGATTTTTGCATCTCGGAAGAGAAATTAATGAGAGAAATTAATGCGAGATGGCTATTTTCTCCAGTTCCAGCCTTCTTTTTATTTATTATGACTTTTTTGTTGTTGTTCCATTCCCTGTTTTGTTATGATTTATAATCTTGCCTGTCCCCTGCAGTGGCTTTGGTGTTAGGTGTTACTGAGTAAGCAAGTGGCTGGCTTCCAAAAGTGACATGGCAGCTTTAGTCCAGGCTGAAGCCAGGTCAGCTAAGCCTGATACCTTTCTCTCTTCTTACCTACAAGCTAACATGTTCTCCCTGACGCGGAGGAAGGGAGACCAGAGGATTTGCCTTTAGAAAGTCCCTTTCGGCTCTCACTTTGTTTTCCCTTTCTCAGTACGGCTGCTGAGTATTGTGGTGAAATTCATCCGTACGTTGATGAAAGTGGTCCATGTTTTCCAGAATGCATTCTTATGGAAACGAGTGTGTGTGCTCTACACTGAGGGGTGGATTACACTCTTTCAGCTTAACCGTTTCCCAGCAAGCTCCCCATCCAGACATGCATTATTGTTTCAGTGATGATGTGGCAGCTGATAGTGTTTTGCACGCTGTGGTTGAAAGAACCCATGTTCCGGCAATTCTTTTCCTGCTGCATTTATGAAAAGCTGTCCTGGGCTCAGGACTTTGTTGCTGTTTTGAGCCTGACATTGTTCTGGGTCTTTGTCTGACAGGCTGTGTGACGCAATAGGAATCCCTCCGTGCTGGGTGACACTTCTGTACTAGCAGCACTGCTGCGTAGGTAAACAGCACCACTACTTTGGGTTTTGAGGTTACTTTGGCTTTGTTCTTGGAGCTAACAGTTGGATCCGTTGGCAGTTGGCAGGTTTTTTTGGAAAGCATTTCTAGAGTCAGCCATTGGAAGTAGGCAAAAACAGAGTACCCAAGCATGGAGTACTAGAATACTGTAGGGCAGGGATTGGCAAACTTTTGAGATGGAAGAGTCAGCAAACTGCGGCTCACGAGCCCCAGGCTCTGAAGAAAATTAAAAATGAAAATAAAACTATCATAGTTTCATTTATAAAATTTTTAAAGTATATTATTCACGTAATGGTGATTATGTAAAAATATATTTGTGGCTCTCAAATAATTTTTAAATTGTTGTGAGGGACAGGATTGGCTTTTCCAGGGATCGGCCAACCTTTGAGATAAACATACCCAAAGAGCCGCATGTGGCTTGCGAGCTGCAGTTTGCCGACCCCTGGGCTAGAGTACCGAGCAACTTACCTTGTGCTGTGAGTACACTGTCTTTCAAAGTGCAGTGTTTATAATAGGTCCTTTAAAAAGAAATTGACTAATTGATTTAATTTTGTTCTTTGGTCAAATGATAATTGGGATGATGATATGGACTAGCTTGAGAAGCCAGAGGCAGTGTCTAAGCTGGGTTCTTCCCTGGGACCCATTGGTTTATCATCAAAGCCTTACCACCCTCTAATCTTGTAGATGCTTCTCGAACCTGTGCACTTCTCTCTGGCTCCATTGCTGTCACGCTAGCCCATCACTGTTATGTCATGCCTGGATAATGCATGTACAATTCTTAGTGCAGAGCCTGGCACATAGTGAGTGCTCAATAATGTTTATTGTGAATAGTTGAAGAAAACGTGATACATGTATATGAGGTAAGATTTCCCGATTTAAACATGTCAGAGACCTCCCATCACCCTTAGGATGAAAAGCAAACTCCCTTCCCAGGACTACAGCTCTAGCTCCTGCCCAACTGCCTCACGTCACCCAGTGACACTTTCCCTTTTGAGATGGAACACCAGCCACACTGACTTTTTCTTTTCTGAGACCCCTGAAGCTTCTGCCCACGCCAGGACCTTCACACATGCTGTTCCTTCTCCTCGAAGTGCCCTGCCCCTCCTCTCTACCTGGCTAGGTTTTCCTCAGCCTTAAGGTTTTAGCTTAAATGTCCCTTTGGTGAGTCCTTCCCTGACTACTCTGTCTAAAGTAAGTTTCCTCTTGTTATTCTGTCACAAACTCCGTCTGATTCCTTCATAGCTCTTCCATGACTTGCAATGACGTCTCTCTTTGATTACTTATTTATTGGCTGTCTTTCCCACTAGACCCTAAATTACACGAGGGGTGGGACTGTGGCTGTCTTTTGCCATTGTGTGCCTGGCACGTGGTTGATGCTAGAAAAACATGGTCAATGTTTGCTGAAGGAAGGAACAGCAAACTGGATGCTAATCATAATAGCCATATAGATAATAATAGATAATAATGCTAATGATTGGTTAGCGGAATGTCCATCATGTGCCAAACACTACACTGCATGTTTTGTGTCCATTATCTCTTTTAGCCATCTCTACGGTTCCAAACAGATATTCATCTGATGAGGAAATGAGCCATGAAATAGGTCAATTGGCCCAGCTATTGAATCCAAACCCACAGAGGGTTGGTCTGTTACTTGATGCCCTGTGGAGATTAAGCCAAATCCCCCTTGGATCTAGGACATGGACAGATGCCTCACCTTGAAGAAAGATGAGGGATGGGAGGGCATCTGAGATCTGCAGCTCCCCTCGGGGCTGGACCACATCCAGGAGCCTCCACTTTCTGAGAACTTTGTGCTTTGAGCTTCAGTGGATGTGGGTGACTCAACAATACTGTGTTCATTTCAATAAAGATAATGCCTTCCCTCAGAGGGGGTGTCAGTGTGTAAGGGGCTCAGTGGAGGAAGGGCAGGGCAAACGAGCTGGCAAAGAAAGGTCCTGTTTCTTATAGTCAAGCATGTTCTAGAAGTGTCTCGTGAGGAGACCTGGAAAGGGTAGGAGAGGGGAGGAGACCAATTTTAAGAAGATGTGAGAAAAGTGGGGCCCTTGGGTCTAGCCTCTGAGGAATATTTTAAGCCTTCTCACCAGAAAGGACTACAGTGCTAGGGAGTGATCTGAATCTAAGCAGTGAAGGGTGAAGCGTGAACCCCTTCAGCGGATAGCTGGGCACGTTGCCTGCCGCTAGTAGTTCTGGGACATCACCACTGATGCACTTTCTCTTCAGTGCCGACTGCAGGAACAGCTGGCTTCATTCTGACCGCTGCAGTAGCTAGGGCTCCAGTGGCCTTCCCTTGAGTTACAGCCTCTTCTGACTAACACCATAGCCACGGGAATCTAGGGATCCCCCTCCTTCACCCAAGAAAATCTTGTTTAAAATTAAAATTACTTTCTGCTGCCTAATCTGTCTTTTGACTTAGACTGAATTTCCTAATTCCTGCTACAAACAGAGGGGAACCCTTCAGCAGCTCAGGCCCTTGATGATAACAGCTAACACTCATTACGCACTTACTGTGTGCCAGGCACTGTGTCTTTCCACAACACCCCAGTGGTGCCTATACTATTTACTGGTCTCTTGTTTTCCAGATGGGGTTGGGGGTGCACAGAGAGATCATATGAGGGGCCCAAAGTCACACACCTAGCAAGTGGTGGTGCCAGGAATTGAACCCAAGAAGAGTGTCTCTTGGACTTGTTCTCTTCAACTGTGTGCTAGGCAGTGTCTTGCCAGAGGCAGCTGTGAGAACCCCGAGCTACCAGATGTATCACCCGCCCAATTGAGGACAAGCAGCTCAGCTCTTGGCCTCTTTCGTCTTTGCTGGCTAGTTTTGTTCAGTGGGTTGGATTTGCTGACTGACTCTGGCACTCCTGGAATTCTTACAGCACAGACGCCTGAGTCACACAATCTGACATTCCATCCAGTGTGACCGTACTGCCATCTTGAGTCATTTCCAGACATGCATATCTTTTCTCCCCATCTGGATTGCAAGATGTTTATGAACAGGGCCCATGCTTGTGTCTCTTCAGTTTCCCCAGAGTACCTGACGTGTTAGTGGGTGCTTAGAAGTGGTTCAATGCCACTTAGCCTGACTAGGGAACAGAGTAGCCTCCTCTTAAGTGGCAGCCCTCTACAGGTGGATACAACTTGCATTAGACCGGTATCAATAAGCCCTTATCTCTGCAGAACAAATGTGGTTTTCTTTGGCAACTGTCAAGCAGAGGAAAACATCACCTGTACACTCCAGAACCTGATTTCTGGGAGTGTTTCAGGGGCTTGGCCATCTTGTACATTTTATATTGGCCTCTTTATATCAGGCATCATTGTGCTTATAATTCCTGAGGTGAGTGCTATTCTCAGTCATCTGTTCAAAAGACAGAACCAAACTGAGCTCTGAAGTTGAACCTGGTTGGCTGGGAAGAGCCCTGGGGTCTGATCTGCCAGGTAGTTTCCATTTGGTTTGGCTGTGAGTTGATTTGCACGCCTGCTGGTTTGAGAGGGAGCACAGACTGCTTGATGGGTCAGGGGCGGGTAGCTGTGCAGCCTTGGAGGGAAGGGAGCAAGACATGCTTCAGAGTGGTGCTTTTTATTTTTTTCCCCCTTTTGGACAAAGAATGCTCAGGCATTCTTTCAACTTGGCTTACCTCGGATAAGGAGAGTGTAAAGAGCTAAATTACAGCCTTCTGGGAGCTCCCTGCCTTTCTGGAGCTGAATGCCGCATTCCATTTGAAAGGATTTTTTTGGTTTTTCTTGGATCAGACCTCTTCTTTTGATTATCCTTGGATGAAGAATGCATGCTTATTACTTGTCATGGTGTATGCCAACACGAGCTGTGCTAAGGTACCTTTGTGTCAGGAGAGAGAATGGAGGCCATTGGCTGGCTCAGCAACTTCTAGTAAGAGGTGACCGAACCTCCTCTTGGTGCCTGTCCCCCAGCAGATTTTTAAAACTGATAG
Source organism: Aselliscus stoliczkanus (assembly GCA_033961575.1). Taxonomy (NCBI): domain Eukaryota; kingdom Metazoa; phylum Chordata; class Mammalia; order Chiroptera; family Hipposideridae; genus Aselliscus; species Aselliscus stoliczkanus. The sequence goes on along the minus strand of CM066730.1, from coordinate 17,142,047 downwards.
GTCGCGGGCTGATAGGTCGCAGGCCGGCCAAGTGGTGCCATGGTTAAGCGCTGGCTTGGGAAGCCAGCGGCCCCGGTTCGGTCCCACATATGAGGGCCAGTGACACTGCCCTCACAAAAAATAAAACAAAAAACTGATAGGTCGTCTCTGCTCCTTCCTCCAGCCACCCAAGACAGTGTGAAAGGGTCAGGGCACCATGGGCAAATGCTGCACCACATCGTGTGGCCAGCCAACTTACAAAACGGAGAGAACGTCAGGTAAAAGTGGCACATAGTTTTGGGTGCAGACATTCCAGGGAAACAAGTTGGCAAAGGCTAACTCAGTGACAGGGCCGAGGGGATGGGCTGTTGGCCTGGGTCTCCTCGAAGTTCTCGTCCAACTTCTTTCTAAGTTCAGATTGCTCTAGGCTTCTTGTGTGGACAGTGGATGCCACAGAAACCACTTGAAAGAGTGAGCCGTGCTGAGTGAGGAGTGAGCGTGCTTATTGTCAGAGCACCCCATCAGAGTCCTGAGATGCATCCACTCTCTGAAGCAGATAGGATCCCAAAGGACTTTCAGATGAGGACCTAGTGACGACTCTGCTCAGAGGAGCTCCTTTGCCCCTACTGTACTCGGGTGGTCACAACTTTCATGCTTCAAAGGAAGGAGGGGGTGGTGCTGAGAGCACACAGAGCAGGGAACTATGAGCCCAGAAAAGCAAGCAAGACAACGGGGGCAAAAAGCAGATGTGTTCTTGTTGATTTCTGTAGCTAAAGGCTGATTCTCCGAACCAGGGGTTGGTACCACCAGGATGAGACTACAAGTGTGTGTGTCGGGGGGAGGGTGGGGGGGAGGGCGGATGTTAAATATATTTGAATATCTTATAACTGATATTCGCAGTCAGATGTGATACTGGCCCTGCTTCCACACTGGTCCAAACTGTCTAACCATAAGCTCTGTTAAAATAACAGTCAGCCTTGATGTGTGTTAGTCTGCTAGGGCTGCCAACAAAGTACCATAGACTGGAGGACTCAAACAACAGAATTCATTTCCTTATAGTTCTGGAGGCCAAAACTCTGAGTTGGTTTCTTCTGAAGCCTCTCTCCTTGGCTTGTAGCTGGCTGTCTTCTCCCTGTGTCTTCATATGGTCTTTCTTCGTGCTTGTCTGTGTCCTGATCTCTTTCCTTATGGCCTACCCTCATGAATCCTTTTATGGTACCTAGCACTTTAAAGTCCCTGACTCCAAACAGTCACATTCTGATGTATTGGGGTCAGGACTTCAGCATATGAATTTTGGGGGACACAATTCAGCCCATAACACTTATTATATGCTCAGTGGGAGCGATGCCCGCCATGGCTTTTACTATGTATTAGAACTGCTCTCAACACTCTGTGTGGTCCATCTCCTCTGATTCCTGCACTAGCTCTAAGGTAGCTACTGGCATTTTCCTCATTATACAGATGAGGAAACAGAGGCACAGAGAACTTGAGTTCTTTGACTCCAACAGCTAGAAAGCAGCGGGGCTAGAACTTGCATTGGGCACTCTGAGGCCAAAACCAACCTCTCAGCCTCTCTGCAGCCTCTGAAGCAAAGGCTTTACCCAGGTTTCTCACTGGAAATTGTGTCATTCAACGGGCCAGAGAAAGACATAATTTCAGTTCATTGAAGAGAAGAAGATATTGAGGTGCTTCTTCACACCCATGGCTGCTCGTATCACACACTGGAGTGAGAGGCCTGCCTTCATCTGTGTGACCAATCGCTGACCTTTCTGTGTGGGAAGGGGGCCCTCCAGGTAACACTCTATTACTGCATCTGAAGAAAACAGGCCACAAGTTACAACTGGATGAAAAGGGACAGCTGGTGTTTTCCTGGGTTGTCACTCGCTAGTGGACAAGGTAGGCCCAGGTGCCAGGGGTTTGGTTCTCTCAGCATTCGGAGCTGCTGTTTTTACAGCTGGTTTCTCTGACCCAAGGTGTCCCTTTGCCTGGGAGGCTTCCTTCTGACTGTGCTGTGACACAATAACAGACTATTTATGGGATTATAATATCTACATGCTACGTTCTTTGTAGGGCTCTGGGTTCTTCCTAATGAGAGTTTAAGGCTTTACCATACAATTATGTAGGAGGTCCTGGTTACTTTGAAAGCTTTTCCCACTGTCTCCTTGAAGTTAAACTCTTTTGCTGTGTGAATAATTGATTATGTGGCCTTAGTTGGCCGAGGCCGAGGGTGAGGAGTAGGTTTGACGGTTAGGTAAAGTTTTGGTTCTCATTGTCGAGATATGTGAACCATGTATTTTTCTCCCACTTTCCTCCTCCTTCTTCCTTCTTTCTGTCTTCTTGATCCAAACTGGTCAGACCTTCCTTGGTCTATCCCCGGAGTCCCCTGACACTAATTATTCCCCACTTTCCTCCTGCCAGCACACCAAGTGATTCACACACCTTTTTCCACCTTCATTGTTGTCATCAGGATTTACCCACTGCTAGGTAGATGCTTCCTTCTTAAAAGGTCAGATAATCTATCCAGACACAGGAGGAGTCAGCTTTATTGTCAGAGGCAGGGCCCTGAGCTCTTAGAACACTGAGTCCAGAATAGCCAGTTACCCTTATCTCAACTGAAAGCATCTCTCCAGAGTGCTAAGGAGAACTTTTTCAAATCACTTAGGGCTCGGGGTTTTATTTCCTTATGTCATCTGCTTTTCTGATGTCCTTTACCTCAGTTGGCCTTGGACGCTCACCCTGCCTTCAGAATCCTTTCCGATTAAAAATCAGTATCTTTTCAGAAATTCATCAGATTCATTTTAGTTCAGTTTCTTATGTGCTAAGTTCAAATAATGGAATTGTTTCTATTAAAATAGCATGTGGTAAATTCCCTTTAAAGTTATTTCTACCTATAAATCAGATCTATCCATTGCCCTAGCTGTATATGTACATAAAGATGTATCTGGATTACAGTCACCTAACTTGATGGGTGATGGGATTTAGAGTTTCATTTTCCTCTTCAGGTTTTTCTGAGTTGCTTAATTGAAAAAAAAAAAAAAGTAATATGTATCGTTTCTCCAAAAAGCAATTAAAGTCAGTCCAAAATACATAAGTAAACAAATATGTCAGCCCAACTATCCTCTTAACAGAGTTGTTGACCAGGTGAGTGTTGAGTACCGTTGACCATGAGAGCAGAAGGTGGAGGGCACAAGACCTGTGTGGCATCAGATTGTCTCCTATTTATTAAATCTTCTGTTTCCTTGTGGCTAGATTTTATTTCGACCCACTGGCCTACTTTTCTTTAGGTCCTAAGTTGTTCACCTGAGCTCCTTTACACAGCTGCTTGTTTTTTGTTTTTTTTCCCTCCCTGCCAAGTCACATGGAGAGGTCTTCACGGGCAAATACAAATATTTACTAGAATAGCAGCCACCACTAGAAAAATACTTTCTCTTTCCAATTAATGCTGTTTTCTAAAACTAAATGTGCCCCTTATCAAACTTCCACTTCAAACCACAGGGAGGAACACGGGGAGGCTTTTGCCTCACTGCCCAAGATAAGGCACTTGATATATTGCTCAGAAAATTTAATTAGGCAAAGTGAGACCATTGGAACTGGGTCTTGCCCTAAGAAGGAAAGGCAGTTAACCTCTGCTTGCCACAGCTGAGGCCCAAGGTCATGTTCAATTGTGTTCTCATCAGGCGGCTACTTCCTGAGCTGGAGAGAGAATATGTGGGTTCAAAAACATTATCCACATGGAAGACCAATCCTCATCTTATGGGTTCTTGACCATTCTCTTCTGCAGTGTTTGTTAGGGAAGGGCACATTTCTCACGTAACTTCACCAGATCAGTTTTTCAAGGAGCAAAGCCAAGTGCTCCCATCCTTTGGTAGCTGACCCAAGAAGAGATATTCTGTGAACTTTTGCTCTTTGGTTGGGCAATCTTGGAGAGTTGCTTGGTTGAGTATGAGGGAGGTGGTCGAGTTGGAGTCAGCCTATGTATTTTATCACCATCTATGTTAAACAGGATTTGTGTTTGTAGTTCTCTCCTGATGCAATTGAGTGACTCAGGAAAAACCATCTGACTAAATCCTGTCGTAATAGCTGGTCTTCTGAGCCCCATTAGATCTTAATTTTCCCCAAAGCTTGCTATATTGGCCCTCATCGCCCAGAAGGTATTTATACAAAAAGAAGCTCTGCTTTGGTGATGATTTTGATTCTAAGATAAGCCCTTTTAACTTGGCCATCTTGGACAATTTCCTCAGCCCCTGTAACAGGGTGTTTCAAAGGCACTCCACAGAGACATGGCAAAAGTCTTTGTTTTCAATATGATTCCTTATTCAAGTGTCATAGTCAATCCAGTCAAGGAGTGCTGCTCTCTGTCCAGCCCTAGAGTAGGCAGCATATAAAGGGAGGTGGAGACAAAAGAAGTAGATGGAGAAGATGAACCTCTGTGGCCCAGGAGCATATTGTCTAGTTAGGGATGAAAGACTCTTCATCAGAGAGGCAGGAAGAGTTGGAGGCTGTCTCTCCAGAAGGAAAGCCAAATAATGGGTGTATTAGTCAGGGTTCTCCAGAGAAACAGAATCAATAGGAGATATGTATGATTTTATATATATATATATATATATATATATATATATATATATATATGGCATAATTACTCACTGCCTTTTATCTATCTATCTCTTCACTTACTGTTGGCGGGACTGCCTCTTACACACCACTGATTCTGCAGTGCCTAGCACAGGTCTTGGCAAATCACAGATGTAGCACAGACCCCTGGCTATGCCTCTGCTCCCCCTAATCATTTCTCCCCTTCTTCTCTAGTAACAGAACCATTAACTTTTAGCTGGACCTACAGTTGCCAAGAATAAAAGAGGAGATTTATTATAAGGAATTGGGCCACACAATTATAGAAGCTGAGAAGTCCCAAGATCTGCATTTGGCAAGTTGGGAACCCAGGGGAGCCAATGGTGCAGTTCCAGTCCAAGTCCGAAGGCCTGAGAGCCAGGAGAGCCAGTGGTGTAAGTTCTAGTCTTCAAGCCAGCAGGCTTGAGACTCAGGAAAAGTCGATATTTCAGTTTGACTCCAAAGACTGATGTCCCAGCTCAATAATCAGGCAGGAGGAGTTCCCTTTTGCTCAGCTTTTTTGTTCTATTCAGGTCTTCAATTGATTAGATGAGCCCCAGGCACATTAGGGAGGACAATCTGTTTTACTCAGGACAGCTATTTGAATGTTAATTTTACCCAGAAACACCCGACCAGATACATCCAGAATAATGTCTGACCTAATGTCTGGGCACCTGCTGGCCCAATCAAGTTGACACATAAAATAACCATTACAGTGGGGTTATCTATTTTAAGGGGTTCTTTCTTCTCTTCGACAAATAAATCCTAAGCATATCACTTTAGTTACTATAACTCAGATCCAAAATAAGAATTTGTTTCTCACATATCAGTTTCTCTGAAAGCAGTCTGGCAGCTCTACAGTGTCTAGAATCCAGCATCCTCTGTCTTGTTGCTCCACCATCCCTAGGGTGTCTTTGCCTACACAGCCCAATATGTCCTCAACCCCACCAGAATTCACATAAGTGGGGAAATGGAGAATTGCACCATGGGAAGTTTACACATCACTTCTATAGTCTATTAGACAGAACTTAGTCACATGTCCACATTTAACTGCAAGGGAGATTGGGAAATGTAGTTTTTATTCTTGGCAACCATAGGTCCAGCTAAAAATGAATGGTTCTGTTACTAGAACCAGTAGGGTGAGAGGAGGATCAGCCAGGGGTCTGATTTGCTGAGACATGTGCTATGCACTGGCACAGATAGAGTGGTGTGTAAGATAAAGTTCTGCCAATGGTCACTGGAGAGATAGACAAGGTACTTGCTACTACACTGTGTAATAAGTCATACACTGGAGCAAACACAGGCAGCCAACTAGAATAACCATCGAAGAAGGCTTCCCAGTGACCTTCTGTAAATCATTTTAAAGAGCAACTATATTAGGCCAAATGGGTTGAGAGTCCATTTTCTTAAACCCCAATCTCAGCTGGACTTGTATTTCCCCTTCTTTGGCAGTCAAACTGAATTTACAAGTAGAGGTTCAGATCCTTGCACTCAATGTTAAGTAAGGAAATCCAAAATACTCCTAGAAGCATGAATTTAAAACAAATAGGATCCCTACCCCTTTCTGTCTCTCTTTCTTCTTTCTGCCTTCTCCCATCCATTTAGTCTGGGATTAAGGAGTTCCGCAGCCCTAGCAGGAATGAGGTGTCCTTTCTGAGCCTGGTTACCCTGTACACATGGAGACCTTGCAAGCTTTGTGAAGTTGTCCTTTAAAGGTTTAAGGTTGGGGGACGGGGAGGAGGAGTGGCATACAGAGAGCTCTCATGTAATGTGGTAAACAAACATCAAACGGGCGTTTCATTTTCCATTAGCCAGAGAGGCATTTTATTTCCACTAGAAATGGGAGCAGACGTGAAAGCAATTAGTGTTAGTGGGTTTACAGTGACGTCCCTGGGGCCAGCTGTCTGTACTTTACTGGTTCCTTGTTCAGGGAACATTTGTGAGTTATTTCCACCCCTGCCCATCCCACCTCCTGCCAAAAAGACCCAAAATATCACAGTTAAGAGAACATAATATTCCTTGAATAACAGGCAGAAGGCCTGTTCTTTAGAGATAGAGAAGGCTGCCTCAGAAGTTGGGGAGGGAAGGTTAAGAGGGTCAGAAAAGCATTCTCCTGGCCCCAGGACCCTTCAGGTCACTGATCCGCTGGGGTAATGCAAGCCTGCTTTCTTTGCTGGTGGCTGGGAGCTAACTTGGGTGGGGGTGGAAGTGGCTGGTGTTTATGCCAAGGAAGTTTTCTTTGGCGGGGGGGGCAAAGACCAAGGAGTTCATGAAACCTACCCCAGTGGTGGCTTCTGGGCTCTTCATATCAAGTAGAAGGGGCTAGCTAAGGTTATGGATGAGTACTGGCAGCTGATCACTTTACGTAAGTTACCTTTACTCATCAGGATCTTACTGTCCACATTTTCCTGATGAAGAAACTCAAGCCCTGAGAGGTGAACACTCTCATCTGAGTTTGCACAGCTACTAAGGGGAAGGTCTGGCATCTGTCCAACTGTTAAGCCAACCCACCTGTGCCATTACAATATCTGACTTTCTGGAGAATTCATTTATCTATTGTATTACACAAAAGGAAAAACAAGATTGCCCTATCAGAAGCAAGGCCATGATGTATGAGTTTCATCTAGTGATTTATAGGCTCGTTATCACATACCCAGTGCCTCTTGGCAGACTGCCATGGCTGTCATGGTGCCGGGTATGCCCATTCCTTGTTTAGCCTCTCTCTCCCCTGAAACTTAGGCCCCCACCTCCATCCAAAGGACATTCTGAGGGTTATTTTTTCCTTTTTGAATAAAAATTGTAATTTTTTTTTAAAGATTTTTTAATTGGGGAATTGGGGGAGGAGAACAGTGTTGGGAAATTGGGAAAGGGGACCAGCCAATTTGTTGTTCTTCGGTCTTCGTTGTGGAGGGCGCCAGTCGCCATCTGGCTTCCCGTTGGCAGCTAGTGGCCTCTAAGCTCAAGGTACTGTGTTCAATCTTAGTTGCAGGTGGGCGTAGCCACCATCCCATGTGGGAGTCAAACCCGGCAGCCTTGTTGTTAAGAGGACACGCTCTATCCACTGAGCCATCCGGGTGGCAGCTCAGCTCAAGGTGCTGAGTTCAGTCTTAGTTGCGTGCGGGCGTAGTCCTTCATTGAACAGGCAGTCTTGTTGTTACACCAGCTGAGCCATCCTGCCACCTGTTGGCAGCTCAGCGACAACTCAGCTAGGGCGCAGTGTTCACTGGCTCATGTGGGAATCGAACCGGCGGCCCTGTTGCTCAGAGCTTGCGCTCTAAGCCAACTCTTAACCAACTGAGCCACTCGACTGGCCTCCAAAAATTGTAATTTTAATGATCCATTTTTGAATTGGTAATGCAGTCACCGGCTTCAAAATTCAAAGACTACAAAAACAGATACACTGACCCCACCCCCCACCCCTCACCCTGAGCTACTGACTTTCTTGCCTAGAGACAACCAATGTCACTGGGTATCAGTGTTCCCTTCCAGATATATTTTACATAAATACAAGGAAATACACATTTATGCTCTTCTTTCTATACCATGCATGTTACTCTGCACCTTGCCTTTTCTGTCTAACTTTCCATATTGTGTGTAAAGAGCTTGCTCATGTTTTGTGTTAAATACAAAATGTATGTAAAATCATGAAAAAGATAATACTTAGTGACAATTAAAGTAAACCTTTTAAAAACAGGTTACATATCTGTTTATCGTTAGCTAGCTAGCGAAATATGTGCAAATTGTTTCTTTAAGAAATTGGCTCAGGGGGGAAAAATTGACCAGGGAAAATAATGTACTATTTTGTATTAATTGAATAAGTAATAACTTCCTCACCTCTCCCCACCCCCGGCCAAAAAAAAAAAAAGTTGTTTGGAATCATTGTTCTTTTTTAAACTTTGAAACTCAAGCACTGGTTGGAATTATAAAAAAGAGAAATACTTCAATAAGTTTTGGTGCCACCAGATTCCATATCAATGAGAGAGGGAGGAGACTGTTTATGGGACCTCATTGTCCACCTCGAATGGAGAGCTCAGATGGAGCTGTGCTATTGCAGGGTCCCATGGGACTGACCCATGGGGGAAAGGCTTCCACAAGAATGGTGAACCCCCAGAACAGGATCACAGAAAGCCTCTGTCACTTTTCACTTCTCTTCTTCTCTGCGGAGCTCCCTGACTTCCTTGTTCTGATCCATCCCCCTAATCTGCTACTTCCTTTCCCACAATATGAAATAGCAGGAGTCAACTATCTGAGAGGTGGGGCAAAACACATTGACCATAAGAAGAAATTCTTACTGTAGCAAGAAGATGTGGGCGCCATACACTGGCCAGCAGAGAGATTTTGACCCAGCAGAGGGGTACCTGGTCTAACAAATTTCAAAACCTCGAGTAGTTCCCCAACATGCCACAGGCAGACCTGTTTACCAACTACCATGTTTCCCAGAAAATAAGACCATGTCAGATTAATTTTTGCTCCAAATGATGCATTTTATTCATTTACAAAAATTTATATTTATTCAAATACAGTCATGTCTGGCTGACGATCTTAACTGGGGCTTATTTTGGGGTAGGGCTTATATTACAAGCACCCTGAAAATCAAGCTAGGGCTTATTTTCTGGTTAGGTCTTATTTTCAGGGAAACACGGTATCTATTAAAAGTAACTTTATCGGGCCGGCCGAGTGACGCATTGGTTAAGAGCTGGTTTTGGGATGCCAGCAGTCCCAATTCGGATCCCACATATGAGGGCCAGTGACACTGCCCTCTACGCTAACAACAGCTCCACCTGGAGCTGGGCTGTGCGAGACGGTGTAGGCTGCAGCCCTTGCTGCAGTGGGCTGCCATAGGCTACAGTGAGTGGCCGGCAACCAGCGCGAGCTGCCAATAGCCGCAATGAGTGACATCCAGAGGCCGGCGACAGATCTGCCTTATCCAGGAAGAGCGCAATGACGATACCAACATGCGCCAGTGAAGCAACGTCCTCCACAACTAGACTGAAGAACAAAAAGACAGCAACTTGTCTGTTCCCCTTCCCCGATTCCCCAATACTGTTCCCCTCCCTCAATTACCCAATAAAATCTTAAAAAAAAAAAAAAAGTAACTGTTTATCAACCATCTTAAAGAAACAACTCCACGTTATCCACTGGTACAATAACATCATGACAATCAGTATTTATTGAGCTCTTACTACATGCGTTAAGCTCTTAATATGCTTCTCCCAACTCTCCAGTGAAGTTGATTTTCTTATAATTCCATTTTACAGATGAAGAAACTGAGGTAAAGTTACTTGTCCAAATAAGTGGGAGAGCTTTGAGGTCAGACTCAGCCCTTTGTTTGGCTCTTCTACCTGTGTCCTCTGTCAGTATTCTCTACTGCAGCTCTGTCGGCATCATCAGAAAGTCCCAGCTAAGATTACTGCGATTCAAGTCCATTTCTCATCTTCTGCCTTCAAGGAAACAACAAATCTAATGTTCACCATCCTTTGTAAAAATAACCCTTTTATCCTTGAAAACCAGAATCAAGTGTTCTTTTATCTTTCCCTCCTCTGGACTCTTTCCTCTTTCCCTTTTTGGGTTAATGTCAAGCAGCAAAGATTTATTGAAGATGGCCATTGTTCCTGGCCATTGGTGGACACCAAGAAATAGATAAGATTCCTGATTGTCCTAAAGGGTTTCACCATCTGGGTAATAATAGCTGGCACTTATTAAGGACTTACCATTCCAGACACTGTACTAAGTAGCTTATATTGATCATCTCATTTAATTCTCATAACAACCTTTTGAGGTATATACTATTGTTATACTTATTTTATATAAACCAAAAATAAACAGAAGCCCAGAAGATTTGGAGAAACTTGCTCACAGTTAAAGAGTTCACAGGTGATTGGCAACTTCAATATTATACATGAAAATATGACTAAGAATTCCAGATGGTCCAGACTCAGAAAATTATAACTGACTCAGGCAGCAAGTATTAGAGAAGGAGAGATACCCGAGGCTTGGGTCCTCAAGAAAGACGTCTTAGAGAAGAGGAAACTGAAGTTGGACCTTGGGGCGGGGGTTGACACAATGTGTATTTCTGCAGTCAGGCAGGGGGTGCTCTCTTGAGTCAGCTTTCTAGGAAGTGGCTCCACAACTGCCAATTCACTGGGTATGTGTCCAGTCAAATGTGGTGTAGGTTTGTTTGCCTGTGTTGAAGAAGAGGGGGTGGGTTGGGGTGAACTGGAGGCTCCCTGAGTCATTCAATGTAATGATTTTTTAGGGTCTGGAAATAAAAGGAGATGGAGGACCATGAACACCAAAGCTGTTGTTTGAGAAATAAGGGTAATCACCCAAATTCCCTGGCCTAAGGTAACTGAGAGACAAGGGTAAAGATTCTTATACACTGGTGTTTGAAGGGGTAGGGGTGTGCCAGAGGTGACCTGCATAGATCTGAGTCTTTTTCCTGTGGAGCAGACAGATGAGATGACTGAGGAGGGAACAACTAGTGACTTTATTCTTTTTTTTAAAAATTTTTAAAAAATATTTTATTGGGGAATTGGGAGTGGGGAACAGCATTGGGGAACCAGGGAAGGAGAACAGACAAGTGGTCCTTTTGTTCTTCAGTCCAGTTGTAGAGGATGTTGCTTCACTGGCCCATGTTGGTATCGTCATTGCGCTCTTCCCGGATGAGGCAGATGGGTCACTGGCCTCTGGACGGCTGCGGCTCTTGACAGCTCACACCGGCTGCCAGCCGCTCATGCTGGCTGCCGCCCACTCACGCTGGCTGCCGGCCACTCACTGTAGCCTGTGGCGTCCCGGGGACTCACAGCAGCCCAGCTCCAGGTGGAGCTGTTGTTAGCTGTAGAGGGCAGTGTCACTGGCCCTCATATGTGGGATCCGAACCGGGACCTCTGGCATCCCAAGCCAGCTCTTTAACCAACACACCACTCCGCTGGCCCTTAGTGACTTTATTCTTATGCATTATCATTTACTGTTTTCCTACTCTTTGAATCCTTTAACTTTCACTGAGCACATTCTTTAGGTTTTAAGCCCTTGAAGAGGGTGAACAGCTTTGTTTTAGGTACTAAACACCTATTCTACTTGATTTAATACTTAGATACCTTTCCCCCATCCATCCCCACCAGAAGTTAACCTGCGTACAAAAGACACTCAATTGTTCGATGAGCTAACAGAACAATTTGGCGAGTTCTACTCAGAAAATCTCCGTGACTGCTTAATCTTAATGCACTGAGAGAACAGAAAAGTGATTCCATTATCTCCTTTCCCAGCCTAGCGGATATGAGTTTTCTCTGGACCCCACAACCGTATCTTCTTGTCTCCAGTCCCAAGCATGACAGCACCCATTGCTTCTTGTAGAATGGCTGGTCTTTATGGAAAGTTCCCACCATCGCCACTTGCCAATTTTAAAAACATTTCTGTGAACTCTTTCTCATGGTTTCCAGTGGCATTTTGGGGTTGCTAATGTCATCTACGGTTTATTAGGACCACCGGCGCATGGGAGCAGATACTTGAATGGATCCTCTCCTGCCAGTCCTATCTTGATACCCACACAGAAGACTGGCACATGCCTCAGATTAGAATGTCAGTTGTCAAGTGGACACACACCTCCTCTGCTCTCCCCTGGCAGTGGGGGGATAGCTGTTGCTAAGCAACCAGTTCACCTGTGCTCTCCCCATCAGCAGACACAGAAGCAGGCCTGCAACTCCTGCTGGAGAGTTCCAGCTGGGAGATACCTCGGGGCTGGAACTTGAACTCTGCTGCTGCCCATCAGCTCTGACCCTCCCTGGCATGCTGAAAGCCCTGGAGGTGTGGGTCAGCCTTTACAGTCTGGAAAGAATTATCCAGGTCAGTGACATGGTAATGGATTCTGATTAAGTAAAACAGAATCCCACCCTCATGGTCAAAGAGGCCTCCTATTTTCAGAGGAGTTTGAAGTGATTTATACCTGTGTTCTATAGCTTCATTTGTATTCAGAACCCTGGAGAGGCAGTTAATTATATTACTTTGCATTAGAGAGCTCAGACAATTGCATTTATTCTCTAGGGTCAGGAAGGTGTGGTTACACATCTCTGACCCCCAGCTGGTGGGACCTGTGAGCTGGAGTGTCAGTGGTCCCTGTAATCATTCACACCTTGCTGGACCTCTGTGGGTCTTTCAGGGCTTCTCATGGCCAGGTTCAGTCTTTTATTATAAATTGTGAACAAGTGCTAAAAAGTAGCTACAGCAAGCCAAGTACTATGTTGAGTGGAAACCAATGTATTTATGAGTATAATATGACTCCTGCCTTTAAAGAACTTATAATTATGGCCGAGGGTAGGAAGTACACAGAATGTTGTAGAATAGAGGTTCTCAGACATTCTCCATTCATGGAACTCTTAGTGTCTCAGTAATTTTTTCATGGAGGTCCTAAGCCAAAAGAAAGACCTAGCAATTCCATTTAGTAAATAAGTATTTAGGTAATAGCAACATAGCAGATACTGGAAAAAAACAACACATAAATTGAAACAATAAAAATGTTTCTATTTCATTCTTAACTAATCAGGATGAGTTTCAATGGCGTATGTATGCCTTGGACACTGCACAAACTTCTCTTTTTTTTTTTGAGGGCAGTGTCACTGGCCCTCACATGTGGGACCCGAACCGGGGCCGCTGGCTTCCCAAGCCAGCGCTGAACCACCGCGCCACTCGGCCGGCCCTTGCACAAACTTCTCAAACCTTGGAATCAGATAGAACATAACCAGCTTCATTTCCTGTCCCACCTTGATTTTTGCCTGGAATTTGTGTTTGTTTATTTTATTTTATTTTTTTTAAAGGTTTTTTTATTGGGGAATTGGGGGAGGGAACAAGTTGCTGTCCTTTTGTTCTTCAGTCTAGTTGTGGAGGACGTTGCTTCACTGGCCCATGTTGGTATCATTATGCTCTTCCCGGATGAGGCAGATCGGTCACCGGCCTCTGGACGGCCACTCACGGCGGCTATTGGCAGCTCACGTTGGCTGCCAGCCGCTCACACTGGCTGCCAGCCACTCATTGTAGTTTATGGCAGCCCACTGCAGCAGGGGCTGCAGCTATGCCGCCCTGGGAGACTCACAGTAGCCCAGCTCCAGGTGGAGCTGTTGTTCACCATCTTAGCTGTAGAGGGCAGTGTCACCGGCCCTCATATGTGGGATCCGAACCCGGGCCGCTGGCATCCCACGCCAGCTCTTCACCAACACGCCACTCGGCTTGCCCTGTTTATTTTATTTTTATCGCAAGCAACTGCTCAAAACAGAGCTACACCTAGGTAGGGTGTTATTGAAAGGAATGTAGTGCAATCCAGTATTAAAACTGAAGTTGCTCGAGCTAGTAGTTTCTGCAGCACCACGTTGCCACGTGCGTCTGCTATGGGACCCCTGGATGCCTTGGGTGCCGAGGCATTCAGGCTCCGAACCACAATAACAAAGCACAGAAACTAGTAGTGGAAACTACAAGATCACCCCCCTCCCATTTCTTCCACAGTAGTCCCTTAAGGAGTGTTTATGGATTGCATGAAAAGTTACAGGAAAATCCATGATTATACCTTGGTTCCTTTGTAGTCATGTTTTACTGCCTGTCAAATTGCATTTAGAATCACAACGCATTGATCAAGATGAGCCACAGATACAATGAGCCATTTTGTGTGGGCTTCAATCCTGGCTGTACCACTTCCTAGGGGGTGAATTTGGGCTCTTGAGGGTTTGGCTTCATGGTTTGTGAAATGAGAATGAGTGACCCCCCAAGGAGACCTCGAAAATGCAACTGCTTTTTGCCAGCTGCTTGGTACATCGTAAGCGCTTCAATAAGTGTTAGTTCTACTATTATTGCTCCTGTGGTGGGCATTCAGACTTCAGTGTGATGGGGCAGGGCAAGCTTTTCTCAGGAAGAGGTGTGGAGGGTGGGTGAGGGCTAAGATTGAGGGACGAGGACAAGCCACAGTGAAGCCCCTTGGCAGAGGCCTGTCTCTGCTCTCAGGGAGGCTGAAAGGCTGAAGAACTGCTCACCAAGGTTGAAGACCAGCCATACTGTCCCAGGTGCCCCAACAGTCCGCCCCTTGGTGGTAGAGGGCAAACCAAGCCTGAGTCTCATCCTTGTTCTGTATGTATCCCACACTCCTTTAGGGCATCCGTGTGTGTAATACATCTGGACATCCCCCTCTCCCCACCAGACTTCACCCATGTCCTGTGAAAGCCTGTTGAGAGCCCCAGGGAGACTTGCTCCAGCGCTGTGCCCATGCAGAGCCCACATCCTCAGGATGGACAGGGGACCATGACAGCTCGGCTGGGGCTCTTTCCCCAGGTGCTGGTGCCTTTAGAGCCTTTATCACCTGTACCTCAGTATCCCGGTCTCCAGGGTCTCACAGGATGAAGTGGAAGAGAAAGTACTGAATCTTAACTCCTAGCCCATGTCTTCATCTGTAAAATGGAGCTGCTGCCAGCTGACATCACCAGGCAAGCTTTCAACTGGCGTTGCTGACAACGGGGGGCCCAGTGTGCCCAATTTTCTATGAGTTCCTGCCAACTAAGCTTCTTGCATTAAAAAGCATCTGCACTGATTGCAAATTGTTGAAAGAGAGAAAAAAAACAAACAAGAAAAGAAAAAGCTGCAAGACTCACCCTAGTCAGCACCTGGAATAGTATGACTGGTCTCCACCCACAGTGAGAAGTTCTTCAGCATTTTAGCCTCTGGATGGCTGGGCTTGGTGAAGCCTTTACCCTATTCAGGGCAGGCTGTTGTCATCTGGTCCCAAGATGAAAAACTGAGCACTGTCCCTTTAAGAGAAGAGGCTGAAGGAGGGAAGAAATCCCTGGCTTCTGGGCTGCTCAGGGAAGCCCCATCTCTGTGTTCAGTTAGGTGTTTCGGAAGGGCCCCCCCCCCCTGTCTAGCACGCACAGCTCCCCCGCTCTTCTTCCCCACCCCACGTCTTGACTGTTCCTAAGGTTCTGAGCTCTGTTGATGGGATCCTCATTCTAGTGATGGTGGCAGCACAGATCTGTCATAATATCAGCTGCACCCAAGGATGAGGTTTGGTTCTCAGGAAAGAGGGCTTCTAATGTGCAGCCTTGACCACTAGCTGAGTTTCAGTTATTTACTAGGAGCAGCTGATAAGGTGCTCAGCTAAGTGTCTCAGACCACCTTTGCCTTAATTTTGCCCAGCCTGGCCTCCCTGTTGCCACTCTATACAGCCAGTAATGCCAGCAGAAGACTGCCTGGGATGTCTGTGGTGCTGAGGGAATCAGCACCCCGCTGGTACCTGTATCTTAGAGATAAGTGGCAAAAAGAAACACATCTTCCAAATCCGAGACTTTCCTACTGCAAGCAAACATGCTGAGAAAAACATTTAGTTTTGTTTAGTTCTTCTGTTGAACAGCATTTTCCTCCCAGGTACCTAAGGCTGTATAAGGATCATGTTGGATGGTTGAGTTCTAGGGCAGTGTCTCAGGCTCCTGTGTGCAAACGTTCTCAAGGGAGAAGAGGGAGTAGCTTTTCCTCCACTTGGACTTAACTGAGCTTTTTGTGCATTTAGTAACAGTGTTCACAATATGTAAATGCAGGTACCAGCATTTTGTTTTCATTCATCAGAGAGCACTGCAGTAGGTTTGCTTTTTTAGGCTTGATTGTTTGTTTGATTGTTTGTTTGCTTTTTTAGGCTTGATTGTTTGTTTGTTTGTTTGTTTGTTTTTGCTGCTGCATCTCACAGTAATTTTGTTCTGGCACTAGGCTTATTATACCTTCCAGCATACTTTCTGTGCAATACTGATTTCATACTCTCAGGAGTCTTATAAAGCTGCAGGGCCTGAGATCAGCCCTGTTTCACAGATGGTTTTTACACTTTGAATCAGTGGCAAAGCCAGACTCTGACGCCATTTCAATTTCAAGTCTTGGTACCTTACCCTCCCCCTCCTCCAGGCTGCTGTGCACTTACCCTCCCTGCCCTGCCCCTCCCCCACCTGTTTTGAATTCTTGTAGCTCTGAGAGCTGAGGTGAGCGGGTTTTATTTGGATTGTTGATGACTTCAGCAGACATTCATGAGCACTTTTCATGTGTCAGGAGAGTGGCTATATGTCATTTCATCCTCAAATCAGCCTTTTGAATAAGATGTTATTCCAATTTTATAGATAAGTGATCTAAGCTTCCTCCAGGATGTCAGATAGCTTGGGTCAGTCACACAGCTCTAAATGCTGGAATCAGAAATTCAACCCGTGTTCCCAGCCCCCATTCCACTTCCCTTTCCAATAAATCCTGTTGGAGCTCAGGCTGCTTTATTAATAGGTGCTCAGTGCCCAAATCAATCTTTTCAGACAGGGGTCCTGAAGCTTGGAAATCTCTTGCCCTCGAGAAGCATTTTAATTGCCTACAACAGAAACTACCTGGCTGATTTTAGCAGAATGGGAATTTTTTGAGAGGATATTAGTTCATCACAGAAATGTTACGCAGGGGATGTTATGGATAACAAGAGGAACACGAAGGCTTAGCAGCAGGAATCTCTGTCCACGTGGCACCAGGGAACCTGGTGGACATGGACAGAGCCTGTTGCTTGGATGGTGCTGTCAGTGGACTGTAGGTGCCATTTTTGGCATCACTGCACCACAGCCGTGGGAAACTGGATGTTGCTACCCCCACTGCCAGCATGGTTTCTCCACACTCCTCTTTCTGTACCACGTGGTGTCCCTAGTTGGCCAAACCCACATGTGTGCCCATGACGTCTCTGCAAAGGCTGCTGGGAAAGTAAGCCCCTGGCTTGGCTTTCATAGGGGCAAGAAGCTCTCCCTCCCACTAAGAGCCACGTGGTGGGGAATTTCCCAGAGGGAACCAGGAGTCTCAGGTGCTGGGCAGCCCCTGAAAATTGCAGATCTCCACTATCCAACCCCAAAACACACACAAATGCCTAATTCTAGGTTTCTTCTCTGTTTCTCACCATCCCCACCTTCCTAGCACTCCTCACACCTTGTCACAGAATTGGTATAAATTGTGGAGATGATAAGGTGAAAGTGCTTTGGAAAATGGCTTGTTAATAACTATTTATCCTGACAATGCAGGAGTCCTGGATCTGTTTGCCTCCTGGCTGTGGGAGGGGCTTATTGCTGCTGTCTGGCCACCTCTGTAGGAACACAGGACTTTTGAATTGAAGATTGCCCCACAGCTGGGGTTTTTTTCCCTCTGCTTCTGGCTGAGGAGGAAGCACCATTGCATCTTTGTGAGGAAACATGGAGCATTGGTCTGCTTTCCTTTCCTGGGCAATTTTGTCCACACCCAGGTATTTATTCCCCTGAGGATCTACATTCCTGGGCTTCACTGGGGATGGGGTGGTGGGTAGTGTGGCTCCACCTGCTGTGGTTTTGCTGCAGACACACTTCTTCTTAGAGGTGAAGTATGTAGCAAGCCTACTGCTGCCTGGTTCCTCTTGACAAGCTGGCAGGTGCCTGCATGCAGAAGGCTGGAGCCCTTCTATGCAGAGCTTCCTTTATTCGTATGTGGGGACCCAGCCACCACAGTGGCCTGTTTCCCCAGCCCCTCTCCTTCCTGAGAAGGTTCTTTCGGCTGCTCTGGCCAGTTCACAGCCACAGATGTGGAGTAACTGGACATCTGCCTTTTCAGGACAACGCCTGCTGTGGTTCCTCCACTTGGAGACTCGCTCTTGCCCGTCTTGCTTTCCAGCTTTTCTTCCTTCAAGCACTAACTAACCTTGCCCTCCCTCCTTGGCCTTCCCAAGTGACTTCTCAACTCAAGGCTGGGTTCTAGTGGGGCTCAAAGGGTTTGGGGCTTCTTTTATGAACATATCTGGCATCTCAGAGGCTCAGTCATTTAATCCTGCTCCCAACCTTCCACTAGTAGCAATTTTCTAGACATAAAATGGAAAACACGGGGCTTTGGGATCACAGATTTGAATTTGCAACTGGGACCTGCCATGTATCTACGATGTTGGGCAATCATAATCTCTCTGAGCCTCGGTTTCCTATTCTGGACATATGGGGATAATGGTGCTGGTGTGATGCTTAACGGAGCCGATAGCCAGCCTGTGGGGATAATGGTGCTGGTGTGATGCTTAACGGAGCTGATAGCCAGCCTGGGCAGCTCGTGGATACATAACAGTTTCAGCATCTCTTTCCTTCTTTGGACTTGTTTCTGTCCCTGCTTCCCAGGCTCCTGCCTTGCCCTGCACTGTTCCCATTACTACTGCCTACAGAGGCCCTGAACTGGGGACACAATCTCAGTGGTAACAAGGAGACTAATAATAGGCTTTTAAAAGCCTAGCGTACCTTACTGAGTCTTTCTTTTTGATGGAGTAAAACCTACTGAACGAGTATAGAAACAAAAGGAAGTTTGAAAGGAATGTCCATGTGGGCCAGAGGTACTTTGAGTGGACTGGGCTGGAGTAAGTTTACGACCTTCCCCCCCGTGGTGTCACTCCCGTAATTAGTTATATGGCAAAGGTAGACCTAATCTAATCACAGAACCCCGTTAACAACAGTGCTCTCTCCAGCTTGTGACAAAAGAGAAAGGGCCAGCCAAGTGGCTCAGTTGGTTAAGAGTGAGAGCTCTGAGCAACAGGGTCACTAGTTCGATTCCCACATAAGCCAGTGAGCTGTTCTCACACCGCTGCTAAGCTGCTGACAGGTGGCCGGATGGCTCAGTCGCTAGAGCGTGCGCTCTTAGCAACAAAGTTTCCAGTTCGATTCCCGCATGGGATGGTGGGCTACACCCACCCACAACTAAGACAGAACATGGCACCTTGAGCTGAGAAGCCACAAGCTGCTGCCAGGCGGCCGGATAGTAACTGGACTTGGGAGCTGAGCTAGCTGCATCCTCCACAACTAAGATTGAAGGACAACAACTTGGCTATTCCCGTTTCCAGTTCCCCAACACTGTTCCCCTTCCCCAGTTCCCCAATAAAATCTCTTTAAAAAAAGAAAAAAAACAAAAAGAGAAAAACAGATTGCAAAGCCCGAGAAGGATGGACTTCTACATGCTGCTGCTGGCCTAAAGATGGCATGGCACATGAGGGGTGCAGGCACCTCTAGAAGCTAGCCAGCCAGCAAGGAAACCAGAGGGGACCTCAGGCTGACAGCCCCTCAGGAACTGAACTCAGCCAACAATCTTATAAACTTAGAAATACATTCTTCCCCAGAGTGGCTTTGTGAAACCCTAAGCAGAGACCCAGCTGAGCCCACCTGGACTTCTGATCTAGAGAACCAGAAGATAATAAATGAGTGTTAAGCTGCTACATTTGTTGTAATTGTTATGGCAGCAATAGAAAACTCACACAGCCATGCAGTAGGGACTGGTGGGGACTGTGATATTGTGGCAATGCACGAACCACCTAACTATGGAAGCCACTATTCAACTCCAATGGATTGTTGTCATGGGGGAGGCTCTGAGGGAAGAATCCCAATGTTTCTAGATCTTTCCATTTTTTAAGAGAGGCCTAAAACTTAGATTGTGAAATATCCTGATTCTTAAAAAAAAACACATCATCGTGAATATACCAGTGATCCCTTCACTGAAGCATCACCCCTCTTGAATGGAGTTTTCCTACTTTTTTTAAGAAGTTGTCTGGTTTAAATTCTATTGTCTTTCATGCTAGATGTACAGTGAGAATAATGTTTCTCCCAAAAGTGTTGACTTGGAATAGACAATTAGACACTGGAGGCTGTGAGGAGGCTTTCGGAGATAACACGAGGCTCCCACCCTCTTGGATGGATGTGTGAAGAATTCACATGATACTTAGGAAGAGAAAGCATAGATTTCTTTATTTCTCTGTAGCCGACCTGATCACCATCCTAGGCCCCCGTCTGTAGGCGGGTAGGTAGGGAATGAAATCATAGTCCAATCTGGTAATCTCACCCAACCCAATCATTTATATTTTCTTTTAAGTAGCTCAATTCTTTTACATGACTGTTCAGCGCTTTGCCCTTTGCCCCCGCCTCCCCCGCCACACACACATGCATGCTACAGAAGGTGGCCGCTTCTATGGGGAAAGTGTGGCTTACATGACTGGCTGTGTCCCCTGGATCTAGGGGTGTCCTCTGAATACTGGCTTGTCCAGGTGTAGAATGGTGGTGCAGGCTCAGGCGAGGCTGTTTCCGGACACTTCCCAGAATAATGATCACCAGGGTCACTTGGCTGTTTGGGATTAACTCAGCAGGACTCAAAGGATGAGGCCAACAGTCCTAGTTGTTTTCCTCTGTCCCCAAGTCCCTGCCCATGACAGTCACTGCATCCTACCCCTGGCCTCCGTTCTCCATGGGCCCTCTCACCACCTCTGCCCCCTCACACTTGGGTCTCTTTGTGGCACCTTCACACAGGGAAGGGCTGCCTCAGGCCACTCCCTGGGAAGCTGCCCACTAGTCTGGAAAGTCTCTGGCTCCCTTACACCCTACCTGCTGTTTCTTCTCTCTCCTGGGGAATGCCCAGGATCGAAGGAGCTGGCTAATGACTTTCCCGTATCATATCCTCATTCTCAACATGTGCAACTCATTGTGATGGAGATGTGTGCGATGTACAAATTAGGAAACTGAAAGTGAAATGTTTCAGGAGTACTGCCCCTGTTACAGAGGCTATGGGATCAATGACAAGATGACGCTAAGCCACAGGAACCAATCTGAGAACATTTAACTACTGATCGGGATTCCTGTGCAAAAGGAAGATTCAATGTCCCTAAAAAGGCTCAGTGGGCTAGGGGCTGGCCTAGAAGGGCGGGTTGGCTTTAAAAAAGCACTGGAACATCTAATTCAATATCAAGCCTGGTCAATATCAGCACTCTGACTTCCTGTCTTTGGTGGTTCCCTTCTTTCAGAGCTCACTGATGGCATCAGAGACCTTGACAAAATGGGTCATGCTGACCCATTGCCATCTAAAGTTTGAAATTAGGATGAAAACTTCATCAAGCTGCTCTGAGACTTTGGGTGGTCAGCAGCTGAGCACTAGGCACCTCTACCCCCACCTACCCGGTTTCTAATGCCCACCACAGTCGGTTACACAAGTCTCCTTCAAGCCTCTGTGGTTCCATGTGTGGCAGGCAAATGCAGCCAGTGAGAAGGGGAGCGTGTATCTGAGAGGTGCATGCCATCTGTAGGTGTGTGTGCAATTTAGATATGGGTGCAAAAACTAACCTAGGCCTTAAGACAAGGGGGCCGGAAGACAGTAGGGGTAGAGAAGTTAAGACCAGCCTCGGCCAGGAGCCATGGTTCACATCTAAGCTCTACTACTCATCGAGTTTTGGAACTATGGGCAAGTTGCTTACCCCTTCAGAGGTTCAGTTTCCACATCTGTGAATTGGGAAGGATATTTGTATCTGCCTCATAGGGTTTTGTACACTAAAAAGTGGAAGTGTATATATAATTCTCAGCCTCTTCTAGCACAAAGTAAAGTGCTCAATCAATGGTGGTGGTTGCTATTTTAAATTATGTCCTTATTATAATGAACAGATCAGATTCGTGGTTTGAGTTGGGGACTTGTTTGTCAGGAACTCTCAGGATTGAAGATGAGAGATTTCTCCTAAGGGGCTGTTCTCCCAATTTATAGGGAAGAGGGGCCGGGGGCATGAAGGAGGGTTTAGACAAGTCCACCCTGCTGATGCTGCCACTTCTCTCAAATTTCTAACCTGAAACAAAACATGTGTGTTATGGGGGAGGGGAGGAAATACACGAGGGGGCTGGGGTGGGGAAGGAATAAAGGGAAAAAGAGACAGAACTGGACTAAACGGAGTGCTGTAGTGAGTGAATGAAAGTGACCAAATGTACTGCATCGCAGGGTGCGGGGAAGGAGCATTATAAATAGTCCTGTCGCTCAGATAGTTAGTTTTGTTAAAACTAAAGATTTGTCTTTGGCCTGCTTTTGTTCACTCTAAACTCTAGTTTTGCTTGATCTCCTTTGATCACAGTTTCCTTTAAGACTCTAATAAACCTCTCCCTCAGAAAATTGAACATCAGGATATATGCACACAATTTTTTGTAAACAGTCCCAATTTTAGCAGTTTCTCAGATCTGAGGTTAAAAACCACCTTGTTTGAGACCATTTTCCAAAAGGGACCTGAGGCTTCTGAATGGAGGGTAAACTCCTACACATGCTTTAGAACCCTGGTCAAATGTCACATCTCCAGCAAAACTTTCTACCGCTCCCCACATCAGTTTGGCAACCATTCCATCGTGCTTTCATTGTCCATCCTTTTGTTAGATCCCGTAATCTATTAGATCTGGTAATTTATTAGATCCCATAACCACATGTTTCCTGATTGGTCTCCTCTACTAGGCTGTGAGCTTTTATTCATCTTTCTTACTCATTTTGGATCCCAGTGCCTAGCACAGCAATGTTGAAGGAATGAAATATAAATGAAGATAATGAGTTTCCTGCATTAATTGCAATGAAAGCCCTCTCTCCTTTTGGTGAATGGCAATAAAAGATAGGAAAGTGTATCTGATGGGACTTCTTGTGGGGTTCTGCGAGTCTGCCAGGACCAGCATCCATTTTGGCTTTCAGAAGATAAGGGACTGTCAACACAAATAGAGTAATCTGGAAGAACTGGTGGCAAAGTAGCACTGGCCTCATAGATTTTCACCATTGATTAGATAAGGGAGTGTGTCATTGCAAATATTTTGGCAGGAAGGGATATTTTGAACTTCCAGGCTGATTATGCTACTAGGGAAGGGCTCTGGTCTATAGGTGGCCAGTGGCACCCATATTCCAGGTACCCAGGGATAACCTACCTGATCGAGGGCAGGAAAGGGCAGCTTCTCTGTGGGACAGCAGAGTCTTTCCCTAGAGGTGTCAATGGGAAGCCCCTTGTCCTGACTCCTGGGTGGCCTGTTTGGATACTCCTGTCATTCCCCCACAAATGCCCTGGTCTCTGGAGAAAGATGCGAGTGGGTGCTCGGCCACAGCTTGGAGACCTTGAGCTTGGAGGGTGTGAGGGAAGCAGCTGCTTGAAGGTGGCTTTAGGGTCTGTTGGGTGGAGAGCCCTTCCCAATAGCACTAGATCCTCATGGGGTCCATGGATATGTTGGCCTTGTTACAGAGAACGCGTTCAGCAGGCTTTGGAGGAAGCCAAATTTCCATTGCCCCATGAGGGATCTCAGGGGGGCAGTAAAGCTCCTTCTGAAATTATTTAATTTCAAAGTTTCTGACAAAGAGCAGGCCTACTGCCTTGCACGTTGTGCTTTCACCCTCCAGAGTTTTCTATCAATCTCATTTTCTTCCCAACTTCAGCTCCATGACATAGGTGGAAAAGAATTAGTCCCACCATTTTATAGACAGAGAACCACTGCTTTATTTAAGGGGTTCTTGTCTTGAAAAATAAAGTTGGTTCCAGGCTAAAGGACGGCACCCACCCGAAAGACCCAGCCTAAGCTCTGTGTCCTCATGAAAAGGGGTAAATGGTCTCTGTGGAGGAGGGTTCTGGAGACTTTCCCAGAATGTCCAGGCCAGTCCTGACGTGTTCTCTGCCACCTGCCATTAATCACACTGTGCAACCTTGACAAATGCGGCAAGATTCCAAGACATCTATTTCTGGGTATGGGGACAGACCCCTCAGTGGATCTGGCTGAGTGAGACATGATGGTGTAATGGCTCACAGTCCCTGAGGGCAGCAGCAGGGTGACCGTGATCCTTGGAGCCTCTGAGAGGAAAGCCCCCGCTGTTGTCTGCATCATCGTGAGCACCAGTGGGCTTTGCTGAAACTCTGAGTGCTCGGGAACTGTTTGGGACCTGGCAAAATGCAAAACACTTTTTCTCAGGCTCTTAGTATTTTTTTCCTTCTTTCCATTTTGCACTGCGTGTTTATTTGGAGTGAAATTGAGTCCGTACGTTTCAAGTCCCTTTGCCTGATTCTCCACAGCATGATTTTCCTTGAGATTGTCTGAGGTCTCAAAGTTTTGGATCTTTTGCCTTAGAAGGAGGACACGACATCTAAAGGGATTGTGTTTTGTGTGACTCTGAAAGAGGTGCAGATGCAGGGCAGTAGAGATGGCCCTCCTACGAGAAAGCACAGACTATCCTCTTAGGATATGAAGAGCAGAGACCAAGATTGTATTTTTTTCCCTCATGATTCCCCATTAGAAATCAGCCGTAGCTGTTTTGGGGACAGCTCATAAAGGGGCCTTCTGCCTCTCCCTAGGAAACTGAGTCCTTCAGTTTCTGTCTCCCTGGTGGAATCTACCTTCATATCAAAGGAACATCTGAGCCTAGTACAGGATTTTGTCCTGTTTCCTTTCCAGCACAAATTGGAGAGAGAGGGCTTTTCTCTAAAGAGCCTATTCCAGCACTTTCTCTGGGGGTGGCAAGAAAAGCATTGTGCTAAGACACATGAAAATCATGAGGGTACCAAAGACTTGTATTTTCTGGAGAGCTAAACCCAAAGCCCAGGTTGACTGTGGCAATTTGAAGGCTATGTATCTGCTTTGTTTGGGAGAAATCCAGTGTATATTCAAGGGTATCTGACACACCCAGGATTGTGGGGTGTGTGAATCCTATGCCCAGATAATGCAAGTTCCCTTTATATTGCATATGATTTTAGGGGTGAGGGGAATGCCCTGTGCCACACTAATACACATACATACACACTTACATATATGGACACACACACACATACACGCACACACGTGCACACACACACACACACACACACAGCGTCTGGTGATCAGAAGTCTACAGTTAGAATTGGATTCCTTTACATATAAACTGTTAGTGATAAGATGAATAAAGTTTGAGGTGATAAAACATAGCAAAACATTCACATACAAAAGGTACATGTGATGGATGTGTTAATTAAGTAGACGGGGGAATCCTTTCACAACGTATTCATATATCTACATTTTAAATATCTTACAACTCTATGTGTCAATTACACATCAATAATGCAAAAAGAAAACAAAAACAACAAAAAATAGACTTGCATTTCTGTAGCCTAAGCCCTAGATTCTTGTTAAAATGAGAAACTTTGGAATGTCAGTTCTGGGCATTTTGATAGAGCGGATTTTGGTGGGGAAAAGCTGGGAAAGAGAATCTAAGGTCTTGAGGGTTCCAGAGTGGGCTTTGTAGTAGCCCCACCAAGAGGGAGAGTTGACTGTCCAGAACAGAGAGAAAATAAGCTTTGCTTTACAAATCTGTGAAGGGCCTACTAGCTCTGCATTTTGGGCTCCTTGTAAAGCTGGAAGCATAGTTTGTTTTTTAACAGTATGTCATAAACGCTTCAAGAAGTTATCCTACAATTTCTGATGGAGACACCTGTTCCTCAGAACCGAGGGGGCTGCGCATGGGCTTGGGGTGTAGGTAGTTTTGTGTGTATGTTTGAATTGCATCATGTGAAGAGAGACCATAGTTTTCACTGGGATCATAAAGAGGGCCTGAGGAATTGGAGCAAGAAGACCTGACAACATAATCTGAGCCTCTGAAGCATTCAAAGTTCAGGGTCAGTGGTGCTTTCCTCATCTCGCTGGGGCACAGGTACCGAAACAGGTCCATTGGCTCTGGGACCTGCCTGTTGATCTTAGGCTTTGGAGGGCCCATCAACCATCATGTGAACACTGTTCTTCGAAGATCTTCACGTCTCCTTTGGACTTAAAAAAGAAAAACTAATGTGTTTTTTTTATTCCTGACCATGAACATAGAAACTTAGAAAATGCGGAAAAATATAGTGAAGAAAATAAAAATCAGTCATCTTACTAATCAATTAACCACTGTAAACATTTTGAGGAGGTCCTGTCCAGGTTTTTTCCTTTTCTTTTGTCTTGTTCAGAGAGAGTTGAGATCATAGTATGTCTATGAATAGAGTCCTTTTCACCTAACATTACATCATAATCATCTTGTTTGCCATTAATAAGTCTGTATAAGCATCATTTTCAGTGGCTGCACAATGTTCCATTATATGGCTGTACCATAGCTTGCTTACCCATTCTTCTAGCTTTGAGCGCCTGCACTGCTCCCAGCTTTTTGCTTTAATAAATAATGCACGAGAAGCATGGCTGGGCAAGGAGCTGTGCTTACTTTTTAGATGATTTTTTTATGATAGATTCCTAGAAGTCTCTTTTGACTTTTGAAGATATTGTGAGTTAAGATGTTGCTGAGAGGCTGGCCGAGTGGCTCAGTTGGTTAAGAGCTCGTTCAAAGGTGCGAGCTGAGCTCTAAGGAACAGCAGTTCGATGCTCAGCCTGAGCTGAGCTGCCACTGAGCTGCCAACAGATGGCAGGATGGCTCAGCTAAAAAAATAAAAAAGATGTTGCTGAGACCTACCTGTAAAGTGTGGGTGTTGCAAAAGACTGCAGTGCAGGCAAGAGACTTCTAGGCGCTGTGGGGATAGTGGAGACGTGAGAAATTAGAAGACCCAGTCTTTATCCCTGAAGAACTTATGCATAGTGTGGAACCACAACGTATAAGTAGCCTAATGGAAGAGATGCCCATATCTCAGAAACTTGGGAGAGCCCTGTGTGAGTTTCAGAATGGGGTAGAGTGTTGTGTGTCTGTTCATATTATGCTTTCTGCAGTGGGAGTCTATAGCTTTTATCAGAATCTTTTCATCTACAGAGCCACAAAGAATTACCCACTCAATGACTATTTTGGGTGTGTGGAGGGAGAGTGAATTTTTCAATTTTTTTTTTTTTTACTGTTTTCATTTCATAGCTTTTATAACAAGTAATAAGATAAATTTTTTTCATGTGCCATTAATATGACCAATAGAGAGTAACAAGAAAATGGCAGTTGGGGTCCTGGTTTTGAGGACCTTGAGGTAGGGTATAGGAGAGGCTCCAGCCTATGCCCAACAGGTGTGAGGCAGATTTTGGCAGCATTTGTCCCCTGTCCCTGCAGTGACCTACCAACCCGTTTACATGTAAATCTGCTCCTGCCAGCATGAGTAGGTGTTCCATGACCCGAATGCCCACAGGACATTAGGTTATGCAGCTGCATGACACTTTGGGTAACACAAACCAAGGTTTCCTCACCCCTCTGCTAGAGTCTCAGTCCTCACCTGGTTGCTAAGAGGTAAAGGTGCTTCTTACTGCTCATCCAGGGTCATCAGGAAAGCCAGCCAGTTCTCCTGATACACAGATATGAAAAAGGCAAGGAAATTCAGTCACTGTCTAACCTCCAGGCCTTTCATAGGGTCAGGGTTAGATGTGCACGTGGAAAGCAGCAGCCGTCGATTGTATTTATTTTCTGTAATCTGTTCTGACCATGTCTATTGTTTGGCTAGTTTTTCCAATGGGAAAATGAGAGAGCCACGTGCCAGGCCATGGCCTTGTCCAGGTGTCTCCACTGCACAGACACCTATAGTTGCAGGGCCTCCACAGAACTCTTCCTCAGCTCAGCTTATTGTGAGACTTCATGGACAGGTTGAGTGCCCATCATCAGGACAACTGGGATGGGTGTGTGTGTCTCAGCACCCCATTTCCCTTGTGGTATCTCCCTCATCTGTGGCTGGAGTGTCCAGGTCCCCATGAGAGGGTCAATGTGCAGAGCATGATTGGACAACAGAGACCTGCCACAGCAGACATGTTCCTTAACTAAGAAACTCCCCAAGACTTTTCGCCTAGCATCCTTTAATCTGGCTTGCTAACAAAATTAGTATAGTTATTTATTATTATTATTATTATTATGATTATTATTATTATTATTGATTGATTGATTTTTACTTCCATTTGGCTGTTTCTTCAGGTTCAGATGAGTTTTCTTCCCTGACTCTTGGTTTCTGAGGAATAAATCCCTTTCTCTTTCCCTGTCACTCTCCTTTCTCCCGATTCTTTGTTTTCTCCAGACCCAGAACCACTTAGTCTCCTAAAGGGCTTGCATCTACCTGTAATTTATGCATTCATTACAGGCATCACCTAAGCCTCAGCTCCACTGGCCAAAAGCATCAAACCCCACCGGGGGTTGGGGAGAACCGGGCCATTGCCCACCGCTCAGCTACAGGGAATATCTGCTCTTCCCATAAAGAACAGGAAAACACTCAAACACAGATGTGACCACTGCCAGCTCTAATTCATAATGCAAAGTAAACCAGCAAGATAACACTCAATATAATCTTTTGTTGGCTGTTGTGGGTAGCCAGCTAAAAGCTTAGACCTTTGAAGGATATCATTAAGAAATTCCTCCTCATACTTACTTAATCAGACTCGCCTTGGCCATGATTTAAGCTTATGTATTCTGGTTCTGTCCAGATAGAGACACTGTTCTTTTCTCTACATATGATATTTTTAATAATACATTTTAAATAAAAATTATATTTTATATATAAAATAAAACATAAAACATTTCATATGTAAGATAATTTTAATAAAACATATTTCATATGTAAAAAGATTATATTGTATACTTTAATAGAATTCATGTATTTTATATTTAAAATTTTAAAATTTTAAAATTTTAAATATATAATTTAAATATATATATAATTTATATAAAAATATATTTAATTTATATATATAATTTATATAAAAATATATAATTTATATATTTAAAATATTTAAATTTTAAATTTAAATATTTTAAACATATAAATATTTTACAAGTAACATATTTGTATATAAAATGTTATAGAGTTATATACATAAAATATAAAATGAGGCATTTTATATTATATTTGAAATATTTTAAAATATTTTAAAACATTGAAAAATATTTCTAAGGGCCGGCTGAGTGGCACAGTGGTTAAGCGCTGGCTTGGGAAGCCAGCGGCCCCGGTTCGGTCCCACATATGAGGGCCAGTGACACTGCCCTCAAAAAAAAAAAAAAAAAAAAAAAATTTCTAAAATATAGGCTATTTAAATATAATATAAAATACATCAATATTTAAATTAAGGCCAATGGTATAATATTAGAATTAAGTAATTAGACTTGACTTAATAATTGAATATATAATAGTGAAATATACAGACTCTATTATTTTTGCATAACTAAAAGATGTTATAAAATATTTAAATTGTACTAAGGATAGCCGCTCAGGCCTGGTTCCAGGTCCACGAATCGACGTCTGGGAGCCACAGCGCCCCCTATCGCCCCCTCTCCTCCAGCGCCCTGATCAGCTGTTTTTCCTCCCCCCTCCCCCCAGGCATTGGCAAGAACGTCATCTGCGACCGCACGGCCACGCCCCTGGATGCCTTCCGCATGATGTCCGCCGCCCACTACTACCCCAAGCTCATGAGCATCATGGGCAACGTGCTGCGCTTCCTGCCGGCCTTCGTGCGCATGAAGCAGCTCATCGAGGAGGGCTACGTGGGCGAGCTGCTGGTGTGCGAGGTGCAGGTGCACAGCGGCAGCCTGCTCGGCAAGAAGTACAACTGGAGCTGCGACGACTTGATGGGAGGCGGCGGCCTGCACTCGGTGGGCACCTACATCATCGACCTGCTCACCTTCCTCACCGGCCAGAAAGCTGTCAAGGTGCACGGCCTGCTCAAGACCTTCGTGAAGCAGACCGACCACATCAAGGGCATCCGCCAGATCACCAGCGACGACTTCTGCACCTTCCAGATGGCGCTGGAGGGCGGGGTGTGCTGCACGGTCACCCTCAACTTCAATGTGCCCGGCGAGTTCAAGCAGGACGTGACGGTGGTGGGCTCCGCCGGGCGCCTGCTGGCCGTGGGCACTGACCTGTATGGGCAGCGCAACAGCGCCCCCGAGCAGGAGCTGCTGCTGCAGGATGCCACGCCTGTCAGCAACTCCCTGCTGCCGGAGAAGGCCTTCAGCGACATCCCCTCGCCCTACCTGCGCGGCACCATCAAGATGATGCAGG
The DNA here is from genome assembly GCA_033961575.1 of Aselliscus stoliczkanus. Classification (NCBI taxonomy): domain Eukaryota; kingdom Metazoa; phylum Chordata; class Mammalia; order Chiroptera; family Hipposideridae; genus Aselliscus; species Aselliscus stoliczkanus. The sequence continues at coordinate 17,111,731 of CM066730.1, read as the reverse complement.
CCGTGCGCCAGGCCTTCCAGGACCAGGACGACCGGCGCACCTGGGACGGACGGCCTCTCACCATGGCTGCCACCTTTGATGACTGCCTGTACGCCCTGTGCGTGGTGGACACCATTAAGAGGTCCAGCCAGACGGGCGAGTGGCAGAACATTGCCATCATGACAGAGGAGCCGGAGCTGAGCCCTGCGTACCTGATCAGCGAGGCCATGCGCAGGAGCAGGATGTCCCTCTACTGTTAGCACGGACTGGGGACATGGGGGACTTCGGCCTTCTGCCCTGGGAGAGAGGTGGCCTCCAGGAGTGTGTGGGGGGGGAGCAGTGGGAATAAATGGCATCTGGGAAGCGAAAGCCCAGGTGAAGGGTCCCGGACAAGACTGTTGGGGGACTGAGCAAATAGCCAGGAAGTGTTCAGAGGGCCTGCCTTTCCTGACATCATCCATGCTGGCCATTTGCACGAGAGGGAGGAGGTTTGGCTGCCTGTGCTGCCCTTTTCTGTGAGAAGCAAGGGGGGTTGGCTTTCTTTTTCATCTCACCCATTCCCCACACCTTGGCCTCCTTCCTTTGCAAGCTAAATGCACCTGCAAGGTCAAGTCCCCACATCTGATGGCAAGCTCAGTTGGTGTGGACTTCCCCACACACACCTGGCAAAAGAAAGCACATCCTCACATGTCCACACAAGCCTGTTAGCCTGGGGACAGGTGGGGGTGCAGTGGGCTATTGACAAAGTTCACAGTCCAGGACAACCACTTTAAGTGTCCGAAGGGAAAAGTACTTGACTGCAAAGTGTATAGCTTTCTTGGTTGATTGGTCTTCCTCATAGTAGGAACAATGAGGAAGTGAACCCAATTGGTTTCACCCCCTTTCACCTGGACTGAGGCAGGTAAGGGCGTGCCAGGAATGGCCAGCCAAGAGACTGGTTCTTTCATCTAAAAGGAGAGAGCAAGAACACACCCTGCATGGAAATAGATGAGGCAGAGAATAAAATATTCCTTTGAATTTTCCATCAATTATAACTATAAGGAGCCACCTTATAACACTACTTCGGGTGGAGTGGAATTGAGTGTAAGAGGGATTCAGTACTGAAGTATTGAGGTTGTCCTTTCAACTGGTTCTTCAGGCAGGGCCAAGGAGACAGCAGGAGGTGTGGGCCTGACTTCAAGCTCATATGCTGCCCTCACTGGGGACAACTGTGTGCCTGTGTTGCAGTGGGAGTTCCCCAGCAGAAGGAAAAGTGAGCCAGCCCTGGACTTGCTTTGTGCTCAAATACCCATCTCTCCTACCAAGCTGGGGAAGGGCTTTTAGGAGATTCATCCAGCTTTGTGGATTTAAAAGCCAAGCCTTCAGTTCCACTCAGATATAATCCTCTTCTCCCCCCGCTACCCCCACCCCCCAAAAAAAAAGTCAAGGCTCTTTTCCTTAGTTTTGGCCTTTGCTTTCACAATTCTAACATCTGAGAAAGGTTTACTAGGTATTAATAAAACAAAAGGAAAACGAGGAACATAATTTTCAGTCTTTCTAAAATAGGGTTTTAGAATCCTCTCATGTAGGGTTGAGAAGCTAATGTTGAAAAAACCATATTATTCTACCCTTTGGCCTCCTGTCTCTCTTGTCTTATCACCCTCTGCTCACAGAGCTTTTATTGGAGATGGCATGCTGCAGGCTCAGAGCAGGCAGTGCCAAAAGGGAACACACACACACACACACACACACACACACACACACGAGTTTGTAAATGCTCACTACCACCAAATGTCACTAAAATCGCTCTTAAAAATTCAGACTTGGTCTTGAAAGACCAAGTCAAATACATTTTGAAAACAGGCCATCATCCTTTTGTTATCTTTTCTTAATCCTTCATCCCACAGAAGTCTTTTGTCAAAGTTGGATGTGGAGCCTAGCATTTGTAAATCTACATAGCTTTTGTCCACAGCTCACAGAAATCCAACAGTTGTCTTTGGCACACAACTGAGGTTTCGACTTCTTTTCAGGTAATTGGCAGTAGAACTATCAATAAAAGGGAGTTTAAAGGGCCAAGAGTCCACCCCCCAGGCTCTGAATAGGCAGAATCTGAAAATAAACAACATAATCAGTCACATCCTCCATTCTCCTCCTAGGGTCAATATACCATGAAGCCCAGGTTGCCCATGGGTGCTGTGTGGGCATGTCCAAACATCGTGGGAATGGTGGCCATTTCTAGCACAGAGGAGTGAGGATGGCCTTTCTAGAAAGAATTCTTCCTCTTCTAGGGTCCTTACTGCAACATGCTAAGGGTAGTCAGCTGAAGCTCTCCGTGGTACGTTAGGTCCCTGGTCTGTTTTCAGACTTCAGGATGACATGCCAACTTTCATAGCTATCAGTTCAAAACTAGAGATTTGGTAGAACGGAGGTCTCCCAGTAATAATTTGAGCAGAGGGCCATGCCATTGAATATTTTGGTTCAGGCTCTCCTAAATTGCCCTCTGGATAGCTTTTGTGGGAACTGAGTGGAATGAATTTTTTTTTTTTTTTTCCCCTAGCTAGCCTGAAAGGCTGTGATTAAGAATGAAGGGAAAGGAAACTAGATGACTCTAGTTTCCTAGAAAAATGGGTCTCATTTTTCTGAGTCGTTTATAACCTAAGCAGGGATTGTCCTGGGTTTCAATTTTATGTTTCTGTACTTAACCAAAATACTTGGGAGTTGTTTCCCCCCCGCCCCAAAGGCCTCTGAGCTCTGTGATAAATATTCAGTGTCTGAAACAAAAATTCTTATTTGAGACTGGGGTATATAGAAATATATATTCTTTAAAAGAAGCATGAACAATATTTTAGTAAGTATACTCAGATGTTATCTACTGAAATGCATGTAGTAAGTAGATGCAGGAATGAAAGGAAGAGAAGACCGAGATAGTTCATTTTTTTATTAAAAAATGATAGTAAATGGGTTTAAGATACTTCTTTAGTGCTCCTTCTGCTCCTGTCTGACCACTTGCCAAGGCTTGATTGGGAGCTGCAATATGAAGCTAAAATCTCAAGCTTTCAACAGAGCTCACTGGCACAAAATCCAGCTCCTAGCCCTGCCCTCAGGGGTCTGACTACCATCAGCTGACTTGGGCCTAAGACAAGTCCAATAATCCAGCTTTTTCTTTTTTTTTGAGGGCAGTGTCACTGGCCCTCATATGTGGGACTGAACCGGGGCCACTGGCTTCCCAAGCCAGCGCTTAACCACCGCGCCACTCGGCCGGCCCTAATCCAGCCTTTTCTGCTTTGATTGTTGGGTTTCAAGGACCCGGTGTCACGGAGGCACCCCTTCAGGGCCATCACATTTAGTCTGCTTTGCCTGATTTGTTGCTATCCTTGTGTGGATGCATCTGGTACAGGAAATTTTGGCTCATTCAGCTGGTTACCTGTGCAGCTGTCCCGAATTCCAAATTCTGAGAAGGGGTAGGCCAGGGGTTCTTGCACAGGCGTCCACATGTGTTTGGACATGCTCTGGGCTTATTTGGAAAGTTGGAGTTCTTCTGGAGAGAGAAACCATGACCACAGTTAGCTTCTCCAGGAGTTCTTCTTCAGTGAGAGGCGTGGCAGGGGACATAGGTACACCTTAGCCTACCTGGCAACAGATACCTATGTGTCAGGCAAACCTGGGCCCAAGGGGCAGGCTTGGCCGACTCCAATTCAAGATGAAAGTCTCCCAAAGCCTTTCCCTTTGCAGAGAGCCATCCAAGTACTCTGTGTGCCAACATTTTTTTCTTTTTTCTTTTTTAAATTTTTATTGGGAAACAGTGTGTTTTTCCAGGACCCATTAGTTCTAAGTCAAGCAGTTGTTTCAATCTAGTTGTAGAGGGCGTACCTTGGCCATGTGGGGATTGAACCAGCAACCTTGGTGTTATGAGCACTACCCTCTAACCAACTGAGCTAACCAGCTGCCCATGTGTTCCAACATTTTCTGATATCCAGTGTGTACAGGGGATTTTCAGTACATTATGTCATTCAATCCATAAAAACAACCCCATAATATTGTTATTTCCATTTTACATATGAGAAAACTGAGGCTCTGAGAGAGTGACTTGCCCATAGTCACACAACGATTAAGCAGAAGTGGGGGTCACTTGAATCACAAACCTTCCTTCTCCTCCAAACTACATGGCCTCCCGAGAAGAAAGACTTGTGCCTCAGTCGTTTTTGCTGGGCAGGAAAGCAATGCTTGTTGGACACTGTCGGGTCTGCTCTCACACCCTGTGGAGCATCTGTGATTTGAACTGAATGTGACTTGCATGCGCCTCCCCTCTCCTGCTGTGACACCCTCCTGCTGAGCAGGATGCCACATCTGAGCTTCTGCCAGAAGGTTCAGTATAGAGCTGCACATGGAAGTAGTCGGTCTTTTCCCTCCCCTTCCGAGATGGAAACATCACTCAGCTTCTCTTAAAATCAACTTCCTATGTGGATTTTGATTGTGTGGTGCCTCAAGCCACAGGGCTGGGGATTTTCAAAACGTTGTTGGCCGATTATTATAGATGGCCTTGGCATTTCCTCTCAGTGGTCTGAATGTAACATAGGAACATGTCTTTTCTCAGGGAGTGGGGATGTTTAAATTCAGTTGTTTGTGATGCCGATTTTAGCTGTGCATTGTATTTGTACCTTCTTACTCTCTTAACTCTTCATTTTGTCCCAGAACCGCAGCTGTTGAATTTGACCTGTGGTCATACATTAGGTTTCTGATTTCATTGCTTTTTTTCTGGTGGCTCTGGGAGCATTCAGTATGACTGATGATATCCTGGGGAGCAAGTAAGTCCAGTTGCATCTGAAGGAACTTCAGTTCCTTTATTTCACATCGACCAACAGGTTAAGTGATGGCCAAGGTCACGCCACTTCTTAGTGGGAGAGCCAGGCTAGAAGCGCAGTTTTCTGACTCTAAGTCACATCCTGCCTCACACAGCAACTTCAGAGCTCTCAGATGGGGAGAGGGGCTCAGAGAGGTGAGAAGACTCATCTGAGGTTCCATGGCTAGTTGGTGGAAGAGTTGCAATTAGACTGCAACGGACTGTATTCCCTGAGCTGTGGCTGCAGAATCAATTTCCTAGAAACTCATATATGACTTGAATGTCCTCAGAAAACAAGCTGTTTAAAATGTCTCATTGCAATTGTGATGTGAACCCGTATCTCTAATTTGTATTGTATTTAGGAAGGATGGGGACTTAAATTCAGATGTGCACCTTCGGGACATCCTGAGGCCAGCTCTCCTTATACTCCCCGCACCTCTCCTAAGTATAGATCTAGCTTAGGACCCCTGCTATACCCACCGCCAAATTTTTTTAGCCATCAAAGCCCTGAGCCCCAGGCAGAGGCCATGACATAGGGGAGCGCATTTAAAAAATCAACTCTCAGCACCCCATATCTCAATTCCCTTTTGGGGACAGGGAGGAAGGCAGTGGAAGAAAAGCTGTGTGTATCAGTCTTTCGGAGCAGCTGGCTTGCCCCTCCCCCCCCCCGGGGGGGCAGAGAACCGGGCCGATGAGGAATGCTTGATTTCAGGCGACAGTCCTGACTGATTCAGGCTTCCAGGACATCTCATAAGAGGAGTGAAGACCCTCTGTGCTGCCTTAAGAAGTGATGGGCTTAAGTGGTCTCATTGGAGTATGGAGGTGAAGCCAGTACCGGATCTGAGTGAACACAGGTTAGCAGCAGGAAGCGGTGGTCTACTGACCTTTTTTCCCCCACATCCACAGTCCCTCTTTGCTGGGGCCCTTGAGAAGGCCACTGAAGGTCTGGCGCTCAGGCTCCTAAAGTGTTGCACTACTGAATACTCTTGAATGTATTACACCCTTTTCTGTTCACACCAGCAGCAAGTAGAAGAATGACAAGACCATGTGATGTGCAACTGGTTCAGTACTTAGTGCGGCAATCAAAAACTTACCTGGGCAGGTGGCCAGGGTCTACAGAATAACTGTGGTGTCACGCTGTCTCTCTTTCTCTTCTTCCCTAACCAGGCCTCTGCAGTCCTCTGCAGCCATCACAACGGCTAAGTTACTGAGTGAATACCTTGGTTTCTCCTTATGAATGCAATAGCTTATTTGTAATGCCAGTCTAATCCCAGGTTAAGAAACAAGACAAAAACAAGTGACCTGACTAGCTTCTTTGCTTCTCATCTTCTCTTTCAGGCATCCAAATGCATATAGTATTCTGTCCCTGTGCCTTGCCAAGAGGAGGGAGAAGTTTCTAGCAATTGCGACTTTTTGTTTGCTGCCTGGTGCTTTTACAGGACTTCATTTTTTTGTTGTTGTTAACCAAAAGTGCATTTGTTTAGTTGTCATTGTCGAATATATATTTATTGTGTTTTACAAACATGAGTATATATATATATATATATATATATATATATATATATATATGTATGTATATGTATAAAACCAAACTTATGTATAAAAAGTCAAGGCATGTATACTAGATATTTTAAAGAATTATTTATCAAGGGAAAAAGATGTGTGTTATAAAGTAAACAGAGTCTATATTTTCTATATAATGTAGATAGCAAAAATTAGCTTATAAATTATAGAAGGTTTTGGTTTTCTTTTTTTATTATTGAAGAGGGGAAAAAGGACAATGATTGCAAATGTGCTTCTTGTTGTAAAGGCCAAACTACTGTGGGAGGTGGCCTTCCCCACTGGGATCTCGGGTGGACCAGTCTGGGCTCCAGGCCCGGGAGCCAGTGCCCACTGTTCCCTCTGCAATGCTCAGGGGCCGTGGCTGGCATCACTCAGCCAGCTGGCGTGTGCCCCTTCACCTGTGACTTCCTGCTGTTCTCCACAATTTGCATTGGCGGGATAAAGGAATGAAAGCAGCCAATAAAAATTGAAGAAACAATTCTAACTGTTTTGTGTTTATTAGACCGAGGTGTTCTAGCTCATGAGTTAGGTACCTGACCAGTTTGTGGGCTCTGAAGCAAGTGTGTGTGTGTGTTTGTGTGTGTGTGTTGGGGGTGATGGTGGTGCATTGGTGTGTGTGTGTGTGTGTGTCTAGTGTGGGGAGTGGCTCTTCATGTGTCAGCATCCATGAAGCTGAACAATGGGAATCGACTGACCTGCTTTTTGATTGTAGATATATTAAATGTTAGAACTGAAGGCACTTTGGAGCAATCTAGTTCAAACCCTCATTTTGGAATTGTGGAAATGGCAGGGAGATAAACTATCAAAGGCCACTTGTGGGGGGTGATAAAAGCCTAGTCAAGATAAACAAGAAGAGGACAACATGGACTTTAGATTGGGGAACAAAGTTTAGAATTCCCTTTTATTTTACTGTCTTAACCAAATACCTCACACCAAGCCCTGAAAGACACATTCTAACAGGCTCAGTTTAGAAGAGCATCTTCACTTACTTTGTTCTTAGCAGCATTTAACAGCAACCATCTTGAACTGAGCTCAGCCTAACTTCAAACCTTCATGAAATGAGAGGAGGTATCTCACGGATGGATTGACTTTTCCTTTCTACCCTATGCTATCTTGGAGAACGCACACAGGTAATTCTTCTGGTCCAGCTTTCCCTTCATTTAAAAACTGAAGAATTCGAAAGAATAATACAAAAGCTGAGATCTCGTTATTCATTCCATCATGAGCAGGTTGTAATGTTAATGCAGCCCAAACATTGAGACAATAAATTGCAGCCAACCCCTGCATTCACATGGACTATTACAGCACACACGTAACATTTTCACATCTTATGATGCTGTGGCAAATACATTGTGATACTCTCATAAATCTAAGAGTGGTTCTGAAGAAAGAAGTAAGGCAGAGTGCTTTGTGAAAACTGAAAGTGCCATCTGTGCAAATACAGAGGGTGCCAAAAAAATGTATACACATTTTAAGAAAGGAAAAAACGATTAAATTGTGATAATATATACTGATAGCAAAAGATAAATACAAGTCACATTTAACTTCTGCAATTGCAAGAGGTGCTCAAAGTGGTTACCATCAGCATAATTTTAATGCAGATTTTTCCTTTCTTAAAATGTGTATACATTTTTTTTTTGGCACCCTCTGTATCAGGTATGGTTGCAATGGGGCCCAGTCCTCTGGATTTCTCCCAGTGGAGGTGCCTGGGGACCAGCCTCTGATGGAAGATTTTATACTCATCATGTACAGTTTGATACTTATGTACATTTTGAATCCATGAGCTAGTTTTTTCCTTCACAGATTTGGAATCTCTGTGTGATGTTGGTTTCTCTCAATTTAAATCCATTTCTTGTTTTGTAAATCAGGGATTATATTGCCTCCTACTAAATCACAGGATATGATCAGTATTGTTCTCATAATCTCTGAATCATTGCTTAAAAAGAACAGATGCAATTACATCACAAGTCATTGAGGCTGTGTTTACTGGTCAAACAAAGAAAAATCTGTGTATCTTCCTAGGCCCATCTACCTTTCCCCTTTCTTCCCCACCACTGATACATAGAACCATTTACCAGTTTCTTTTATCTCTTATTTGTTATCTTGTGCATTTTTAGCACCTATTGTGACAAATCTGGGTGGTTCAATCTGAAGAATAAAATGACTGCTACCATTGTTATGAGAATGAATTACACATATACAGAGTATGCAGAATTTTGTATAGACATGAAAACAAAAAAATTTTCACCTCACTGTAAGTAGTAGCCTCCCATTTATTAACCCACACTGAATTTTATTTAACCTTGCCTAGGCAGCCCCTACATGCACTCAGCACTAGCAGTGCCCCTGCTGGAAGGCTGTCCAAGAAGCGTACATGACAGAAACGAAAATGACACCACTTCATAGAGTTTGAGCCAAGTCACAACCAAGTAGACAGTGTTACAGTTTACTCGAGCCAAAACTTCTACAACAAAGCTGGTACAAAACATTCAAAATCCTTTGCTTTGTTCATTCAAGTTCAGGCTTCCTCCTGAATCCTATCTCTGAGTCTACATCTGCTGGGTAAATTCCTGAGATGACTTTATAGCAGTCCTGGGGTCCAACCACAGCTCTGCAAGATGAACTCACCATGTCTAAGTTGGTTTGCAGACTTCCTTTAAAATATCGTAATTATGGGAACACCTTTCTCTCCTAATTTTATATAGATTCTGATCATCTTGGATCAAACCACTCTCTCCCTTTAGTTATGAGTGAAAATGAAAGATTAAATGCTTTTTAGGTGCCCTTCTCGGCCAGTGATAGATCAATTCATTCATTTCTTGGTCAATGATTTATACACTGATTTATACACAGAATTACAATCTGGAATGTATATACACAGGGTGCCAAAAATTGTATACCAATTTTAAGAAAGGAAAACTGTATTAAAATTATAATACTCAACATATACCGATAACAAAAGATGAATACAAGTCACGTTTGACTTCTGCAATTACAAGAGGTGCTCAAAGTGGTTACCATCAGCATCCAGACACTTCTGATTATGGTGAACTACTGCTTGAGCAACATTAACCAGTGTCCACTTGTACACACTGTTTGGGCACTCCCCTACCCCCCCACCTCCATCCCCCCACCTCCCTCCACCCCTCCAATCCCCCCACACGCAGGTATATGTAAGCCCCATTGTCTCTGACCCATTCATTACTGACCATCAGCGCCTTGGGGGATGCCCTGGGAAGGAACCCTAGGAGGGCCTTGAGTGGTTGCAGCCCATGTCCACAAAGCCCACAGGCTCCAGGCAGTCCTCAGTCTTGAACTCCCCCAGGTCACTAGCTCCCCTTTAGAGAGTACTGAGGGGTCTAAATCAGGCTAAAGTCAGACCAGGGCTGTTTGAGCCTGCCTTGGGGGTGATGAATCACTTCAGACTCCTCAAAACCCAGGACTAAGGAAGTGTAATAGCAAGTGACACTAAAGGAAGGGGAGTAAGACTAGAGCCCCCACTGCCTTTGTAGGCCTTCTGAGGCTGCTTGTTTGGGATACAGTAGCTACCAGGTGAGCCAGAAGAAGCCAGTCTCGCTTCCATGTGCTAGGCTATGGCATCTGGACTGGGCATTCAGGTTCCCACCATGCAGCAAAAGTGAGAGTTAGCCTGAGAAGAACAGCTGTGCATCAATCGGCTAGGAAGTGCTAAAACTATATATAAAACACCAAGGAAGCAAGTAGGAGGGAAGGGATGGGGACAAAGATAAGAAGGAGCTGAAAGTAATGGCGGAGGCAAGGGGCTGGAGGGCAAGAGCGAAAGAGGTCATTTATGCTGAAAGTAAAAACAGATAAAGAGGGAAATGTAGAACTATGCATTTAAGGTATGAAAGGTTCTGAAAATAAGTAAATGTTACATGAGATATCTGAAATATGGTTCCTCTGTGGCTGACAGGCCTAATCTGTGCTCTGAGAACAGCTTGTATGAGGAGGAGGAGAACAGATGAGAAGGAATGAGGGAGGAATTCTCTTACAGGAACTTTGAAAAGTCTGGCTGATTCACTTCTAGAGCTGTTCGAAGCTATCAAACTGCTTGTTGCCATTTACTAGAAAAGTTTCAATACCAACCACTGGGTTAAATGAGCTCCAGAGCCCAAGGGCACCTTGGAGTCCCTCCTTTTTTCTTGTTGCTCTTCCTATTTGCAGTTCCCCCAAACCTAGCCCATTAGTCCATTCCTGGGCCCCTTGAACAAACTCTTCACTCAGGAATCTATTTTAGCCTCTTTTTTTTGCACACACAGGAGACCTGAAGACCCTGTCCTCCAGGCCATCACTATGATCTGTTTTCTCCTCTTGCATCCCAGTATTTCTGAAGAAAATCCCAGGAAAAACATGCCAGGCCCAGGAGGACCTTCATCAGCTATATCTCACCCTGACCTCTGCTGGCTTGAACTCCCTGGCTCAGTCCTCACATTGGTCCTGGATCTTCTCTCTCTCTCTTTTAAAGCTCTGCAGATAATTGAGCTGCTGTTCCCCATACCCCACCCTCTGGCCTCTCTGCTGCTTAGGTCGGCCAGACTGACATTTGGGGACTTCCTCTCATTTGCTTTTTTGCCACCATTCAGAGCCCCGAAAGCAAAATGACAGTTTGTATTTCCACAGGTGGCTGTTAATACGGAGTGTAAGTGGCATAAAAGGGTTCTCTCCTAAGCCTGTCAGCCGTGGGCAGCTGCCATTACCCCAACAGTCCCAGCACTGGGTGACGATAGAATCCTTTTCAGCTCTGGAATGCCTTTCATCCTGTGTTGAAAGCTTTGCAGAAATGAGGCCAGGGCTTGTGAAACAATTTAAGCCTGGTCACAAACAACCCCAAAAGTCTGAGCTAAAGCCTCCTTGTGCTTTCTTTAACTGGTGTTTTGGTGTCCTTGACCCAAAGGGCTTGGAAAAGGCTTTTCACAAGTGATATATTCAGATAAGTTAAATCCCCTGAAATTCAGCACCGTAGGGTGCCCCTGTAAGGTTTGATATACTTCCATTGATCCACAGACTCGGGAACAGCTCAGATGTGAGGGAACAAAAGCTGGTCTAGAGTACAGCATTGTGAAACCTTCAACTCCAGGTGGGTTTTCCCAGCACCTCATCCATCATGTCACATAGAGAAGTATCGCCTTGGCTTCAGGCAGACCCAGGACACTGACTCACTTCAGTGACTTGAAAAAGTTACAGTGGTACCCAAATTCTTGCCTCTCTTTATTAAGAAATCAGCTATGGGCCGGCCAAGTGGCACATTGGTTAAGAGCTGGTTTTGGGATGCCAGCAGCCCCGGTTCAGATCCCACATATGAGGGCCAGTGACACTGCCCTCTACAGCTAACAACAGCTCCACCTGGAGCTGGGCTGTGCGAGCGCCTGCTGCAGTGGGCTACTATAGGCTACAGTGAGTGGCCAGCAGCCAGCGTGAGCGGCCGGCAGCCAGTGTGTGCTGCCAGTAGCTACGGTGAGCGACCATCCAGAGACCGCGACCAATCTGCCTCATCCATGAAGAGCGCAATGACAATACCAACATGGGCCAGTGAAGCAACGTCCTCCACAACTAGACTGAAGAACAAAAAAAGACGGCAACTTGTCTGTTACCCTTCCACGATTCCTCAACGCTGTTCCCCTCCCCCAATTCTCCAATAAAATCTTTAAAAAAAAGAAAAAAAGGGCCGGCCAAGTGGCGCATTGGTTGGGCGCTGGTTTTGGGATGCCAGCGGCCCCGGTTCGGATCCCACGTGAGGGCCAGTGACGCTGCCCTCTACAGCTAACAATAGCTCCACCTGGAGCTGGGCTGTGGGAGCCCCGGTGATGGTGTGGGCTGCAGCCCCTGCTGCGGTGGGCTGCCATGGGCTGCAGTGAGTGGCCCGCAGCCAGCGTGAGCGGCTGGAAGCCAGCATGAGCTGCCAATAGCCGCAGTGAGCGACATCCAGAGGCCAGCGACCGATCTGCCTCATCCGGGAAGAAGGCAATGATGATACCAACAGTGAAGCAACATCCTCCGCAGCTAGACTGAGGAACAGAAGGACAGCAACTTGTCTGTTCCCCTTCCCCGATTCCCCAACGCTGTTCCCCTCCACCAATTCCCCAATAAAATCTTTAAAAAAAAAGAAAAAAAGAAAAAAAGAAAAAAAAAAGAAATCAGCTATAATCCCAATTTTAAAAGTCTCAATACCTCCCCCTGTTCAACTAGCTTGGGTACCTGGGTTTGTCTGGTCTCATCAGTAGGGTCTTACAGGTGAGGTTACTCTGTTGGGGATTAGAATTTTTCCACTGTTTTATAACTCTCTAGAGTGCTACGCCATGTCATTGCAGATATCAACATTTCAGCATTCCACGGACGGAGCCTTTGGTTTGGGGAGTCATGTCTCTGAACTTAGCTCAAGTTCATTTGAGACTCTTTCTAATTTTCTACTTCCTATGTAGTTCCTAATAACTTATCTGGCACATCTCATCATGTACCCCTCTCCCCCTGCACTACTGATGCTGTCTGTACATGCATTCATGAACTCAATTCCGCTGTCCCCTCCATTGGATTTTTACCTGCTCACATACCATTCCTTTGAGCCATGTGACCTTGCCTGGTCCAGGTATGGTTCATCTTCAAGACATAGACTCCAGGGAGTGGCAGAGCTGCTGTTATCCAAGGTTGGATCACAGAATATGGTGAATGTTTAAACTAAAAAAAAAAATTATTACAGTAAAAGACACATTACATTGTTAATCATTCCCCTCAGAATTCTCCCCCTCACTTCAAACACACATCCCATCATTCTTGCCAATTTCTGAAAGTTCTGGAAGTCCTCTGTCATAAGTGTCTTTACTCATCCTCCATCATGACAACGCTCTGTGTCATACATCATTTCTGATACAGCAATTTCTGTTAAATAAAAACATTACAGTGTGTCCTCATCTACCTTATTCACTGGACCTGGCACCGTGGGACTTCTTGCTCTTCCCCAAAGTCAAAATGACCATGAAAGGAAAATGTTCTGAATCGATTCAGGACATTGAGGCAGCCACGACAGCACAATGAAAGACAATCATGAAAGAGGACTTCCAGAACTGCTTCAGGAAGTGGCAAGAATGATGGAATAAGTGCGTTTGAAGTGAGTGGGAGTATTTTGAGGGGGATTAATGGCAATGTGTCTTTTACTGTAACTTTTTTTTTTAAAGATTTTATTGGGGAATGGGGGAGGGAACAGCATTGGGGAATCGGGGAAGGGGAACAGACAAGTTGCTGTCCTTTTGTTCTTCAGTCTAGTTGTGGAGGACGTCACTTCACTGGTCCATGTTGGTATGATCATTGTGCTCTTTCCGGATGAGGCAGTTCAGTCGCAGACCATTGGATGGCAGCTCACGCTGGCTGCCGGCCACTCACGGTAGTTTACGGCAGCCCACTGCAGCTCCACTGCAACCTAACGCTGGCAACTCACATCAGCCCAGCTCCAGGTCGAGCTGTTGTTCACCATCTTAGCTGTAGAGGGTGCAGAGTTACTGGCCCTAATGTGGGATCTGAACTGGGGCCCTGCTGCTCAGAGCTGGTGTCCCAAGCCAACTCTTAACCAACGCGCCACTCGGCTGGCCCTGTAATATATATTTTTTTATTTAAACTTCACCGTATTACTCAGAGAACTGTGGGGCTGCCACACCCATTGTGTTTTCAGTTCACTGCTGCTTTTCCTCTGTGATCAGGCTGTTCTCAGCCCTCTTTCTGTGGTTGGCATCCTGGCGATTACCCTCGAAGTTGAAGTGAAGCAGTCGTGACAAGCCCAGTGGAGGCCATAACAGGCCCAAATCTCCTGGAAAACTGTTTTTCTAGCTATAAAGCCCTTGCTCTCCATTGCTGGCTTGTCATAGTGCCTGATAAGATGCCATTTATAGCCTGTTTAGAGCTGTTTTCCAAATATGAACTAGCTCTAGTACAAGTTTCAAGAGATGGTACTTTCAGCTAAGAAAAGAAATATAATCAACTTTCAATTCTTTTGTTTATGTTCTGAGTCGCTAATTGGCAACATCTTCCTGCTCCAGGACACCTGAGCGACGACACAAACTGCAATAGGAATTCTGTGCTCTGCAGTCATTTTTGCTTTGGTTCTTAATCATATCTACTCTTTTCCCCACCTGTATCTCAAGTCCACTCTAGGTAATAACAGACTCTTAGGCTGGGTACCAGGCAAGGGTAGTTTGAAAAGTTGCCTCTAGATCAGCAAGCAGTTCTCAAAGTGGGGTCTCCGGTTCTGCAGCATCAGCATCACCTGAGAAGCTTGTTAGAAAGCTTCCAGGGCCGGCCCGGTGGCGCGGTGGTTAAGCGCTGGCTTAGGAAGCCAGCGGCCCCGGTTCGGGTCCCACATATGAGGGCCAGTGACACTGCCCTCAAAACAAACAAACAAACAAAAGCTTCCGGCCCAGACCTACGAATCAGAAACTCGGGGGCGGGGCGGGCAGGGGCGGGGCGGGGCGGGCAGGGGCGGGGCGGGACGGGGTCAGCTCAGCACCTTCTATCAATAGAGTGTGTTGCTTGCTTGCTGTGGAGAATGCGCTAGGGTGAGTCTTTGTCTTCCATCTATCACCCGTCAAGAATCACTGTCCTGGAACTCTGAGCCCTGGCTGCATCTTAGAGTCACCTGGGAAGCAGTTACAAAGTACCGGATACCCTGGCTCCACCCCTAGAAGTTCTGATTTCACTCATCTGCCAGGGGGCCCAATCCCAGCTGTTCAGATGATTCTAACCGAAGGCTGGGGTTCAAGAACCATTCATGCACTCCTCTTTGCAGTTTTTGGCAGGCTTGTAAGTAACCACCTGTTTGTTCTCCACTGCCTTCTTCCAGCACAGTAATTTATTCTTTGTAATTCATCATGATCCCTCATCAGCTAGAGAGACAACAGGATGTAGGACAGAGCAGTGCCAGAAGGGGAGACTTGGTTTCTAACTCCCCACCCGCTACGGGCTGCAGGACTGCGGAAAATTAAATCCTGTCATCTATCTATAGGCCTCAGTTGCCTCATCTCTAAAACGGAAATTATGTCAATAAATTCCTTCCTTTCTTCAAGCCGGAGAGCCGGTTGATATTCTCTAAAAGTCTGTTCTAGCAGGAAAATAAATCGAGGTTTCAAGAGCTCTTAAAAGGTTCGGAACTTGTCTTCAGTATAGAATTGCTAATATTGATTTTACTCCCTCCAGGATTGACAGAAAATATTATGATCTGGTCAATTTTGTGTTTTTCCAGTATTTACAAATATGAGTCAAGTCCAAAAGAAGTTGTTACTCAAACAGATACCAAAAAGGAAGCCATTGCAATGGCTTGTATTGTTACTCTGCTGTAAAATGTTCCAGTGGGCAGTGAGCAGTCTCTGAGAGCAGCCCCCTTCCATGTTCAACCTGTCTCCCCCATGTTCAAGGACATCCACTACCTTTCACTTCCTCCCAGCTACCCCCCCTTTTCCTCCTAAATCCTTTTTTGCTTTCCTTTCTGGCCCTGAAAAAATTGTACAATAATCAGCCTATGATGAGTTGTCATGGAGCTCTACCACCCCACCGCACTGATGTACAGACTCCCTGAGAAACAAGTCAAATGGACCAGGAAGGAGAAAGTGAACAGGTTGATTGTGTCCTGAGTCAGTTGCTTCTTATTCTTATTCTCTTATTCTTACTATTAATTTTTTTTTTTTTTGAGGGCAGTGTCACTGGCCCTCATATGTGGGACCGAACTGGGGCCGCTGGCTTCCCAAGCCAGTGCTTGACCACCGCGCCACTCGGCCGGCCCCTTACTATTAATTTTGGTATGCTCATTTTCTTCTTCCCAGAAAACAAAATAGTTTGGCATTCCTCTCTCTCCCACCTCCCAACAGTAAGTAATGAGATTAGAAGATTGAGAGAGGATGGTAATAATCTGTTTCAAGGTGACATTGTATACTATGTAAATAGCCAAGTAAACCTGTAATGTCTAGGAACCTTTCAGAAAGAAAAACTATAAAAGGAACCCAGGAGCTTGGCCAGAGAACACAGCCAGGCCTTCTCAGCTGTGGCCCAGGTCTCCATTTGGACCATGGTGCTGTGTTCCACATGCTGGTGTCCCACTTTCAATTCATATGCCTACTCCCTACTCTATTTCTATAACCTGAAGACTTCCCTTTTCTGGAGGAGATGGGGCCTTAAGTGTCAGTGAGCTGTGCAGGTTCTAAATGCTTTAGTGCTCTCTTGCTTAGTTTTTCTCCCCCCACCTCCAGAAACCACCCATTTCTTTACTTCTCTTTGCAACAAAACTTCTTCGAAGAGCTGCGGATGTTCTCTGTCTCTCCAATTCTTCTCTCATTCTTTCCTAAAACCACTCCAATCAGGCTTTTGCCCTCATTGATGATGTCATTGTCATCAATGATACCTCCTTTCCCCCATCCATTCTCAATCTTATTTTTACTCGGCTTATCAGCAATATTTGACAGAGCTGATCACTCCCTCTTTGGTACACTTTTGGAACTTGGTTTGCAGGAAAACCTCTTGATTTTCTTTCTACCTCAGTGGCTGCTCCTTCTTGTTTTTTTATGCAAATATCCTTTTCACCTTTAATGTTGGAGTGTCCCCTATTCTCTTTTCTCCTCCATCTCTCTGCCTTAGTGATCTAATGACTCTAAGTTGCCTTTATATGCTGACAACTGCCAAGTTTCTATCTCCTGCCTGAACCTCTCTGCTGAACACAATCTATCAGTCAGGGCTCCATCAGGAGACAGACACCATACAATAATTTGAACAGGGACAGTTTAATATAATTGTAACAGGGGACTGGAGTAATGGAGGGTCAGCTAGCTAGAGGTAAAGAAAACTCTAAAGAATACAAGAATAGAAGCTACAGGGAATAGCCACTACCCATAGGGCTGAGACAGAAAGCCTAAGGAGGAAACAAATTTGGAAGTGGGAATCCCCATTCATACCCTACGGCTGAGATCCAGACCTAGTTGGAGAGGGTGCAGCTACAGCTCACAGGATGGTGGAAAAGTTTGCTGAGCTGCTGTATTAATGGGACTCACTGAGAACTGGCCCTCTCAGGTGCTGGGGAAGCTATCTGTTAGTTGGGGCTGTACCTTGGAACTTGCTGCAAAGCCTCATGAGAGGGTACTGGGAAAAGCCATTCATGAGGAGGTGTCTTGTGCCGCTGGCTGCCTTGCACTGGCTGTGGTCACTGCAGGAGCTGGGCACTGCAGACACTGCACACCCCAGACACCTGCCAAGAAGTGTTCATTGGAATCAAGAAGACAGCCCCTGTCCTTCTACAGTGTCACTCCAGTGTACTCTGCTGAGAAAACTCAATATCATGCCAGAGGGCAAAATGAAATTATCTAATAGGTTTGGTTCCATTATCACAGGCAGGCAGTGAAAGGTAGACTTGGAGAGGCAATTAATTGATAACTGGTATACTCCAGACTGATGATCAACTATCTACTTGATGTTTCTACCATGATGTTTGATAGGCATCTCAAACTTACTATGTCCCAAATTGAACTAGTATTCATTCTCCTCCTAAAGTTGTTCTCCCTGTACTCTTCTGCACTCGTCCAGCTGCTCAGGCCCAACACTCCAAGTCATTGTTGACTCTTATTTTCTCTCACTCTCTGTATGTAGTTGGCAAGGAAAACCTCTTGGCTCTACCTTTAAAATCTCTCTATAATCTGATCACTTGTTACTCCATCCATTGTTACTTCCCTGTTCCAGTCATCATCATTATCCCAGTTCTAAAATTTGATATATTAATGGAAAAGTTGAGGTATTATAAGGCCAACAGGATCAGGAGATGACTACCACCGAAAAGACAGTTTGTTAGACCCACAGTCTCAAGAGAAGGGATATGCTACCCTAGGACCCTATGGGAGGCTACATTGGGAAGTACCAGGGTCAGTCGGGAAACAGCAGGAGAGGAGAGGAATTGTGGGCAAGTGTCTTTATTATGGCTTCCATGGGAAGGAAAAGACAAAGCAGAGTAAACAAGCTTAGGACTGGCTAGTTTGAATAATTTCAGTGGGTTTTGGGCATAGGGACTGTCCCTAATTGTCTGGTACCACACCCTGTGATTATTAGGGCAGGGGACAATGGCCCAGAGTGTGGGGTGTGGGCTCTGGATTGGTTTGTTTGTATTTGAAAAGCATGTCCCAGGAGGAGGAGTCTGTCTGCCTGAGGAGGTGGGGCAATGAGGGAGACAGGAAACGAACACATAGATGACTCAGGCATATTCAGGTTGTCCAGAATGAGGTGTGTCTGGCATATACATGAAAGGCAGATGTTAAAACATCAAATTTACAGGAACTAGAAACATGGTTAATACAATCCCTTGTTTGAATTTATACAATGACTCTTAACAGGTATGTGTTTCTTACCCTCTGCCTCTGAATTCTGTTGTCAACATAGCAATAAATGTGAGTCAGATCATGTCATTCCTCCATTCAAAACTCCCCCTGTCACTCAAAGAAAAGGTCAAAGTTCTCACAGACACCAGTGTGATCCAACCATGTCACCAGTAACCTTTCTGACTACTGGTATTACTGTTGTGCCCCACTGTCACTCCGCTCTAAAGACACTAGCCTCCTTGTCATTCTTCACATTGAGACATACATTCTCTCCCCTAGATACCCAACCAGCATTACCCTCATCTAATTTTTCTTCTTTTCAAAAAATAAATGTACCTATTTATTATATATAGTTTATTGAACATTTACCACATTAGAATGTATGCTCCAAAAGGGTAGGGATATTTTATTTTTATATATTATTTATCTATTTATTCATATGGACATACCCCAAGCACTTAGAAAAGTGCTTAGAACATAGTAGGAGTTCAACAAACATTAGTTAGAAATGGAGTATCTGGTGTGTGTCCTCAACAGAAGATGCTGTCCTACGGCGATCCTTTCTACCAGCTCATTACATGGCAGCAAAAAATCACTTTTCTTTTCCTCGTAAAAGCTTGTGCTTGTACCAGAGTCTCTTCTTATCTGCTAACCTGGGGAACATTTCTGGTCCTGCCAATGGTTCCAACCTTTCTGAGAATTCATTCAGGTGTCCACACACTACTGCTTACTCCCAACACCCTCTTTCCAAACCCTCAAACTATCTTATACACTATCTCATCAAACTACTGGGTGTGGATGTCACACATAAGTAATCATAAGCACTTTACATATTTATTTTATTTAATCCTCATGCTAGCCCTATGATGTCACTAGTTCCATTATCTCCATTTTACAGAACAAATCATCGAAAAGTTAAATAATTTGCCTAACTAGCAAATTGAGGAGCCAAAATGTGTCTGTGCCCTGTTGCCAGAGGGCTTTGTGTTATGAAAATGACAATTACTAATTTAGAGAGAGCTAAACCTGACTTGAACTTGAATTAAAAATTGGTTTTGAGCTGAATTATAGAGATGAAAGTCAAATGTGATTTTCCAAAGTAAACAATCCTTAATTAGTCTTAATAGGCTCAAATGGAACCAAGTCACAACAGCCTGACATCACTCTGGGCTCCATGTACACAACCCCAAGATTGGTGCACAGAGCTCAGCATCCCATTTCTGTACCAGTTGTTTCACCTCTAGACATTGTCCTGTCCTTCAGTGCCTTCCCATTGCTCTGGGAACAAGTTCCCCAGTTTCTCACTTTCTATGATCCATCCCACTCTGAATGAATTCTCCTCTGACCTCTACACACAATCTAGTACACGCATGAAAGCATCAGATGTCTGCAAAGTTTTTTAGATGCATTTGTGTCTCTTTCAGTAGACTGTAATAGGCTTCTTGAGGGTAGGGACATGTATTCCCAGTGCTTGGCACTTAGTGGGAACTCACAATGTTTGTGGAAGAAGAACAGATGCATCCATCTATCCCCCTATCAAATCAAACTCTCTGAGGAGGATCTGATAAACTCATACCTACCGGGACACAAATGATCGACTTGGTTGAATGTATTGATCTTTCCAGGGCTCTTTGCTTTCTAATAGCAGAGTCTTAAGCCAAACAAATAGCTTTTAGATGCAGAGCAGGGCAGAAGAGGAAAGATTTGGGAGGAGCTGGGAAAATCTCCCTGGCAAATCATATTGTATGGATGGATGTCCACCCCTTGTTTGTGTGGAGCTAAGCAGAGGCTACAGAATGAAGACAGAGCTCAGCATTTCCCCTGGAAGTGAGCAAAGAATAGTGCATTTTTTGCCTATTTTACTCTAACAAATGCCACCCCCCCTTTTAAAATTTTACTTATGCCTTGACGAGTTCTTTTTTTGTTTTTCTATGAGAAATTCCATTTCTCTTAGAAGAGCTTTTTTTTTTTTTTCATATTTCTAAGTAGCAACTTTTTGATGTCAAAGCTCTTTGATCTTTGCCCTGAAAATCAGGTGTTTTTCATGGTAAATGACTAGGAATAAATCAATGTGGATACTGCTTTATTAGCTGGCTCTCAAGATCCTTCACTGTATCAAATGTACATGCAAAAGATGCATCTGCATTACAAGAGCAGGTTTCGGGAAAAATTACTCCATACACTACCTATTACTCCACACTTTTGTGCTTTTTCTGTGCACACTGCAGTGATTTGGCCCAAGGCAGGGAAGTGAAGAGGGTCATATTCCTTAAGTCTTATCAAGATTTTCCCTCCCTGTTCTTCCTTCTTCATACCACTTCCAATTTCTCTTTTTCCACCTCCCTCCTCCCCTTCCACTTTCTCCCTTATTTTAATTATAATCCTCAGTGGAGCTGTTGAAAGAGTTAAAGGAGCAGCTCCTCCATGTTTTAAAAATTGTCCTGGGTGTTCATTCTGCTGTAAAAGGAACGTATAAGATCCTACAGAGGTTAAGTCTGGGTCAGGAACTCTACTGCTCCTCAATCTTGTGACAAAGAACCCATTTTTTTTTTTTTGAACTCCAATCTGTTGTATACTTAACTTTTCTCAAATATAGTAAATATGAATTACTAGAAAAATGAAATAAAAAGAAAGACAACATACAAGCCCCCAATTTTTTTTTAAAAGATTTTATTGGGGAATTGAGGAAGGGGAACAGTGTTGGGGAATTGGGGAAGGGGACCAGCCAAGTTGTTCTTCAATGTTCATTGTGGAGGGCGCCGGTCGCCATCTGACAGCTCGTGCTGTGTTAAGTCTTAGTTGCAGGTGGGCATAGCCACCATCCCATACAGGAGTTGAACCAGCAGCCTTGTTGTTAAGAGCACTTGCCCTATCCACCGAGCCATCCGGGTGGCAGCTCAGCTCAAGGTGCTGAATTCAATCTTTTAGTTACTGGTGGGCATAGCCCATCATAGACCGAACAGGCAATCTTGTTACACCAACTGAGCCATCCTGCCACCTGTTGGCAGCTCAGTGACAGCTCAGTTCTGGTGCAACATTCACTGGCCCATTTGGGAATCGAACTGGCGGCTCTTGCTTAGAGCTCGCACTCTAAGCCAACTCTTAACCAACTGAGCCACTCAGCCACCTCCCCCCCCATTTTTATTATTAGATTCAATAGATATAAAATTGTCAAATTGCTGTAAGATTGTCTAAATGCTTTTCCTGAATTTCTGTACTTACCTTGTTACAGACTCATAACAAATAGTTCATTGACCAGCACTAGTCAGAGGACCTCACTTTAAATAGCTCTGCTCCAGCAAACCAAAGTATCTTGTTTCTGCCTTACAGCATTTTGGTTTAAAAGAAAAGATCAAAACACCTATAAGTTCCGAATCTTAGTCTTAATGTACACATACTAACAAAACTCTATGCACCAGAGCAAATGTGCAAAGATGCCTGCATGCCTGCGTGCGCGCGCGTGCGCGCGCACACACACACACACACACACACACACAAACACTCCAATAACAATGCTCCTTCATAGGGAGGTAATAGAACGTAGTGTTTAAGTATGTGGACTCCGAAGCCAGATAACAATCATTTACAAGTTGTATCCATTTGAACTCATTTCCTATAATATGTGGATGGTAATAAAAATGCCAACTTCTTCAGATTGTCAAGACAATTAAGTGGCGTAATATTCATGCAGCTCTTAGAACAGTAGGCACTCAATAAACTTAGTTATTATTATTCCTTTTACTTGAGGGAGTAGAGATCCTTGTTGCCTTGCTCGGTATTTCCATCTACAAGAAGATGGCTCTGTGGTTTACCTGGCAAGCCACGGCCCGTTGTCTCTCCCCCAGCATCTGGAAATACCTCCTATCCCTGGATGGAAGCAGAATCTCAGTGCCTCTTAGAAATGAAATTCCCCTTAGTTGGGTGTGAAGGCCAGCCTAACCACCTACTTTTGCTGCCCTCTGCTGCCGCCATTGAGAGTCACACCCAACAGCGTTCCTACTGCTGGAAGACGCAAAACCTAACCCCACATGGAGGTAATTATCGATATGTGCTTTGTTCAGGATGCAATTGAGTATCCTAGAATTTGTTTTTTGCAGCGCTTTAACATCAGAGCTTTGCCTTTTTTTACATGGGTTTATAGCCCATAACTGCTTCTGGACCCCTTCATCTAATGCAGATCCCCCATACCCCAGATGTTCAGACTTGAGTCCCAAGTTAGCTATGACCTCTCATATTCTCTCAGCTGCTCAAACTCATCCTTCCCTCCCTCTGCAAGGACTTTTAGCACTTTCAGAGAGGCCCTCCTGCTGCCAAGTTTTACAGGGCTTTGAGATCCATTGTCCTAAAGCTTCTTTCTGGTCTGAGTCATCTCTCCGCTGTCCATATTTGGTCCAAGTTACCTTGTCCTACATGTGAGCCTTCCCTCTCAGGACACCTACGTGGCTGCTACAGGCCGGCTCCTGTTCTCCATATACACATTATCATTTCCTTTGTGGTTTAGTGGCTGCTGTTTCTTTAGTCAAAAATACCCTCTTCCTTTTTTTTTCTTCTTCTTCTTTTTTTTAGCTGAGTCATCCTACCACCTGTTGGCAGCTCAGCGGCAGCTCAGCTCGGGCTGGGTATCGAACTGCTGTTGCTCAGAGCTCAGCTCACACTCTTGAGCGAGCTCTTAACCAACTGAGCCACTGGGCCGGCCCTAAAATAAAAACACCCTCTTTCTATAAAAATTCTTTACCACTCATTTCAAATGTTATTTCCTCTCTACTCTTTTCTCTTACCACTCCACGAAAGAGTGCCTCAACGTCTAAACGTTTCTGACGTATTCAGGATGCCCTGATCGAACTCATTGTTACTTGGGTAAATTTCTTACTAAAATTTTTTTCTGACAAAATGTTTGGTTGAAATTTGGGGAATTAATAGAGAAAATGATAACATTAAAAATAACTTTTGGCCTTCTGCTTCTAACCATGATGTAGAATAACAAGGATAGATTTATCTCCCACCAAAACAAAACAAAAAAAACAACTGGAGAAAATATATGAAACAATGGTTTTTCAGAACACCAGGTATCAGGCAACAAAAGACAGTGATTCCATGAAAGGGGAGCAAATAAGATATGCCCTCTGGTACTCTAGCTTACTGCCTTGAGAGTTTCTAAGCTGCAGTGCAAAGAGGGAGAGTCCATGTGGAGCCTGATGGATGCCCTGAGTTGAGGAGGACAAGTTGAGTGACCAGGGAAATTATGGCCAAAGTTCATAGTACCGAGTATCAGAGAAGTTGCATGCAGAACTAACTCCAGAGATCTACAGAGGATCTCCTACAAATTTTCAGTAGAGTACGGGTCAGGGCATGCAGGAGAGGAAACAAAGGATTAGACAGGACTGTGTCCACTGGGTTGGGGGGAAATTAGTGTCCTTTCAAGAAAATGTTTCATTTCATTTTAGTTTTTAAATTTATTGTCATAAAGTTATTCATAATGTACCATTATTATCCTTTTAGTGGCTGTGGGGTTTTGCAGTTTTATGTCCTATAGTGATGTCACCTCTCTCATTCATGATATTGGTCATTTGTATCGTCTCTCTTGTTTTTCCTGATCAGTCTGGCAAGAAGTTTACCTATTTAATTGATCTTCTCAAAGACCCACTTTTTATTTCATTGATTTTCCCTATTATTTTTCTGCTTTCTCTTTTACTTTTCCAGTCTGATCTTTATTATTTCCTTTCTTCTGCTTTCTGTAGTCTAATTTGCTCTCTTTCCTAGGTTCTTAAAGTGGAAACTACTTAGAGACTTTTCTTCTTTTCTAATATATGCATTTAGTACTACAAATTTCCAAGTATTATTTTAACAGCTTCCCACAAATTTTAGTACATTATGTTTTCATTTTCGCTCAATTCAAACTCCATTCTAATTTCCCTTTGATTTCTTCATGTACCTTGAGTTATTTAGAAATGGGTTAGTTTTCAAATATTTGATGAATTCTCCAGAGATCCTGCTGTTTCTGATTTTTAATTTAATTCCACTGTGGTCAGATAATATACTCTTATGATCTGAATTCTTTTAAAACTATTGGGTGTTGCTTAATGGTTTATCTTGTTAAATGTTCCATGTACTCTTAATGCATATCCTGCTGTTTGGGGCCGGGGTTTAATATACGTCAATTAGGTCAAATTGGTTGGGTCTGTCATTCAAGTCCTCTACATCCTTACTCATTTTCTATCTAGTTTTATCAATTTTGTTCTCCACTTTTATTAAGGTATAATCTACAAATAAAATTGTGTATATTTAAAGTGTGCAATGTGTCTCAGACTTCGTAGTTTTCACCTCTGAAATTTCAATTGTGGTTCTTTTTTGTATCTTCCATGCCTCTACCTAAAGTTTCAATATAAGAAATAGTGTTATAATAACTTTTAATGTCCTTTTCCGGAAATTTTAACCTCTGTGTCAGTTCTGGGCAAGTTTCAGTTAATCAATTTTTCTTCTCATTATGGGTAGTATTTTCTTCCTTCTTTACATGCTTGGTAATTTTTCCTTGGATGCCAGCTTAATCGAGAAGAAATAAACACCCTTGAATAGCCCTCTACCAATTAAAGACATTGCATACATAGTTTAAAATCTTCTCAAAAAGAAACTCTAGGCCCAGATGGCTTCCCTGGTGTATTCTACCAAACATTCAAAGAAGAAATAATACCAGTTCTGCACAGACTGCTCCATCAAATAAAAATAGAAGCAACACTTCCCAACTTGTTCCACGAGGCCAGCATTAACCTGATATTAAAACCAAATAAACACTTTACAAGATAAAGAAAACTATAGAACATTATCCCTCATGAAAATAGATGCAAAATTTAGAAACAAAATCTTAGTAAATCAAATCCAACAATAAATAAAAACAATATATCATGATTAAGTGGATTTTATCCTGGGAATACACAGTTTGTTTAATATTTGAAAATCCATCAATGTAATTCACCATACTAACAAAGTACATATAAAAAACCATGTGAGGGCTGGCCGAGTGGCTCAGTTGGTTAAGAGCTCACTCAAGCTCTTTTTTCCATTTTTCGCGGCGTGAGGTAATATGAGCAGCAAAGTCTCCCGCGACACCCTGTATGAGGCGGTGCGGGAAGTCCTGCACAGAAACCAGCGCTAGCGCCAGAAGTTTTTGGAGATGGTGGAGCTGCAGATCAGCTTGAAGAACTATGACCCTCAGAAGGACAAACGCTTCTCAGGCACCGTCAGGCTTAAATCCACTCCCCGCCCCAACTTCTCCGTATGTGTGCTAGGGGACCAGCAGCACTGTGACGAGGCCAAGGCTGTGGATATCCCCCACATGGACACTGAGGTGCTGAAGAAACTCAACAAGAATAAGAAACTGGTTAAAAAGCTGGTCAAGAAGTATGATGCCTTTTTGGCCTCAGAGTCTCTGATCAAGCAGATCCCATGAATCCTGGGCCCAGGCCTGAATAAGGCTGGCAAGTTCCCTTCCTTGCCTGACCCACAATGAGAACATGGTGGCCAAAGTTGATGAAGTGAAATCCACCATCAAGTTCCAGATGAAGAAGGTGCTTTGTCTGGCAGTGGCTGTTGGCCACATGAAAAATGACAGATGATGAGTTTGTGTACAATATCCACTTAGCCGTCAATTTCCTGGTGTCTTTGCTCAAAAAGAACTGGCAGAACGTCCGAGCTTTCTATGTTAAGAACACCATGGGAAAGCCCCAGTGCCTATACTAATGCAGAGCTTAATAAACCGTAGTGCTACCATTACCTGTCCAAAAAAAAACAACTCGCTCAAAAGTGTGAGCTGAGCTCTGAGCAACGGCGGTTCGATACCAGCCCGAGCAGAGTTGCCGTTGAGCTGCTAACAGGTGGCAGGATGGCTCAGCTAAAAACAAACAAACAAACAAACAAAAACCATATGATATCTCTGCATGTGCAGAAAAAAACGTTTGGCGAATCCCAACACCTTCTCCTAATGAAAATACCTTGGAGAAGTGTGTTTTGCTGGCTGTTTCTGAGATCTGCAGCTTTGGAGCCTCCCTCTGCTTTCTCCTACCTGTACCCTGCTTGATCTGCACTGCTTTTGGAAATTTCTTCACCTATTTTATAATTTTTTCACTGAGAATGGAGTTTTCATTTTACCCTTCTGACTAAATGCCATCTTGACACTGGAAGGGTCAATGGTTCCTGCAAAATATGAAACAGGGCCAAGGCCAAATGATCATCAGTAGTTAATGGATTCTTTGTTTAATGACTCCATATGCACGAGGCAACCTAAGGCTCTACGACCAGGGCTTTCATATTATTAGAAGCCTATAATCATATCTACAGAACACATATGACACCAGCTTTGAATGTCTCCTCCCTTGAACAGGACATTTCTGTTCGAAGGGTCATGAACACACACCATTAATGCCAAATGATGCAGGTGTAAAATAGAGTTCATGAGAGGAAAAAGTTACTAGTAGAGTGTATGTAATCCCTCAAACCTAATTATCCCCAAGTTTACGAGGTCTGACAATTACATTCGCGAACTTGTTGCAACGATGTTGCTAATCTTTTTTGATATCAGAGGTATTATTCATTATTAATTTGTACCAACTGGACAGTTAACCAAGTTTACTATTTGGAAGTGCTGAAAAGGCTGCATGAAAAAGATGACCTGAACATTTTGCCAACAATTCATGGCTGTTACATCAAGACAATGCACCACCTCACATGGCACTGTCTGTGAGGGAGTTGGGTTTTTTTTCCTTCAGATTTTATTTTTTGGGGAATTGTGGAAGGGAACAGTGTTGGGGAATTGGGGAAGGGGAACATTGTGTTTTTCCAGGACCCATCAGCCCCAAGTCCAGTTGCCACTTTCAATCTAGTTGCTGGCGTGCCCAGCCACCATCCCATGTGGGAATAGAACTGGCAACATTGTTGTTAAGAGCTTATGCTCTCACCAGCTCAAGGGCAGCTCAGTGGCAGCCCAGCTTGGGTGCAGCTCAGCTTGGGCGCAGCTCACTAGGCCATGTGGGAATTGAACCAGCAACCCTGTTGCTCAGAGCTCGTGCTCTAACCAACTTAGCCACCTGGCCGGCCCTGTGAGGGATTTTTTAGCCAGTAAACAAATAACTGTATTGGAACACTCTCCCTACTCATCTGATCTGGCGCCCAATGACTTCTTTTTTTACCCAAAGATGAAGGAAATATTGAAAGGAAGACATTTTGATGACATTAAGGACATCAAGGGTAATACGACGACAGCTCTGATGGCCATTCCAGAAAAAGAGTTCCAAAATTGCTTTGAAGGATGGATTAGGCGCTGGTGTCGATGCATAGCTTCCCAAGGGGAGTATTTCGAAAGTGACTGTAGTGATATTCAGCAATGAGGTATGTAGCACTTTTTCTAGGAGTTTGTGAACTTAATTGTCTGACCTTGTAGGCCAGGCATAGAGGGTCCATGTGCACTACAGCCAACATGCCAGTCCATCTGGGGCCCTTCACCCTTAATCTTCATATTTACAGTGATGAGTCAGGGTAGGTTAAAGGAGAGAAGTGCTGTGACACTGAGGAAAGCTCCCTCGTCAGAAATGGGGAGCCTCCAGAGTGTGAAACTGCCTATTTGATGGAGCCTGTTCAGACCTGCTGAGCCAGTTCTCTGCCAAGTAACTAAAATGAAGGAGAAAATGAGCCTCGAGAAACACCCAGATTTCTGTCTTTTTAGATTTTTGGAGATAATTTGGTACATCAATTACCTGAATTTATATACATATTCATCAATCATGCTATAATGGACATTTTACCATATTAATCTTAGTTGCTACTCAAAATGAAGTCAGTTGCCTTAGAGTTATAACCTCACTGGGTCTTCATTTCTTTACCTGTTGAATAAAAAGGGGACAAGGGTTGAGGTTATGTTATTTGATAATTACTACCAACCAAAAGTGAATTCAATAGTTGAAAGCTATGATGCCATTCCTAACCATACCCTGATGATTTAATACCCTGAAGTCTAGCTCTGTGCACCATATTTAATGGGACTGGCTAACTATTGAGTCCCTTTCGATATTGAGATTTGATCGTTTGACTAGCAGTACAATTAGTTCCATAATTTAGTAAGGACAGTTAACCACCAGAGGGCAGTCAGGTCACAAGACAATGAGGCGTGATACTCGCTACAAATCCACAGCAAGATGTACATTCATATGAAGTGTACCTGAGACTTTCAAAATTCTTATTTCAATTAAATTCCATGAAAATGTTATTGCCTGCTAAGATTATGTTACCCAGTTCTGATTTGTGCTTTGCAGGGCAGGGGGTTCCCCACAGCATGAAGTAATGGTTGGACACCAGTTGGATGTCCTACAATTGAACTCAGTTCTGACACAATCTACCCACAGAGAGAGCATCAGATTTCATAAACTAAGGGCTCCATATTATAAGACTGAACTCTCCACTTCAGATTCCAATTACAAGTCTAGGTTGTCACCTGGACATCTGACCGACCGGCTATAGATTGTAGGTTCCAATGACCTCCTACTTGGGTTTGATTAATTAGCTACAGTGGATCACAGAACTCAGAGAAACATTTTACTTATTAGATTACCGGTTTATTATAAAAGGATATAACTTAGGAACAGCCAGATGGAAGAGACACATAGGGTAGCATATGGGGAAGGGGGAGGAGCTTCCATGTTCTTTGTGTGCCACGCCCCCTAGCACCTCCATGTGTTCCATCAGTGCAATTTTAACACAGTTTTTTTCTTTCTTAAAATGTGTATGCATTTTTTGTCATCCTCTGTATATTTCTTTTTATAAATCACAACAGCTCACCTGCCCACTTTCACTCTATGTTCTGTGTTGTGCTCTAAAAGCCCACAACCCAAATATACCATGTTAAAGGGGAAAGTATGGCCTCCCATTCACAGTGTGTGGGATTTCTTTTCATTCGTTCAGCAAGTCTGTATTAAGCACTTACTATGTGCCAGCCACTGTTCCATGAACTTGGGTGCATCAGTTAACAAAGCAAAGATTCCTGGCCTTGTAGAACTGACATTCTATTGTGAGGATAGACTCAATAAAATCTAACATAAGTAAACTACGTAATGTGTTAGGTACTCTGGAAGAGGAAAAGCAGGATGGGGGTGAGGAATTGGGCTTCAGGTAATGGGTTTGAAATTCTAGGTAGGATGGCTAGAGTAAGCTTTTAGAGGGGACATTTGGCCAAAATTGAGGTGAGAGAATAGGTGATGTGGCTCTCTGGAGAAACAGCATTTCAGGCAGAGGGGACAAACATGAGAAGGTCCTAAGGCAAGGGTGTCCCCTAGTAGTAGATGAGGCTAAGGTAAGAGGAGGCAGATAAGAAAAAGACTTAGGTTTTCACTCTGAGTGAAATGGGGAGCCATCACAGGATTTTGAGCAGAAAAGAGGGACTTTTTAAAGGGTCATTCTGGCTGAAGTTTTAAGAATAGTCTCCAAGACTTGTCTCTTCTAGAAGCTTCCAAATATTCTGTTTATCAGGTCAAAAAGCACAGAGAACGGCGGTTAAAGGCAACCATATGCTGTAGCTAATAGCAGCCAATTCACATATGTCCACACTGTGCCAAGTGCCATGTACTGTGCCAAGCACTTTACGTACCACCTCATTTAATCTTTCTAATATCTCTATGATATTGTCACCACTACTAGCTCTATTTTAAAGATAAGAAAAAGAGGATTGTTAAAATTAGTGACTGTGCCAAGGTTCAGATTAAGTAACCAGAACTCTTGAAAAGCTGTAACTTGAAGAACTCAGCTTACAAATGAGAAGAAACACAGCTTCAGCAAGGCTTAGTACCATAGTACCGAGGAACTAAAGATGGTGATGGTAGCGGGCTCGGGAGGAGCATAATGTTTCATTTCAACCACCACCTGCTTCTTTTAAGTTCTGTCTAGCTTTTATACCACAAGCTTACTGACATGGAAACTAGATTGACTTCTGTACCATTGATTTCTAAGTTTCCTTCTAAGAGATAGCCCCTGTGTGGTCTGTTCTGTACAGATTTGGGCTTTTAAGGACGCAACTTTTCTTTAGAGGGTTCTTTTTATTTATTTATTTATTTTTAGCTGAGCCATCCTGCCACCTGTTGGCAGCTCAGCTTGGGTTGGGCATCAAACTGCTGTTGCTCAGAGCTCAGCTCGCACTCTTGAGTGAGCTCTTAACCAACTGAGCCACTTGGCTGGCCCTAGAGGGTTCTTTTTAAACTTCAGTAGTTTAAAAACCCACTCAGGCAATACTGTTTAGAGAGATGTTTCAGGACTGGTGCCGGTCTGTGATAGGGACATCAGTGAAAGCGTTTATAAGCTTTAATAGCCATTTAAAGAATGATTTTATGTCTACTGAAACTAATAAATTGGGGCTTGTATTTAGTATATCTTGTTTTTAAATTTCATTTTTCTTATAACTTATTTGTATAGTGTTTTCCTTGAGAGGCTGAATATACAGAGGTCTGCCCATGTATAAAAATAGGATTCTGACCCACAAACTGCCTAGAAAAACACCCTTTATCTGTAATAATCAGCCAAGGAAGGCAGCCTGCTACAAGTCGGACTAGCAGGAAACCAGACTGTCAGGAAGCTAAACCATAACTTGTAACAGTTGGCCCCAAAGGGCCAGGACTTGGATTAGTAACCAACAGCTTCCCTCATTTTTTGTCTCTGCTTCCCACTTAGAAGCAGCCAGAGAAAGCCAAACACGGGTAACCGATTGCATAGCGTGCCGGGCCTCTAAGAATGCTGCCTGCAGCTTCCCCATGCCAGCAGCCTCCACTGCGGGCGCACCTGTAGCCTCCCATTCTTTCCAGTCCACCTTTCCCACTGCTCTGGCAAAGCGCAAGTGATGGGGGCTGACTCCCTTGGAGAGCAAGCGCTGAATAAACTGCCTTTGCATTTCTCATTGGGTTGGTTTTCCTTTGTTTCTACATCCTGGGGGAAAAAAACAAACAAAAAACAAAACAAAACGGGTCTTCCACCGCAGACAGCTTGAGGAGCACCATCCTGGCGTTCTGAGGTCGCTTCCAGGGAGGGACCTCGAGGGCAGGGGAGGGGACAGCATCCCAGTCACGCGCCGCTGGGACAGCAAGGGTAACGTGTCGCGAGATTTTCTGGGTAGGAGTGGGTAGGGGGAACGAGGGGACGGCTGCTGGAGACGCGCGGGGAACACGGGCCACCAGGCGAAGGCCCCTTCCGCGCTTCTGGATCTGGAACCCAGCGTCTGAGACCGCCCCCCACGATGTGGGCGGAGCTTCGGGGCAAGCTCTCGACGCACGCGCACTCCCGGCCCCGCCCTCGGACTCAGTGACGTCACGTCCGCCGCCGGCGTTGGCGGCGGCGGCGGTGGGTACTGTTTCCTGGGCGGGCCGCGCTGGGCGCTGGTGTGCTGTCTCCCCGCTCGGCCCCGCGGGCCCACTCCTGGCGCGCTCGCCCTCTGGTCCTGGGCGGCCCCCGGTGGCCTGCGTGCCCGCCGGCCGGTCAGCGCGCCTGGCCTGGTTTCCGCGGCCTCCCCCGGACCACTTAGTCTCAACCCGGGTTCCACTGCCAGAGGTGAAGCATAATAGGGAGGTGGGACTTGGGCAAGTCTTAGTACAGGGTTTTGTTTTTGTGTTCCCGTCAGGTGGACGGTCTTGGGCAGAATGTAATGTACAATATTTCCTCCAAGAGGACGCATTTGCCGATGTGCAATCTGAGAAGAGTGTTCTTATAACCGTACAGCTGTTTCGATGGTGGCTTTTAAATAAACCCCCGAACTCATTTAGCATTATAATGCGTTGCAATTTTGTTCTTAAAAAAAACGTTTGGTCCCCATAGCTCAGAACCCTTTGAAATTTCTCAATTTAAACGAATCCTAATCTTAACTGCGACTGAATTGGCTCAAAGCATGTTTTCAATAAGGAAGACCTTGCTTGGCTGCCTGGAACTCAACCCTCCCCTGGTCACTGAGGACATCTCAGAGTTTCTAAAACTGAGGCTTGTACTCTGTTTTGCAGCGACATTCTAAGCGTTTGGGTCGGGCAGTGCAATACTTGTTGGAAAATGCATTACATCCATTCTTAAAGCACCAATGAATTTGATCTTTTCCTGGATGACTTCCTGACAGCATGCAAGTTATTGTGAAAAACCCTAAGACCACTGAACTTTTTTGAGTTCTGATGCCAGATTTTAAGTCGTTATTCTGCCTCCAGCTTTGTGGCATCACTTGTCAACCAGTTACATTCCTGCCGTCGTCTGGTTTTAGTGCTGTTAAGCTTTGTGGGTTTTGAATTTTGATAATTACATTTGGTAGAATCGTGTTTAACGGAAAACTAAGTGAGGAACTTGTGACATTTTTTTATAGCTTCGGTTTTCGTTTGACAAACTGCACATTTTAGAAAACACAGCTAAGCAAATGAAAGAAAATTAAAATCATCTGGAATCCTACCTAAAGATAACCATGCTAACATTTCAGAATATAGTCTTAATTTTCTTAATGCATAGTATTTATAAAACAGAATTATAAAAACAGAATCATAGTGTAGACTGTTTGGTAACCCCTTTTGCATGACATGCGCCTTCCTATTTCACTCATTTTTTTTTTCTTTGAACATGTGTTATGGCTGGTCTCATAAGTAAGCTAGGATCCTAGTGCATGACCCTGTGCCATCTATTTTAGCAGCTCAGAGGACTTTTGTTTTATGTCTTGGTTTTTGGGCAAGGTGTACAGGGGAGGTGGTGTTAGAGTATATCTAGTACTGTGCAAGGGCAGACAGTTTATTATAGTATATCAGATTCATGGAAAAGTTGGAGAAGATCATTGAAAAAATTTAAATTCTTCATTCTCTGTTTCTAAACTCACTCCTTCCCCTCCCCACCTCTGTCTCTCTCTTCTCCAAGAATGAAGCATGACTGAGGACTCTCAGAGGAATTTTCGTTCAGTGTATTATGAGAAAGTAGGGTTTCGTGGAGTTGAAGAAAAGAAATCATTAGAAATTCTCCTAAAAGATGACCGTCTGGGTGAGTTTCATAAGTTAAGCCTACTGGTTCCATTCATCCCAAATATTCTGAAATAAATGTTACCTTAGAAGATATCCAGAGGTATTTATTGCCTGCTGGATGACAGCAGAATGGTATATTTTGGGGGAAGTTATGGATTTTTGAAGTTTATTTTTCACGGAGACAGAGTGTGATGTTTTTGAAAGGCCTCTTAAGAAGTCAATAATATTTTTCTTATATTAGACCCATATATTTTCTCAATTTTCAGAGGTGTCATCATAGCTTCTGGGTAAATTTACAACTCTTGCCATGATTTTGTTTTATGGAAATACTGAGACTGTATTATGTATTGGCATTTTAGTTTTCTAAGCCAGTAATAATAAAGTCTGTTCTGAGGTTGACTAAAGTAAAATAAACTGAGCTGTAGGTAAAAATAGTACTTTATATGCGCAGAGTGCTTTAAAATTTCAAAACCATTTCCCGCTTGATCTTTGATCCTCTCTAGGCAGTCTGTGCTTTAAGTATGTCTGGTATTGTTATTCTCATTTGACAAGTAGGGGTTTGGGTCCAGGACAGTTGAATGTGGTTCATTGGAAATGTGGGATTTGACTATGGCACTTAACTAGCTATGCTAACTCAGTCAAGTCACTTAACTACTTGGAGCTTCAGTTTCTGCATCTTTAAAACAACTACCCAACAAGCTTGCACTGTGGATTAAATGAAATAAAATTCATTTAAATAAGTAGTAACTACTGCTAATATTATAAGACACGCAGTAATATGTGCAAAATGTAACCCCTATGCTGTCACACATTACTTGTTTTTCAGTAGCTGGTTGGTGGAATACTTGGGCTAGCAATCAGACCAGTGCTGTCTTTCTTAGATTTACTGACTGTATAGTTGACTTCCTCTGAAGAAGTGTCTTACTGTATTTAAGTTTTGAATGGTGAAATGT
Source organism: Aselliscus stoliczkanus (assembly GCA_033961575.1). Classification (NCBI taxonomy): domain Eukaryota; kingdom Metazoa; phylum Chordata; class Mammalia; order Chiroptera; family Hipposideridae; genus Aselliscus; species Aselliscus stoliczkanus. The sequence goes on along the minus strand of CM066730.1, from coordinate 17,077,071 downwards.
ACTTTTCCATGTTGTGACCAGCAGAAAAAGCTTCTAACTATTGTTTATTTTCTTCTTTCTAGATATTGAGAAACTTTGTACGTTTAGTCAGAGGTTCCCTCTCCCGTCCATGTACCGTGCATTGGTATGGAAGGTGCTTCTAGGTAGGAGACCCCAGACTTCGAAATTTATTTTCAAAAATGTTCATTTGTCACCTTATCAGGAAAAGGAAGATTTGGTTAGGCCCTTTACTGAATATTGAGTCTAACCTTAGGAGACTGAGTTATGGCTCTGTGATAGCCTTCATGAAGATGACTTCAGTGGCCAAACATTAACTATTATTCTAAGAGTGTCAATTTATTAATGATGGAAGAGAACATCATGGATGTTGCTGAGACAAGGTGTGGGAAGAGCATTGTACTGGGAGAAACACCTGGCATAGGCTTTACTTCCCACTGGGCAACCTTAAGAAAGCCCTGCTAGGTTTCATTTTTTACATGTGTAAGGTGAGGTTACTGAGCTAAATTAACTTTCTGGTTTTCGCTCTCAGTTTATCATTTCTGTGTGATTCCTAACCCTAGAGGTAAACTTCCTGTTGAGTGCTGTCAGAATCAAAAAGAAATTGGAGGGCCGGCCGAGTGGCGCGTTGGTTAAGAACTGGCCTGGGATGCCAGCGGCCCTGGTTCGGTTCCTACATATGAGGGCCAGTGACACTGCCCTCTGCAGCTAACAACAGTTCCATCTGGAGCTGGGCTGCGAGCCCTGGCTGTGGTATGGGCTGCAGCCCCTGCTGCAGTGGGCTGCCATGGGCTGTAGTGAGTGGCTGGCAGCCAGCGTGAGTTGCCAGTAGCCTCGGTGAGTGACCATCCAGAGGCTGGCGACCGATCTGCCTCATCCGGGAAGAGCGCAATGACGATACCAACATGGGCCTGTGAAACAACGTCCTCTGCAACTAGATTGAAGAACAAAAAGACAGCAACTTGTCTGTTCCCCTCCCCGAATTCCCCAGTAAAATCTTAAAAAAAAAAAAAAGAAATTGGAGGGCCAGCTAAGTGGCTCAGTTGATTAAGGGTTGGCTTAAAGCTCTGAGCAACAGGGCCACTGGTTTGATTCCCACATGGGCCAGTGAACGCTGTGCCCTAGCTGAGCTGTCGCTGAGCTGCCAGCAGGTGGCAGGATGGCTCAGCTGGTGTAACAACAAGATTGCATGTTCAATGGTGGGCTATGCCCACCTGCAACTAAACTGAACTCAGCACCTTGAGCTGAGCTGCTGCCCAGATAGCTTAGTGGATAGGGTGTGCATTCTTAACAACAAGGCTGCTGGTTTGACTCCCGCATGGGATGATGGCTATGCCCACCTGCAACTAAGTTTGAACACAGCACCATGAGCTTAGAGGCCACAAGCTGCCGACTGGAAGCCAGATGGCGACTGGCGCCCTGCACAATGAACATTGAGGAACAACAACTTGGCTGGTCCCCTCCCCCAATTCCCCAATAAAATCTTTAAAAAAAAAAAGAGAAATTGGAGAGGCTTTACTTTCAGGAAGCACAAATAGATAAGTTCCAGTGATAAGTGGCTGAAGGAGAAGGAAAAATGATTTTGCTTAGTTTCTGTGGAAGAAAAAGTGTATTAGATGTCACAGGTGACTGGCAGCATCCCTTTTAGCCAAGGGTTTTTGGGTTTTTTTTGTCTATCGTTGCTGAGCTTGCTAATGCATATAATACCCATCCATTACCACGCTTTTTTTCTTTCTTAAAAAAAAAATAGACTAATTCTAGAGTCTCCCTGTGAATTAGGTATCAGTATTCTGGTTTTACAGATGGGGAAAAGGACTTCAAGGCTGAATAACTTGCCCAAGGCCTTATAGCCTACAAGTGGTGGAGCTGGGCTTTGAGCTCAGGTTTCTAGAGCCCATTTGAAGAAAGGGTGGATTATAGATCTTGTCTTCTTTCCAAAATGCACTGTATTTTCAGGACTTGAGAAATCCATAGTTCTAGGTCTGGTTAGAAACCATTCTAGAATTATTGCATAATGGCTTTTTTTGTGTGCCTCATGGCAGTCTTTATACACTTATATTTCCAGTTGGTTGCCATGCAGTTAAAATCTAGAGAATGGGTGATACCTATTTTAGTTTTTCCCTGAGCATTTTTTCTTAAATCTTAGTGTTTCCAGTGGCCATCAAAATAAATGACTTGCAAGGATGCCTTTTAGGTGGTAATGTCAGAACTACCTGTGTCTGCTGGGGAATATTATGTGTCTTATTAACAATGCCAGTGGATTAGTGGGAGGTGCACACTTGTATTTTGTGGCGCTTCCTGAACACCAAGGCTTATTTGGCTTGTTCATCACCCCTGTCTTCCCCACCTGTCTTTATCAGGTAAGACCTGGTTGTTATTTTTGAGGTAGTTAAAGGCACTGGAGAGTTAGAGCCGCCATGCTATGTAGGAGACAGGCTGACTCTGCCTAGCACAGGTTGTTGATTACCCGGGGACTTTGTCATGCCCGCTTCCTAATACTATTTTAGGTAAATATCAGAAAGGGACTTTTTAGGACTGGGCCTTAGGAATGAAGTTTGAGGTTTAACATAGAAACACTGTGCCGCCTCTAGTAGTTTCCTGAGGCTTGAACTACAGCTATTTAATCTGTATTAGCTTAAATTTGGAGGGCACTTGAGTATTTCTTTGGCTTTCCCAGAAACGTGGCACAGAGCCACATAACTGAGGTAAGTAGATGTATGCAGGTAAAAGAATATTTAAGCAAATTTGTTTATAACATGAACATGGCATTATGTTAGCTAGAATCTTTAGAGCTCATCCAATTTCTGTTTCCCAGGGTGTCCTTTAGAATGTTGGGTCTGTGGTGCTTTGCACCAAAGAGTGATCCAGAGTCAAATGCACTGACACTTACACTAGCTTAGTTTGTGCCGTATACTTTCTAAGTGCTTTACATACATTAATTTTTTATTTATCATAACAAGTGTTTGAGAGAGGTATTTTTATTCCCATTTTTCAGATGGAGAAGCTAAGACATAGGGAGATGAAGTGAGTTGCTGACGGTTACGCAGCCAATTAACTGTGGAGCTAGAATTTAAATCCAGGAACTTTGACTCCACTGTCTGTGCTGCTATACGGTCTCATTAAGTTTAATGAGGCTGGAATAAATAAAGTAACATGTTTTTATTTATAGCAAAGCATAGAGCTGTATATTGACACCATTTCCAAAATCTGGTTGACCATGATACCCTTTTTCTCATGAAGGCTCTTGGGGCTAGCGTTCTGTGAAGAACATTTGGTGAAATGCTTATCCCTCCTATTTCTTACCGTCCACAGGAGAGGAACCAAGTGCTCAGAGAGATATTTGTGAGTCCTAGTGTTATCAGATCTGGGGCTAGAACCTAGATATAATGAAGGCCTAGCTTGTGCTCTTTCCAATCTTTTTTCTCCATGCCATTTATTTGTAAAAAAGATGTGTGGTTCTTGCTCCAAAGCCTAGTGGATAGACATCATGTTTAAGTAGGTGAATGAGCATAAAATGGCATCAAAATGTAATAATGTAAGGTGGCCTTGTCAGTGAAGATTAGAGATTTTTGTGGTCCTGAAGATAGGATACTTTGTAAACAAGTTTTAATTATTGGGGAAGAGAAGGATTTGATGGGTTGTTGGTGGCTCTGAGATGAAGGGGGCTGTATTGTCAGTTAGGGCAGCCATAACAAAATACAACAGACTGAGTAGCTTAACCTACAGTTTATATTCTCATGGTTCTGGAGGCTGGGAAGTCCAGGATCAAGATGCTGGCTGATTAGGTTCCTGGTGAAGCCTTACTTCCTGGCTTGCAGTTGCTAACGCTCTAGCCGTGTTCTCACATGGTTGAGAGAGAGCTTTTGTATCTCTTCCTTTTCTTATGAGGTCACCAGTCCCGTTGGATTAGGGTCCCAGCTTTGTAACCTCATTTAACTTTAATTGCCTCCTTATAGGCCCTACCTCCAAATAAAGTCATATTGGGGGTTAGGGCTTTAACATATGAATTTTGAGGGGACATAATTCAGCCCATAGCAGGGGACAAGTGAAAATACTGAAGATGGGCCTGTAGGAGCAAAAGGTGGCCCCAGGCTGACAACCATAAATTGAATTATTAATAAATTGTTATTGTAATTGATACAGTTAGTATCTTGATTTAGATGGTCCACTTATTCAAGGGCTTTATGATACCATTCCATTTCTCTAATATCAATGCTGTGGTTGCCATTCAAGTGTTGATGGTATTGAAAATTTAAGATTGTTTTATGGTGAGAATTTCAAGAAGAGAATATGTATGGTAATTAAATGTTTGTGTGAATTGTAGTGTAATTGTGATGGCAGCTTCTCCCAGGCTTCTCTTTAATAGAGCAGGGATTTGGATTGGTGCCTCTGATTTGCCCTTTGCTTTCTTGGTTGCTGTATAGGGATCCTGCCTCCACACCACGAGTCCCACGCCCAGGTGATGATGTATCGCAAGGAGCAGTACTCTGATGTCCTGCATGCCCTGAGAGTTGTTCGTTTTGTCAGCGACGCCACGCCTCAGGTGGAAGTCTATCTTCGCATGTATCAGCTGGAGTCTGGCAAGTTGCCTCGAAGTCCCTCCTTTCCACTGGTTAGTGGTGCTTCGGTTTGACACTTAGCTCGACCCTAGACTGTCCCATCTTGCCAGCCTTTGGTTGCATCATGTCTTGCCTTAGAAGCTTTCAGTGGTTCCCCTTTGTCTATAGAATAAAAACAATACATCTTTGCACGAATACATCTTTGTGGGATACTCACGGCCCTGTACATGCTGACGCCATCTGCCTGATTTTTATGTAAATGCTATGTTTTATTTTGAAGTAATTTCAAACTTACAGAAAAGCTACAAGAGTATTCCCAAGAATTCCCATATCCCCTTTACCCAGGCTTGCCAGTTGTAATATTTTAGCACATTTGCTTTGTCATTTTTCCTATATATGTATACATGTATTTTTCTAAACCATTTGAAAATAAGATACAGACATGATATCCCATTACTTCGGATTCCTTCAGTGCATACTTCCTAAAGATAAGAGCACTCCCCTAGCTACCCATTCTACAATCATTGAAACCAAAAAGTTGACATTGACACAATGTTAACACCTAATCTTCACATTTGACCAACTATTCCAATAATGCCCTTTGTTACAAACAATAAAGGTTTTTGGTTCATAACTTACCAAACTTTCATCCACTGGTTGTACCATTTGTTGATTTAAAAATGTTTACCTGTTTTAACTATTCATTTAGAAATCATTTTAGACATAGAAAGAAGTTGCCAAGATAGTATAGTGTTCCATATACTTTCATCTAGTATCCTCAAATGTTACATTTTCCATATCATAGTATAATTATCAAAACCAGAAGATTAGCATTGATACAAAACTATGAACTATTCTGGGCCGGCCGAGTGGCGCGGTGGTTAAGCACTGGCTTTGGAAGCCAGCGGCCCCGGTTCGGGTCCCACATATGAGGGCCAGTGACACTGCCCTCACAAAAAAAACAAAAAACATAACAATAAAAACCTATGAACTATTCTATAGACCTTATTGATATGTTGCTGATTGTCCCACTGATATCCTTTTTCGGGCCCAAGATCCAATCTAGGATCCCACTTTACATTTATTTCCATGTCTTCTTAGTCTCCTTTAACCTGGGACAGTTCCTCGGTCTTTGTCTTTCATAAACCTGACATTTTTTTGAGTACTGGGCAGTAGAGCATTTCTCAGTTTCGGTTTATGTGATGTTTCCTCATGATTAAAATCTGGTTATGCATTTTTGGCAGGAATGCCACAAAAGTATGATACTTAATTACTGTTGCTGCTAACTTTGATCACTTGGTTATGGTGGTGTCTGCCAGGTTTCTTCAATGTAAAGTTAGTATTTTCTCCTTTGTAATTAATGAGTAACTTGTGGGGAGAAACTTTGAGCCTGTGTAAATATACATCCACTAATGATTCTTCCGTACTCTGCTGATTGCCAGATGGTGATTTTCTAGCTCCTTCATTTCTTCTGCATTTATTGGTTGGCATTCTTTTAGAAGAAAGGTTTTCCTTTCTCCCTCATATATTTATTTATATCAGTATGAATTTATGGAGTTATTTTATTCAATGGCCTATAATCCATTACTACCATAATTTATTTTTGTGTTCAAAGTAGCTCAGATTTGGCCAGTGGGAGCCCTGCAAGCTGACTTCTGTGTCTTTTTAACAAATTCCCATCATTTTGAGCATTTCCTTACTTTCTGGCACAAGAAAAGATATTCCAGGCTCATCTTGCGCTTTCCCTACCTTAGGCCTGGAATCAGCCTTTTTTTATTTTTTGGAATGGAGGGTGGTATTTAACAACTAAGAACAGAACACTGGAGTGCACCTTGTTGCTGGGGTGTCAAGTCGTCTCAGCAGAAGGAGCTCAGAAACATATGTACGTACCCATACATTCACATACATTTTCACATATCCCTGTTATGTTTATATATCTGTTTATATATTATTAATAAAAGCCCTGACTTCATGCTAATACCTCCAATTCCAGTACAGTATCACAAGTTCATTCTAACCATCACTCTCTATATTTGCAACTTCCTTCTCTGACAGTTGCAGATATGAAAAGGCCCTCATTATCCTGAGCTTATTTACTTCTTCGCTCATTCCTCTGTTTGGAACCCGTACTGCCAGCCACCTCTTGGCCCTGGCAGGCAGGCTGCAGGGCCTTGCAAACCTCTGCCACCGCCTTGGCCTGACACCTCCTCAGCCTGAGCTCCAGGGGCCACAACCTGCTTTTTAAACTTCACCTTTGGTAAATTTGTTACTCTAGTTACTTAAGCAACTTATTGTTTGTAAAGGGAAGAAGGGGGAAGAGGAAGAGTTCAAGCAAAGGAATGATTATAGCTGCAGAGCTTTGGCTATTTTAATGCAATTTGCAATTTACTCTAGGCATTTTAACAATTTTTTATTTGGGCCAAAACAGAGTGAATTGTTCAAAATAGGGATTTGTCTGAAAGCTGATTCTCTTATTGCAGATTGCAACCCGTCAGTATAGCAGTATGAGCTTTCACTTATTCTTTCTTTTTGAAGTTAATGGTGTAGCTCCCATGGATACCCATTTTTATTAAGTTTAATAAAAGAGAATGGCCCTGAAAATAATTGGAACTCTTAACAGACATCTTTTTTTTTTTTTTTAAATTGGGGAATTGGGGGAGGGGGAACAGCATTGGGGAACCAGGGAAGGGGAACAGACAAGTTGCTCTCCTTTTGTTCTTCAGTCTAGTTGCGGAGGATGTTGCTTCACTGGCCCATGTTGGTATCATCATTGCACTCTTCCCGAATGAGGCAGATGGGTCGCCGGCCTCTGGATGGTCGCTCACAGCGGCTCTTGGCAGCTCACTCCGGCCTCTGGCCGCTCACACTGGCTGTTGGCCACTCTCTGTTGCCTATGGCAACCCACTGCAGCAGGGGCTGCAGCTATGCCGTCCCGGGGACTCACAGCGGCCCAGCTTCAGGTGGAGCTGTTGTTCACTATCTTAGCTGTGTCACTGGCCCTGATATGTGGGATCCGAACCAGGGTCGCTGGCGTCCCAAGCCAGCTCTTAACCAACACACCACTCAGCTGGCCCCAGCAAACGTCTTTAAATTTCACTTATCTTTGGTGAAGTGAAGTTGGTAGTACTATACAAGTTCTAAAATTATACATTAAATTAGGTTAGATTATCTGTCTATTTGTTCAAGAAATCTGAATGATAGGTTATAGTTGTCACCTCATCCCTGCTCTGCTTGTCCATGTTCAGGGCCAGACACCTTTCCCACAATCATGGGCAGACATGCTGTCAAAGTGTTTGTTTTGGGTTCTGCCCTGCCTCTTCTCCCTAATTACCAAGCCCTCAATCAGCCTCGTTTTTCTTATCCATTAATAGGAATGTGTGACAGTGCTAGGCACAGAGCCAGGAATCTGGTCCGTCGAGGACGTTAGTCCTCTTCCCAGACCATCCAGAGTGGCGGGGAGCAACAGTGAGATGCCATGCTCAGGAGCACCTAGCCTGATGCCCAGTACTGGGTGGGAGTCCAAAAGGGAGCCTCCTTCCACTTCTCTTTTTTCTCTCCTCTTTTGACACGTTAATTAATGTTCAGAAAAATGCATTTTGTGTGATTCTGTTACTCAACATTTTATAGAATATTAATAAGCTGAAAGGAGGCCTAAAATGAAATACTTCTATTAAAATATGAATTTTAATTTAACTTGGGACTTTTTAGGGGAGTAGAAAGATACCTTTTAGCTTCTTTTAACATTAAAATCCCTCAGCTATTAAATCCTAGATGAAAATGTATTTTTGTGTAAGACAGAGTGTTTGGAAACAAAAAAGATTTTTAAGCAGATTCCAATTTTTATAAGATTGTTGAAATTTATTTGAGGGTTTACTGTTGTGTTCTGAGTATTGACACAAAGTTTGAGACATGCCATTCTTCTGATTCCTAAAATTCTGATTCTAGGGACATTTTAACTTTAGGTACTTACTGATAGAGCAAAATTCTAAAGTATGTACGAATGCTTTGAGATAAAGAAAATGCTTCCTTAGTCCTTTTGGAGTCTCTGAATTTTTGCCAATTATCGTATTGACAGATATCTCCAATTATTTTTGTGCTGTGTAGCACATTGTGTTGAAATAAATTCTCCTCTAGCACAGAGAATATTTTTAGGTGGAGAGACTCAGCACCTTGCTTCTGATTTATGTTGATTCTTTTATATCCTTAATGTTAGAAGCTGGAAAGCCTCTGAGTGCCTAGCCCGAAACCTGGGCACTCATAAACAACACTGATTCAAGTAGACTTCTCTGTTCATTCACCTTACCTCCCCCTTGGTCTTTTCTTTAGTGATGGACTATGCTTTTGGATTCCACTTTGATTTATTAATGTAGCCTCGGGGCTGGCCGAGTGGCGTGGTGGTTAAGCGCTGGCTTAGGAAGCCAGTGGCCCTGGGTCGGGCCCCACATGTGAGGGCCGCTGACACTGCCCTCAAAAAAAAAAAAAAATCCATATTAATGTAACCTCTTCAGAATTTAGGGGGTAAGAAGGTTTCATTTTTAGTAAAGAAATATGTATTCCTGTCTTCTGCCGTGCCTTCCTCTTGAGATTTATTATTAACCTTTCAGGAGCCAGAAGATGAAGTGTTTCTCGCCATCGCAAAGGCCATGGAAGAAATGGTGGAAGACAGTGTCGACTGTTACTGGATCATCCGATGCTTTGTCAACCAATTAAACCACAAGTACCGAGATTCTCTACCCCAGCTGGTGAGGGGCGCTTTTCTGGTTGTTGGCAGGAGGTGGGGGTGAGAAGTGGTACTGGGGCCTTCAGAAAACACTCCTATCTCCTGGTGCTTCTACAATTAGTAGTAGACCCTCTATAGGAGGAGTCAGCAGATGTTTTCTGTGAAAGGCCAGATAGGAAACTTTCCAGCTTGGCTGGCCGGATGAGCGCTATGTCTCCTTGTCTCTATTGGAGTCACTTTCCTCTGCTGTGGTTGCACAAAAGCAGTCATCAACAGTACATGAAGGAACGGCAGTGGCTGGATTTGGCTGCTGCAAGCCACAGTTTGTGCCCCCTGCTCTGTAGTATTCCGTATCCTGGTCTAGAATCCACTGGCTTTACCTAGAATTTTCCTTCTGTGTTAGCTGAGGTTTAAGCTATAATGCAAAGCCCTCCCAACAGAAGCTTTACTGTAGTCTCTCATGTAACCCAAAGACCAGAGGTGAGGCGGTCCCAAGCTGGTGCCACAGTGCCACTGCATCAGCAGGGACCCGAGCCCCTCCCCTCTGCCCCAGCCTCCTCAGCTTGTGGTCCTGCCTCTGTGCTCACAGATGTATGATGGAAAGACAGCATGAATCTGTGTTCTACGCAGGCAGGAGGGGCTAGAAGAGACGAGCCAGTCCAGCTTGCCCGCCTTTCATAGACTTTCCTTTTGCAGATCTGTTAGTGGCAGGACGGTGTCATCTGGCCGCCCTGTCTGCAGCAGAGGCTGGGAAATGTGTTTTTAGTTCAGCCGATCACATTGTGGTTTCCCATTCAATCAGGGTTCTGTGCATGACGAAGGAGAGGTGAATGGGTGTGAGAGAGGCAGTGGCTGCCTGCCCTGCCCCCATGGGGATGCAGAGGACCCAATGGCACTTGCTTAATCAGCATAAGCACTGGTCCTCTGTCATTCTCTTTTCCCGGTTTCTTTCCTTCTTTCCAATATATAAAAATGAATTTATCTTATCCTAAACCACCGAGTTGCTTTCTTTGAAAAGTCTATTGAGAGCAGTCACTGTGACATGGGTTCAGGACTCGATGGGGGCCCCCATGAAGGCTGGATGAGCCCTGAGGGTCTCTAACTACAGCAGTTACTGGGGCCTCTGGCAAGGCCATTCCGCTTTGTAGAGACTGCACAAAGCACAAGAGTTTTTACGTATCTCAGTGAAGTCAAATTTGGTTTTTAGAATTTTAAAATTTAATCCATTTAATTGATAAAAAAATTAAAAAAGAAAGATTTTATTGGGGAATTGGGGGAGGGGAACAGTGTTGGGGAATTGGGGGAGGGGACCAGCCAAGTTGTTGTTCTTCAATCTTTGTTGTGGAGGGCGCCAGTTGCCATCTGGCTTCCCATCGGCAGCTCATGGCCTCTTGGCTCAAGGTGCTGTGTTCAATCTTAGTTGCAGGTGGGCGTAGCCACCATCCCATGCGGGAGTCAAACCAGCAGCTTTGTTGTTAAGAGCGCATGCTCTGTCCTCTGAGCCATCAGGGCAGCAGCTCATCTCAAGGTGCTGAGTTCAGTCTTAGTTGCGGGTGGGCGTAGCCACCATCCCATGTGGGAGTCCGGCAGCCTTGTTGTTAAGAGCGCATGCCCTCCCTATCCACTGAGCCATCCAGGTGGCAGCTCAGCTCAAGGTGCTGAGTTCAGTCTTTTAGTTGCTGGTGGGTGTAGCCCACCACTGAACAGGCAATCTTGTTGTTACACCAACTTAGCTATCCTGCCACCCATTGGCAGCTCAGTGACAGCTCAGCAACTGCTCAGTTAGGGCACAGCATTTACTGGCCCATGTGGGAATCAAACCGGCGGCCCTGTTGCTCAGAGCACGCACTCTAAGCCAACTCTTAACCAACTGGGCCACTCAGCCGGCCAGATAAAAATAAGCATGGCATCTGAATATCTACAAATATACTAGTTGCTTAATTAAATCAAGATGGCCAATTTACACCATGATTTAATTAGGTTTTCTTATCTAACATTGGCGTAAATTCAGTAGCATTTTGATAGCTTATGTTTAAAAATTTGTTCTTTATTTTTGATAACACATGTAGTATATAAATACATTCTTCAAGTATTAAACAGTCCAGGTGAATCGAGTTTTCCTATGGATCTGTACCAATACCTCCCCATCCCCCACTGTCTAAGAAGTAAGCATTATCATTGGCTTGATGTGTTTTCTTCTAGGTGTATGCGTGCACGCATGTGCGCACGCACACACACTGATTTATATATATTTATATATACATGTATATATAATTAAATATATATAATTATTTTTTAAAACATACATTTTTAAAAACAGTATTGTCACACTGTTCATGTTGCCCTACAGTGTTTTTTTGCATTTTTTTAACTTAATGTCTTGGAGGCTTTCCAAGTTAGTACAGATAGATCAGTAGTTTTCAGCCTGGAATTCCTACTACTTGGGAGCTTTTAAAAATTACCAGTGCCTTTCCACCACCTGGATGAATTAAGTGAGATGCTCAGGGGGTGGGGCCCCAGAATTCTAATTTTTTAAAAGCTCCAGGTGCTTCTGAAATGTGGCTGGGGCTGAGACCTACTCATTTAGAAGCACCCTTTTTTTGTTTGTTTTTTTAACTTGCTCTAGTCTTTCTTTTTTTTTTCTTTTTTTTTTTTAAAAAAACCCTTGTCTCCATCTCTCCTTCCATCTGCTACTTGCCTCCCTTGCTTTTTTTTTTTTTTTTAAAGATTTTTATTGGGGAATTGGGGAAGGGGAACAGACAAGTTGCTGTCTTTTTGTTCTTCAGTCTAGTTGCGGAGGACGTTGCTCCACTGGCCCATGTTGGTACCATCACTGCGCTCTTCCCGGATGAGGCAGACTGGTCGTCGGCCTCTGGATGTCGCTCACCGCAGCTATTGGCAGCTCACGTTGGCTGCCGGCCGCTCACTGCAGCCTATGGCAGCCCACCGCAGCAGGGGCTGCAGCTATGCCGTCTGGGGGCTCGCACACCCCAGCTCCAGGTGGAGCTGTTGTTAGCTGTGGAGGGCAGTGTCACTGGCCCTCACATGCGGGATCCGAACCGGGGCCGCTGGCATCCCAAAACCAGCTCTTAACGAATGCGCCACTCGGCCGGCCCTCTAGTCTTTCTTGTTAAGACTTTGCCATCATTTAACAAAAGATCCATGCTGACAGTCACCGTGCCGTACATGTGGACATGTATGTGTGACTGTTGCTCTGGGGTGGGTACCTACAAGGGGAGTGCTGGTTTGAAAGAGAGACATATTTAAAATTCTGACTGCCAGGTGGTTTGCCTAAAAGCCAGCCAATTTTGCTTCCCCCAGGAGATTATGAGATTTCCTGGTTTCCGCTCCACTGCCAATACTCGATAGTATCTATCTCTTAAATTTTTGTTAATCTGATAGTGAAATAGTATCCCGTTTAATTTACATATCCTCATTTTCTAGTGAAGTTGAGCAGCTTTGCATATGTTTATTGGTTATTTACACTTATCCATCTTTCTGTTATTTATTTATTTATTTATTTATTTTAACTGGGGGCGTCTTTCTTATTTATAAGAGTTATTGATAAACTCTGGATTTTTATCCTTTGTTACGTATGTTGAAAATATTTTCTCCCTGTCGGTTGTACGTACTAAGATTTTAAGTTTTGATACAGTTGGATTTGTCAATATTTTTCTTTTACTTGTTTGTGTTTTATTTAGGAAGCTCTTTGTAACCCCAAGATGAAAAAAAAACTTTTAGCTTTTAAAAATATTTAAACATTTGAAAGTATAGGTTTTTTTCATTTGTGAGGGATTTATCGTTGTGGCTGGTATCAGACACAGATTGGACTTCGTTTCTTGATTGTTAACTGCCACCCAACTTCAGCCAGCACAGTCCTCCTCCTCCCCGCCTCCCCCGTCAGGGCAGCAGCGAGAGTCCGCTTCATGCCAGGCAGTGCTAAATGTGCTGTGTTCGTGAATTACTTCATTTAAACGTGTATCTCTGTTTTTAAAGATGAGGAAACGGAAGCACAGAGCAGTCAGTAACTTGCTCAATCCTACACAGGCAGTGAGCAGTAGGACCACCACTTACATTACTTATTCCTCAGTTTGTCCTTTTTTTTCAATAGATTTGAAATTCCATTGTTGTGATTTATCATGTACTAGATTTCCATATGTATATATATGTATATATATATATACTTGTATCTCTTCCTGGGCTCTTTTTTTCCCCCATTGAGCTATTTGCTATTCCTGGGCCAGTCGTATATGATGTATTTAATATAGCTTCCTAGTATGATATATATTTGGTTGTCGGAAAAGTCATGACATATTTTTCTATGTTTTTCATTGCAAAAATGCGTCATGACTTTTCCGATAACCCAATACTTTGATGGCTGGTAGGGAAAGTTCTATTTTTTTGTTCTTTTTCAAAAATGTCTTGGCTGTGCTTGAACTTTCGTTTTTCTTTTTTAGAAATGCATTTTAGAATTATCACAATACTAAATGTCCTCTAAACCTTAATTTCTTCATCTTAAAAAAAGAGGTTTACTTTAATATATACATTATAATACCTAGCAGATAATTTCAAGCAGTTATGGTTTTTTTTTTAAAGTTCTTCAGATACAAGAAAAGCTAACTTTCATTTATGTCATGATAATTAGGCATCAAATAGTTTAATTAAATTTTTCTCTTTAGTTGAACTGTGTTTAGTCAGCCTTGAAATTTTTGTTACTGTTTTATGCCTCTCTTCTTCCTAGCTTCTTGTTAAAGTAGACTTTATATAATCTTGTCTGTTATCTTTTCAAGTTTGTGTGGTTTTACCAAATAATTTGGTTGTCACAAAGCATGGGTTGTTTTGCAGTCCTAGCAAAGTGTGCATGTGATGGACCATAACAGATCTTTCCCATCAAAGACTGCATCTGGTGGTGACATGTTTATTATGTTGTAGTGTTCTGGTTTATAGATTACATTACATCTTCTCTCCTTACAAGCTTGTGGAAATTCTGCTCTTTGATGAGGCCTCTCGTTGCCAACGAGAATAGAGGCCGACTTCCATGGTATGATATGGGATACCCCTTCTTTTCAGAGCAGGCTGTCCTTAAACTCTCAGACTTCATTGTGTTCGGTCATTAAAGTAAGCGAGCTTTAGCTCATTGCTATTGATACAATTTTTTAAAGCTTTTCTAAAGGGAGGGTTTTTGATTTTTGTTTCGATAAATACTAAGAGCAGCCTTTTCCTAAATTCAATATAAATTCCTCTCAGGGTGATTAAGTCCATTTTTTTGTTAGGTTTTGTCTTCTGTTGGTGAGGTATGCTATTTATTTTTGTCATAAAGTAATAGTTTAGGGTCACGGAAACATTGGAAATAACCTAAATGTTTAACAGTAATATATAATTATCACATCTACCAATTGCTGAGTACTAAAAATTTCAGGTAATATAAATGTTATCTCCTTCTACTGAAAAAAAAAAAAGCAGTAAAAAAAATAGATATAGTCCCTGCTCTCAATGAACTTATGGTCTGATAAAGGAAAAATACAAAATACTTTAAAATTTTCACTCATGTGTATCTTGATTGTTATTTGTACTGTCTTTTGGATGAACTTTTCTTTGCTATGAGGTATAATATGTAAGTGTGTGCGTGTGTTTTCACCCATGTCGCTTTGTGAAAAAAATACATATAAACCGTTGGCAGAACTGACCAAAATTCAGAGGTGAAAGGCTAGAACAGGAGCCCTTTGCCAGTTTGTACTTTGAAGAAAAGCTCCTGGCTTGCGGGGGGCATCTGCAGTGTGCTTGAGAAGCTGTAGGAAGTGTAAGTAGTGGAGGAAAGTTGGATTAACAGAAAAGAGTTAGAGATCCTCTGAAAGAGAGAGGAAAAACTGGAGCAGGTATCCATATGTAGGCCCACTTTGGGTCCCTCCAGCCCATTCTTCATGAGTCAGCCCAGATGTCATCTCTTTGGAGAACTTTCTGGCCCCTAAAGCCCCGGTGAGGAGTCCCACCTGGGTGTGCCCAGCGTCTCGTGCTTATGCCATCAGAGCTTTATTACAGTGTATTCTAGTCACCTCTTTACTGGGCTCTGCCAGCCGGGCTGTAGGCTCCTTGAAGGCAGGGACTTGATCTTATCTGTTACTCCATTCCCCGTGTGTTAGCACACGGTCTGGCTACAGGGGACATGGAAGGGTTACGAGTCACCTCTTGGGCAGAAGCACAGGGATGCAGGTATTTAGTAAAATGAACCTTTGCTGTGCTTAGGTGACAAGGGGTCTGGTTGTGCTCTCCTGGATAGGAGGTACAGTCTTTAGGGTTTGACCCTCAGGGCCCACTTGTAGCCATGAACCCTAATTAGAGAAGCCTGTGCAAGGTAGATTGGGCCTGGTCTGGGGTGCCAGCTTTGTTGGCCCCCAGGTCTCAAGAGTTGCCTGCTGCTTAACCTCACGTGGGAGAGGCTAGCAGATGGAATCCAGGTGCTTTGTTCCCTATGCGCTATTCCTGTTTCCTGAGAATCCTCACACATTTTGTTGGGGACAGAGCTCCCCCTCTGCACATACCCGTGGGGTGAACCTCCTCGGCATGGTGCACTGCTGTGCTCAGTGTGGGTCAGCATCTCCAGCCCTTTTGTCTCATTCTTCCTGCTCTCTCCCACTGTAGTCCTACTCTAGCTCCCTGGTCGTCCCCTCCCTCTTCCCCTTTCTCCTGTCTATATAATCTGCCCTAGAGCAGCCAGGAATATCATGGGCCCTTCGAAGCTTCCCACAACAACTGGATTTTGCTTTGGACTCTTGCCTCAAGCTGTTGAATCTGCTTAGTGCAGCTAACATTAGGGTGACCAGCTGTTCGTTTGGCCAGGGACTGTCCCGGAAGTCCCTCAGTCCTGGCCGGCTGGTTGCCCTGGTTATGCAGACCTGGGAAACTGCAGCATCACCAGTGACTTGCATGACTCTGAAGTTTTGTTTTCTAGCACTTCCCTGCATTCAGCATGTACATTTTTTCATCATGCCCAGAGGAAGCGTAAGATCAGGTAATGTTATGTCACAGGAAATGAATAACCTCTTCCTGTTTAATCATTAGCCAAAGGCTTTTGAACAATACTTGAATCTGGAAGACAGCAGGCTGCTGAGTCATCTGAAGACGTGTTCTGCAGTGTCCAAACTTCCTTATGACCTCTGGTTCAAGAGGTGCTTTGCGGGGTGCTTGCCTGAATCCAGCTTACAGAGGCAAGTATTTCTTTCAAAGACATACCAAAGGCTCACAGTTGGAAAAGAATCCTAGTTTTTCATGTGATCACCCCTCAGAATATAAATTTGCTTTGGAACAACACAGTAATTGAAAGCTATCTTCTCCAGCAGCCAACATAACGCATGATTCTGCTTATTATATATACAGTTATAAAAGAATATTGACATTAATTGTAACAAGAATTAATATTACAAATATTAGAATATACAATTGTAAAAATTGAGGGCTCTCAATGTGTTGGATGCTGTACAATGTTCAAATCTGAAACTGTCTCCAGGAGTTTATATACAGGCATGGGCTTTACTTTTCAGACACTTGGTAGGTTCTAATCTAGAGAAAATCTTGGTATTTCTTAGTTTCATCAAGACATCTTTAAAGTAGCTAAAGAGATTGGAGACTCAAAGTCAGAGTCTTTAAGTTTAGTGGAAGCATTAGTGTGAGACATGCATTATAGGTATTGCAGTGTCATGGACCTACCCCCTCCAGGATGTTATGATATGGTTGAGAAGCAAGACAGTACACAGAGAACATTACAAGGTGATACCTATCTAAGCATATGGAGCATAAAACCAACCTTAGGAGTTATGGGAATTATCAGAATAATTATTTTAGCATGGCTGCAGATCAATAATTAGCTCCTTAAGCCCTTGGAGAAGCTTAAGGAATTTGAACCACTAGAAGATGAAATTTATCTCAATTCATATGCTCCTTTTGTTGTTCCTTAGCATGCCACAATTAGCATTACAAAATATTAGTAAAATCTAAACTTTGGTTTAGGACTTTCTTTCCCCAAACTGTCAGGTTTGAAACATTAGGGAATGGACAGTTGGTACATTTTTAGCAGAGCAAGTACTTTTCAGTGATGATTCCTTTCTTCCTTCCAATGCTAATTGTGTCTGAAGTAGATTTCAAAGGCTGATTTGTTTTGTTGTTTTTTTGATGATTATTTCATTATAGCTCTTCTGCGAAGCTTATATTTAAAACAGAAGGAGTGCTTTGATTCAATTTTGTAATTTGAGATGTCTAGGTAAACAGATTTCAAACACATTTGATTATATATGTCTTTATTTTTATAGGGTTTGGGATAAAGTTGTAAGTGGATCCTGTAAGATCCTAGTTTTTGTAGCTGTGGAAATTTTATTAACTTTCAAAATAAAAGTAATGGCACTGAACAGTGCAGAGAAGATAACCAAGTTTCTGGAAAATGTAAGTGTGCTTTATTTTATTTGATTTTGAATCTAGAAAGGAAGTCAGTTTAGCAAACCAGATTTTCCTATTTCATTAAATTATTTCAGAGAAATAATATAGTATATTTTTAGATGATAAGAAACAATTTTTCCCTTGAAAACATTTAGCTTACAGTTGATCTGTGGATTATAGTTTGCATCCTCTATTTGGAGGATGATAGTCTGAGCCAGGAGACTGTCACCTGTCCCTGTGAATGTGTGCACTTAGGACCAGAGTCTTATTCCTGATGAGACTATTAAGAGACTTGTCAAGAAAAGGAAGAGGTGAGATCTGTCACTTTCGGATGAGCAGTCCTTGTTAATGGAAGAGGAATCCTGGTGTTTGGGGGATTTCATCAGCCCTTTCATCTCTGTTACCATCGCTGTCGGAGTCCCGGTTGGGCTGTGTTAATGTGCTTAGGTCTAAACTTAGTGCATGTTGAAGACGACTTAACTGAATCAGCTTTTCCTTCTCCGTGTGCCTTGGAGTACCCTTAACCGTGCAGGAGGCAGCGGTAAAGACACTCATGCCTGAAGGAAGTTCACTGGACCCCCAAACCTATTCTTTTTTATTTTTATAAATCAGGCAGTACTAACATTTGAGCACTGGTTTGATAAATAATAAGTACTAAGTGAATGTGTATTGAATAAATGACTCATCATCATTATAATAATTAGTGGCTAACAGGGCCAGGGCCTGTACCAGGAATTTTTCATGGATTATTTCAAGTTAGCCTGTAACAGCCCTATGAAGTGGGGCTATTGTTTGCCCCATTTTAGAGATGGGATCTGCACCCAGGTATAGCTTAGGTGACCTGTACCCCAGGTAGCTTGGGTAACCTGCTAGGGGCACACAGTCAGTGGGCACTGCAAGATTTGAACCTAGGCAGCCTGACACCAGGGCTCCTTAGTATGTCCTCAGGTGGCATGTGAAACAAAGACTCTGGCAGCAGCCATATAGGCGATCACTTCCTGCAAACAGTGAAAACCCCATTGGAGATACATTAGATGCCACAGTGAGTGAGGGAGATGCTGAATTTTTTACAACTTGACTGAAATTTCACAAAGACTCTTTTGCTTGTTCACAGATTCCCCAGGACAGCTCGGATGCGATTGTGAGCAAGGCCATTGACTTGTGGCACAAACACTGTGGGACCCCTGTCCATTCAGCCTGACTGCTCCTGCCGGTGTGGACCGCTGGCGGGAACCACCCTGAGCACTTCGTTCTGAGGATGTGATCTACCAAACTGATTGAAAGCAGGGTTCTCGCTCTGGTGCTCAAAGTGTAATTTCCAGTAAAATTATTTAATGAAGCTATCTGGCATTGAATGAAGCTGTGTTGTGGAGCAGCATTGTTTGGTTACACAGAGTACAGAGTTCCACTCTGAATACAATTTAAAAGGGTTGGAGTTTTTAAAGCAGTTCAGCCAGGGTAGGGGGGTGCTTTAAGCATCGCATAACCAAGCCCGCCCTGCCTCTCTCTAGTCAGTCAGCACCAACCTGGTGACTCTCCAAGGTCTGTTTCTGGAATAAAGATTAAATAATTTCCTTTTGTTGACAACTCACATTCGGCTTTTGTTGATGCAGTACTTGTTTAAATCTAAGCTGACTGTGCTCTGAGGCTTCCTCTTGTTAAATAGGTTTATTACATTTTGTTTTTTTTTCCTTGTACCAGTTGGAATGAAACAGCTATTGACCAAAATATGTCTAAATTTACCTACCAGGAGAGACAATACTTGTTGCTATTTTGCTGGATTTGTACTTTTTCCTGATGGGTCGGTCATTCAGTGCTGGGTGGCTTCAAGGAGCCCTGTGCCACCCAGGATAGGAGTGGGAGAAATGGCAGGTGAAGGTGAAGAGGTAATGACCCCCAAGCAGTATTGTGCCACATTATGGTAACTGTCCACTGGACAGTGGCAGGCTTTGAGACCCGCAACTGCCTCAGCTGTCAGACGAGTGGCGAGCTACGAGCTCCCCCCACCTCCTGAAAGAGGAAGGAGACCATGAAATGATGGAGTTAAAAATCTGAGAATTCAGTCCTTCCCTAATGTGTAAAATAACTATCAGGAAAGAGCTCAGGAAACCTGAGTGTGGGAACCAGCTGGTACTTCTGTATAGTAGAATATCCAAAAGTTTTTAAATTTTTTTAAAAAACAACAACAATACACTCAGAAGAAAACTTCTTAAAGCACACTGCTACGTATAGTTAACACTTTTCATTTATTCAGTGGTTGCCTCTGCCCCTGAAGAACTTTGAGTCCATTTGGGGCTGTAAGGAAAAAACACACGTGAAGGAATTCCTGCCCCAATTGTCTGCTATCTGGTGATCCTGGGGATACATGAAATTCACAGAGAAGTCATAAAACAACAATAATTTTACTTCTATTTAATTTATGAGCCACATGTCATTTGTACAACTTTTTAGAAAAATAAAAGATGATAAAGTCAAGTGATGTTAGTGAATCTCAATTCCGGAAAAAGAAGAAAAGAATTATCAGTCTCTCAGCAAGAGGACAGGTTCAAGGTGTGCGCACCTGCTCACTCACGCTTAGTGCTGGGAGAGACTGGTGTGCCCGGAGGAAGCGTGGAAGGCGGAGACAAGGCGCCTGGGACTCCGTGGGTGCAGCTCTAGGGGGTACAGGGTTCCTCTGCATAATTTGGGGGACAGTCCGATGATCTGAAGGGAAGACTTGCTGTGCTGCTGGGGAATGAGAGATAAGTGCTATGTTCTGTGAGGATCCTTGGTCAAGTCCAGTTGGTGAAACCTCTTGTTACAGGGTGTGGGGAGGGCATTTTTTCTTCAGGGAGTCCATGTGATGCCATTAACAGTTTTCTGTATTAGAACACTAAATGGCGCCATCTTAGAAGGGTTTTGTAAGGCCCACTGTGAGGACAAGGATAGAGCAGGTGAGGATCCAATTTCATTTTAATATCAGAATTTCTTTTTGCTGAGAGCTATGCTTTCCGTGAGAAGCACAGCTCTTGATGAAAATAACCTCCAATTTGCCTTTATTCAAAACATTTTGTCAGGATACTGTGGAATTTGTTCTCTAGGTTAAAGCCCAGGGTTTCTGTTGTAGCTGAAACTATTGTGGAGTTGTCCTCCCTTGAAAAACCAGGATATAATTACTAATTTCTAGTCCTTCCATTCTACAATGTCTTCTTTTTTTCTTAAAGATTTTATTGGGGAATTGGGGGAGGGGAACAGCGTTGGGGAATCGGGGAAGAGAAACAGACAAGTTGCCGTCTTTTTGTTCTTCAGTCTAGTTGCGGAGGATGTTGCTTCATTGGCCCATGTCGGTATCGTCATTGCGCTCTTCTCAGGTGAGGCAGATCGGTCGCCGGCCTCTGGACGGCCGCTCTCAGCGGCTCTTGGCAGCTCACACTGGCTGTCAGCCGCTCACATTAGCTGCCGGCCACTCACTGTAGCCTATGGCAGCCCACTGCAGCAGGGGCTGCAGCCTACACCATCGCTAGGGCTCCCGCAGCCCAGCTCCACGTGGAGCTATTGTTCACCATCTTAGCTGTAGAGGGCAGTGTCACTGGCCCTCATATGTGGGATCCGAACTGGGGCCGCTGGTGTCCTAAGCCAGCTCTTAAGTAACACGCCACTCGGCCAGCCCTACAATGTCTTCTTAAACACGGGTGAGAGAAGCTCTAAATCTGCTTTCCTAGGAGATATTGTGGGCCCAGGAAGGCACGTGCGCATGTGGTGTGTGGCTTTTAAAGCCTGACGACAGATAGAATTGGGAAATTGTATGCACACAGGCTTGTGTATGTCTCTGAGGCTGCTTCAGGAAATGAGGTCAGGGTTCGTTAGAATGAAGTGCTTTTTCTGTTAATGGAAAGTTTGCCTGAAAATTGTGGGGCAGCACTCAAATCCCATGATGTGTGGAAGGCTTCCACCCTCTGTAGCTATGGGTGAGACACACTTGCCCTGCCTTGAATTGCTTAAGAATCCTCCTTTGGCCCCAGCTGGTCTCCTGTCATGTAGTCATCACCTCCTGGTCCTTGGCTCGAGGTTTATTTTTTCTCTCTGAAGGTGAAGAATCTGGAGGGAAGCCTGTGGGGCTGAGGAGAGTAAAAATAGAGCCTATGTGTCCAGGACTTTGTCCGAAGACTAGCCTCTTGCTCACAGTGACAGCCTCTGCCGGTGCTGTGGGAATTGAAGCAGTGTCGGTGTCCTGAGTTCTTCAGGCTGAGGCGCCTTTGGGAGGGGCGGGGGTGCCCGCAGCTGGCAGGGCGCCTGGCTGTGCAGCTTGCATCTGCCAGTGGTCACACAGGCTAAGCAGCTTTTGTCTTCAGCTGTGATTGGAAGGACCAGATAACGTACTCTGCTTTGACGGAGAGGGGACTATGGGAATTTTTGTAGCAGGAGTCGTTGGCATTCCCTCTGGTGGATGAAACAAAGGGCTGTTTCTTCATTCGAACCTGTGCCAGATGAAACTGCTTGTGGCTCTTGGCACAAACTGCTCCTCCCTAGATCAGCGTTTGCTTATCCAGAGCTGGTGCCAGTTTGAGCAGGAGGAGGGGGTTGAGGGAAGAGGGGGCATGAGAACAGAAGGAGGTAGGAATTTTCCTGGAGGGCCATGGGGTGGGGTGGGGATGCTCTCCTTCTATTGCTTTCCCGGCCACTTCCTTCCTTTCCTTTTCAGTCTGTCTTTCAGCCTTATGTTATGGAGGTTAAAAAGTGAGGGGACAGGTGCTAGGTGAGGGGACAATTCCCCACTTACTCCCGGGGGCTGGTTTTATTGTAAGGCAACCACAGGGGGAGTTGGAGAGTGGGATCTGAGGTGGACACAGGAAAAAGCCTGTTGTGACCGAATGGAACTCCAAATATTATATCACAGCAGGTGCTTAGCGTTCAGACTTCAAAGTTACACTTAAAATGTAGGTATTACTTAGTAGTTTACAGTAACTTCATACACATGCGCACTCGTGCTAGGGACCGCTAGAGCTCACTACTGACCCTGCTGTCTAGTCTCTGTCTGGTTTTCTCCCATTACTTTCCTTTTGGCACCTTCAGCCTCTCTCTTGCCCACCTCTGCCTACCCCCTGGACGTACCTGCTGCTATGAAGGGTGGTGAGGGAGGCAGCAAGGTGGAGGAGAGCTTTCGTGATCTTCCGAATATCAGAAGGCAGCAGTCCATGCCACCAGGGGAGCCTGCATCCCTCCTCCCATGTCTCCCTCTTCTATTCGTTGGATTCTTTGGTTCTTTTACTCATTCTCATCCGATGATGAAATAAATCCGAATACACTCCTAATTATGGGCCAAGTACCGGGCTTAGTTGCTGAACAAGTCATATGATCTCTGCCTTCTTGGAACTTATAATTATGCAGGGAAGACAAATATTAAGTTGAACAAGTGCAATTTGGTTCTCACAGCCATTAAGTAAATAAAGCACCTTGCGACTCCTGAGGTGCCAGTTGAGGGAGAAGGTGACTTGTGCTGGCCCGGAGCGCCAGAGCAAGGTCAGGATTACTCTGAAATGGGTGGTTCTTTGTCCCTTTCCCTTATTAATGAAGAGGTGACTGAAAGAGCCTAGGCTGGGGCGGTGGAGGGTGGGGGGAGTGGCGTCTGGGAGGAGGGGCTGCGCATCTGCCCCGTCAGTCTATGCCTCAGTTTCCCCATTGTCAAACAGCAATTTTATTACACTCCTTACCCCTCAAGGTGCTTGTGAGCACCACATGAGTTTAATGTGAAAGCACTTTAAGAAACATGGAGCTCCACGGAATGCTGGCTATTTTTATTAGTTTCAGGTGTACAAAACAATGTAATAGACATTTACACTCCTCACAATGTGATAACTCCCCTCCCCCAACCTTCTACCCGTCTGACATTGTATTTAGCTGTTACAATTCCATTGACTCTATTCCCTATGCTGCATCCCACATCCTATGATTATATATATTGGGTTGTCTGGAAAGTCATGACGCATTTTTGCAATGAAAAATAGAAAAAATACATCATGACTTTTCCGACAACCCAATATATTAAATTATAGTTAACATTTATGTCTTATTAGGGAGACCACTTCATGGACAGTGTAGATGCCTGACTACTGCCCTGTACACCTGAAGCTGAAGCTGAATAATACTGAATGTTTACTATTGTTGATAGATGGTTTGCAAGACGGTAACCAGGCACCACCTTCAGCTCTGCTGGCTCTGAAAAGTCTTTTGTCAACTTCCAGGCTGAAAGTGAATTCTCCTTCCTCCGAGCTTCTATAACAGCTCAGGCACCACTTATTTAGCAGTAAGTCTGGTGGTCTTGAACTTTTATTAAACTTTCCATGCAGTTTCCCTCTAACAGGCAAGTTCCTGGAGGCCAGAGACTGTCTTGTTTCCTTTTGCACACTCTCACTTTATAGTATAGCTCCTCAGGTGTTTCCTCCCTGAAACCAGGATATCCCCCACCCATCTTTGGGCATGCTGCCATCTGTGAGCTCCTTGAGGGTAGCCATTGTGTCTTACTCTCTTTCTCTTTCCCTTAGTGCCAAGCACATCCCAGCCTGCCTGGGCCCTCCGTGAGTATTAGTTGAGTACGTGAATGCCTGGCTCAGAGTTAAGACTCCTCTGGGGACAATAGAATGGTGTTGGCACTAGCGTGCTTAAAGAAGATTTTATTACAGGATACAGGGTGGGGCTGGAATCTGGGACAGCACCCAAGGGACTCTGGGTCCTCTTCTCTCCTCTGTGACCCCCTCAGTGTGCCTCCCGAGTTCTCTCTTTCTGCAGTCTGGGTTGCTCTAGAGAAAGACACCTTTCCCTAAGATCCTAAGCTTGTATGGTACAGGTCCAGCCACTGGGGACAAAGTCTCTTGGACCCAATTCTTGAATCTGTGGGACAGAGGCTGTGGTCCAGTGTGGGTCTGGTGCTGCCCACGGACCCATCATCTGTAGCCATGGAGACCAGAGGGCTCAGACAGCAGACGCATGGATACCCGGAGCCTCCCTTTTTTCCATGGCAATGTGGGGTGGTGAGGGAGGGACATTGTCACAGGGTCCACTGTGAACTGGGAGGACACCTTCAAAAGCCTTCCATTCCATTTAGCAAATCCAGTGGATGAATATGTGAATGTAAAGGTGCCAGGAGCAAGAGGCGCCTTCTGTGTGGGGCTAAGTATGAGTGGCTTTTCCTTCACATGTTTCTGGTTTCTGCCAACCATCGAGCCCTTTCAGATGGGGGTTGGAGGGGCAGCGTGGGAATACCGAGTCTCACATAGCCAGGTGTTACCTTTGTGAACACTGCATATCAAGTCTAGTTTATTCTGGAAGTCTATGGAAAATTGGCTTGGCCCACCTCCTGCTCCTGATAGCTTGGGAGGGCGGTTGGTTTCCTCTGGGGTCTCTAGCCTGAGGGAGGCTCCAGGCAGACCTGGTGGCAGTTGGGTGAACCTGGGCAGCTGCTAAGGCTGACTGATTTCATGATCACAGAGTGGCACACCGTGACCTGAGAAATGTCCCAGCTGGAGGAAGGCTTGCTGGTCCACTCCCCAGTACACAGATAAGAAACGTGAGCTTCCGCGTAGCAAAGGGGGTTATACCAGGTCACTGTGGGTAGCTGAGCAGCCTCGAGAACCCAGGCACCCTGGCTCCCTGTCTGGACTGCACTTCACAAACTACTCCCTCTTCCTGAAACACTGCCCTGTCTGTGCTCTGAGTCTTAACATCCCGTCATTGGGACAAAACATTCTCCAGATGTCCCCCAGTCCATGCTTTCTGGCTGCATAGCTTGGACTCATGTCGTCATCTGTAAAATGGGAGGGAGGATAGTAATGACAGTCACCTCACAGAATTGTGAGGAGGGTTAAATGCAGAAAGAAACAGAGCTTTCGATCTGTGCCTGGCTCGAAACAAGCACTCAGCGACCATTAGGTATTATTGTGTCACATGTAATAAAAGTTAAAATGTGTGCTCTCCTTAGAGAGGGGGCATTGTGACTTACAGTCTCACTAAAAACTCACCGTCTTAGAGGACATTGCTTCCTGAGAAGAGGTTTTGAGATTAGAGGCACATAATGGGTTCTTTAAGTCGTGCATTTGAACTGGGCTCCCTCAACTTGAATATGCATAGGCATCCCATCCCCTAGGGCCCTTGTTCAAATGCAGATTCTGATTTAGTGGCTCTGGGATGGGGCCTGGGGTTCTGCAGTTTCATATGGTTCCAGTTGATGCCGAGGCTGCTGGTCCCTGGGGACACAGTCTGAGTAGCCAGGACCTGGGGAATGTAGATTTCACCTAGGACAAGGCTCAACTCTGATTGCTAAAGAAAGAAATATGCCACTTGCCTGTGTCATTTTCTCATCTTTAGATGATTAGTCTGAGTTCATTTCTAGGCAGTGGTAAGGATATTGCTTAAAGTTGATAAAGCACTTCATCATAACCCAAATATAATCTCAGTACTGACACACTGATATTCTTTAATTGTTCTCTCTCCCTGGGGGGTCACTGGAAGTGGTTTCACTATAACCTTATCATATATCAGCTCATTACCGAGGATAGCTTCCTTGGTGGCAGCTAACCAACCATATTCACCCTCCTCTTCTTTTTAACTAAACAGACCTCAATTTTATTTGAGGTAGGACTGTGTTAATAAAACTTTATTTTCCAGCCTGATGTGCAAAGTGGGATGGATGATAAGATGGAAGGCAAAGGCATTAGGTAATACTTCCAGAAAAAGGTTTTTATTTAAAGAGGATTTATTTAGCTGGCAGGGAGTCTCTTACTTCCTGCCTGGAACACATACATAATGACTGGAACTCCAGCAGCCATTTTGGAACATGAGGCAACCACAAGCTTGAAAGCCACATAATAAGGATGGTGGAGCAAAAAACAACAACAATGAAACAGAGCTGTGGCACATTGCTGGTGTCACAGCTCCTCCCTGCTTAACTCCAGACTTCCTTTACATTAAAAAACAACAACACAAAATACAACCCAGTTGTTTCAGCCAGTATTTTCATTTCTTATTTATGTGAAGGTTGATGAATCCAGTGCTAACTGACACCAATAGAGCAGATATAGTTTAGTAGGGCAGCCACAGGTTTAAATCTGTGTCTACAACCATCACATAGGGGCAAGGGAGTGGATTGAGTCAGAAGCCTGGGGTTCTGAGCTCAGGTCTGTCATGGCATGGCTATGTGATCCTGTTCCTTTGAAGCCTCAGTCTCCTTGCCTGTAAAATGGGGATGATGGATGAAAGTGACCAGCCCAAATGCTGGAGTGCAGAACTTATTATATTGGTGGTGGTGGTGGTGGTTGAGAGTCTCAAGATGAAGTCTGAGGATGCAAAGACCAGCCAGTAGGAGTGCCCAGTGCTGATGTGAGCAGGGAGGGGACATGCAGGGATGCAGCTTAGGTACAATGCTTCCATTGGGGTGCCGAGGGCAGCAGAGCACCACTGCCTCTGTCGTAACCCAGCGGAGCTGGACTAAGTGCTCTTGTTTTCATTACTGTTCTTTGAGTGTGATTTTGTTCGGAGGGCGGAGCAGCACAAGTAGCTTTCAGCTGGGCCTTGAGAACCTGCCCTGTGTCTTCCCTCCACCAGCTCATGAGCTCTAAGCCAGGGCCTGGGAGGTGGCAACATCTCAACTCCCCACTTTGCTTTGCTGCTGAAACCCAAATGACTTTACTCCAGCTCCTTGCTCCAAGCCAGCAGAATGGGCTGAAAGGTTAACAATGAGTGTTTAATTTCTCCTACTGATTAGCAACAGCAGAATGGTCCACCCTTCACCTACCCCTCTCCTGTTTGAATCAGACTTTTTGGCTTCAATTTTCTCAAAACCATCTTGCAAACCCGGAGCCATCTCTCTCTGTCCATCCCTTGTCTCTACCCCCAATTAATTATGGTCAGCACCAGCACTGCGTCCACGCAGGCAGAGCCAGCTGGTTCCTGAGGGGCAAAACCCATGTCTTCACAATGAACTGAAACTCCCAAGAGGCACTGCTCACTGGGAACCTCCCAAAAATTCGCCCTGTGGGGCTCTGTTTTTCTGACCAGCTTTTAGATGGTCTGAAATATGCCTGCATTTCCTCATTGTGGCCAGTTCCTAGATTTTTCAGTTTGATATGATTGAAATAAGGGTTTTCTGAGTAGACGTGCTACACTCAGGTATATGTTCTCGTTCGGTAAAACTAAAGGCCTCCAGCACTGTATGTACTTTCAGTTCTTCCTTTAAAACAAATTGTAACTAACATTTTTAATGGGAAAGGGATATGTGTATTGAGACTACAAGGCAAGCAGGGCAACAGGGCATGCAATGAAGAGTGAATTCCCCATCCCCCACCCCACCCCAAGTTCCCTTCCTCAGAAGCTGCCAGATGATATTTTGACTGTTTTCACCTCGGGGCCTTGTAAAGCCAGCACACTGGGGCTTTTGTGAGGGTGCCAAGGACTTCAGGGAGGCCCAGGTGCCAGGCAAAAAGGCCCAGAAGTACTCTCTCACATGCGCTGCCCCAAGTGGCACAGCTGGGCAGGCCCACGGGGATGCTGGGACCGAGGCGTTTACCCTGATCCAGTCCATGGGGGGGACCTTTTGGAGACAATAAGCTCAACCACTGTGTAAAATATTTTTACCCGTGTAGCTGAAAAGATGGGCTTGCCCTCTTCTGGATGTGAGGTGGGGGCTCTTATAAGGACGTAGCCTCTTGTGGCCTCGTGAGACCCCTCACTGGACACGGCATCAGTGACAACAAGCCAAATTTTTTCTCCCTACCCTCCACCGTTTTGTCAATTGTTTTTTATTAAAGAAACAACAGCAGTGAACCACTGAACCTTGGAGATCATATGAGATACAGTCTCGATCCCATTATGAAGGACAAGAGAAATTGGAGCCTGGAATTCCAGTTCAGTTAAAACATGCATCTTAACTGGTTGTCAAGCCTGGAAGAAGAATCAGTTCAATTCTACTCTCGTGGTTTACTCTTCCTGTCTCTTCTGCAGACAGATTAATTAGTTCATTTAACAAGGGCTCTTTGCTGGCTTCGCACACCAGCGGCCCTGGTTCGGATCCCATATATGAGGGCCAGTGACACTGTCCTCTACAGCTAAGATGGTGAACAACAGCTCTACCTGGAGCTGGGCTGCCATGAGTCCCCAGGGACGGCATAGCTGCAACCCCTGCTGCAGTGGGCTGCCATAGGCTACAGTGAGTGGCCAGCAGCCAGCGTGAGCGGCTGGCAGCGGTGTGAACTGTCAAGAACCGCTGTGAGCGGTTGTCCAGAGGCCGGCGACCGATCTGCCTCATGCGGGAAGAGCACAAAGACGATACCAACATGGGCCAGTGAAGCAATGTCCTCTGCAACTAGACTGAAGAACAAAAGGACAGCAACTTGTCTGTTCCCCTTTCCTGGTTCCCCAACGCTGTTCCCCGCCCCCAATTCCCCAATAAAATCTTTAAAAGCAAAACAAAACAAAAAAACAAAACAAGGGCTCTTTGCCATAACCTGGGGTGTTGCCCTGTGGAAATAATGGGTGATAATGGCTTCCAGTTATGAAATAAGGAGAGCATTTTTTGATGAATGGCATGTAAGAGCAGAACCCCTTTCCCTTTTTACTTTTCTTTGCTTTCTTTCCTTTTTTTTTTTTTTTTTTTTTTTTTTTTTTTTAGCAAAAGTAGCATTTAGTTAAGGGGCAGGCTGTCTGCCTGCGATTATCAGATGTTCTTCCTCTCTGGCACTAGGCAGCATGCTGCTCTCTTCCTGCCTTCGTTGCAGCTCCAGGTGGACCCCATCCTGCGCAGGCACCTTCCTCGGTATTATTTCCCTCGCAGGAAGTCATAAATATTGGCTGGCTGTCTCATGGTTGTGGGAGGTCCTCACTGGTGGGAGACTCAGCCCACCCACAGACAGGTTGTGCATGGAGGGGAGAAGCTGGGTGAAGGGAACGTTTTCTCCAGGCCTGGAGAGTGCATGAGAGTTGGGTCTCTTTCCTGATCTGTGGTTCTCAGTGTTAGAAGATGGTATTAATTGGATGGAAGCTGAGAAAGTGTGAACTCCAGAAAGCAGAGGCCTAGCTTCCTGGAGGGAATTTAAGAACAATGCTTTAGAGTCAAACATGTGTGGATTTGGAAGCCACAGGCGTTGTAAAGATTAAATAACATCGTGCATGAAAATGGTGTAGCACAGTGCCAGGGATATAGTGTTTAATATTTGGGAGCTGCGAGTGGTGGTACTGACGGGACTCAAGTGCCCAGAGAGCCAGTTAGAACTCAGGGGTGCCACGCGGCGGGCACACAGGGGACAACCATTTGTTCATCCTGTTTGATTTCTTTTGTGCGCATGAGTACTCTGGCTCCTCGTAGAGTTCCGGAGTCATCTAAGAGAGCTCTCTCTTGGACTGCATTCAGGGAAACTGAGGTGCTTGGTCCCCAAAGCGCCTTGTCAGCCCTGGTTGTCCCTGAGGTGATCACTACAGCACAGCCACCTCACAGCCCGCCTCGCAGGGCTCCAGGGCCACACACACCATAGGGGCCTGCTCCGGGACCCCTGAGCAGGAGGGCATGGCTGGGGGTGGGCCATGCTGGCACTGAGGGTTGCCCAGGGGAGATTGGGAGTTTGTGGGAAGGACAGTGGGGACCACTGCAGATGTCAAGCGGGAGAGTGGTGTGATCAAGCCTGTGTTTGGATAGAGGACTCTGGCAGCAGGATTGGACTGGTGAGAGCACAGGCAAGGAGACCAACCAGGACTGCAATTATCCAGGCACAGAGGAGGGCCTTAATGAAAGGGCCCTGGAATAGCTTCGAGAACTAATGGGCAGGTATTCACTATCAGCTGGAAATGGGAAGGACAAGGTGGCTTCTAGGTAATGCCATTGCTTAGAAAGGGGAGTAAGAGAGGAAGAACAGGACAGGGCAGAGGGGTGAGGGTTGAAAATATGGAAATGATTGTCTAGGTCATACCGTTTGAAGTGTCCGTGACATACATGTGAAGCGGAAGGCCTACCTGTATGTCACTGTTTCAATGTGCTAAGCACTTTACACATATTGTTTTATTTATTCTAACAGCCCTATGACATAGGTGCCATTATTCCCATTTTACAGATGAGGAGGTTGAGGCACAGTAGATTAAGTAGCTTGACCAAAGTTACAGAGGTGGGAAGGAGTGGAGCCACAGGGTGACCTCAGGGCGTGTGGGCTCAGCACCACATGCTCCTAATGTCTATAGGACATGGTGACATTTGGACACCTGGCTCAGAGCTTAGGGTAGACCTGAGATGTAGCTGTTGCTATGGAGTCATCTGAGGCCAGTAGAGCTCTTTGGGGAGGGCCAGCCAGGAAGTGTTTCGGCCTCAGACGTGTCCATTGGATTAACAATCAGGGATAAGTAACCACATTGCTGAAGTGCTCTCAAACTTGGGGTGTAGAAGACAACAGGCTGCATCTTAAGCATCATAGCTCAAGGCCAGCAGGCCCCTCCAGGGTGCTTTGCCCAGAAGAAGGGGGAGGAAGGATGAAGTAATCTGACTGATCGCAGCTTCAGGAGAAGACCCCACGAAGACCCAAGGGAGAGGGCAGGTCCCAGTGCCAACCAGACCTCCAGGAGGCCAACCCAAGCCAGGGAGGGGGTGGCACGCACGTGCTCGGCTCGCAGGGGGTCTGAAGGAGAGGAATCTGAACTGGTCTTCAAGAGACTGCCCTGCCAGGACTCACCTAAAGCTTACTCTTTCCTAAGGACTAAGGGTAGTGTTTTAAAATACAGATAAACCCAAATCATTCACAGCTGATGCCCTCAAGGACAAGAGAGGGCATCTAATTGAATGCCTTCACTTTCCAGATGAGGACATCGAGGCCCAGAGAAAGTACGTGACCCGGCCAAAATTGTCCAGATGGAGTGGCAGGGCCACCACTTCAGTCACGGGGTGGGGTCAGCAGACCTAAGGATGGACACGGCAGGTACCTCTACCCACTAAGAATGTGCAGCCATGACGTCCGTTGGCTTTGGAAAGGGCTCCCCGTTAGGATGGTGGCCAGTTTCCGTCCCTCTGGCAAGGCAGAGCCTGTGGGGGTTCTCCCAGAGCTTTCCTTTCTAGCCCTTTCACTCCCCTGATAACTGCAGCCACGTCGTGCAGGTTAATTTATTAAGTCGGAAAGCCTGGAGACTGCCCTGGCGGGACTTGCCCGAAGCTTATGGGAGAGGCAGAATCAGGGAGGAAGGAGCTCTTAGGCTGAACTTGGCAATCCTTTCTGTGAACCCCTGGCCACTCCTGTCGCAGTGTCGCTCGGCCTGCACAGGTGAGGGCGTGTGCAGACGCTGATGCCACGCTGCAGGACGCTGGCTTCCCACGGGCCTTGGCTGCTCTGCTCGGCCAGGAAATCAGCAGCACACCTGCTCACTCCACTTACCCGAGGTTGGATATTCCCAGGCAAAGGAAAAGTGGCTCCCTTCGGATTGTCCTCCCCAGCCCTTGCTGCCCAGCAGTGTGATTCCTGGCCCAGCCAGCACCATCAGCATGCCCTGGGAGCTAACTAGAAGTGCAGACTCTCAGTCTCCACCCAGACTTACTGTGTCAGCACCTAAACGTGATAAGACTGCCAGGTGATTCCTGGTGATGGTGCAGGAGGGTGCACTGTGCTGGGCTCCCCTTTCACAGAGCTACCCTCCCGGGTTGCCAGATCAGACAAGTTATCCAGCAATTTCACTCACCTAAAGTGCAGCCAGCAAGCACCGCAGCCTCTCTTGTTCACCACCCCCGACCCCCACCCCAAACCTTCAAAAAGACAAATGAGAATCAGAAGGTTAAGCAATAAAGCTCTTTGCTTTACAGGACAAATACCCAGGCTTCTCAAGAAAGGAGACAGACGTCACTGCTGTTTGAGGCTCTTGCTTCCGGGCAGTGACACCCCAAGGCCTCACAAGGCATTGCTCCATGTAAGGCGGTCAGGTATCTGATATTACCCAGATGACTCTGAGTGAGTTACCCCGTTAATTCACATCCATCATTTCTAGATTATTAAAGGACAGACAGTTGGGCAATACGTTTTAGATATTCTCAAAAAAATGTTTGGAAGAAAAAAAGTGCCAGCACAAAAATGTTATCTAGAAAGTTAATTGGTGTGCAATAATCTTTCCTTCCCCCAATAATACCAGATCCATGAAGTTGTCCTATCTCCACTGCTCTTATGATTTTACTGATGAGCTGACCTATCCTTCCCCCAATCCCCTTCCACAGCCAAACTAAGTATTTTTGGTGGTTCCTGCTGGTGGTTGAGAAAACACACAGGAGGAGGCAAGGAAATGAGTTTTTTTAGACTTTTTTTTTTTTTGGCTTGTTTTTAAAGAAACTGCATACATCATCAGAGACAAACAATAATTTAAATACCATGCAGTTTCTGTATGTACAAAACTTAGGCCGTAGAGATCCAGTTTAATTTGTATTCTATTTACATTATCTTCCTCATACAGCCGTCATCTGTTAAATTAGAACACTGGAGAGAGCTCCTATACAAAGACAAACTATGTACAGACACCCGGGAAGCAACTGGAAAAAGCAACCGGTTTGGGGAGTAACAGACAAATGGGAAGAAAAAAGTCGTTTAAGGGTGACCTTCGCACACTGGCTGCACACAGGAAGGGCCGGAAACTCCATTCATCGAAGCACACACCACAATTTTCATTCGGCAAATATAAATACACGTTCATAAGCAGGAGAAACACTCAGGTTTTCACCACGTCTACTGTCACGTCATTTGGTTTCTCTAATCTGACATAAAGGCTAAAGTTTTTAAAGTTTTCCAGGGCTTTGAGGGCCTCTGCGAGGAGCACAGCGATTTCAAAAGAGCACACAGGCCGATTGGGGGCAGTCTCTTCTGTCCCAGATGCAGTGGGCAGGTCGGGGCAAGGTCTCATTTCTGAGTGGGAAACACTTTAAGCTGAGAAATTTTGCATTTTCCCTTTCATGCTAATCCAAATGACAAAAGGCTCAATTGGGAATTTATACACACAAAATAAACCATTACTCGAACACGGCAACTTTTTCAGAAAAGTTTTACACGTTGTAAACCAGCTAGCCCATCTCTCTCTCTCTCTCTCTCTCTCTCTCTCTCTCTCTCTCTCTCTCTCTCTCTCTCTCTCTCTGTCTCGGTTTTCCTGATGTCAAATTGTCATCTTGGAAAGTAACATACCTTCCAATTGTCATAACAATGTGGCAAAAAGAAATGTGGATAGATTTCTATAAAGACCTCAAGATTTCAAGAAAGGAAAAAGACAGCAGAGGGGCCACCCTGTGGTCCACTGAGGTTGCTGAGCCACTTATAATGGGCTTGAAACTACCCACCTTTGTGGTGGGTGAGCTTTCAGTGACATGGAAGGTACACCCCCAACTCCTGCAAGTGACTTCTGGAAAAAGGTGCTCTGCAGGAAGAGAAGTGAAAAACGTGTTCAATTTCTTCCATGCACAAAGTGGACTGCAATAATGGGGCACTTTGGGCAGAAAACCTGGACTGCTGGCTGGCTGCAGGGCAACAGAATTGGGCTTCATATCCCCAGGAAATGCGAAAGGCCCAAGACCAAGGCCAGCAGAGGTCACTGGTCCTGGTGGGAGGAGTCCAAATCACGTAATGAGTTCTCTTAGGACTCGCTCCTGGGCCAGGGGAAGGCCCGACCATCCTGCCAGCACACTGCAAGCTGCCCAAAGCACAGCTGCAAGTTAGAGGAAGCTCAGACTCAGCTCGCGGCAAGGCTGGAACCTCTGCCTGGAACACGTGCTCGCTGTAGAGAAGTTCAACAAAAGAGCCCTACATCTTTCGTCATACCATTTGCACATTCAAACGTCAGTAAGCCTTTTGGGAAGACAGTGTTTACAGCCACACTAAAATCCTGACCACATTTTCCCTGAACAATACCTCTACCCACGGCAGTCACTATTCAGAGTCAACATTCAAAGAAAAAAGGATCTGGTGATGGCGTCCTCCTGGGACTGGGCAGTGGTGTGCCCACTCCAGGTGGTGCGAGGAAAGCACAGGGACGGCTTTGCTATGGCTGGTGGACACGGCCTAAAGAACCACCCTGAGCTCGCCCATAATATGCACAGCTCCTGGGTTGATGCTGGCCGCAGGAGCCGTGAATGCCTGCAGAAGAGTAAAAGGCCTCACCGATGGGTGTGTATCCCAAGAGTAACTTGCTTCCCACACAGGTCAGGGTGGGGACTAGGAAACCCTTTTTTTGGGATGGCCAAGCTGGCATTTTTGTAAATCCTGGGCATGTGTGGTGGAGAGCGAACCATCACCTAGAAAGATTGTGGAAACTATGAAACCACTACAAAAGGCCCGGCAGAACTCTGTGAAGGGGGACCCTACAAGCTCTGCCAGGGAAGAAAACAAAAGAGGCTGCAGTGGGCCTCATGAAGATAGTTGTTAGGATTTGGGATTTGTCGTTCCTGTCACTGCACATGCTACCCTTGGTGTCCCTCTTCCAACAGAGCACTACTTTCCTGTGGTCCCAAGTGAGGAGAACAGTTAAAGATATATCCCCAGTCATCCTCATCAGCATCAAGAGGGCAAGGAAAGGTTCTCTCTGGATAAATGGGAGCAAAGTACAGCATAGGCAGGCATGGCTGATGTTTGCACAGTTCCGCCATATGCCAAACCCTGGGGATGTTCCTTAGAGACTCTTCAGTGCAAAGAAAGGAGACGTGAAGGCCATCAAGTGGTTAGAGCCCTGGTCCCTCAGTGACTGGAAGGCCAGTCTTTCGGGACTGCTTTCTGGCCTGCGTGCACTGGTCCTATACTCAGAGGCCACTGACTTCCAAGCCATCCAGTTACTGGCCCTAGGGCACGCAGAGAAAATAAAGACCGTCAGCCAAGCAGAGTTTCTTACCCCAGACTTTATGCCCTCCATATGGTCCTTATGCTCATACGCATGCCACAGGATCTCTTAGCAATGGCTGTTTGTGTGCACAAGGTCACCTGTGACAGTTGGCTTTTTAATACAATGGGTTAATTCATTTGAACTGAGCAGATGACAACTTTCCCCTTCTAAACCAGGGCTTCCTGGAAGGCAGCTCAGCGCAGGATGGGCACTCAGTGCCAGCCTTCCACACCTGAGCAGACACTCTTAGGACCAACAGTCAACCACAGACTCCCCCAAAGAGATCTTCCCTTTGTTCACTGCATGGAGGGTGCTAGAGGGAGAGAAAGGACAGGGCAACTGAGAACAGAGCTGCTCAGCATTGTCCTCCTGGGGGACCCCAGACCAGATGCCATGCTTGGAGCCAGTGTGCTTGGCCAGCTCTAGAAGGCCAGATCATTTGCTTTGCACAGTCATTCCCAGGCCAAATCCACCTCCTCAGCTTTCTTTGGAGTTAGGTGACAGACACTTTCAAGGAAGAGGTCCACTGGAGCCGAAATGAATGTGGTGCCTGCAGGCCTGTCCGGAGAGGACCAGGGCTACTCCGAGTGCTGGAAAGTTCTGTGAGGCCCTGCCAGTGCTCTCCGTCCTGCCGGGGATGGGGACAGCTTGGTGTCAGCAGTGGTGCCAGCAGCTCTGACCACGGAACAGTGACCATGGCGTTTTTGCACACAGACTCCTGATTGTGTTTCCTTTTATTTTTCTTCTTCTTTAAAAAAAAGGCAGTTCAGAAGATTTACATCGTAATGGGGAAGTGAATAAATACCAGCACTTATGGTTCTGATAAATTTATGTTTTGAAGACAGCTTAGCACTCAAGAGGAATTCGACTGTTAAGGTCGGTGAAACCTAGGAAAAACAAATAATTAAATCAAGACAAGCGGCTGTCAAAAGGTGTCAGGTTCCACAGTCTAAGCTTTCCATCTCCAGAGCCCTTGTTTCTCACAGTTAGAGGGAGGTTTAACTCTCTCAGCAGAGGCACATCCCCACAGAACTACTCAAGTGCCCCAGGCTCTCCTAATTCACCTGCAGTTCTGGAATAGTTTGATCTGAGGCTCTTTGGGACCAAATTGGACAGCCCAGGTGGCCCTCAGCCTGGACTCAGCGGTGAGGTGGAGAACCCAGCCTTGTGTCACCCAGTCCAGGCACCATTTCTCTCAGTGTGCATCACAGGAGAGTGTCCTAAAAATTCTCAACAACTCTGTCACTGACTAGCCACGTGACCTTACGTAAAGCCCCTTAAATCTCTCCATGCTTCAGTTTCCCCAAATATCATCACAAAAGACCATCTACGAGAACAACATGGAATCATAGAAGTGAACCCACCTCAGAAGCACCATGTGGATTTGGCATTTGGCCTATGCTGACTGGCAGCTTAAGCTTTCCTAAAAACCCACTTTGGGCTCCCTGGTGGTCTGGCACTTAGAGATCTTGGGTTTGAATATGTTAAAAAGTAGGCATTCAGAGGGTGGCTTTTAGCCTGGGCCTTCAGTGCTGCTTCCCCCAGTTTTAGTAACCACAGAGGAATCAGACGCAACACCTCTCTTTTGTCTTCCCCCTCACTGTGCCCACCACACCACTTGTGATGCAGAAGCAGAGAGGAGAGTTGAGTTTGCAAGGAAGTATTACAGTTGGAAGAAAGAAAAAAACAACAACAACAAAAAACCACAAGTCAATACTAACCTTGTTAGATGTCTACTTAATTCATGAACTTCCATTTCAGTGCTTTTAAATTCATTGAGTTCCTTTCGAATGGCAGCCTGGAATGAGGAGAAGCCCATGAATATATAGAGGAGGCAGATGGGAAGTTGTTTACTTTTTATTTCTATTTGTTTTTATTTTTATTGTTTTTTGAGGGCAGTGTCACTGGCCCTCATATGTGGGACCGAACTGGGGCCACTGGCTTCCCAAGCCAGCGCTTAACCACCGTGCCACTCAGCCGGCCCTACTTTTTATTTCTAACAATATATTCTTTTCTTTGACAAGGCCATACAAAATGGACTCTTTCATTGGGAGAAAAAAAATCGCCTGAGATATCCTTTAGGACCCACTAAGACTCCCCCTACCCCTAAATCTAAGCTGCAAGTGAGCCCATATGGGACACTACTGCCCAGAGCGTCGTTTTCTTCCTCTCTTCACAGAGCTGTTTCATCGAGGCATCGATAATGCATATACACCTTCCTCATACTCCTGGGGTCCCGAGTACACATTTAAATGTCAGCCTCCCATCTTCTTTGGGTAAACGACCTAAACTCATCGCAGGCACAGCAATGCTTCCTGATGGATACTCTGAGATAAACTGAACAACCTCATCCTTACAGCTCTGCCCACGCATGTGATGTGGCTGCAGCCCACAGGGGAGGACTGGGTAATCAGTCTGCAAACAGAGGCGAGCAGGATCTGGAATAGAAGAATGCCTGGGCTTGGAAAAAAAACCCTCACTCCTTCCTCAGGGTCTGAAATTTTTAAACATGTGCCCTTTTGCAGAGCTCTTTCTAAGGCTGATATTTGCTTTGATGAGAATATCAAGGCACCGAGAGTTTGAGGATGGACACATGTTTGGGGGGCGGTCAGTGTGGCTCCCTCAGGGAAGGAAAGCACACTCGCATTGACCTGCCGGGTTCTAAGCTTTCGGAAGGCACTGGCTTCCATCCCCAGCAGCCCGTGAGGGACTGGATGGGTTCGCCCCTAATAGCCTCAGAACCCTAAGCATGGGCCTGTGGAGACGTCCTGTGCTTCCTTAACATTTGCGGATACCCTCTCCTGGGAAGCAAGCCCCACTGCAGTGAAAGTGGGATCAAAAGAGAACAGGGCCAAGGCCCTCCTCTGCTGACATTTATGAGCATGACACAATTGCCTTGGGGACTGGTTCTGTCTGTCTTGTGCATCTCGATACCATTCCTGTACAGGGAAGAGATGAGTGCTCTGTGTAAGAGCGGGGCAGAGTTTTGCGCTCATCAGTGTCGGTGGGGTTGACCCACCCTGGGGGAGGCTGTTTCTGGGAGGTCTCTGCCTCTGGCCATGTCAGTTTCCCCCATTGCAGCAGCTTCCCTGCACTTCCCTGGATCCAGCCAGAGTCTGGGCTGTAGCTGACGTCCTCCTGTATTGCTTGTAAAGGAACCACTGGCTCCAGAAATGTGTGGGGCTAAGGTTGGACTCTTTAGGAGAAGGTCCTGGTATACTCCAGAGTCACCCCACTGTCACTTGCCTATTGGACATCATCATTATTTTAGACAATTTTTTAAAAAGGCACTTTGCCCTCCAGTTCCTCGCAGTGACTGGCCTAGATTCACAAATGATTACCAAATGGTCCATTAGACCATTTGATACATGGTCTAATGGACAGATAAAAACGACTTATCATTTGCATCTCTGCATTTCTCATGAAACAGAAATCTCAACTTCAGGTTATTTTTACTCTTTCTATTTTCCAAATCAGTGAGGGTTTAGGGTAACGAGGCATGTTTTGCTGTCCCCGTGATTTGTGTCCTGTTTCTCCCATTAGGTGACAAGCACTGCAAAGCACAGCCACTCGGTCCCCTTTCGGTTCTGTGACCCTCCTGTCCGGTGCCGAGTACAGTATCCTCTACACGGAAGATCTGTGATTAGCTTGGGGCCTCCTGCTTTGAGCTGTTCTGTGCCCACACAATTCTATTCTCTGGGCACAGCCTCACGCTGCCTTCCCGCTTCCTGTAAAGCAGGCGTGATATTCTGTGTCCGTCTTGCGCCTTCTCCAGAGCAGTGAAACATCAATTCTGTGACCTCTGCAGGCTAACTGGAGCCCTGGGGAAAGGTGTGGAGGACATGGCCCTCTCAGCCTGCCCAGCGGGCACAGAGTGCCCCATTTCTGAGACAGTGACCACAGTTTTGCTGTTGGTCTCAACACAGGGTTCCAAGCAGCCAGAGAGGAATCCTGGATAGGGGCAAGCCAAGGCGCAGGACCCACCACCCTACTCCTTGGCCCTCTGCTCACTTTGTCGGCAGCGGTGAGGCGGGTCCACGGCTTGTCAGCCCTGCGGTCATAGTCCTGAGCATCGGCCACCTCCACATAGTCGCTGAAGCGGATGAGGATCTTCCTTTCCCGAAGTTCTTCCACTGTGGGCCTTTGGCTGAGCTGCAGGGAGGGGAGATGGACACGGTCAACCAGAGAACTTTAGATCACATGGTCCGTCTGTGACTTTATAGGTGTGGAAAATGAGTTCCCGAGAGGCAAGTGACACATCACACAGGGAGGGAGGCGCAGGGCCCAGGGGGGCACTTAGGGTTCTGGACTCCCACACCGGGGACTTGTCTAGGGCTGTAAGAGAGAGGTTTTCCTTAGCTACCTCCAGGCCTATCCAGATGGACAGCTAGGTGCCTCTTTCTTAATAACACTGCAGTGTCTCGGTCTTTATAAGCAGCTGGTCTATTTGTGTGGTTGTGGATTTCCTCGCATCTGTCCTACCTCTCACATCAGCTGACAGGGATCTTACACAAAGATTGTCTGTTATTTTGGATTTATGAGTTCACATCTGTGTGTCAAATTTAGTGCTGTCTGCAAGATGGGCTTGTAAAATCATTTTGTATATGTGTGTTTTCAGACATACAGAAGTGTATGGGTAAATTCTGGGATATGTAGGAATGGGAACATGTTGATTTATGAGATCAGGGGAGGCCCTGCTCCTCAAGAAGTCCAAATGAGAGGTCAGCCCGCAAATGCAGAGCTAGGCCAAGTTTATGCCAAGGGAGACTTGGGATGGACCTCGGATGAGTCTGTGGTTAGGGAATGAAACAAGTAAAAAGAGAATTCCCATTTATTAAACCACCTCTGCGTGTCACCCACTAGCACCCCCGTTTTATACTTTAATAGCAGAAGGCTGACGTTTCTATTCTCCCTTCCTCTCACTAGGTTTATTCCTTCTGCAGCAACACAGTCCCTCTCTCTTTAGGATGCTATCAATTCATGTTTAACTGATATTATTTTCCTCCAAGTCCTAGAGTGTATTTAATTCTATTAATAGACGATGTAGTCAGAAGCTTACCACAAAGGCCTATAAAACACACACAGAGAAGTGAATGAATCCAAACACCCTGGCTGTTTGACTCTGTATCATGCAGCTGTCATACACCTTCGCTGGTGCCAGAATGTTCCAGCTTGCTGCCAACAGGACTACAATGGGAAAGCATAATTAGATGACTGCTTAGCTCCTATGAAATAGGATTGTGAGGTGTTGTAAGGATCTGGACAAGACCAAGGCAGCCTGCAGCTCCCTCTTGGTCAGGGGTGGGAAGATCCGAGGATGGGAGGCCTCTCGGGTGTGGCCCAGGCCAACTTGCCTAGATTGCAAGCAGCTCTCCCTGAGTGGTTCTAGTCTGCCCTGAGGGAGTCTGGTTTTCCCGCGACAGGACATTTTGGCATCAGTGCTGGCCTGTCACAGGGAACCACAGGTCTCCCAGCCTCCACAGCTGGGGTTTGCTGGAAACAAAAATGGCCGTCCATCCTGATTCTAAAATGTGAATGCAGGAAGCTTTGTACTGCCACTAAAATACATAAAAGTATTTAATGTTTACTGCCTTTACTCCCAGATAAAGTATTCCTACTCAAAATCCCCAGTTTGTATTACTTGGGACACCCTGGGGTGTTGGACAAAATGGTATAATTTTCTAAGTACGCCATTACAGGAGAAAGGTTCTTAAGCGTGGGATTTCTAGTTTATATTTCTGGATATAAATCATGACCTGGATTTTACTAATAGCCTGTCAAGGGCAGAATCTGGAGTGAACAGAAAACGAAGTGTTGGCTCTGAAGTTCAGGGACTATTTTTCATGCCTGAATCCCATGGGAAATTTTGACACAAGCTCTCCAAGTCAAAAAAGCACAGTGCCCATGTGCTGAGGGAGGGAGTAAGGAAGGGACCGACTTGTTCTGTTGGGAGAGGCTCAGGTGTGTGGACCGACTAACAAATGGCCACCAAGACTCTCCACAAGAGCAGGGGCTTGTGCCCTTGCCTGTGTGGGGCTTGGGAGACACACCTTTAGCTTGTGACTGGTTGTAGCCATTGGGGCATGTGAGCCCAAGGTCCTTCCTCAGATGCTGAGGAAATGATCTTTGTGGCCAAAGTTGGTTTTGGATTGGAAGAAGAGGTAGGGAACAGAGGTTGGCAGCATTATGTTTCAATCTGTGGCAGCAATAATAGCATTTGCAACCAAATACTCAACAAAGGAGTAACTAATTGAGACCCAAATACAACCTGACCCAAGTGCCTTCCTTCGTTCCTTCCTTCCTTCCTTCCTCACTTCTTCCTATCCATCTATCCATTTAGCTAGCTAGCGTTTTGGAAGAGAGCCGTTTACTAAAAGACAAAACATGTAAGTTTTAGGTAAGTCTCAATTTGGCTGAAGAAAACGACTGGTTTGCTGCTATTAGCATCAGCTACTGTGTTTTATTTTTCTTCCTAATACATTAAAATGAAATAGAACTGTACTGAGGAAATCCTCGGGCTGAGGGTACATAACTGAAAAGAAGCCGCAATCACTGGCATCTGGTCTTGGTGTGACAAGGACCCCAGGGGAAAAGAACTTGCCCAGAGCCAGGAGGCGTGTGGATGCCCTACCTGCTAGCAGGCTCACATCTCTGTCAACAAAAAGACATGTGAACGCTTCTTCCAGTCTTTCTCTTATAAACAGTGATTCCTTCACCCAAACTCATTATTGCTAATTCCCCAATCTAGTCTCCGGGGATGGAATGGCTGAAAGTACAAGGCAGTATTCCTGGAAGGAAGAAGGAGAGGAATCCAGGAAGAGGGAGAGGCACTGATCTTGTTTTGGAGACCTGCAAAAATTATGGGCTCTTCGGGGTATCTGTTCCTAGCAGAGGTGGGTGCTAGTAGAGGTGGGTGTGGAGGGAACCCTCTTCCCTTGACCCCCTGCAAAATCATGCAGTTAGTCAAGTTTTTTCTACAAAATTGTATACTCTTTTTAGAAAGATAAGAATTAGACGGATGTTTAAGTGTTTTCCTATTACTGTTTTTTACCACAAACCCTAAAGTTTAGGAGAAATTTCCGGTCCCAGCAGTCAACTCCAATGAACTTTATGAAAGCTGGATTTAAAAATTTTCTGAATGTCTAGACATTTCTGTATCAGAAATGAACCTCATTTTGATTCCATAATCATTTCAAGGTCACACTTAGAACCGGCTAATGCATCTCCTCCATCCTCCTCACTGCTCAGTCTCAGGACAAGGGGTGCTGGCATCCACAGACTGGGTGGTCTGTAAAGAACCAGACCGTGACTGGGGTAAGGCCACCTGGAGGAAGTGAGGTCACTTAGCTCTTGTTCTTGTCCCCACCAGGGCGATGCTGGCCTGTCATGAGCCTTTCAGGCACTTGTTTATCCTACTCTTTTTTTTCATTAGGATGGCACCTGGCTTGTCACCAGATATTTGGGATGCTCTAAGGGGGAGAATGTGTTAAGGAACATAAGTCATCACTTTAATAATTAGTATGATATTTTAGGATCTCCGAATTCCTTCCTTTGCATAATCTTTCTAGGGAGAAAAATCCATTAATATAGGCCTTTTGAAAATTAATTTTAATGGGTCTCTCTTAATTGTCTCTAAGATTTGAGAATCTTTCTCTCAAGATGGTCACTGTAGGAGGCTGATTAAAAACACTCTAGTCACACAGAATATAATATTATATCTTGTGTGTCATCAATTAATTAAACTTGTCAACATCCAAGAATAGCCTCAAATAAGAGTATTATTAAAGAGGCCACTCATGGACAATTAAATTCATTTGTGTCTACACTGCATTGCTAAGCCATCATTTCTGGGGTTAAAGATATATAAAAATTCTAGCTCTATGGCTTTTATTTAAGTGCCTTTCAAACATCTTCAATAAATATCAGTACTTGTGGCATTTTGCTAATTCAGTAATCCAAATTGGATTTAGCATAATAAAGTCAAATAGTTCTTAGTTAATAGGCAAGCCATAGTATCAGGGGAGGCAAGGAAAATTCATACTTTCCCAAGGTCATAGCAAATAACTACATTATATTTGAAGTACTGATTTTGACCAATGAACTTCCAATGGCTCAATGGGGTGCTAGTGCATTTTTAAAACTAAAATATTCACTGTCTTTGAAAACGTAATGCATCTGACATCAAGTTGCTTGGGTGCAGGTGTGTGTCACAAAATGAAACAACACAGAGTGTGTCTCCAGCCAGAAGGACAGAGGGTCATGAAGCAGAGTTGACCAGGGTCCCCTGGAAAGTTCCTGTAGAGTCAAAAGAGCTGCCAGCTCTGACAGAAAAGATGTGGAACCATTACGTGGCTTTCTGTGGGCCGGGCAGCTGCCAGGCCATGGAGCCCAGCCGCACGCTGTGGGGGAGAGAGCCCACGGGAGCCCACCGTCTCCTGTCCCAGCTCGTGGTGGAGAAGCTGCTCACCTTTCGGGTTAGCCTCCTCTTGATCTCTCTTTTCTCCTCTTGTTCCTCTTGTTCATTCCGAGCTGAAAGAAATATTCAAGATGCTTTTGATTTTTGTAAACAGTGTCACACACAGGTGCATCCTATGAACTGTTGAGGTTCCAGGCCAAACAACTTGAAGTTTAAAAGGGGAAGAGAAAGCTCCTGTCCCCGACCCTGGCCATCCTGCTGCCTGTGGGAATGCTTTCCAAACTGCCTGCATTGTTGCAAGTTGGTGGTGAGCAGGTTGACCTTAGTATTTTATTATTATTACTATTTTTAATGTTACAAGGGGTTTCGAGTCCCCAGGAAGGAATGCCGGGGAGAAGTGTGGCTTGCAAGGCAAGGATATAGGTC
Source organism: Aselliscus stoliczkanus (assembly GCA_033961575.1). NCBI lineage: Eukaryota > Metazoa > Chordata > Mammalia > Chiroptera > Hipposideridae > Aselliscus > Aselliscus stoliczkanus. Next base: position 17,032,691 of record CM066730.1, on the reverse strand, counting down.
CTAAAAGAATGTGGGTACTCTTAGCAGTGACATGGGCATTTGGGGAGAGGTGAGGCTCCCTTCTTTGGACAAGACTTAGGCCAAGACAAGACTCACTCAACTTTGTCTCAAGCCTCACAGTGACTACAGGGGCTCAATGTGATGTGGGTCTCGTGTCTGGTGCCCTGTGGGAGTGGAACAGAAGGCCAGCCCCAAGGAGGTGCCCGCCACCTGTGCAGATACAAAATGAGACATGGCTACCACCAAATGCAAAGCTGGCTGCATAAAAAGGAATTTCAAAACGCTCACCTTTTGCGAGCCCTGATTCCATTAATTCTTTGAATCTTCCAAGAAGTCCACAGAGCAAGTGTGAGGCCAGAGTGTGGGATACAACTGCCTGCATTTAGACTTTTAAGGACATTTTCTGTTTAATATGTGGGGTCTTACTCATCAGATGTTTACAGAGCCACAGATAAGAGAGTCTGGGGAAGGGCACAGAGAACTGGAGGGCAGAAAATGTGGGCTTATTTCTCCTTTCAAGCTAACTGAATGACCTGAGCACATTCTTTCACGGCCGTTGAATGGAACGTGGTTATAAGCAGAATATTGTCCAGGTTGAAGAAAATCATGAAAGTCAACCTGTCTCAGAGAAGGTCCCTGATTCTCACCCACTGAATTGAGAAGAAGTCATTTGCTTCAAGCTGATTTTGGCACAGGACACACTAGGAGTGTCCTAGGTACTTGCTCTCATTTTGAAATCACTGGTGTTAAATTATGTTTCAATAACTTAATATATTGTATCAGTACACACTGGCGATTCAGTTTTCTCAGTACAGGACAGATCTTTAAATGTGGGAAGCCCCCTGTGCATATAGAAGTGGGGTCCCACGCTGCCCTTCCTTGTCAACCCTGACAGCAGCAACCACAACCACAGCCAACTCACACTGAAGGTGGCAACACCTCCCACTAGAAGGAACTATGGCAGTTCAGAGCAGAACTCAGGCACTTGCAAGACACCCACAGGGGCATGACTTGGCTGCCTGTGGGATCAGGGTCTTGTCCGGCGGTAGCACCAGAAATTCCCATGGCCTGCGAAGGGCCGAGGTCACCAGAGGTCTCCACTGTGCTTGCCCACAGTGCCCCTAACTGCCCACACTGAAGGGCCTTCTTTTGGTTTTAAAGATCCTATCGCATTCCTAAATTTCCCTTTAAAAATGCAAATTTCTTTTGGATAAAAACCCATTAAACTAGTCAGACATTAATATCTTAGTATGAACTAATCTATTAGAGATAAGATAGGAAGCCAACAGCAAGACCCAGAAGAAGGGAGACCCCAGGCAGCTACATTTGCAGGTGGGAGGGAGGGAAGGAAAAGTCTAGTATGAATGGTGGGTACTCAGCGGGCAGCGTGAGGCACTTGGTTAAAATGTACAAACTCACAGAATGTTAAGGCCGCGAGGGCCCGAGAGACCACCTCGTCTACCCCTTAGTTTGTAAATGAGGATGTGAAAGTCCAGGGGAGTTAAACGGCTGGTCACACGCTACACGGCTAATTAGTTAGACAAACAGTCCAGCTCTTTTTTCTCTCCTCCCTGTCACATTTTGCTTGGGGCCGGCCCTTCTCCTTATTACAGATATTGGCCTCAGACTCCAGTCAGGGCTTCCTCATTCTACAGTCCCCTTTCCAAGTAGCGAATATTGGCATTCTGTGACAGAACATGGGGCTGCCACCTTCTGTGTGCTTTTCTGAGATCCCTCTCAAGGGCTTGACCCCAAGAACCTATGGAATCTATACCTTTAGTTCAAAGCCCAGGGTCATGTTTTCTGAGGCCAAGGGTACCAAAGGCGGCCCCATTAGGCAACAGGGAGGAGAGGCCAGGAAAGGGCCATGATGTCATCACCTGCTGCCACCATCAGTGTGTGCTGATTATGTGCTCAGATGTCATAGTGCCTCATTGGCTGCTGAACAAAGCAAGCATTGCTTATAGGGCTGGGCAGAGTGGGGCTAGAAGTCAGACCCGGACTCAAGCTTTACTGCAGAGCCCTGATATCTCTGTGTACCTTCTCTGGCACCCTCAGAGAGAGAGAGTTCCTCAAATGATTTAAAGCTCAGAAAATAAGTTTTAGAACAATTTGTTCAAGGGTGTTTTCTTATTTCACTGAAAGTTTCTTGTTTCACAATCAGAATAGGTTGAAAAAAAAGAAAAACAAATTTAGGAAAACATTTCTTGTTTCACAATCAGAGTAGATTGAAAAGAAAAGAAAAGAAGAAAAGAAAAGAAAAAAGAAAGAAAAAGATATTTAGGAAAACAAGGTCTCAGAATGCAGGGGAGGAAATAGGAACCAACAGGCACAATAAGTTCATTTCTGAGAAGGTCTGGAACTGTGACATGATCAAACTGTTTGAATTTGGCCAAGTAGTTCTTTAGTTTGTAACTATTTGAACAGGAAAAGACGAGGAAATGAAATAGAAGGGAACATGGGGACAATCTTTTAAGCTGCTTTGGTCCCTTGAATCTAAGCCCCCAGGCTTACTCGACATATGTAACTACTTCTAAGATTTGAGTATCTTTCTGGATGGCAATAAAAACCCAAACGTTATGCACCAGCCCATAATCTCCCAGTGACCTGGGTCAGCAAGAGGTGGGAGCTGGTGCCTTCAGGAAGCCAGAGGTGAGCTGGGGATTTGACGCCCTCTCTTTCCAAAACCCTTGCCTTTGCTGACAGAAGCACTATTTTCTGAAACCTGAACAATCCCCCAGTTCTTTCAGGTCGGAGGTGACAAGCACAGTCTGGCATTGTGACTCAATGGTACAGAGATTCCCTCAGAAGGCAACAGGCCTGTGTGTGTGGGTTAAGCAGCAGGGGAAGAAGGGAGCACGTTTACCTGACTTGTGACTTTACAAATACATGAACAGCTTTCTCTCCTACAATGGAAGGTTTCTAGTAGATCAAGTATCAGGTTGGGGCAAAATGGGAGACCTTACACAGGCCAGGTGTTTCCTTGACTACGGAAATCATCTGGAAAAGTTCTAATTCTGTTTTATAGCATATTAAGCTTTAATGGGCACCCCTTGGTTCAAAAAATATATATACACATAAATTCTTAGAGACCTAGGAAATATGTGAGGTGCACTCAAGACTGAGGAAGGCCAATCCTAAACGAACACCCTGAGATGTGGGGAAGAGGCAGCTGCCGGGAGGCAGGGTGCTGGTGAGGCAAACATCACGCCAGTAGGTGCTCTGGGGGGGCTGCCCACCGACACACCTCCTGGGGGAAATTCAACAGCTCACCCTCAATAAACTATTCCACGCTGACCAGGTCACAAGACCACAATGAAAAGGGGTAGCAAAGTAAAATCAACAACATTTTAGTTTGGTCTAAGTGGAAATACCCATCCACACAGACTGCGGTTTCATGTGATTAAGATGAGTGTGTGTGTGTGTGTGTGTGTGTGTGTGTGTGTGCGCGTGCGCGCGCACGTGCAGGCGAGCATGCAGCATAGCACAGTATTTCTACGAAATTCTGCATAGCATATTATTTCTCTTTTCTGGGGAGAAACTAGAAGGGGATGTGCATGTGGTAAGAAAGCGTTGTGAATTAAACTAAAAATATAATTTGTTGACCACCTTGAGGAAAGTTGGTGAGAGTGGTAGTAATGATCAAACAGAATGTCAGAAGTTTCGTTTTAAATTATTTAATATTTCCCTCCAAATTGAGTCATGCTGATGTCTGTGAGACACTTGGTTCCCTTTAGTATTATATCTATTTATATTTTTAAGTACCAAGTGGATTCTCAGTACATATTCAAATATCTCTGTGTCCTAAATCAAACAAGGGACTCGTTTATATTTTCTTTCCACAGCCACAGTGACAGCAAGTTGTTCTTGTTTTTGTTTTTGTTTTTTCTGAGGGCAGTGTCACTGGCCCTCTTATGTGGGACCGAACCGGGGCCGCTGGCAGCAAGTTTTTCTTGAATGAGAGCATTAGGCAAGCATGCCATTGGCCAGCTGGGGGGGTCCTGAGAGATGAACACGAAGCATGTTCCCTTGGAAATGCTTTCTCAGACTTTAAAGTTAGTGTTCAAAGGAAGGGAGAGGGATTTGATCAACAGCAGCCAGCTGCAATGGAAAGTCACATTTCTAGTCCCAGGTTTCAAGTGGCTATTTGCTTGATTTGAGACACTAAGGTATTTGCCGTTTTTAAGCCAATTTTGATTTAAAGGTCACCATAGCTCTCCTCAAAATCATTTAATAACAAGTTCTCTCACAATAAATTTTCAGCGTCTCTCTGACTTTACAGCCCACTAAAGAGAAGGTGGTTATGGCAGCCTATGAGCTTCTAATGAGCCAAACAGATCAGAATTTGCCCCCTAGCGGGGAGGTTGTCTTGGATGTTCTAACACAGAAGGATGAAGCCTCAGCCATCAGAGACATTCCCCAACATTTCCCGCAAGCACAAGAGACAAACCTTGTGGCCTACGATTAAAGCATAACTGAAGTCACCACGAAACATCAGGAATTGCCATGGGCTTAGTCAGTCACTTACGTTTCAAAATGTTCCTCTGCTCCAATTCCTCTGCAGTTGGCCTCTGGCTCAGCCGCCTACGGAAAAAATCCAGGAAAAGTTTTTGGACCATATCATACCCTCCTCGGGTCATTAATCTCCCCAGCCCTCGTAGATACAGGAGACAGAGCCAGTGGCTGGAGTTCTTGTTCCATCCTGGGCTCTGAAAGACTGACTTTCACCACCACCGCCTCCTCAGTTCCTCAATTTCAAGCCCTGGAAAGGCGCCATACGTCATGTCACGCTGAGCTGACCCTCCTCCTTCCTCCCTTCATGGGCCCCTCCCCCGCCCTGTTCCTCTAGTGCCTCCAGGCAAGTGGACTCTTCTCTTCACAGAAGTCCCTTTCTTTCCTCGTGACCTCCTAACTTTGGGACCTTGGCCTCTGTCTTTGTCTCCCAACCCTGAGGCTAGAGCTTGCTTCTTTCCATGTTTGTGAAGACCCAGTTAGAATATAAAGAGTCCTATGGCCCCGGGGAGATGCAAGAGAGCAAGTCTCGTCTGCAAAGAACAATAGCTGTTCTTCTTGTCCCCACCCATCACCACCCAGCCTTATTAGACCTGGAATGACAAATGAACAGGAGCAGAGTGACACTCCTGTTATCCAGTATGTAATTTAGCCATAAGTGAAGCACAGCAAGGGCATGAACTTGCTATGATGCAACAGAGGGGGTTGGGGGGTGGGGACAGACATGGGTGGGCACCGCATCATGACAAAAGTCGCCAGAGAATGGGAAGGGCGCCAAAGAGAACTACATGCTTGTATGCAGGTATAAAGGTCCAGAAATGGTCAACACGAACATGGTGGACCTCAGCATTCACAGAGGTGTTTGTATTTTTGAAGCTCTTGGAAATTCTGTAACAGCTGTGCAATTATTCAGCATTCTGCTTCACCCATTGGGATGAGGTATGTAAGAGACGAGAAAATTATGGAAGGAGTTTGTGGCTTCTAGAAGTCTCCCACTGGGGCATATGGAGTAAAAAGGACCGTTCTCCTTGTAGAAGAGGTTCTAGTACCTCTCCAAATATTGGACTAGTGTCTAAAGTTGGTAAGATCTTCACATCACGGAATCTAAAGAGACAGAGTGAAAATATGAAGTCCATGCAGTCACCAAGTGTAAATATTTTAAATTCAAGGCTTACTGTCACTTGTAGTTCTGTTTATGGTGCTGGGCTAGAAAACAATTGATTTTGTTATACCTCAATATCATTTGTAGACATCTAGGAATAGGCTTCAATGCCAGAGAAAATTTTTGGTCAGATGCCTAAATTCTATAGAACCCTGGAAACTGTTGGAAATTGTATTCTAAAGTGTTTTAAGTTTATAAGAATATTTTTGCATTCATTATTCATTTTCCCCCCTCAAAAGATACCTTTAAGGCATTATTTACCCCCATTGATAAGGGCCAGCTGGGTATTTGGAAGTTCACAATATCGGAGGTTCTAAATTTGGACTCAGCAGTCTTGAAGTCCTTTCCAAACTAGCACTTTCATACTGCAAGAGGGAACTTGAGATCACACAACTGAGCAAACTGGTATTATAGGTCTGGAATGCAGCCACTGACTCCACTTCGAACGAGCTTGTTAGAGGTTCTGTCTCACCTTTCAATTTGTTCCCCAGGAATACTTGTTTCTTTTATGGGGATGCACAGCTACATTGATGGGACCATTTGGTAAAACCCAGGTGTCCAGTGAAGCTAGGGTTTTGGGGGCAGTGTGTTTTGAACAAGCCCTCCAGAGTCAAGGTGGAGCTTGCATCTGGGAAGTTCGGCCAATGCTTTGGTCTTATGCTCAGAAGTATCTGTAGAACCTCGCCGATATGGCTTGTGCCGAGCAGCCCATCCATTCCATTTTCAAATCCATTGCCTGGCTGTGTGCTGGCTATTTGTTTGTTTGTCTTTTTTTAAGATTTTATTGGGGAATTGGGGGAAGGGAACAGTGTTGGGGAATTGGAGAAGGGGACCAGCCAAGTTGTTGTTCTTCAATCTTCGTTGCGGAGGGCGCCAGTCACCATCTGGCTTCCTGTCGGCAGCTCATGGCCTCTAAACTCAAGGTGCTGTGTTCAATCTTAGTTGCGGGTGGGCATAGCCACCATCCCATGCAGGAGTTGAACCAGCAGCCTTGTTGTTAAAAGCCCAAGCCCCATCCGCTGAGCCACCCGGGCGGCAGCTCAGCTCAAGGTGCTGAGTTCAGTCTTACTTGCGGGTGGGCGTAGCCCACCATCGAACAGGCAATCTTGTTTTTTTTTTTTTTACACCAGCTGAGCCATCCTGTCCCTTGTGGGCAGCTCAGCGACAGCTCAGTGACAGCCCAGCTCGGGCACAGCGTTCACTGGCCCATGTGGGAACTGAACCGACGGCCCTGTTGCTCAGAACACGTGCTCTAAGCCAACTCTTAACTAACTGAGCCACTTGGCTGGCCCTTGTTTCTGTTTTTCTTATAGGTCATGTTTGGAGGGGACAAAACAGTGAGTGACTCAACTATCAGCAGAGAATATTCTGTTATGAAACAGGAAGCCTTTTAGTCAAACACACATGATTTCTAATGAGGTCCTTTATGCTTCATTTCTCTTGAAAGGGTTTGAGAACCACAAAGCTAAGTATAACTATAAAATGTAGCTAAGCCCTCCCAAAGGACATGTGCTATAATCAGTTGTTTGACTTTAAAAATGAGATTTGTTAAAAAATGATATTGTGGCATTGTAATGACGAAGCACTAAACAACTCGGGAGTTAGGGAGTCTGCGTTCTAATTCTGGCTCGATTCTGAAACTATTTTCCTCGGACAAAATTTTTTTTTTTTAGGGGGGGCTATATATTTTTTTCTGCAAATTATAAATAATAATTTAATAAGCTAATGCTGATTTAATGCTTATAATGTGCAGGCATAGTTCTAAGAACTGTATGTATGTTTAATTCATTTAATATTCATAGAAGCTCTTTGAAGAATTATCGTATGTATTATCACCATTTCCATTGTACAAGTGGGAAAACTGAGGCACAGAAAGTTGCATCCTTGACATAGGTGACATAGCTAGCATGTGACAAAGCCAGGACTTAACCCCAGGTATTCTGTCTCTATAGTCTGAATACTCAACCAGTGTATTAGCTTCCTATTGCTGCTGTGACAATTAGCACAAATTCAGTGGCCTAAAATCACACACATTTATTATCTTACAGTTCTGGTGGTCAGAAGTCCCAAATGCATTTCATTGGGCTAAAATCAAGAGGTTAACCGGAGTGTGCTCCTTCTGGAAGAAGGGGAGAATCTGTATCCTATACTCTTTTCATCTTCTAGAGGCTGCCTGCGTTCCCTGTGCCTCTTCCAAAACAGCAGGGTAGCACCTTCCAATCCCTCTCTCTGACTTAGACCCTCTTGTCTCCTCTTATAAAGACTCTGTGATTACATTGGGCCCATCCAGGTAATCCAGAACAATCTCATCTCAAAATCCTTAACTTAATCACAGCTGTTCTCAACCCACTCCGGTTTAAGTTCCTTTTGCCATGAAAGGTTACACGTTATTGGTTTGGGGATGAGGACATGGGTGACTTTTGGGAGGCTGCTATCCTGTCTACCATAACCATAAGACCTTACTAGTCAGAGGATGCAAACTGATGTCTGCTGGGCTATGTTTGACTCTTTGTAGAGTCTCGTGGCATGCTCTGAAGAGATTACATTGTTGCACCGAGAATGGATTGTGGGGATGCAAGAGGCAGTCTGAGTAGAAGCTTTAGAAGGCTATTGCCCCTTGGTAGAGGATGATGGACCCTTGGGCTAGGCAGTGGTGGGAGGCATGCAAGTTCTTAGGCAGTCAAGTTGACAGACCATGGAGACATAGCACATACTGACAGATGGAGAAGAAGAAGGTATATAGGATATCTCTTGGGTTTCATAGTTTATACAACATGATGGATAGTAGTGCCATTCACCAAGATGGGGAACACTGGAAGGAAACCGGGGCACTTTGGGGGAGAACAAAGGAAGGGTAGATGGGAACCATGAGTTTGAGTTTGGATATTGAGTTGGATGCTTTTGCAACGTCCAAGTAGAGATGTCAGGTATGCAGCTGGATAACTCAGTGGAGAGCAGTCTAGGCTGTGTGACTAGTCTGCAGCAGAGATAATATTTGAAGCCAAAAGTATGGAGAGAGCATAGAATGAGAAGAGGTGGGGGTTTAAAGAATTCCAATATTTAATGCTCAGAGTAAGAAAAATGAACTTGTCAGGGAAGCTAGAGGAGGGACAGTGCATGGAGACAGGATAAAAGGTAGATGGTCACATCATGGAAACATAATAAGAAGATGGGCGTGCTCAACAGAGTGCTGAGGTCAGATAAGGACTGAAAAAATGTCCGCTGGGCTTAGCATCAGCTAGGTTATTAGCAACCTCTCCTAGAGGTCTGTCAGGAGGTGGTGGGGACAGAAGTCAAACTGCAGAGGGTGGAGAACGGAGGTGAGAAAATGGACGTAATAAGTAGGCAGGACTCTTCCATGAAGATGAGCTTTGAAGGGGACGAGAGAGTTGGAGTTGAAGGAGGCTCTAGCGAGGTTTGTATTTTCAAAAGGGAGAAAACTGGACATGTTTAATGGAAAGAATCCAGATTAAGTGGTAGTTGTTGGTGGTGAGAAACTAAATATATAAGGAGGGAGAAAGCTCAACTGATAATGCAGGAGTCCTGAGCGGGCAGGAGGGATTGGGATCCAAGGGACAGAGAAGGCCTTACCTTTCACACAGAGAAGGGACAGCTCTTTAACACGACAGGAGGATAGAGGGCATCATACGCAGGTTTATATGTTTGGGTATTGGAATTAATAAGGGAGTTGTTCCCAACTGGTGGCTTTTACTTGCTCTTTCAAGATGGACTATAATAACGATGACCTATATTAGTTTAAAATATAACCTTTCCTTGAGGGATGTGTCTTTGAACAGAGCCAAAGTTACAAACCAGAGAGACAAAGCTCTAGCTTCAGAATTCTAATCATCAGAATCTTAGGGGAGCACGCAGGGCAGCCTGCCATCTTCCCCAAATATAGCAGCCATCTGCTTGGTTCCTTTTAAGACCCACCTTGTGCAGAAATCTTGGTTAATGGTAAGCTGAAGAGCAGAGCATAATTATTGTATAAATGAAGTGGTCAACTTTATAATCCCAAGGAGCCGAGAGCTCCATGAATAAAGGTAGGGATGCCTTCTGAATGTATTGTATCTTTTACACCACCTTGCTAATATTAGATTTAAGTAGTTGTACCTGATTTAGACTAAGATTACATAAAAAAATATTTTTCCTGACTATATATTTAGACATGACCATTTATATGCTAGGTGGCAAGGGGAACCTTTTTGGGAGTTAAACATTTATAGAAAATGAATTATCACAAAAATAAACATTTAATGACCTTTAGAGTGATTTATTTAAAAAGCTTTGCTATTACATATGTGACCCTGGTTTATAAGATACCTCTGAGGAGCAAAATTGTTTCCATGGCTCAAATGATTTCTGCTTTACTGTAGACCACAGCTAAATGATTTCCATTTACTGTGAACTGAAAAATCACCAAGTTCCCATTTCAATGACACATGGCATCAATCAGTATATATGAGTCTTCTATTTTCTTTCAGACTTTGAGAGTGGATCTTGCTTTTTATTAGTCTTAACAACTTTTATCTATACCAGTGACAATAAACAAGCAGGCAAACTTAACTATTTTTTTTTTTTAAAACAAATGCCCAAACAAATAGCACTACAACTTTGGCCTTGGAAAAAGGAGAACGCTAGGGAATGTAGTGGCAAGCTGCTTTCAATATATGCAGAACAGGGAGTGCTGTCTTTGTGCATTACAGCATCTCCCCAGAGAAGTGACAAAACCCTTGTAGGTTTGCTGGACTGACTCTACGAGGCCGACAGAGATGCCTGCTGCACAGCACTAATGAGCCTTCTGCAGGCTTTGGAACAAGGTCACAGCTTTCATTAGCATTTACAATCGCTTATTGTTTGGAGGCCCCAATTTTAAAGTTTGCATCTCCAGAAGCTGGATCTGCATTTCAGAAATCAGAAAAAGCAGAATTAGGTTGGGTTTTTGGCTTCTCAGTTCCAGAGGGTTGTACCTAACTGCCTTTTCAGACAGACGGAAAGAGAAATGCAAAGGTACTGGGGAGAAGGATAGAAAATAAGGTTTTCTCTCTCTCCTAAGGCAGGAGAGGTCAAGGGCTTTCCAACAGGTGCCCTAGATTGGAAATGCAAGTGGAGATGAGCATGGAAGAAGCACTGAGTTCTGCCCCCTCCCACTCCCTCAGAATCTTTCCTGAAAAGCTGTCAGTCCCAGGAGGGCTGGACTATTTCTGTTGTCCTTGGTCATCATTACATCTCCAGGTCCTGGAGACCACGGAGAACATAACAGGTGCTCATTTAGTAATTATTTAACCCAGATCCTACTGGTTCTGATGCCATACATGCTCCTTGGATAATCTCACCAACAAGCATGACTGCAGTTAGCATTTAGACGCCGATAAGTACAAAATCCCTACCTCCAGTCATATTTTTGAGTTATATACCATCTTTTCAACTGCCGCCTTATATATTTGTACAGGCTGTCAGACTTAAAGGGTCCCAAATGAATGAATCCATCTTCTTCCCCTCCTGTCCACATAGGTTTGGCCCCCACTCCCAGTGAATTACCTAAGCCAGGAAAGCAGGAACCATCTTCTCTGTACTCCTACCTCGACAGCCAATCAACCACCAAGTCTAGGCCATTTCTCATTCTGTCTCACTACTGCCCCTGGGGAAAGCAGGCCATCATCATCTCTCCTGGCTGCTGCCAACCTGTCCCACTCTGGCCCGACACTACTCTAGAAAGAGTGGTCTATTCTAAGGGGCAAATCTAATCATCCACTCCCTGCTTGAAAACTATGCATGCGTTCCTAGTGCCTGCAGGAGGGAGTCAAAAGACCCAACATTTTATAAGATTCTTCAAGATTTGGCTGCTTGCCCATCCTGTCTTTTAGACACAAGGCTCTCTCTCCTCTTGTTCCTTTCAGATTTGCATACTCTTTCTGATATCAAAATATTCTTTCCCTTCCTCTTTGTCCGGCTAACATGATAATCCCCATTGGAACTTAAACCTGAACTATCACTTCCTGTGCTCACTAACCTTTTGGTTAAGGTATCTCTACAGAGTGTGTGGATCATCCTGCATTCCCCGTATCCTGGTGGTACTTGTTATACTTCCTGTCGTTGTCCATCTTGTCTACTGGACCCCAGGGCTGACGTTCTGGAAGGTGGGGCCATGTGTACCCCATTGGCACCAGGGCTGCTTCATGGGTATATGACCTGGGCAATTGCACAGGCCCCTGCTTAGAAGGACGCCTTGCTTGGGGTTTCATGCTCTGCTCTCATTTTGAAATTTTCAATAGTTTTTGAACAAGGAACCCCTCGTTTGTTCATCATGGCATCTACAGTGCTTGGCACAGAGTCTGGTAACTGGAGATATATAATATGTGTGGAGTAATTACATGAATGCAGTCCCATGACTCCCTAGTCCCTAACCTTTCCCTCCATTCTAGTTCTTTCCCTAAGGCAAACAAAGGTGTTCTTCATTAGAAATAAGACATAAGAAATAAGACAAATAGAGGGCATTATGCTAACAGAAATAAGTCAGACAGAAAAAGGCAAGTAAAAAAATGATTTCACTTTTCTGTGGAATCTAAAGAACAAAAGAAACAAACAAAACAGAGGCAGACTCATAGATAACAAACACGGTTGCCAGAGGGAAGGAGGTTGGGGGGCTGAGTGAAAAAGGGGAAGGGATTAAGAAGTACAAATTGGCAGCTACAAAACAATCATGGGGATGTAAAGTACAGCATAGGGAATATAGTCAGTAATATTGTGATAACTATGAATGGTGCCAGGTGGGGACTAGACTTATTAGGGGGATCACTTTGTAAATTATATAAATGTCTAACCACTACGCTGTACATCTGAAATGAATAAAAATGTCTAACCACTATGCTGTATACCTGAAACAAATGCCAACTATAACTTAAAAATAAAAAATAAATTTTAAGGAAGAATGAAGTTTAAACTCCATCCTTACCATGCCCTGCACCACACCGCCTGTGTAATATAGACTGCATACTTTCATCACCTTCACTCCCATGTTATTCACTTTGACACACTCTGATCACCTAAAACCTGTGTTTTAGGGAAGCTGAGATACCTCCTCTGTTTCCACCAGATGTAACTAACAGTTTCCTCTGCTGTGTTCCCCCACCTTGATCAGGGCCTAATCTACTACACTGATAATACCCATTTACATAAAGATCTTCTCAATTAGACCGCTGATGTCTCAAAGGCACAAATTACGTCTTACTTACTATGTGTTTCTAGACTTAGTATAGCCCCTGACACACAGGAAGGGCTTGATAGATTCTTGATGATTAGATAACTTAATATTTAACAAGTCCTTTCACTCAGGACTTGTACCCATAGGTATGACCAGAACTCTTGCATAAAGGTGTCCATGACTCCGGAGAGCTTCCTCTGGGAAGGCTGAAGAGCGGTTTTGCTTTTATACCTCAATACTATGCCTGTCCACTTTTTCTCTCTGCAAACTAGGCAGCACAACTCTTAAAATTGTTGATCCATGTGCCTAACTCTTTCCAAGAATTTCAGTCAATAATTTTCAATTTTTGCACTCATCATTATTCTCAAGCTCTTAAAAATAGCCTGGCTATAGCATAGGAAAGAGCTCAGAGAGGGGAGATGGACTGGGATCCAAACCCCGCTCTCCCGGCCTGCCTCCACCATGAACCAGAAGGTTGCTCTGGTACATTACATGGCTTCACACCATTACATGGCTTCACAGCTCTGCACCCGAGTGTCGCTGCATGACAAATGGCCATAAAAACAATCTAGACTGCCTGCTGCCTAGAGTGTTGAGAGGACTGAATGAGAATAAGACATGAAAGTTCCCTTTAAAAATAAGTATAAAACATGAAAAATTATTTTTGATAACTTTGAATTTATATTAATAAATTTGATAATTTGTTAATCCATAAATAGATAAATGGATTACTCTTAAAGAGAGAAATGTTTTTGGCTTTATTTCCTGGAAGCTATGGTCCCAATATGAGGCCCTATGTTATTAAAAGATAAAATAATTATAAGGTATAATAAGGCTGTAAAATAAGTTATTATGAGGTAATGACTAAGGAAAATATTGATGTGATGTTGGTCATGTTGAGTTGAAATCAGTTTGGGAATAACAATGGCACTGTGTGTTGGCTAGGCATGAAACCCATTAAAAAAATAAACCAATAGGGCCGGCCGAGTGGCGCATTGGTTAGGAGCTGGCTTGGGACGACAGCTCTGAGCATCAGGGCCCTGGTTCAGATCCCACATATGAGGGCCATTGACACTGCCTTCTACAGTGAGGATGGTGAACAACAGCTCCATCTGAAGCTGGGCTGCTGTGAGGACGGTGTAGGCTGCAGCGCCTGCTGCAGTGGGCTGCCATAAGCTACAGTGAGTGGCTGGCAGGCAGCATGAGCGGCTGGCAGCTGGTGTGAGCTGCCAAGAGCTGCTGTGAGCAGCCGTCCAGAGGCTGGTGACCGATCTGCCTCACCAGGAAGAGCACAGTGATGATATCAACATGGGTCAGTGAAGCGACATCCTCCACAACTAGACTGAAGAACAAAAAAAGACAGCAACTTGTCTGTTCCCCTCCCCCAATTCCCCAATAAAAATCTTTAAACCCCCCAAACAAACAAACAAACAAACAAACAAACAAACAAAAAAACCAATAGTACAAAAACTGAGAACCCACATAGTGAATACTTTTAGAGTTATTAAGATTATTAGACTAGCAATCAGGAAGACTGCACTTTGAAAGAGTATCTGAATTGTTATAGAAGTCAAGATAACTAGTGAAGTTAACCAAAGAACATACTCATTTCAATAAGGTCATCTTTACATGAAGAATCAATCAAAACAAATGCTAAAAACAATGTGATGTCAAAAGATAAGGAATGTGGGAATTTAGAAAATGTCCACTATTTTACCACTATAAAGTAACAGACATTTCATCACCTTTAGCTTACTCTGTGTGAGGCTGACCCACTAGCCATCCATCCATCCATCCATCCATCCATCCATTACATACTAGACATTGGTTTAGGCCTTCAGAGTGAAGTATAAGAACTAACAATATTAGCAAGAATGACTGCATATGGATGATATAATAAAGTTTTGCCATGAAATGTATAGTGTGTTTTATCTTTTGCCATTAGCCTCTCCCCAAAACATGAAAACTAAAATTTAACCTTTGCTTTCTTTCTTTTTCAAATTCTCCAATAGATAGCTCTACTGGGTTTCTATTATAAAAGTTAACATTCTTCCTAGGAACACAAAGCATTTTTAATGTCCTTCCATCTGTCTTCAACAAGTTTAATAGGATCTGGTAAGGTCAAGGCAAAAGACTGAGATTGTGGCAGAGCTAGTGCATCAGTCCCACCCTAATTACCCTAGTCTAGTGGGAACAGAAACCATCCTCCAGTTGTAACTTCACGCTCTCCTTGATTCTCTTCTTATAGCATCTTGTCTATTTTCCTGATCTCTGCCATTTCCATGGTTTCTGAGTGAGTGTGCTCAATCCTGCCACATATCAGAATAACCTATGTTACCTTTAAAAATACCACTGGCTGGGCCACAGTCTTGACCAACTGAATCAGAACATGAGGTTAGACAATTAAGTTTGCAAACTCATCCTAGAAAAAATGCTACATACCTCATGGTTGAATATCATCACCATGGTCACCTTTGAAGTACTCCCCTTGGGAAGCTATGCACTGACTCCAGCACCTAGTCCACCTTTCAAAGCAATTTTGGAACTCTTTCTGGAATGGCCATGAGAGCTGCTGTTGTATTATCCTTGATGTCCTGAATATCATAAAAATGTTTTCCTTTCAGTATTTCCTTTATCTTCGGATAAAGAAAGAAGTCATTGGAGGCCAGATCAGGTGAGTAAGGAGGGTGTTCCAATATAGTTATTTGTTTACTGGCTAAAAACTCCCTCACAGACAGTGCCATATGAGCTGGTGCATTGTCGTGATGCAGGAGCCATGAATTGTTGGCGAAAAGTTCAGGTCATTTAACTTTTTCTTTTTTTAAAAGATTTTATTGGGGGGCCGGCCGAGTGGCGCATTGGTTAAGCGCTGGTTTTGGGATGCCAGTGGCCCCGGTTCGGATCCCACATGAGGGCCAGTGACACTGCCCTCTACAGCTAACAACAGCTCCACCTGGAGCTGGGCTGTGCGAGCCCCGGTGATGGTGTGGGCTGCAGCCCCTGCTGCAGTGGGCTGCCATAGGCTACAGTGAGTGGCCCGCAGCCAGCGTGAGCGGCTGGCAGCCAAGCATGAGCTGCCAAGAGCCGCGGTGAGCGACATCCAGAGGCCAGCGACCGATCTGCCTCATCCGGGAAGAGCGCAACGACGATACCAACAGTGAAGCAACATCCTCCGCAACTAAACTGAAGAACAAAAAGACAGCAACTTGTCTGTTCCCCTTCCCCGATTCCCCAACGCTGTTCCCCTCCGCCAATTCCCCAATAAAATCTTTAAAAAAAAAAAAAAAAAAAAAGATTTTATTGGGGAATTGGGGGAGGAGAACAGCGTTTGGGAATCGGAGAAGGGGAACAGACAAGTTGCTGTCCTTTTGTTCTTCAGTCTAGTTGTGGAGGACGCTGCTTCACTGGCCCATGTTGGTGTTACCATTGTGCTCTTCCTGAGTGAGGCAGTCACTTGCCAGCCATTGGACAGCTGCTCATGGGGGCTCATGGTGGCTCATGAAGGTGCATGCCAGTTGCCAGCCAGTCCCACTGCAGCCTACGCTGTTGCCGGTGACTCACAGCAGCCCAGCTCCAGGTCGAGCTGTTGTTCACCATCTTAGCTGTGGAGGGTGCAGCATCACTGGCCCTCATGTGGGATCCGAACTGGGGCTCTGCTGCTCAGAGCTGCCGTCCTAAGCCAACTCCTAACCAACGCGCCACTTGGCCGGCCCATCTAACTTTTTCACGCAGCCTTTTCTGCACTTCCAAATAGTAAACTTGGTTACTGTTTGTCCAGTTGGTACAAATTCATAATGAATAATCCCTCTGATATCAAAAAAAGGTTAGCAACATCGTTGCAACAAGTTTGAGAACTTAATTGTCACACCTCGTATGGTAGGAGCTTGGACACTGATACCTATTTTTTTAAAAAACTTCCCGGGTAATTTGAACATGCACTCAGGATTGTGAAGCACTCCTCTAAATCGGTACTTCAGACAGCGTGGTCCCTGGGCCAGTGGCATCGCATCATCCGGGAATTTGTTAACTGTTCAAAGTCTTGGCCTCTAGACCTACGGAATCAGAAACTCTGGGAGTGGAGCCCAGCAGTCTGTGTTATTTTAACACAGGAGATGGCCACACAGGAATCTCCAGGAGATTTGCATGCACATTGAAGTGTGAGAACAAGGGCTTTAGATAGTTTTATGAAATAGTGGAGGAAGCTGCTTCCATAGCTGGGTGGGGCTGGAGTAGAGGCAAGTAGATAAGTTTAGAAAGCTTGTGAGGATTTGGAGGTATTTTTAATATCCTGAAAGGGGTTCGGTCATTATTAACTTTACTGAAGTGAGGGGGATCATTGAGCAATGAGGAGACAAATGGAGTGGGCAAGATGTTGGCCTCCATCTACAGAGGGAAGAATTGAGATTTGTTTTCTATCTTATGGAAATAAGAAGATCCTGAAGGAGTTAGGAGCCATAATTTAGAAGAATGGGTTTAACATTTATTTAGTATTTATTTTATTTCAATGTATGTCTTTTCAATTTAACATGATTCAAGATGTATCTGTTGAGCATTTTCTAGATAAGGTGCCAGGTAGGTGGGAATTAAAAAGATGAATATATAATAAAACTGTGGAATTAGAGATGTGTTAGCCAACTGGCCTTGGGAGCTAAGAGGTAGGTCTTTCTCGATTCAGAACTTACCTCCTCTCTTAACCTGTTGCATCTGAGACTCTCCCACACATCTATCTATAACTTCTTCATGTAAAAAGAGATAAGCAGTCTATTGCTTTCCTGGTTTTTATGGAAGATGCAACTAACAGTTATCTACATGAATTACATTGAAAAATAGGTTCATCTCATTTGTCAACTCTGGTTGTTTGACAAAGGCTCTGTGTTGAGAAAGATTTTGGAACCTGCCCACATTTTGTAATTAGTCCTGTGGTAGATAAACCCTCTTTAAGTTATCGTAATGACTGAACCATCTGTTTCCTGTTGGAAACTTGATTGATGGGAAGAGCGGAGTAGGGAAAGTCTTCCTTTTTGATGAAGCTATTCAGATTTGAGACACTGAGGAAAACCAGGAAGGAGACACTTATTTTGATAGTCATTTATATTTAATTAACTTTGATGATCAACAGAGTGACAGATAAGGACATTCAATTCTATTATCTTTGTACCATTTCTCTTTAGAGGTAGAGGATCAAACTGGGCACAAGGCTCCAACCAGGAGGAGTGAGTCAAGATAAATATTCAAGATGACTTAGACTAAATATTCCCTGTGTCACACAAACACATCATCTGCAATCTTGACAAATTATTCTAATTATTTCTGGGAGTCCCCATTTGAGTTTTAACATATCTCTAAGTCCTGCTGTTATCAAATGGCACTGGCCATTCATTTCATTTTGTGCCTTAGCCCCTTCGGTGAGGTCTCCTGCCTTCACTGCTGGAAAAGCCACAGTGACACCTGATCACTTTACTGCTAAAGGATGGCTGCCTAGCATGAGGGCACAGATATCCACATTAATGGAACTGTCCTCCCACAAGAAAGCAGAGCACTGGTGGACCCAGGACACGCCCAGCAAACATGCCCACAACTGTCTGAATCTCAGTGAAAGACCTGGGTTAGGCTCAAGCAAGAACTTTGGGTAACTAGGGCATCCAGGCGGTCTTTTCTTAACCTGAGTCGAGCTTAGCTATTCCCTGTACTTCCTCGTCCTTACTTCTCTAAAGAATATTGCTTCTGATGGACATAGATCTCTGGCGCAAAGACAAAGAGTGATTCAGAGGAGGAGAGGAAGCTCTGGGGGTCACTGTTGAGTGGCTGTCAAGAACAATATAATAGGTGGATGTGCACAGCCCAGACAACACAAAAATGTCATACAGGATATATGTAATTTATTCATACAGTCATTCATTCACAAAATATGATGGTTACAGATTTCCCCAATGCCTCCTCTTTGTTGCGCCTCAGCAAACAACATATACAGCCCTTGATTACTTTCCAAAGCAAGGCAAGGGATGAAAAGTAGGAAATAGGTCCCAGGGTGTCTCCTCTCCTGCCCCGCTCTGAATGTGTGACACCTACACTCCTCCAGAAGCTGCAATATATGTGTAACTCGTGCTTTCTTAAGGTTTACTCCCAAAGGGCCAATCTCTCACCCCGGTGTGATCGGCACTTCCCAAGAACAGGGCAGAGGGTAGAAAGTGAAGCAGAAGCTGGGAGACAGCTGGCAGGAATCTCCAAATCTCCTTTCCTTTCTTCATTCAATGGGGATGCAGTTCCTCCAGCTGTCTCCCAGGGCCTCTTCTGAGCTCCTATTTATGGAAAAAAACAACAGCTCAATTTCTGATGAGATCCCATGCTGTTTAGAAACCTGGAAACACAAAAACCCCAAAGAGTCTCAATGCACGAGTGGCAGGGTTTTGGTCACATTCTTTTGCAAAGTTTTCTGTAGTTCTCCTTTATTAAAAGTCTCATTTCCCCTACTGTCTCCAATCCATCATGCCACATTAAATGTAAAGCTTCATTTTTAAACCAATAGTCCTAGAGCCAAAGAAGTGGTACAGTGTAGTTATTCTCATTAAGCTCTAAGTGCTTTCCCATGCCTGATTATCTTCACGAAATATATTTTTCTCTATATGTAAGTAACAAAAAGAAAAGACCACCCTGCACCTTTTTTTTTTTTTTTTTTTTTTTTTTACATTTCCAAGCAGCATTATGAGTTTTAGGAATGTCTAACTAGTCTGGGTTTGCATTTTTGAATTCTTTGAAAATCTTATAATTAATTCTAAAAGGATCAGCAAAGATGGAGTTCTAATAACGGAAAGTATTTATTTGTCCAGGAAAGGATCTATTCATAGGGGAAAGGGAAAGAGGAAAAAGAATGGAAAATAGAGAGTGATACGGATGCTTCCAATAAACTTTACTTTGATTATATAGGAAACCAATATAAATTGGTTTATATAAATCTCACTAATTCCTTATCTAAGAAGGCTCAGGGGCCGGCCAAGTGGCTCAGTTGGTTAAGAGCTCGCTCAAGAGTGCGAGCTGAGCTCTGAGCAACAGCTGTTCAAGGCCAGCCCGAGCTGAGTTGCAGTTAAGCTGCCAACAGGTGGCAGGATGGCTCAGCTAAAAAAAACAAAAAAAAACAAAACAAAACAAAAAAAAGAAGGCTCAGTTACTGGGCCTTATCTACCCAATGCACTGGGAGATTTTTGTAAGAAGACACTGTCTCCCCTCAAATATATTCCCCCAAAAGGAGCATGAATTTATAGCAGAAATCTACCATAGAATTGTTAGCTCCCAGACTGGTGAATAGTACTCCAAATCCTCTTCCCTTCCTTATATTTTTTTGTTTTGTTTTGCTTCCTCACATTCTGGTCACAAAAGAGACACAGCACACACATACATATCACACACCCTCACTTTCCTGCAAGTGCACTTTGACACGAGGCCAGAGGGAAATCGAAGACCATAGCCACACAGGCAAAGGCTGAAATGCCCCAACAGGAGGAGGAGCTCAGGGAAAACAGGCTGAGTCCATTAGCAGCTTTGGGCTGTGACGATAATGTCCCTCACAGGAAGCACCAGCTAAAGCAAATCCTGAGGTGGAATAAACACCCACTTCCATCCTGAGGGAACCAGCCGGCTAGACAACTTTCCCCTCACTCAGACGCGATCTCGTCTTTCCAGGAGAGCCTGACCGTGCCAGCATCTTGACTGATGTGTCTAACAAGAGGTCGTTGTGAGGCTGAGATTGTGTGAAAGAGAATCCTACACAGTGGGCAGGAACACTGGGCCACTCAGAGCCCCGGAAGCACCCTTCTCAGCCAGGCCAGCGCTACGGAGAAGCACGGGGGAAGGGCTAGAGATGGTTAGCCCCAGTGCAGCACCGAGACCCTTCTCAGTACCTTCTTTCTCTAGTTAGAAGGTGGACATTCCTGGTGTGTGTGTGTGGCGTGTGTGTGTGGCGTGTCTGTGTGGCATGTGTGTGGTGTGTGTGTGATGTGTGTATGTGTGTGGTGTGTGTGTATACATGTGTGATGTGATTTGTGCATGTGGTTTTTTTGTGTGTGTTTGATATGTATGTGTGTGGTGTGTGTGATGTGTGTGTGTTTTTGTGTGTGTTTGATATGTATGTGTGTGTGATGTATGTGCATGAAGTATATTTTTTCTTTACACAGTAAGTATTGTGTAGAAGTTTTGTCAGTCTCTTGTTACCACAGTTTTACCCATATCTGTGGTTTTGGAATTTGCTAAAACTGCCACTGTGGTGATGAGACAATCTCTCCTCACATTTGTGTGACACTCAACTTAGGCGTCGCCTGTATCCCCTGTCCTGAGGTTAGAGTTTTGAGGTTAAGCCTATTTTGCACCCAAGGAGTCACTTGTTAGTATTTGACATTCACACGTTGTTGTCCCTCTCACTAGCCCACACCTTTTCTGTGGGGCTTAGAGTCTAGCTTCAGCAGCAAAAACAAAATGACAATCAACCTTCCTGTTGATATTTATTTTCAAGCTAGGCCCACCTGGCATGGCATGTAGTATTCCTTATACTAAAATGGACTCCCGCTCTCATTTGCCTTTAGAGCCAGTCCTCTCTCAGCTGCCAACATCTGAGCTGCACTGCTTTCAATGGCACCTGGTTGTCCTTAAACTAGCTTTCTAATTTTTTAGGTAATAAATTGAATTTAAAGAATGGACTCTATCCCTACTATAATTTGTAAAGTAACATGGTGCTTCAGATTTGGACTAATAAGTAAATGGAATCATTTTGATGATTAGATAAATTAGAACAAAGAAAAACCTATTTATGTTAAGATGAATATAATTGATCTCTCTAATGGACATATTTTATGCTTATGCCCTTCCTAAATGAATCCACTGTCAATACTGTGGGAGCATGGCCACCTTCTCTAAATGCCCTCTAGATCCTTAAATGTGCCATCTCTTTCTTCTTCTTCAAAAGGTCAGATGTAAATACTTTAGGTTCGATAGACCATACGGTCTCAGTCACATCTACTCTATTCTGCCACTATCATGTGAAAGTAGCCATAGACAAAATATAAATAAGCATATTTCTGTTCCAATAAAGCTTTATTTACAAAGATAGGTTGCAGGCTGGATTTGGCCCTCAGGCCACAGGTTACAGGGTCCTGCTACAGAATGTCATCAGTGCCTGAAAAAATCCTGTCCTTAAAGGATCAACCACTGGAGTGAAACCACAAGAACTGTCACAGCTTACTCAGTGTGAATTATTTTGGTTCCTCAGTGCAAAATGAAAAGGTGATTCTTTAGTTACGTGCTGTGCAGTTCTTTTTTTTTTTTTTTTTTCTTTTTTTTTTTTTTTTTTTTTTTTGAGGGCAGTGTCACTGGCCCTCATATGTGGGACCGAACCCGGGCCGCTGGCTTCCCAGGCCAGCGCTTAACCACCACGCCACTCGGCCGGCCCTTGCTGTGCAGTTCTTAACCCCTTGGGAAAGACGTAATATGCTGGGTTCTTCAACACATTAGATGGACTGTGGGTGGCAGTCAAGGAGGGCAGGCCTACCATCTTATCCTCTTCTTCTTCATCATCATGAATAAAACATCTAGAAGATGTCATGTCTGTCATGCATGGGCTTTTCTTAGTTGGCACACTGTTTTGATAACTGCCGAGTGTTTTTCACACCACCCCTCTTTATGCTGAGTTCTCAGCCTCCTCTGTGGCTACCTTCTGTCCCTTGCTTATGCTTTGGCCACATGAGGATTAGATTTTTAATGGCTCTACAGTCAGACTAGAGTTGTAGGGATTTGGCCATAGCTGTGAGTTCCTCCACTTACGGTAGCTAAGATCATGATTCTCTTAATATGATTCATTGCCCTATCTATTAATTGGCTTTACAGCGATGATTTATTTTCTCTAACAGGGTCCATAGCCTTAGGACTTTGTTATCAAGTCAACATGAGCTGAGACGACTCTGCATGAGAGGATGACTGTGATGTAATAAAGATCAGAATTTCCCTTTCAATCAAGATTGCTAGTCAAACTGACAGTTTGAAAACTCTTATGGGAATGTTGAATGTTTAAGAGACTATTCCATATATTTTTACATATACCTCAGCATTGTTATTAATAAAGTAGTAAACAGATATCATGTAACACATGATGTAAATTTAGCACAAATTTTAACTAATTTGTTAGGTAGTCTAAACCTGACATTATACATAGGCCTCTTTTTTTTTTTTTTTTTTGTCTTATTTTACTTTTGCCTTGACAAAGTTACATGAATTTACAGTTCCTTCATGGGAAACACCTAAGCATATCCTGGTTGTACTATCTGTTGACATGAGATGAGAATCAGGTTTCACAGGCGATGGCCCCAAATGGTTCTGTTGGTCAAAGACTGTGAAAAGAGAGGACAATGTGGCGGAGAACCTAGTTGGAGTGAGAGCCTGTGCTGGGCAGGGGCAGTGCTCCAAGGGTGATGTTTACTGACAGGGCCGGCTCCAGGCAGAAGCTACTCACTCAACTACCCTGAATACAAAGGCAATGTCAGGTCACTCAAGGAGGGTGTGCTGAGGGCATCCCTTGGCTGGGACATGGCCTGGGCTTCTTGCAGTGAAATGTGCAGGTGCCAGAGTCATTGGTTCAGTCAAAATGGCAGAAGGCAACTCCTGCATAGTGTCATTTTAATATGAAGGAAAATGCAATTACCTGTCTTAGCATCTTTTGTTTTTGAAATTTTATTGGGAAATGGTGTGTTTTTCCAGGACCCATCAGTTTCAAGTCAAGCAATTGTTTCAATTTAGTTGTGGAGGGCGCAGCTCAGTTCCAAGTCCAGTAGCCATTTTCAATCTAGTTGAGAGGTGCAGCTCACCATCCCATGAGGGAATCAAATCGACAACCTTGTCGTTCAGAGCACGTGCTCTAACCAACTGAGCCACCTGGTCACCCCAGTCTTAGCATCTTTTTTTTTTTGAGGGCAGTGTCACTGGCTCTCATATGTGGGATCTGAACTGGGGCCGCTGGTGTCCCAAGCCAGCTCTTAACCACCGCGCCACTCGGCCGGCCCCAAGTCTTAGCATCTTTTAAGAGGGAGCTTGACAAGTTACAATATGAAGATGAGCAAAACAAAGAAAATCATAACAGTCAAAAGGAGAGCTGGATTTCAGTAGGTAAAACTCTTCAACACACAGATTACCTGTCAGCACCCACTATTTATCTGCCTGTTGATTTGATTTCCCCAAAGAAACTAACAAGGCTGCATGCACCCTTTGGAGAACTATCGTTTTCATGATTCATTGGGCACAGGACATAAAATTTTCATGATCACACTTCCTAAAATAGAAGCGTATTCACTTATATTTCAAAAGAATTGCCTTTAGAATCAGAGGGAAAAACAATTTCTCGGGTTTTATCTTTGGATGATTTCTCCTCTTTACATCCTGTTTAAAAATTACTACTTAGTTAGCATATATGCCATTTTCGTGGCTATTATAAAAACCTTTGCATTCTAACCAAGAAGAGTGAAATGAACATAATGAAGACAAATACATGAATTACTCTTATTAGCATTTTGCATGAGATTTGAGGTATTTTGCCAGTAAACAAAGATGTGCAGGGACATGTGAGAAACAAATGCACTGAAAATTTCTCAGTTATAATCCAGCTCTGCTTCTTAAATATTCAGGGCCATGTGCAAGCTCCATATAGGAGCTGCACAGAAGTCACATACAATCAAGCCTGAAGACCAATTTGGTGGGTGAGGAAGAAAGAGCACTGTATACCATGGCAATTACTCTGCCAACATCACCAATGAGATGAAGAACCAAGAAATCTTACATATAAATGATTAGAGCTTCATTTGTCATTTGAATGGTAGAATCGCTAGAATAAGTCAACTCCGAACTAAGGCACTGGCCAAAAACTGTTTCAAAGGACCTGCTTGTTTTCAAAATTATTGAGACTCTCAGTTGTGATGAACTATGAACTAGAAGATGGGGAACCATCTCTTGCTTGAGCATTTAATTTAAATGTTCTCTTAGATAGGCGGGATTGAGGAGGAAACGGTGCCCATGAAAGACCTAGGGGAGAATTCAAGGATTCCTTTTCCATGGACCTTTTGATTACTGAAAATGATTCTTAAAGATTTAATTCAGAAGTTCTGCTTTAAGTCACTTGTTTTTCTTTAAGACCTGAGATGAGAAAATCAACTAAGATATATGACTTGTCATGCTTTCTAACTAATAACTGGCCTGTTCTTCCAGTGAGAAGTGAATACATTTCTCCCATTCTGGAGGGATATTAATTTTTAGCACTGGCTAGGGGCAGGGGACCCAGTTTCAAATCCTAGTGTAGCCAGATAGCTATATGACTGGCTAGCAGCTTAACCCTTTTGGTCTCAGTTTCCTTATGTATAAAATTAAAGGTGTTAGAGGCCATGACAATGAGTGTCCACTGGAGCTCTAAGTGCTTTAATTCTATTTTTCAGACCCAAAAGATGCAATTGAAGAAACTCACAAATAGTCTCCTTGAGATATAGGCACAACGCTCATAGTGGGGGAAAAAAAAGAAGTCTCTGAATAAGCTAACCTGAAAGCACTAGACCAGATTTGAGGTATTTCATGCAAGAAAACTACCTTTTAACCATAATTTGAAAGATACTTGGATGCTTCATAAGATTGTTTAACTCATAGTTTATTCATTGTTTCCTGGTAAGTTCACAAATGGCTTTGAGAGGTCCTTTCATGGATAAAAGTATGATAGAAATGACACATCCTTATGAATGTTTGACTTCATGAGAGGATCAAAAAGTTGTAGGAAAGAAAAGGAAAAGAATATACTGCAAGATGGGCCAGCCAAGTGGCGTGGTGGCTGAGTTGGCTTGGGAGCGCGAGCTAACATGAAGGCTAGTGACACTGCACCCTCTACAGCTAAGATGGTGAACAACAGCTCAACCTGGAGCTGGGCTGCTGTGACTTGCCGGCGACGGAGTAGGCTGCAACAGGGCTGCAGTGGGCTGCTGTAGGCTACTATGAGTGGCTGGCAGCCAGTGTGAGCAGCTGGCAGCTGGGATGAGCTGCCAAGAGCCTCTATGAGCGGCTGTCCAATACTGGCGACCGATCTGCCTTACCTGGGAAGAGCGCAATGATAATACCAACATGGGCCAGTGAAGCAACATCCTCCGCAACTAGACTGAAGAACAAAAAGACAGCAACTTGTCTGTTCCCCTCCCCCAATTCCCCAATGTTCTTCCCCTCCCCCAATTCCCCAATAAAAATCTATAAAAAAAAATGCAGATTTTTGGGTCTCACCGTTAGACTTTCTGAGTCAGAGTGTGGGTGGAGCATGAAGATATGCATTTCAACAAGGTCCCAAGTGACACTGATGCCACTGACCCAGGGACCACATTGTGGGAACCACTGCACTGGACCACCCTGCTTCCCACATTGCATCAGGCACAAGTGTCTGAGATCCAAACCTCAGTGTCATGTGATATAGATATTCTTACATATTGTGAACACTGTTACTAAATGCACAAAAAGCCCAGTTAAGTCCAAGGTGGAGGAAAAGCTACTCCCTCTTCTCCCTTGAGAACGTTTGCACACACGAGCCTGAGACACTGCCCTAGAACTCAACCATCCGACATGATCCTTATACAGCCTTAGTTAGGTACCTGGGAGGAAAATGCTGTTCAACAGAAGAACTAAACAAAACTAAACGTTTTTCTCAGCATGTTTGCTTGCAGTAGGAAAGTCTCGGATTTGGTAGATGTGTTTCTTTTTGCCACTTATCTCTAAGATCATTAGCTCCATTTCCTCACCTACAAGATGGGATTCCCCATAGTAGCCACCTAGCAGGATTATAGTGAAGATTATCAGATGAGGTGCTGATGGGAGAGTGTTTCTATTAACAGCAAAGGGCTCTAAAGTCTTAGATAATGTTATGTTAGGGGCCAATACCCTGAGTGCTCATTTGTAAATATAGATAGGCTGATTTTTCTTTTACTTAGCAAAATAGTTCAAGAAACAGGACTTTCTTCCTGCCATCTGCTAAGATGAACAACAAACAGTAATAATCGTTGCAGACTACCCCAAAAATGATCAGGAGAAAAACCACCAGAGAACCAAAGTGCTCCCCTTCTCTATTTCAGGTTAAGAGGAACCTCTTAAAATGTGGCAACAGCATCCTGGGGGATTCGCCCATTCTCTGCTTAGTCTGTAGTTGAATATAGCTGTACCCTCCCAGCCCCTGTGCCCCAAATTTGAAATGCTACTGGAATAATCAGCCATTTACAAAAGCTATGAAACAGAAAACAAAATGAGACTCCCTACTCCCCAATCATGGAGAATTTTTTTCTTTTTTGAAACTTTTGCAAGTTTTAAACACTAAGATCAGTTCTGTTCCTGCTGTGTAAAAAGCAGCTCTTTTGTCCTTCACTCTTACTATATCACTGAAAAATGCATAGTGGCTGGGCAGCTGTGTGTCACAAATATAGAGCACGGGAAGTGCCTGACAAGATGTGGCTTTGTTCCTCGACTTCAGTGCGGAGCTTGCAAACTGACTTCTCTCTCTCTCTCTCTCTCTCTCTCTCTCTCTCTCTCTCTCTCTCTCACACACACACACACACACACACACACACACACACACCACACAGTCAGGGGCTCAGAAACTCTCCGTCTTGGTATCAATAAGTCATTCTTTACTGCATTTTTTAGCAGCTGGAGACTGTGTGAGAGAGCAAGCGTCTCTGTAAGGCTCTGAGACAGTCAATGGCTGTGGGTCCCTGTGATGTGCATGGTTCACACCCCAATGCCAGAATCTCTACACATGTGGTTTTGAAGTTCTCTTCCAGCTCCTCTCAATATGCCTCACTCAAATCTTATCGGGACAGCTTTCTCACCTTTCATTTAACAAACAAACAAATGAACTAAAAGACAATGAATGTGGGCCAGCCGAGTGGCACATTGGTTAAGAGCTGGCTTGGGACGCCAGCGGCCCCAGTTCGGATCTCACATATGAGGGCCAGTGACACTGTCCTCTGTAGCTAAGGTGGTGAAGAACAGCTCCACCTGGAGCTGGGCTGCTGTGAGTCCCCGGGATGGCATAGCTGCAGCCCCTGCTGCAGTGGACTGCCATAGGCTACAGTGAGTGGCCGGCAGCCAGCGTGAGAGGCCGGCAGCCGGAGTGAGCTGCCAATAGCCGCTGTGAGTGGCCATCCAGAGGCCGCTGACCGATTTGCCTCACCCGAGAAGAACGCAATGACGATACCAACATGAGCCAGTGAAGCAACGTCCTCCACAATTAGACTGAAGAACAAAAGGACAGCAACTTGTCTGTTCCCCTTCCCCAATTCCCCAATAAAAATCTTAAAAACAAATAAACAAAAAAACCCCTAAAAAAACCCAATGAATGTGTTGGTGTCCTTAATCTTTCTATCAGACAGGTAGTGCTATAGCCTCGACTCAACTCAGCACCTTTCAGAAGATGTCAGCATTTCTGAAGGGCTTTTAAAAAGAATTTTCTATTTTGTGAAGTAAGGTAATGGGAGATGTCATATAATCTGCAGGCCGATGAGCTACCTGAAGAGTTCACATGTTTGTTGTGCAAATGCTGTGGGACTCAATAACTACATTCAAGTCACATTTCGCTCTGATGTCGCTGGTTCCACCACTCAGTTTCAGCTTGGTGACTACTATGTAATTTCAGGTTTCTTTATGGGAGGTCTCAGAATCCATAGAAAAACCCATCAATTTGAGCCACGCGGGGCTAAACCAAAGTGATGATGATGGTGAGTGATGATGGAGCAAGGATGCAAGAGCCAGTCTACAAGAGCCACTCCAAAACTTTACTCAGGTCTATTCTCTTCCCTTCTTTCTTTCAGGTGATTTATATTGACGTGTGTCCAGGGCCCACTAAGTCAGTCAAAGTTGAATTGAATTCATAAAGCCTTGGATTATTTTTAGAAAGTGCTTTTGTAGCAGAAGAAATTACCTAGCCTGGGGAGATGCCAGCTCACACTTAGCATCAGTCCTTAGATTTTCAGGGGAGATGCAATTTGTCACCTTGGAACTAGGCTTGGTGTGTCAGATTCAGCACTAATTTTCCCCAAACCATAAACAGTATGCCAGCTACAGTTAGAAGTCAGGATTACTGTGTTTTATTACCTGTACTATAAGCATAAAAAATGGATTTCAATTTTCTCTCCTGAATGTTGTATTATGATTTAAAGCAGCAGAAAAATCCTCTGTACATATTTTATATTCTGCCTATAGCGACTCCAGTGTGGAGTACTTAGGAACATAAAATAGAGATTTAGAATACCCTTTCTTTCTAGCATATTATTAATTTTTAAATAAGAAAAACTGCCATATTAGGTTCCTGGGGAATGACAGAGCTTAATTGTCCACCTTCTCTATCTCATTCACCATTCTCCTGCAACCACAAAGACAACAGCTTTTTAAGTGACGGCAGTGATAAGCAGAGAGGAGAGAAAAGGGAGACTTTTGGTACTTTTTAAAGGAGGGTCCTATCTATGATCTACCACATGCTGCTTAATGCTGGTGTTTCACGCCATAAGTATAGATTGAAACTATGAGCAATCACCAGGTGCTATAACCTAAAGTCCATCTGATTCCCAGACTCATGGGCATTAAGGAAAAGAAAGCAGGTATTGCTATTTCAACCAACTTCATCCAACCTAATGTATTCTTCAACTGAGTCATTTGTAACATTCGGAAAACTATTTGACTAAATTTCTGAAACAGAGAGAGCTGGATCTCAAGTTCTTTTTAGGAATACGGTATATTGCTTTAATGATCAATCCACATAATACGTTTAAATTAATTTAGCTACTACAAGATGTTAATTCCAAATTGCTACAGACCCACACGTGCACACTCTCACACTGACATTTACAACACAGAATAATTCTGTCTCATCATCTCATCAAAATGTGTAGTGTACTCACATATAAATTATGAGCATACTGTAGATAGGAAAAACTATGGCTTCTGGGTCAGAAATAAAAATCACGGGCCCCAGGAGTAGATGTGGTCCTTGGGTAGAATTGAATCTGTAAGTACATTCTGCCTGGTCTGTACAATGTTTTAAAAATTTGGAATTTTCATTTAAAAAAATCCAGATTTTTCTTCAGATAATTTGACAAGCTGGTCTTTCATTCCTGCAAAACCACAGGGGGCTGAAGCTGAATAGTGAGTCCCTATAGATAAGGGGTGGACTTGCCATCTCGCCCCAGTTCCCAACACTCCCTGTTAACCATCTTAGAACTTCCTGCTCCATTTATGCTTAATATCTAGCAGGCCTGGGCCTACGTTTGAGGCACCTTTCCTAGGTAGACTTACTTTATGTGTCCCCAAATGTTATGAGTTGAACTGCGTCCTCCCCAAATTCACATGTTGAAGTCCTGACCTCCAGTACCTCAGAATGGGACCTTATTTGGAGACAGGGTCTTCACAGACGTGATCAAGTTAAAACAGGCCATTATAGTGGGTCCTAATCTAATGATTGCTGTCCTTATAAGAAGGGCAAAATTGGATACAGAGACACACACAGAGGGAAAAGTGAAGATGAAGGAAGATATCAGGGCGACACATTTACAAGCCAGGGACCAACAAAGTGCCAGCAAACCACCAGAAACTAGGGGAGAGGCATGGAACATTTTCCTTCACAGCCGTCAGAGGGAACCAACCCTGCCAACAGTTTGATCTCAAACTTTCAGCCTCTAGAACGGGGAGACTATATGTTTTTGTTATGTAAGCCCCTCAGTCTGTGGTATTTGTTATGGTAACCCTAGAAAAACTAATACTCCAAGTAGTTTAAATTAAGTATCTTCCTTTGAGCACCAGGAAGAATAATAAGTGAGTGGCTTCCATCACTAGCTATGTCTTATCTAGAAAAAGGACATCACAAGGAGAAACATTCTGCCTCAAACCAAGCAGCCAGGCTTCCAAGAGCTTCAAGAGCCTCCCCATAGAGATGTTTCCAAATATAAGTGGGGACCTATGCGTCCTTCAGCTCAGGTGGGTGCTGAAAAACTTCTGGTCAACCGGGACTACAAAAGAGGTGACAGTTTGCCCCTGAGTGGGAGGGTGACATTTTAATGGTGAAGAGATAATTTAGAGGAACAAGTAGTCATATGTCAGGGAGGCAGAGTGCCCGAAACCTCATTTACTCCTGAGCTTAATTTAGATTACATACTCCTACATATATACTGCAAGGCACCTTCTGTTTTATTTTTCTTTCAGGGCCTTTTCTCCCTCTGTCTGATCTAAACATTACAGAGGGTATTGGAGAGGACCGAGGGAGAGGGTCTCAGTTGGAGAGGACTGGCCCCAAGAGGGGGCCTAAGTGCACAGGCTGAGGGACCAGGAATAGGTCATGTTTCAGAGTCTAGTTCCTTTCTTTTAAAGAAGTAGTCCTGGTGACTTACAGAACCATTCACTTTTTAAAGAGTGTTCTGGAAACAAAAGCATTACTTCTTTAAGCATCCCACATCTCTTTAGCCCTGAAAACCCCCATTCCCAGTGGTCCTGAGAGCCATGCTCTGGGGAAGGGGTTTCACTTCTTCAACAGTCAATGTCCTGAGCTGGACAAGACGAGCCAGAAGGTGCTGCCCTGGGAGATAAGCGGTCACTCTGACAGGCCATCCTAACTACAAACATCGAGAATCATAGCTCTATGTCTAAGTTTGTAAATGATGATTTATTTATTTTTTTTTGGGGGGGGGAGTGGTAAATTGGGTTTCAAATAAATAAAATGGAATCATGTGGATTCAATATGGTTTTGGGGAAAACGAAAGGCTTGGTAAATCAAGTGAACTAGAAATGGATCTGATGGTTCAGATCACAGTTGGGCTGACCACTTCCTGGGGCTCAGGTTGAAGGGCCCTGAGAAGACACCCAGAGAAAAATCAGCACGGTCTTGCATTTGGGAGGTGGAGGTCTGGTAGGATGACGAACTGTCCTGAGGTCTCCACATTTCCACTGACTAGAGGTCACTGTAGTGAAAATACCTGCTCACATAGCCCTGAGAAGGGATCCTCAGACCTGTGGACTCTAAGCTTTTTTTTTTTTTTTTTGAGGGCAGTGTCACTGGCCTTCATAAGTGGGACCCGAACCGGGGCCGCTGGCCTCCCAAGCCAGCGCTTAACCACTGAGCCACTCGGCCGGCCCTTGAGAACTCCATTAACACAAATTTAAGCAAATACGACTACAGGTGCCATTTCTTTATCTACAAGTTATATAAAAGTACTACTGCATTAATATGCCATGCACATTATAACAAGGGCACAATCAACTTAAAAAGAATGATATAAAATAAAATAGAAGTTCTACGATTTTCGTTTCCCCATCCCTGAGTAGGTGGCCTTCTTTGTCCCTTGGTTCTCTGCACTTATCCTGAAGTCTGCACAGTAATCTCCATTTATCTGTGGGGGATATATTCCAAGACCCCCCATGGATGCTGGAAACTGTGGATAATCCTATCCTGTATATACTATGTTTTTTTCCTATACACACATAACTATGATAAAGTTTAATTTATAAATTAGGCACAGTAAGAGATGAACAACAAAAGCTAATGATAAAACAGTACAATTATAACAATGTAATATAATAAACTTATGTGAATGTGACCTCTCTCTTAAAATATCTTGTGCTGTACTCACCTTTTTACCTAAAGGAAACACTTATGGCTTCCCTTTGGCATATCTAAATTGCCGGCATCACTACTCTTGTGCTTTGAGGCCATGAGTAAGTAAAGCAAGGGTGACTTGAACACAAGCACTGCGATACTTCAATAGTCAATCTGATAACTGAGACGGCCACTAAGTGACTAATGGATGAGTGGTGTATACAGCATGGATGCACCAGACAAAGGGATGATTCATGGCCCACGCAGGACAGAGCAGGACAGCCTGAGATTTCACCATGGTAGGTACTTGGCCGGGCACACAGTTTGAACACTTATGAATTATTTCTGGAATTTTCTATTTAATGTTTTCTCACCATGATTGACCATGGGTAATTGAAACTGCAGAAAGCAAAATGGCAGATAAAGGAAGGGACC
Source organism: Aselliscus stoliczkanus (assembly GCA_033961575.1). Taxonomy (NCBI): domain Eukaryota; kingdom Metazoa; phylum Chordata; class Mammalia; order Chiroptera; family Hipposideridae; genus Aselliscus; species Aselliscus stoliczkanus. Next base: position 16,999,757 of record CM066730.1, on the reverse strand, counting down.
TTTATACACAGGAAGCAGAGCAATATTCATCCATCGATCACATTCACTTCTCAAATGGTGGCTGATTGAAATAGTTATTTATTATCGAAACATCCAGATGGCTTGTGGACTGAAGTTTAGGAGAGGCTGCCCAATAGTATCAATGAGAAAAACATTTTTGGAAGAACAATATTTACGTGTTCTTATATAGAAACTCTCCCTTAAAGCTTCACATCCTTTTAGTTAATGTTTCTGCTCCCCAATTCCAATTTGGAATTACTCTTGGAGTGCTGAATTTTTTTAAGGCCATTAAAACTGTCAAGCTACAATTATATTTTAAACCTTGCTTATTCCATGAGGACTACAGACTTGACCACATGCTTTTCAAAGAATTTAAGATTTCCAGCACATTTTTGGTACTTTGAAGAGCCAAAGAATGCCACAGCCTCATAACTTCAGAAATGCAAACTTTACAATAGATTCCTACATACTTTTAGTTACTTTTTACAATAATGAAGCTCACATTTTGCATGTAGCGATCAGATGACCTAATCTAATCCCCCTGGATTAGGAAAGAAAGGCCCAGGGGGGCAAATGACTACTTAGGAAAGAGCAGAACCAGAGCTAGAGCCCAGGGTCCTGACCGCAGATTACTTCTCTCCACCACTGTCACCTTCTGGTTCTCAGATTTCCCCTTGATCTGCTCCAGCTTCAGGATAAATGAGTGGCTGGAAGCACGGAGCTAGGTTCTTATTCTAAAGGGTATAGTCCTTCAAACCCCTTGAATGTGAATCAGTGGCTACATTACTGCAGAAAAGACCCCGAGGTGCAGATTGGGCCTATCCACTTGATTTTCTGAACTCTGTACAATTGTGTCCACCTGCTACACCCTCCTGATGTCATCTCCTTGAGGCCTGGCTCCTGTTCTCTGGCTAGAGATGCCAAGGATCTTGCTATAAGGAAATAAACACCCTATAAGAAAGAGTGCCAAGACTCAGAACAAGGATGTAGGCCAGCTCGACACCTTGAATATGCCCAACACTCTCCTCTCTACTCCTGTCCTTCTCTCCCTAGTCAGTGTGTCTCCTTCTAATGACCAGGGGTAAGAAAAGATGTGTACTATGGTAAACCTTCAGTGGATTTCATGAATTCTAAGCAGTATTGAAGTATTGCTAGAAAAGGAGGGGCTGGGAAAAGGTTGATTTACAAGGATAAAGTTTCAAATGTAGAAAACTTTTTCCAGAGCATGTATTCTGTATGTCTCCTCCCACCACTGAGTTTTGTCACCACTACTGCCAGTCAGTCATGGTGGTGGTGTGTGGATATGGATTCAGCATGAGAAGCTGGGGGCTGTCTCTATTTTTGGGAATATGTCCTGGGACAACAATGGCCTTTTTGACTTGGTCAGTTACCTCCAGGTGGAATGGTTCTACAGTGGACAAGCAGAATGGCCAGCTACATATATCTGTACTAGCTGTTTTTTATATCTCCCATCTTTCTCTGTCTCTCCATAGGAAATACCACTGTGGGCATCCAGATGTGCTGGCATCTCACATCTGCAGAAGTCTTCCATTTTCCCCACATACCTGGAGCTCTGCTTGCAATGTAGCAAAGCTGGGGAAATGGGAAGTGAGGGCAGAGAAATACAATAAAGGATGCCCTCACTTGGGGGTGGTGGTGGGTGGAGCTGAACTTTGTGTGAGAAGAGGGGCTGGGGTCAAGGATCAGCTTCTCTTTTTCCTAGTCCCCTACCACTCCCAAACCACCCTATTTATATTGGTGTAAAATTAAACAAGCTGGTCAGGAAGGAGCCCAGGACTATATCCACCCACCTCACCTATGTTCAGAGAGACCTGGCTATCTATAGCCTAGGGGAAGCCAGGATCATTCTCCAAAGACCCTAAAGCATGCATGTTAAGAGGGATGAAGCTTTGAGTAGCTGTAGAAGGAAGAGAGCGAGAGCCGTGGGTGAGAGTTGCATGGACAGAGAGTTCCGTTCAATAGAAGGAAGAATGTTTAACAGTCAGATTATCCAACAATGGGACAGGATCTCCAGAGTGCTGGGAGTGACTGTCACTGAGGTATTAAGAGCCATCTCTGGAAGACCACAGAGTGTGGACACGTACCCGTTCACTGACAGAGAGAGGGGTGGAGGAAGAGGGAGAGAGGCAGGTGGTTAGATATTTCCTCTCTGTGACTAAAGAACACATCATGCAAGGACAAATCATCCATCAGTGTTGACCATTTTACACAGCCCTGAACCATTCAAACATCCTCCTCCAGGAGGAAACCAAGTTAATTAGGAGAAAGAAGCTACCTTAAGTAACAAAATAAGCCAGGTGGGAGGGGGGAATGCCAGCGTACCGTTGATGACATCTATACCTCCATAACCTCTTTAGGCACAGTGTTCTCACTTGTACTTGTCAAGATGCTAAGGAAAGCTACTCGATGGGTTTGTTGGGAGAAGAAATAATGAAATAACAACAGATAGATGAATATTTACTATGGGCCAGGGACTGTTTCAAATGCTTTCCTTATATTAATTCCTGCAACTCCTCGTTTTACAAATGCAGAAACATAGCCAAACAGAATGTGAGTCACTCAAGGCTATACAGCTAGGAAGAGGGGGAGTAAAATGACCTGGGAGACATCTACACATTGCACCCAAACACTTAACAGTGCTTGGGACAAAGTAACTATATTATTATAGAGAGGTAGAGCAACATGGTGGTCAAGAGGGGGCGCTCTGGAGCAAGTCTGTGTAAGGTACACAGGTAATTCAAGTTCTCTACGCCAGTGTTCTTATCTGTCAAGTCCACACAAAATGCCCATTTCATAGGGAGGCTCAAAGGTTAAGTGATTAAATGCATGTAAAACGTTTAGAAAAATGCCTGGCAAATATAGGTGCTCCACAAATGTTAGCTGATGCTATATAAACACGCCCTAGATTACAAATACGCAAATAGGTATTTAGTATATTAATATAACATACTCCACACATATATCTGTAATATCCATACATAAAGAGCAATCCCTCAAGAAGAGTCTCAGTTTAGTAGTGATGCATCATTAACAACCACTGATCTCTTCTGGTAGTATAGTATAGCAAAAAGTGCATTTTTTTTCACTGCTCTGTGCTTAACCAAACCACAACTCCAATATATAGGCCCTTAATTCTATTGGATGGCCGTGATTTTTTCTACAGGTGGTTCTTCCTAGAAATCGGGCTTTCAGGTTCTCCATGAACCTCCAATCAAGTGAAATTTCCCAGATTTGGATGAGTGAAGGGGAAGAGACTATAGAAGCAACCCTGGAAAAAAAATGGAATGCTTTCCACTAACTTTTTCTGTAAGATAAGCTCTTTAAGAGACACCCAGGACTGATCTGGGAATGGAGACTGAATTCTTCTACCAACACCTGTAGAGCTGGTGGTTTGGTGGTCTTACCTGGTGAGCTTGGTGCCAATCTGCTGCCTCAGCTCCAGTCTCTCTTCATCTGTCTGCCTGGGAAGGATGTTCTTTTCTTCTAGCTCTCGCTTGGAGGGCCTGTTGCTGAGTTTGATGGCTAAGGAGTCCTTCCTGCACACTTTCATGGCCAGGGAGCCTGCAGGAGGGAGAAACGAGATAATAAAAAACTAAAGTCAGGTAAATGGGATCTGTTTGTGATGGAAGTGAGGTCATTGAAATAGGTAATATTCTGAGATTGTTTTTCCTTTTCAACATAAGAAGTTCTGAGCAGCTAGCCAGGGCAGGGCTTCCTTCCATCTGGATTGCATCCATGGTTCTCAACCAGGGGTGATCTTGACCCCCAGGGAACACTCGGCAAAGTCTAGAGATATTTTTGGTTGTCAAAACTGGGGTGTGGTGGGGGAAAGGGTGTTCTTGGCATCTAGTGGGCAGAGGTCAAGGATGCTATTAAATATCTCACAATGTACAGGACAGCCCCCCCCCTCCACTCCGCCACACACACAAAGAATTATCTGGTCTAAAATGTCAATAGTGCTGAGGCTGAGTAAACCTGGTATAAAATATTCAATTATCTGGGCAGGAAATGGTGCTCAGGGGGCTGAACAGCTGCTCCTTTCCACTCATGGAGGATTTGGGCCTGTGGCTGCCCACCCCGCCTCTGGCTCTCTTCTTGATGTTATTTTGATCATTTCATTGCTCATCAGGACTCCTACCAAGTGGGAGGAAGAGAGTAGGAAGTAGGAAGTCTGGGGGATCCCTCTGGGTTTTATTTAGTAGTATCAGTCGTCTTTCTTTCTCCATTGGTTTTAGGACACAGGCTTTGGAATGAGATACAGCTGGTATCAAACCTCAGTACTGCTTCTGGAAAAGTCACTTACCTCTCCCCTTCCTTCCCTTCTCTGTGAAATGGAACTTGGTGTTGTAAGATGTAGAGAAAGAAGCAAGTAAGATCTTAGCATGTTGTCTGGCACATAGTCAGTGAAAGACTGCTATTACATAAATTATCAAAAAATTGACCAGATATTAGTCTCTAATCACTTAATTAAAATTTATTTATTATTCATGGCCAAAGTGACATACCTTGAACTTTGCTTGCTTTATTTCTTCTCTTGTCTCTTAGCACATTTAAAGGCCTTAAATAAGAAATTTAAATTCAGACCTTCTAAGTTATTGAGGTCTGCTCAGAATGAATTTGTCGCATACACAATTGTGAATATGTATGAGTATGATGTAGACTGGAACTGAATTTTAGGGTCCCTGTCCCTTTCCTAAGGGAAGCAATCAAGGAAAGCCATTTAGGAAGTAGCAGGTGGTAGAATGATGGGGCAATTTTTAGAGCTATGAGGGTATTTAGAGGATGTTTACACTTTAATTTTACTAATGAAGAAAATTGAGCTACCTTGTGACTGAGGGCCAGTTGATATTGGATCCTGGATTAGAACCAGAGCATTGGCAGCCCCATCAGCACTCTTGCCATAAGCCACGCCCCCCCGCCCCCCCCTCCCGCCTCCATGAAGAGTTTGGACGCACTGGTATACAACGAGCTATCATCGTCCTCGTCCTCTTCCTCCTCCTCTTCTCTTGTGTATAGGCAAGAAGAGTCTTCGTAGTCTGATTCATGAGGCACATTTTCTTTATTGTCATCACATTCAATCACAACAGTTGGCACTTGTCTTATTTCCGGAAGGCCCAGAGGTCCTGCTTTTGTGACACCGTCACCCGAGTGCAAACCAGAGCTGTGGTAAGAAGTGGAACAGGGGACCCGCTGCTCAGAGCTGTTTAAAGAGAAGGAGGAAAGATGACAATTATTCTGGCTAATATGTCATATAAACGCATCAGAACATTTTTAATACTCAATTGTCTAGTTCTAAGAGACAAAGAGTCTCCAGGGCAGTTGAGGTGTCATTTCTCATCTTACAGCCACACATTTTAGGACAGCAGAGTTTTTTGATGGTGGTAGCAGTGTGGAATACGAAATTCCCTGTGGATGGATGTTGATGCTAGCGCAGGATTGTGAACGTACTTAATGCCACTGAACTGTGTACTTCAAAATGGTTAAAATGGTAATTTTTTTGTCCTGTGTCTTTACCAAAATTTTAAAAAATAAAAACACAAAATTACAAAAAATGAATTTTCACTCCACAAATATTTCTGGTTAAGATCCATATCTCCAAGTGTCAAAGGAAAGTGTATTTGACATCCACGCATCTCCTGGGAGAAGTAAAAGGATAATTTGATGGTGTAGCTAGAGATCCAGGAAAGAAAAGATAACGTATGGGGTTCTAGCTTTCAAAGCTATATACAGTATGACTGACAGGGACTGAGTGTGGTACAGACTGTTTGAAATGTCATGGATGGAGACCCAAGGAAAGAGATGAGGTGGGACATAAGGCTGGGGACCCATATGTGAACATCAGTATGGACATGTTCAAGGATGACAGAGAAAGTGTTCTCCCAAGGATGGTACCAGACCCTCAGCAGCCACAGGTAATGACAGTCTGGTTTTCTGTAGGTCAGTTTTCCAGGAAGCAATGATGATGATATCCTTGGTTTCACCTCTTAAGTTGACCCAACTCAGGTAAAATATATTTTTTAATTAAAAATGATTTACTCCATAAATAAAAGCCATATAAGTTCATTGTAGGAAAATTAGGAAATGCAGGACATCAAAAATAAAGAAAAACAAAAGTTATTTTATTAATAGAGTCTATCCTAGGCTCCAAGATCAATTTAGAATCCTTTCTTATGACAGTCTTTGAATGAAGTCCAGCAAGAATAATGGGCCAGAAACACAGTTAAATTTTTATAATTCTTTTTCAGGTTAACTGGAAGTTGAATTTATATCTTTCATTTATGGAATTTCTAAACATAGCAAACTCAGTGCATTTCCCATCCAAAAGTATTTGACATTCATAAAATAATGGAGTGTGTGGTTATACTATATATCAATAAATTTTACATTAGAATATTTATCCAAAAGAAAACTTACTCATGACATATGAATGCATGATAGTATCCTCTGAAACTTTCAATTATGCTTTAAATTATTGCTATTCTAATTTAAATTCAATTAACTTTCTTCCTTCTATTGTTCCAAAGGGTTGTTTTGCTCTTTGTATTTTTCACATAATTCTTCAGTAACACAACTGGAAAATCTAGTTAACACATTATGAGCTATGATTTTCAAGGCAATTAATTCAATCAACTTGAAAAAAAAACTCTACTCTTCAACTAAGGAGTAAGATTAAATCGGTATTTACAAAAATATAACATCTTATTAGGCATTAGTAGTTTTAGGGGCCCATTTCCCACTGAGTTTAATACAAATGGCAGTGAGAGCAGGACGGGGGAGTGCATGATAGATGATGGTCTCTGGGGTGACAAATACAAGGTGACTGACTGGGAAGTTACTGCCCCACCTCGCAAGGCAACCCTTCCACCAGGTAACAACACGTACTGTGTTCCAGCTCTGCCTAGATTTCTATATTGGGTATTAAAGGAGGTAAGGATGGAAGAGGCAAAAATGTAATTCCATGGCTTGTTTTGCTCTATCCCTGCCTTCTCCTCTCCCTCATTTATAGATTAATTAACAATGGTTCCTACAAAGGCAAAGAGCTGAGACTCTTAGGTATGAGGAATGAAAAGTAGCCAATAGATATTTGTGTCTGGTAGGAAAAATTTTTGGAGAGGAAAAAAAAAGTTTGAAACTATAAAGTTCCTTAAGGTAGAGGGCTCCAGACTAGCTCAAGAGGATGGTGAAAGGAGAAATATTATGCAAAGGAAGATTAAAAAACTTACAGGCAGTCTTTGATAAACAGAGGCTGGTTTCTCCTCCAAGACACATGGGAAGCGTGAGACCTTGAGTAGAAGGGGATTATAAGGCTGATCCCCCAGCTGTTTAGGCAGGTACTTGAGATCATGCTACCAGCCTTGTAAAATAGGGACCAGCCATGGTGATCAGTGACTGCCTATTGGGGGTGATATAGAAACAGCTGGAGACCCCACCTGGCCAATCAGGTTATCATCCTGAAGTATGAATCTAGCAAGCGATAGCATGTCTAATTTTCTGTAAGGATGATGGTGTTTTCAAGAAAACTAGGTGAATCCACCAAAAAGGGTTTAAAATATTCTAAAAATTAATAAGTGTCCACTGACTGCCAACTCTGTCAGGAAAGGTGATGAGAGGAAGAAAGATAAACATCCATATGATCCCATCCATCTGGGAAATCTGGAGAAGCACAGGAGAGCAAGAAAAGACAAATGAGAGTGAAGAGTTAGCTGAGGAGGTTGGGAAAGTTATTATGGGACCTCTCAGTGTAAAGAATCAAAATATAAATTCGAGTCCAAGTTTTACCACTTACTATCTTTTGACATTCATCAAATTATTTAACCTCTCTGAGCCTCAGCGTACTTGACTGCACATTTGGGTAAACCACACCTTTTTTGTAGGGCTGGTGCATGTGAAGTGTTCCACTGGCCATGACCTCAAGTGAGACCCTCACTTGTTATTTATAGAACTGGCCTTCCAAGTGGTTTGAAAACACTCAGTTGTCAGAGCAACTTTCTGAAACTCAGATCTAGTCATCTCCCCCATTAGAACTCTGAATGTCTTCCCCATCTGCAAAACCAGTGCTCCAGCAGTGACACAAATGGAAAATCCAGTTAACACATCACGAGCTACACTATTCGAAGCAAAGAACTAAATCAACTGAAATGTAGCACCTTATTATATTTGGCCTCCACCCCGATGGTTGTGGGCAGGAAGGGGAAAACCCAGCTGCACATCAGTCTTAGTAAAGCTGGTTTTATATAGTGGATTTGTCACTTAGAAGATCTGCTCTACATGAAAGGTTTCATTGCTAAAGAAAAGTGAAAACCATTAGCCTAGACAGTCATTTAAACACACCATGACAGGCAATGATTTGCGCAATCTGACCCATATCTTGAACCCAGCCTCTGTCCCCACATAACTCACCCCTTGATCATTCATTGCACACACTAGGCCTGCAATGGGATCCCACCCCACCTTCACCTTGTGAGTTTCCATTTATCTTTTAATAATTGTCTCAGGGAACACATTGCCTATGTTCTTGGGAGAGTCCACAATTGTGAAAACTGTGCCATGTATTGATTCATTTAGGTCTGACAACAACCCTATTAGAAGATACCACCTTGATGCCACCATTTTAGAGAAGAAAAATGAGGCACATGACCAACATCACAGCCAGAGGGGTGCAGGCATTATTCAACACAGGCAGTAGGACTACAGACCTTGATCTCTCACGGATGTCAATACAACACTGCTGTGCAAAAGCAGCAGTCCTGCAATGGCTCCAGACCTTACTTTTCTAGAACCTTCTCTTCTCTCCACCACCACTCAGTTTACTCTTTACTGCTGTCAAAAAGGTCTGATCATTTGGTTCTTGCAAGTAAGATCATTGAAAGGTCTCAGTGTAAACTGGATAAATTCTACCCTCTTTGGCATGGAGTGCAGGGCACCTCACGATCTGGTCTCACAATTTCTTTCAATCTCATTTATTATCATTCTTTACTGTATGACCAGTGTTTCAACCACAGCAGGCCACTGGCCATTTCTCAAGTACACTATGAAATTTCCTGCCATCGTACCGCCTCAGAGTTATCCCCTCAGAATTTGGCCTGAAGCATTCTACTCACCCTTCAAAGATAGCTCAAATACCATTTCTTTTGAGCAGGCTTTTTTTGAGTTTTCCAGTGGAAATGAGCTCCTTCTCTATGCTTCCACAGTCTCTGTTCTCACCTCTGTTCCAGCACCTGTCACATTATGTTATGTGTCTAAGCATTTACCCCGTCCCCCCATTGACTGTAAACCTCTCAAAGACAAGAGCTGATTATTAATTATCTTTGTATCCCAGTTCTATTTTTGTGAATGGTTTTGGAACTGATGGAAAAATCAACTCAATATTTGACCTGATGTCTCTCGGAATCAGTGTAGGTCATATTACATTTCCCATCATTTCATTCACTAAAACAGTGATCCCTGACCCTTAGAGTCTTGCTGTTGTAGGGAAAGTATCCTTGTGAAAAAAGAATTAGATTTTGGAAATAATGACGTAGAGTTTTTTATGAAGAAGAAAATCCAAAGAGATAAGGCACAGAGATCTATGCAAGGAAGGATGGCATAGGACCTATGTGAGCTGTGTGAGCACAGAATATATAACAGAGAGAATGCTTACGGTTATTACATTTTCCAATTCTACACTCACAGGCTGTCAGGCCACTTCAGGTAAAACTGTCCAGACTTAGGCTGCTTTGTAAGGTGAAGTAGAAAAGAACTACAAGAGTTCTTTTTATATAACATTCTATAATGAATTTAAATAAACACCAAAGACCTTAAATGATTCTACAGGGGGCACAATGATGAGATTCTGCTCCCTGTCTAGGTAGCTCCAAAGGATGCCATTTCCCGAAAAATTAAAGGGATGAGTGTGCAAAACCTAAGAGCATTCCATCACTTTCACAAGATGTTGGACAGTTGCACCATTTTGGAAAATTTCCATTGTATTCATTATACCAGGGTGCTCCACAGCACAGAATGAAGGAGCAAGACATGTTTCAAAACAGCTACAATAGCTGATACACATGGTCCTTTATGGGTCCTAAAAAAGTGCTTTGTAAAATATTCTTTATCTCATTTAATCTCCATGAAAACTTGCGAAGTTAGAAAGGGTATTATTATTTTTATGGGTGAGGACATTCAGTGTCTGAGAAAATAAGTGAACTGACCACAGCAAGGATATGACCTTGTCTTCTTATTCTTGGGCCTGTGCTCTTTCCATTAACCATACTCTTCTCCCAGAGAACCCTCCTCATATTTTCATGTTAATGGACATGCTGACTATGAAATGCAATTTCCACCATAAATTCAAAAAAACATGGAATAAACATCTGTATAATGGAAAGCAAGGGGAACAGATGGTCACAGAACCCATCTCCTCTATTGCTATAAATTTTTTTTTTTTTTTTGAGGCCAGTGTCCCTGGCCCTCACATGTGGGACCCGAACCAGGGCCGCTGGCTTCCCAAGCCAGAGCTTAACCACTGCACCACTTGGCCGGCCCTTTTGCTATAAATTTTGATGTGAGGAGCCCCGAGATGAGAGGCTATTACGGAATAGAGAGGCAGGTTTGAATTCTAGACTCGAGTAGCAGAACAGTTTTAGTGTGGGTAGCACATGGCTGGGGGTGAGTAGGGGTGCAGAGAGAATAGCATACAAGGAAAAGGAGAGGATAGTTACCAGGCTGGATATTTCAGCCTTGGAGAGTGGAGTGTCATCAATAAGAAGGAGGAAGGCAGTGTGTTTACTGTGGTCACATTAGTGCTGTATTTCCTTGAGGACAGAAAGGCATCAACATTATCTCCTCCTAGAAAGACAAATACCATCTGATCTCACTTATATGTGGAATCTGAAAAACTGAATGAACGAGCAAAGTAAACAGAACAGTCTCAGAGATGTAGAGGAAAAAATGATGATTGCTAGCTGGGCGGCGGGTGGGGATAAGGGAGAAGGGGAAGGGATTAGACAGCATAAATAGGTAACTACAATATTGCCACAGGGTTATGAAAGACAGTTCGAGGAATTAATAATGATGTAAATATTTTGTGGGGTGTCAGATGGTCACATGTCTTGTTGGGGAGACCACTTCACGGATGGAGTAGAGGCTTGATCACTGCACTGTACACCTGAAGCTGATGTTGTATACTATTGTATGCCAACTGTAATTGAATATATATATATTCATGGGATGTGGAAGGAGTCAAAGGAATTGTAATAGATATGTATAATATGAGGAGGGAGTGGGGTGGCGAATTGGGGGAGTGAAGTTGTAAAACAATAAAAAAAATAAAAAATAAACTAAAAAAAAACCTCCCAAAAAATACATTATCTCCTCCTAGTCCCCTGCTTTATCTTTCTTCAATGCCCTGTCCCCACTTTACAGTATATAACATATTCATTGATTTATCACATGTCACTTTCACTAAAAGGTAAGCTCGCCTTGGTTTGTCCTAGATGTTTCAATCAGAGGATGGAAAACCTGAATATCTTCCTCATGGAGGAAAAAAAAAAAAAAGAACAGAGGAGAATAAAAGAAGTTTACCTAAAACAGGAGGCCTGTTACTTAAAAGAGGCCCACTAAAGATAGAAAGATTCAGAAAGCTTGAGAGTAAAATGGCTGTTCTACTAAATTGGTAAAAAGCATGCATTTCAAATTCTCTTCTTCATTATGACCCCATGACATGTCAGGGAAATAAAAAGCTTTATTCTCTCCCTTTTGTCCTGTCTCCATCAAGAATAACATTTAATAGGTCTTCTGTTTGGAAAATTCACCTCTCTTCTCTGACTCTACTAAACCAAGTGGGTGACATATAGATTAAGACTACAATGACACCTCTTAGATCCCCATTGCATCTCCCCCCATTTTCGACAATTTAAATGGTCACGTGTTTCTAAGGAATCCCTAGACTTTCAAAATTAAGAGACTGCCTTACCTTACCTTTCAAGTTCATTACTGGTGAGGGAGAGGCAGCTTAGTTTTAATGATTCATAAAGACATGAATGCTGAGACATCTACAACATTTCAGGGTCATTATAACAGTTGGTCCCTTTGTTTTGTTTTTTTAAAAGATTTTATTGGTGGTGGGAAATCGGGGAAAGGAAACAGACAAGTTGCTGTCTTTTTGTTCTTCAGTCTAGTTGTGGAGGATGTCGCTTCACTGGCCCATGTTAGTATTACCATTGCTCTCTTCCCGGGAGAGGCAGTCGCTCGCTGGCCATTGGATGGCCGCTCACGGTGGCTCATGGCAGCTCATGCTGGCTGCCAGCCACTCATGGTAGCTCATGGCAGCCCACTGCAGCAGGGCCTGCAGCCTACGCCGTCGCAGGTGACTCACGGCAGCCCAGCTCCAGGTGGAGCTGTTGTTCACCATCTTAGCTGTAGAGGGTGCAGCGTCACTGGCCCTCATGTGGGATCCCAAATGGGGCCCTGCTGCTCAGAGCTAGCGTCCCAGGCCAATATTTTTTTTTTTTTAAAGATTTTTATTGGGGAATTGGGGGAGGGGAACAGCATTGGGAAGTTGGGGAAGGGGAACAGACAAGTTGCTGTTCTTTTGTTCTTCAGTCTAGTTGTGGAGGACGTTGCTTCACTGGCCCATGTTGGTATCGTCATTGTGCTGGACTTCCCAGCTGAGGCAGATCGGTCGCTGGCCTCTAGACAGCCGCTCACGGCAGCTATTGGCGGCTCACTACAGCTGTGGGCTCCTCACACCGGCTGCCGGCCACTCACTGTAGCCTATGGCAGCCCACTGCAGCAGGGGCTGCAGCTATGCCCTCCAGGAGACTAACAGCAGCCCAGCTCCATGTGGAGCTGTTGTTCACCATCTTATCTGTAGAGGGCAGTGTCACTGGCCCTCATAGGATCTGAACCTGGGCCACTGGCGTCCCAAGCCAGCTTTTAACCAACACGACTTGGCCGGCCCTCAGGCCAATGTACCACTCGGCCGCCCCAGTTAGTCCCTTTTTAAGGGAGCTTTCTAATCATTGCTTATCTGCATCATGTGGTAATCGGCAGAGGCACAGTAAGGCATGTGGCTCAAAAATGGGAATTACAGGTTATCCAACACCTTTGACACTCTGTGGGAAATCAGGGGTGGGTTTTGAAACTAAAAATCACTGTGTATTTTAAATCCTTAATCTTCATTGAAAATACATGGGAACCATTTCACCATCATTTCTAAAGAAGAATGTGTAATAAATAAAGGGATGTTGCTTTCCGGTATCTGATTTCAAATGTAACCACTGAACAGACATTAATCTCCTGAAAGGACAGAGAAAATTTATTATCTAAATTTATTATCAAATGTGACACTGAAAATGAAATCAAACTTCAAGAGGATTAGCTTTTGTAATTTAGTTTGTAAGAGTGATGAACAGTGTTTTCAGAGGGGAGAGTGAACAATCAGCTGTTTTCTTCTTGGAGATCAGAAATCTGTGAGAAATTATGCTACAAATTATAGTGCCTGAGGCTGAAAAATGACAGAAATAACCACTGAAATCCAAGAAAATAGTTAATCAGCTTCATTTTAGGAATGCAGGCACACATTGTGTTTTTTATCATGGCCTAGGATTAGCCTTCTGAGATAAGACTCAACATTAGAGTTTTTGTTTTTTTATTGGACTTGGGTCAGCAGGAAACTATGCCCTTCTATATATAGATGAGGGCACTGAGCTTCCCTGAGTTGAGAATGTGTTTTGAGCTTCTTTTTTTTTTCCCAGCAGTGGTAATGAATTTAAATTAATTCATTCACAACCCTTTCTGTCCTTGCAGGGACCAATGACCCGCATTTTTGAAATATTGTCTGGGTCTGAGATATGATGAATAAAATTGTAAGACATACAGAGTCTGACCAACAGCCTCCCCCCAACCCCCACTCCGCAGCATTCTCCATCTCTGATGGAGGAAACAAACAGTGGTGGCTTTTCCACATGACTTCATCCCGACACATTGGCAAACTTCCTAGGCCAGCTTGGCTGGATGACGGTGCCAGGAGGGCAGGATGTGGAATGAGGAGGCCTATGTTTGAGTCCCAGCTGGGCTGTTCAGTAGTTGTGCATTTTGGTCTTCGGTTCCTCATCAGTTCAATGGAGAAACCCACCTCATAGGCTCCTGCAGGATCAGAGGATAATGCTAGTTCTGTTGTGCTTTATATATGTCAATGTTGGTGGCTGCTGTTTTAATTAGCGATGTACTCAAACACTGGCAATTCATCATCAACCAGTCATTATGGATATTATTCACTAATTTATTAGAACACTTCCTTTAGGGTTTTTATATTTTGGGCCTGCAAAATCTTTCTGGACAATGGTTTCCAAAAAGATCAAAGAGTTAATATTTATGCATTGGGCAAGGCAGGATTTCTCTGATGTACACATAGGAATTCAGGCACAGGTTCTCTCTTTTTTGAAAATCCGCTTCCTTTTCAAATCCTCTTAAGACTTCAAAAGATGTTAATGGTTTGTCTAGTCTCACCTTAGCCTTCCTCTAACCAGCGTGCTCACCACCTTGCAGAGGAGAATCTGTCTTGCTCAGTGACAATACCTTGCACTGAAATCTCATCATGCCCCTTGGAATAGCAGTTAAACCACAAAACAATATCTATGGGTAGCTACTTACAGATGATAAATACATGCTTGGAAATCAAAGTACCAACTTAAGGTAAAAGGTTGATAAAACTCTGATCTCAAAGGGTAAGGGACAAATGTCTAACCAGAATTGCATGAGATTTTAAAGAGATGGTCATCAATATAAAACAAAGAATCTTTCCCTGGAAATCCATTTTATTTAAAAACGTGTGCCATTTGTATGATTATGAACAATATTCTGAACTTCAAATAAATGCCATTTCACATTGAAAATCACTTAGGTACTCAGAGTTTTTATTCTTGCTAGGGCGCCAATGCACCTCTGCTTATCATCATGGAATACTCTTATTAACATAGGCCAATGTGGTAACTGTCAGACTGTTAAGGCTAAAAGAAAGCCTGGGGATCATCTAGTTCAGGATCAAGAATTAGTCTTGAGAAATTCCTGTGACCCTTGAGGTCACATGATGAAAAGTAATTGTCATCATGACATGTATTCAAACTAGGATAATGAATGAATTGTGCTCTTTAAAAGGCCTAAAAATAATTATGGAATAACAGAATTGTAGAGATTGAAGGAACTTTGGGGGCTACTGATGTCAATTTCTTCTGTTCAATGCTGAAATTATTATTTCTTTCAATATTCTTGAAGGTAGTAATTTAATCCTCAGCTAATAGAACTGATCAACTGAATTAAAATGAGAAAGAAAAATTAATGACTGATTAGGATTTTAAGTCTGTATTCTGAGATTCATACCAACTAGATCATAGAAGCTCACAGCAGATATTAAAAATAAAAACTGCATAATATTTGAAATGATAAAATGCCACCTTCAAAAAAAGATATGAATCATCAGTGGAGAGAAAACAAATGAAAACAATTTAATTTGAGGAAAGTAACACACAAAAAAATGTCCAACAAGATTGGATCAAGCCTATTTGCAATATGTCTTTTAGGGGCAATGAAAATAAGTTTTGTGTGCTGAACAATTTTGCTTAATATTCACTGTCTTTTATTGGACACTTTCTGTTATGCCATCCAATAAGATGGCTGATTTGGATTAAGTCATTTGTTCCTCACAAACAACTCTAATGAGGTTGGTGATGTTATTATCATTCCTGTTTTACAGATGAAGAATCAAAGGCAAAAAGAAGTGGTACCTCTGTGATTGAAACACTGGCAGTGAGATTCTGGAACCCGTGCATGATGTGGGGGCTGCCTCTAGCTTGGCCACGCTCCATGCTGCTGAGGGCAGCCATGTGACCTTGGATAAACACGGAACTCCTTCAGTTTGCTTCAGCTGGTCCCTAGTCCTCTCCCTCTGCACCCCTCCCACCAAATCTGGTGAGCTGATGTTGTAACTATCTAACTACATGTTATTTTTTAGTGTCATGAAGCAGGGTTCAGGGGTAATGATTAAGAACTTTATACAAATTCGAACAGATTTAGAATAATCTTGGGAGAACACAAACAAGATGGTAAAGAGTCTAGAAGCCACCTCAGTAAATGATTATGTGAATTTAGGATGATTAGCATAGAAGAGGGAAGCCCTTAGATAAAGTCAATGGTAGCTATGTTCAAACATTCAAAAGCCTTTCACAGGAAAGGAAGGTTAGAAATAAGACTGGAGGGGTTATAATAAGTAAAACTTTTAGCTTAATATAAGAAAGAACTTTAATAATGAGACCTTCTCGATAATGGGGTGGGCTATCTTAGGACCTAGGGAGGTCCCCTTTCTTGCAGAGACAAAAGGGCACATAGATAGGAACACTGGAACGGGCAGTAAACTAGTTGCCTAGATGGTCCCTTATGTGTGTGTGTGTATATATATATTTGGCTTTAATGTGCTTTGGACCTCTAATATATAATCTCATTATTCTTAGGAAATATCTAGAAAAATAACTTAGCCTCACTGTATAAAATGAGTATAGAACTGAAGTACAGACAAGGCTGTGAAAAACTGAAGTATATGTCAGCTAAAACAAGACCACCAGTTAGGAAATGGAAGTGTGAGGAGACAGTAACGAAAGCAGAGAGGAAAAGTCAATGGCTAATCCTTAGAGAGAGGGACCAAGCCAGACACCTGCTAAGAGGCTTAGTGATTGCGAAGGAAACAAGAAACTGAAAACAGTTATCACAAAAGTGAATCTCAAGTCCAGAGAAACTGAGCTCCTTACACAGTGATCATAATTGAAACTTTGAGAAAAACTAGACAAACTTTTCTCTTTAGAAGATGATAAGGGATAAAATTAAGACAATGACTATATTGGTGACAAAAAAAAAAAAAATCACTGATGAAAAGGAAAGGAAGCAGCCTTCACCTGTAAGGTGAAGAAAAGGGTAAGAAAAGTTTTAAGAAAGAAAGAGTAACATTTAACATATTCGAAAGCTATAAGAAATCTAGGAAGCTGAGGAATACAAAAAAATAGTTGTGTTTTATAATTAAGAAGTAATTGGTGATATTTGAAAGGATTTTAGTAGCATGAGGACCTCACAACAAACTGTTAATTTTATTGGCAAGAAATGAAAGCAATGACTATCAATTATTTTTTAAGAAGTTTTGTAATAAAGATGAGTGAAAAATACTTATTGACTATGCTTATAAAGAATTGATGAAATCATTTTTTTAATTGAATTGTTTTGTTGTTGTTGTTGAGTTATATGAGTTCTTTATATATTTTCGGTATTAGCCCCTTATTGGAGGCCAAGAATGTCAATAAAGGAAATGCTAAAGCATATGCTACACTATAAACTAAATGAGAAAAAAAATCAAAGAGCTGTAGAAGGTATTAGCTAATGTTAAAGAAAAAAAAAATCAACCGTGTTAATTTAAAGATATTATTGGCTTTATTCCAAGATTCATGCATCAGGTAGCATTCCATCTAGTAAATAGAAAAATGTTTCTTGTCCAGATGGTCCCTTTTAATTGTAAGATTAATTTATTCAAATATATGGTCAAAAGTCAGACGTTCAAACTGTTTAATTCTTCATTCAATTTTCCTGTTACCTATACTATTTCATCAGGATCAGAGTGTAGGTCTGGGTTAATGTCCTACAGATGACATTCTTTGAGATCTCAGGGTCTTTGTGGGCAGGACGCCTAAGTGTTGAGTAATATTTCTTCCTTCTTACAGTGTTGTGTTGGGGGGAGGTCACTGGACATTGCCAGGAGAAGAGAGAAATAATTGCTTCCCTTTGTATTAAACTTGGTCAGAACAAGAACAGAATCATGATGACAGGCAACAGGAAGGATTTTTTGAAAGTAAAAGAAGTGTAACATCACTGGAGACAGTGGCAGTTCCCGCACTAAACCGACAGGTGGCCTGTGACCTTGGTCTGCTCCCAGATCCTTCCAGGACTCCTGGAAGACAGAGTGGATGCTCAGGAAAATTTCTCAATCTTTGGGAAGAAGGCCTTATTTTCTAGAGGGTGATCTGGTCAAAGTGATGTATGCATCAGTTCCCTGTGTCCTGGGTGGTCTCTCAGAACAACCCCTAACCTAGGTGAGAGGGGAGGCAGACAGAGGAGGCAACAAGAGCTGAGGGGTTGCCTTGGCTCAGCTGCCAGGATCATGCTGCCCTCCTGCCATCCTTACTTCCCATAATATCACAACATCTCCCCTCCTGCGTCCCCCACCACTGCCATTCCACATTTGTTCTTTTTGATTCATTTCGATAAAGAATCTGACCCAATTTAGGTCAACAGACCTATCCATGGGTTTACACTCAGCTGAAATATTCTACAAAGACACAGAAATTACTGCATCAAGGAACATTCTGTAAGTTGTTGGTTAGTACTTTCAACTGAACCTTTTAAAATGGTATGTTTTAACTGGAAATGCATTTAGCAAGATCCTCCTAATATACTGTCATGAGTATCTTTTTCAATTGATTAAAGCTCCTGAGAGATATAAAAACTGACGAGATATACAGGAGGTGCGGGGATAGGAAATTATGTTGACTGTTAGCTGTCTCTAGGAAAGCAGTTGTACGGGAGTAGAAAGAGCTCTGGATTTATGGCAGGAAGACCCAGGCTTCACGGGCCTTGACTTCCTCCCTAGAATAGTGCTTTCCAAAATGTCTGAGGGAAGGACTCTTTTTGTTGGTTGGTTAGTTTACTTATATATTTTAATTTTCAATCCATCACAAATAGAATCTTTTGTAAAATATAATAAGTATATAAAAATGAAACTCTTTTTCCTAATAAGATTCCACAGACATATAGTCCGTCAAATTGCTCTAAAAGTGTGTAAAGGCTTGCTCTCGGTTTCTGTACCTATTTGGTTGCAGATGGGCGATACGCAGTTTGTGGACCCCTCTTTGAGTAGCTGGCATTGGGGAACCCACATAGCTTTCCTTAGTTTCTCCACTTACTCAGTCTCCCCAGGAAGTATGAGGATTAAGATGATAACAAAGGTGTGTAATTGACTAAAAAGTGCCATCCAAATTTTAAATGACCATTGTCCTCATTAACAATAATAGTATATGAAAATGATGGCAAGGGGCCACATGCTTTTTATTTTTTTATTTTTTTAATGTGTCACAATCAAGTCAGAATTCCTAGTGATAGCAACTTCCCTTGGAGTGACCAATTTCCCAAACAGAATAGCTGGCTGAGAGGCGGGAAGGGAAAAAGCCATTGTCAGGAAATGAAAGCTCCCTACGGCATCCATCTTGCCCCTGGCTCTCTGCTTGTGATCAGGTAGGTCTCCCAGACTGCAAGTTGCTCATCCACAGGACCTAATTAACAGTGGTCACTAACCTGGAACAGGCATTCAAGGTCCCAGCTCAGACACACCCTTCACTCCAGATCACCACTTTCTTCTTGTCATGCCAGGAAACTAGGTCAAACAACATGCCTTGGAATCACAGTGGGGAACCTCAGCCATCTCTTGGGCACAAGAGGCGTGGTATCTGAACACACACACACACACACACACACACACACACACACACACACACACACACACACAGGAGAGCTAGGTAGAACCAGCCTGAGAGCTCTCCCTAAGGGGTAGGGACTCAGGATCTTTACAAAGGTCCTAAGGTCTGCCCTTAGGGTCCTCTCTGCAGATCTTCCAGCAATGCTATTGGAAGGAGATTCTGGTGATAGAGAGGGCTGCACCAGCAGTTGCTAAATATTAGAGGTTGATACACATCTAATCAGACTGCAGTGCTCCACTTCCTCCATCGGCCAGAACTGGGGTACACCTCCCCACCTTCCCATCCTTCTGGTTTTCCAACACTGCCCTGCCAGCTCTCATCTTTTCTTATTTTACATTCAAATGGCTTTTTTAAAATTTCATAAAAGTAATACCTATAAAATAAAATAAAAAATATGAAACAGAAAACAAAGTATTTTTCTCCTCATCTTCCTGCCCTAGGTGTAAATACTATTAGTGGTAATGTGTATATGCTTTCAAAAAATAATGTTAAGCCTTATAGAAATATAATACGAGAGTGCCAATATATATATATATATTTTTTTTTTAAAAGGAAAAACCTGTATTAAAATTGTAATACAATGAATGATGCTCACATTTATTTGACTAAAGCCATCTTTTGAGCGAATATTATACTACACATTGCTACCATAATTCAATTCAACTTCATAAAGTAATACATAGATAACACCTCTTAAAATGTGTACATGTTTTTGGCACCCCGATATGTGCTGACATATCTATGTTGCTTTTTCTTTTTTATAAATATGATTGTTCTAGTTTGTCAATTGACATTTTTTTCTTCCATACTTTCCTTGACATTCAGATTCTGGTCTGAGTTTACTTTCAAACCTTTTCCCCCTCAGTGAGGATGAGCCCTGCCCCACATTCCTCCATCGCGGTCAAATCCCCAACCCTGCTTCGACCCGCTCTCCAGCCAAACCCTCCCCTCCAGCCATCACTCCCCACCCCAATTACCTTTCCAGCCTCTGCATGGTCATGGCCAGCGTTTTGTTCAGCTCGTCTATCATCCTGCAGCCCGAGGGGTGCAGGGGGAGGGACCCCGTGGTGGAGGGGAGGTGCGGGCCGAGGCTGCCATACTGCAGCTGGTGCTGGATCTGGGACGGCAGGACCGTGTGGTGGTGCTGGGCCCCGCCCTGCTGGCCACTCTTCTGGGCTGCGTAGGATGCCAGGGCGAGGTCTGGCCCCCCTACAGGCATACAGATCATGACTTTCTTTGGAGGTAGCGGAGGCGACAGTTTCACTGGCAGACAAGGCAATTTCACAGGGGCGCCAGGATCTGCAGCAGAAAGAGGGGAGAGACAGATGTGAGTTTGGGGGGCACTGGAAGCAACTCAGAACACTGCACATGTCCACGTTGGGACACTGGCCATTGAGGGGCCCTGAGATAAAATGCACCCACTGAAGACGCAAGCAGAGTGAATGCTACTCAACAAGCACCCACCATCTCGTTTTCTGCCTAAAGTATGCTGGCTCCAAGGGCCCTTAGGGACTCAGGCATCAGTGGTGTCTGTCACACGGCTGTCAGGCTGGGGTTCACCAGCAGCAGGAATGGGGGATGGGTACAATGCACTCTTCAGCTCATGGAAGCCCACGGACCTTCAAAGAGACCTCGTCCAGGATGGGCCACAACGCCCACAATTTGGCCATTGTAATATGAACATATCCTTCCAGTTGGCACTTCCTAACAGGCATGAGACTAGGAGCTAGCCGTAGGTCCCAGTCCACTAACATACCTCTCCACAAGTGACTTTAACGCTGCCAACCTCCATTCCCTCACCTGTAACCTGGGACGATCAGCCCCCTGGGAAGAAGCTTTGTGAGGATTTGCCGTCACAGAGGGAGCTCAGGTACCTCATGTGGGGCGAGGTGTGAGCATAGTGGCTGGCCTGCCCACTCAGGTGGCATCTGCAGTGGGCTGTTCAAAACTGCTGTAGGGAGGCTCCCACAGGCACTCCGTGGGTCTGGTGGAACGGGCACACACCCAACCCACTGGTTCTATGACAGTGACACTGAAGCTTCTCAGATGTTTCAAATTAAGGGGAGCTTAGTGTCAGACCAGCTCTCAGGGTATCTTTGGGATGAAGTCTATAGTTCTCTGCTGTACCCCACATTCCTGGAAATTATCTAGCACTGGGCTGCAGGCTGCCTGAGAGAACAGGGCCAGGAAGGGTGGTGGGGGAGGGGTGTCCTGGCACGTATGTGAGGCGAATGAAGCATCTGGACCTCACACCTGGTGATCACGAAGGTGGGGAGGTAGGGGGGTAGGAGTGGGGGGTGGCTGGAGAGCACTGCAGGGTCCGACTCTTGGCCTTCAATTTTCCTCCAACTATGTGTCTGCTTTGAGTGTGGCCTTCTTCTAGTTTAACTGCCACAGTCCTGCTAAAATGACATTCCTAGAGCACAAATCTGATCGTGTTGCTCCCCAGTTTAAAACCTACCAATGGCCTAGGAATCCAGTCCACCTTCCTGACACATCAGTCCAGGCTGCCATGGTCTGTTTGCTGTTCTGTTCCCCTCAGGTCCACATGTCACTTCTATAAAGTCTGCTCTGGGTCTTCCCACTGGAAATAACCTCTCCCATCTTACTTCTGATCAGTCTCTGCCATGACATGTACTGCTTTTCTGCCGTGGATTCTACTTATTTGCTCACCCACAAATCCAGTCTCCATCCTCAGCCAAGTCCTGCCAGGCGGCCTTTAGCCCTCACATTCTCCATCAGGGCTGTTGCGATCTTCCCTGGCTCCCTACCATCAAGGATCACCTCTTCGAAGTCACAGAGAATCCTGGGGTGAGCACTCAAGGCCCCTCTTCCCTTTGGATCTGGCTTTTTTCTCACCTTTACCCACAGGCATCCAGCTTCATTCCTGAACTGCTGAGTCCCCCAAACTACCATATGTCTCCATACCCCTAGGCCTTTGTTACTTTCCCTTAATTTGCAATATTGTTTTGTCTTCGTAGTCAATTCCGACTCTCCCTTCAAAACCCAGCTCAAAAATGACCTCTCCTGAAAAGCTTTCCTTGATCATTACATCACTCCTTCCATGCTGCACCCATTGGACCTACTGTGGGCGCATGGTATGTCAGTGCTGACAATGTCAGCATGTCATCAGAGTTAACACTTCCACCAGGCTTATTACGTGCCAGTTTTCGAAGTGCTTTTCATGTCTAATCGATTTAATCCTCACCACAAGCCTGTGATGTGGACACCATTATTATCTCACTTTTACAGATGATGGCAATGGACTCCGAAGACACCCAAATGCGCTTCCTGTTTACGTAGTTGTTTCCTCTGGAGAGCAAGGACCGTGAATAATTTGTCATTATATTCTTAACATCTTGAACGGTGTCCAGCTCACACTGCAAGAGCCTGAAAATGCGTTGACAGAATGAGCTGAAGCGATGATGCTCTCTCTGGTGTGGGATGAATTCACACCTTACCAAGAAGGAAAGAGTCTAGGAGGTAGATATGAGCATAAAATAGATCACAGTTTTGGGATCATGCAGCTGTGGGCATACTGCCACCAAACTGCTGATCCTACAGCTGAGATATAGAAAAGCCTAATAAATCCAGGTGGCATGATAGGATTGCTCCCCAACACCAGCATCTGAACCAGTCATAACGACAAGGCTCCCTATGCTCTCCCCAAAAGCTCACTGGTTTGATGCCTCTCCCTCCCCCCATGCACAGGGCACACGGCAACCAGGTTCAGGAACAGAACGAGTGGTGCAAGTTCCAAAGTGACTGAGGTGCAGGAACTCAGCACCTTGCCCTGTTCCTGTTACTGAAGGGTGTGCTCCCATGGCTCTTGGAAGCTTTTGCACAAACCTAGCCAATGCAATGTATCTGGAAGTGTTAACGGTTTTCATCCAGGGACACGTAACCCATGTTTCTTTCATTTGTGGGTCTAGTTGTCTTTCTAAGGCAGGTCGGTGTTCATTCGCTTGGGCAGGAGAAGGTGGAGCCAGGAGGGTAGCATGGAACTGTCTGGCCAGGAAATGACAGTGATTACGTTGGGTTCCACCCATCTTAAGCTCTACCTTCCTGCACACTCTCCTCCACGGAACAACTTACTCAGTTTCATCAACGGAAAAACAGCCAAAAGTATGCCAGGAATTCCATCAACACAGACAAGGAAGAAATGACCCACGGGATCAAATTAGGGGACACTGAT
This sequence comes from Aselliscus stoliczkanus, assembly GCA_033961575.1. Lineage (NCBI taxonomy): Eukaryota > Metazoa > Chordata > Mammalia > Chiroptera > Hipposideridae > Aselliscus > Aselliscus stoliczkanus. The sequence continues at coordinate 16,975,994 of CM066730.1, read as the reverse complement.
ACTTTTATTGTCCCGGGACAGAGAGTCTGGAGCTATGGAGAATCTGCTCTTCCCCTCTCCTGCCTGCATCTTCCTGCTGGTTGTTTCATTATATATACACGGTCATAAATTAAATAGGGACAGAGAATGAAAGTGAATTATTTAAAACAATTGTGGCTCAGCAGATTTGCTAAAAAGAGAGGAAATTAAGAAAAGGGTTAAAATCAGGGGGATTTGTTGGCTTTTGGTACATTAGCCCTGCAGTCCCCATTTGTCTCCAGCATTGTGGATTACCTAGGAATGCCTGGACAGCTCAATCTTCAGAAACTTGGCAGTGCCTATTATACATCTTTATGACATTGTAATACCAAATCATTCCTTGTAACAGATCTGGGGTCATGATTTGGAGCCAGCTGTACGCGATCTGTCATTCTGAATTTCTGTCTATCTCTTTATTTTTCTGTCTCTCACAAGCTTCTGTGTTTCCTGCCCTGTTAACCATGACACCAGCCTGGGCTCTCATCTCTTCCTATTGTGTGGGTAACAGAGTTCCAGTCCTCCCATCCACCCCCACCCTGTACCAGACGTCTCCGTAAAGCACAGGTCATGTTTGAAGTCCCACAATGAATGGCTCCTTTCTTCAGTCAATGCTGCAAGTCCAAGTGCAACTCTCTGGGTCATCACTGTTAGCTCTCCCAGGCGTCTGCTACCCTACATCTCCCTGGCCTACTATGGCCTCTCCAGTTAGGCCAGTTTACACATTGGGTTTTCCAAGAACCATGCTCATTCCCTCTTCAGGGCCTTTGTGGTCCTCACTCCCCAAATGCCGTCCCTGCCTGATGATCAAAAATCACATTCATCCTTCAAAGCACAAGGGAAGATCCAACACCTTCCCTGAGTCTTTCCTTCCCAGAACTCTGGCAACGCTGATGGTCAGCGCCCCCACTTAACTCTGCAGGGTTTTGCGCTGGCTCCTGCTAGCTCTTTGTCTTCTCAGCTAGCTCATGGATGGCTCCTCCCATGCTCATGTCAGCATTCCACACAGGACGCCTAGCCTGGAGCCACAGTGAGGCCTGGGACTCTATGGCCAAGAGTTCTTGCAGCCCCTGGTTCTCAGTTCCAGAGGTGTCTGAGGGGATGTGGACTGCCAAGCCCCCCTCAGGTATCCTACATGGAGTGGGGGATCCAGCTTTGTATTTTTAAAAAGCCATGTTGAAAACTACACTTAGCCTATTACTCTTGTTCTTTTCTCTGAAAAAACAAACAATAATGGCACTAATCCTTAGAGCAGAGTGCTTGGACCACCTGCAACCGTTCCCTAATGTTTGCTAAATTTCTATTCGTAGGCTTCACTCTGACCTACTGAGTCAGGATCTATGGGCCAGGTGTTTGGGTTTTAAACACCTCCACTGAGTGCCACATACGGGTTGTGGAGAGTCACTTATTCGGGGTGCTAAGCTGCACAGCGTAGGATGTTGCCCGAGGGTGGGGTATTCCAGCTCTCGCTGGCCAGGATGCATCAGTTCCATCCAGCATCTGGCGAAGGCCCCTCCTGAGAGGTCTTGGCGTGGTCTCCAGGTTCTATTTCTATTTCCCCAACATTTAAAAAGTAAAAGACCAACATGCAGGAAACCAATTTACTGGAAGCTAATTTGCCTAAAATCTATTCACCTAACGACTAGCTTCCCTAAATCTAAAGTTCGCAATTAAAGGATTTGTTTGTAAACCAATTTGTTTCATGACACTTCCAATTTAATTTTATATTTATAAAAATCATTATCATTGAACATTCTGTGAATGATAAGATTTCCTATATTCTTGTGGGTGGATTATTTTATTTGCTTTAGAATCCTTTAAGGGCATTTTAGACGAGTTTGCCTAGAGAGCCTTTCTTCAAAATTCTGTCTCAAGCAATAAATACTTAATCAAAAGTTTAGCTTTTCCTACAGGGTTGATTCAATGATTCAAATTGATTTAAGATTCCTCTTGCTTCCTTCTTGCTGCTTTTTGGTTTGCCCATGTGTACTATGTGCATTTGTTAGATGAATGAAGAAACCTACCCTCAATACTCACTTCTGTTTAGTGAGGCACTGACATTTCTGTAGTAAGGATGACAGAGTGAGATGAATGGATTGATACTGTACTGCATTCACCCACTTTTTCCTTCCAAGATACCAAATTCTTAGGGTCGTGATTTCATTAACCTCATGGGGGGCAGGCAGGGGGAGAGGCAAATTCCAGGCCTCCCTTTCAGAGATTCAGATTCAGTATGTCTACAATGGAGCTTGGGCAGGGGTCTGCTTTGTAAATAAGCTTCCACATCACTCTGAGCTAGGTGGGGACCAAACTTTGAAAAAGTGCTATAAGTTATCACAGGACAAAGAAGCACACAATCATCACCAAAATTTGTCTTACTAAAAACAGAAGACAGGGCCGGCCGAGTGGCGCATTGGTTGAGCGCTGGTTTTGGGATGCCAGCGGCCCCGGTTCGGATCCCACATGAGGGCCAGTGACACTGCCCTCCACAGCTGACAACAGCTCCACCTGGAGCTGGGCTGTGCGAGCCCCGGTGATGGTGTAGGCTGCAGCCCCTGCTGCAGTGGGCTGCCATAGGCTACAGTGAGAGGCCCGCAGCCAGCGTGAGCGGCTGGCAGCCAAGAGTGAGCTGCCAATAGCCGCGGTGAGCGACATCCAGAGGCCGGCGACCAATCTGCCTCATCCGGGAAGAGCGCAATGACGATACCAACAGTGAAGCAACATCCTCCGCAACTAAACTGAAGAACAAAAAGACAGCAACTTGTCTGTTCCCCTTCCCCGATCTCCCAACGCTGTTCCCCTCCACCAATTCCCCAATAAAATCTTTAAAAAAAAAAAATAAATAAAAAAAATAAAAACAGAAGACAAACTGCAAAAACCACACACTCATCTTGGTAGCATCAGCAAATTGCTTAATCTCTCTCTTTTTTTTTTTTTTTTTAAGCTGAGCCATCCTGCCACCTGTTGGCATCTCAGCGGCAACTCAGCTCAGGCTGGCATCGAACTGCTGTTGCTCAGAGCTCAGCTCACACTCTTGAGCGAGCTCTTAACCAACTGAGCCACTCGGTCGACCCTTGCTTAATCTCTTTGAGGTTTAGTTTTCCAATCTGTTAAATGGCGATGAATTAAGGTGTCACAGGACTATTGAGAAAATTAAATAAGGTAAAGTACATAAATTGTGTAGCATAGTGTCTGGCACTTGGTTAATGAATAATGATTCTTGTTGCTCTCATTATCCTTTCATCTTTATTGACTTGATCCCTCAGGAAGCCCGTCTGTCCTCCCCAAGGCTGGTTTAGGTGCCCACCACTGGGTTCTCATGGGCCCCTGATTTCCCTTTGTCATAGCATTTCATAAAGTCCAGTTAATCCATTTCACTTTTCTTGACTTGTTGCTGATTTTTTTTTTTTTTTGCTAGTAGGTAGATGTGATGTATTAATTAAATCACATCAGGTTTGGCTGTTTCCTTACCTGTTCATTAGTAGGGGCTGGGCCTAGTACATAGTAGGTGCTCAATAAACATTTGTTGGATTTCCTTCTTGCTGTGTCTTTAAAGTAGTGGACAAAGGTAGAACTTAGTGGCCGGTTCTCCTATACCGAGGCTCTGCTAATAGAAGTGTGGTCTATAGACTAGCAGCAGCAGTCTCTTGGGAGCGTGAGAGAAATGCAGTTTTCAGGGCCCAGCTCAGACCTTCTGACTCAGAGCCTGCATTTGACAAGGCCCCAGGGAGCTCTCCACAATCAAGCCTGAGCAAGCCATCCTGGAGTAGCCTTTCCTTGGTGTAGAGGCTGCTCCCTCTTTCGGCAAAATGACAAGAGCCAAGGGCCTCCTGGAGGAGGGAGGTGCTTGCTGAGAGCTGGGCAGGGGCTTCAGGAAGATTCCACTGCAGGCTGAGGGTGGAATGGCCTGGTGAACTCAACACTGGCTTAGAGCTCAGAAGAACTGGGGTTTAATCCCACCTCCAAGACCAAGCAGCTTTGTTACTCTGCAGAACACATTTAGACTTCCTGAGCCTCAGCTTTCTCATCTGTAGAAAGGCGGGAGTATTACCCACTTTATAGGTCTGTTATGAGAAGTAAATGGATTAACGTCGACACAACCTCCATGTAATGTGCTAAGAGGATGAGTGGGCTGAAATCCAGCCTGATGTCAGTCCTGGCATGGACTTGGGTCACTCCAGAGGAAGAGGCAGTGTTTTGTAATTCATTCCTCCAAAGGGCACACTTTTATAATTTTACAAAGATCCCCTATAGATTAGCAGAGGGCCTGAACATAAAATACCCCCAGTACAGTCCTTAATATGTGATAGGAGTTCAACAGATAAGGTCTTAATTGATTCTGAAAAAATAATAATATATTCTCTGCCTCCCCCATAGGTGGACATGGTCATGTGGACATGCTTTATAAACTGCAAAGCACCATATATATTTGCAGTGTTACTAACAGGATGCTTGCCACACCTGTCAAGAGTTCAGTTCGCTTGATGCTTCGCAGTCTGGGTTGGGAAGGTGGAAGCCAAGAGCAACGCAACAGAGAGTGCAGTGGTTCTATTGTAAGGAAGTAGGTGGAAAAACCAGGTGAAAGTGAGTTAAGTAGTCGCAAAGAGGCTTCCAAAGGACCATCTCTGCCATTTCCCACATTTGTAACACAGCACTGCAGGAAGAAAAGAAGGTGGGGTTGTCCAGGTCTCAGTGTGCTGCATCAGTATTGAAAGCTCGTGGAAAAGAATGCAGAACTGGGGGTCAGAAAACCTGGATTCTCTCCTATTAATTAGCTGGGAAGCACATCTAACCATTTTTGGGGACTCAGGCCCTTTTACTTCTAAAGGTCTAGGGATAAAAATGCCTCTAAAATGTGACAGCCCCTCACTGAATACAACGCTTTGCTAGAGTCTCTGCTGTATGACATTGGATTGTGGGAGGACTCATTCTACCGCTAGCATTTATAATGATGTTAGTGGCTTGTCCTGCTGGGGCACACACAAAGCTCTCTGCTTGCTGACTAGAAATGGATGAGTCTTCTGCAGCCAGGCTGATCAAGATGCAGTATATTCATAAAACTGTCTCTATTGATGGAGTGGAAAAAGCAGAAACGACCAGTTACAGAGAACAAGGGAAATAAACCCAAACTGTGAGTGTCACAGAGCCATAAAACCCCAAAAGGCTGTATTCTAACTATGACACAGCTCTGGCTTATGATTTCAGACAAGGAAATGAAGACCTCAGATTACTTCTATAGTTGATTTTCGTGACCGTAGAAGAACTCTGGGCGAAATGATTACACCCCTAGCCTCTCCTCTCACTTTTATTAACACCTGCTGTAGAAGCCATTTGTACCTGCTGATGTAACAGAAGTACCTGTTAATAATAGTAGCACTTAGTGTCTTAATGAACAAAGGTGTTGTAAGAACTGTCATTTGCCACCTGGATCCAGTGGGTTGGAATTTCTGATCTTTCACAGCTATGGACATTCCACCCAAAGACATACAGGGCCTGTAGGAAGTGTACTTAGAACTGAAATAAGAGTCCAGTATCACTGCACTCTTGAATCAGATCCCCTGTGGCTGCAGGAAAGGTGCAGGGAGGAACGCCACCCCCTCCTTCAGGCCACCCGAGGGAGTCTGTGGGAGGCTGGCGTGTTTTCACTTGATGAACTGCCAGCAACGGCAAACTGTGTTGACTGACCCTTGGTGGTGAGAGGGAAACAAGAGTAATAAAGGAAGTATCTGTGTTAGATGCCCCCCATCTGCTTGCTCTCCCAAGCCCAGCCAGCACCGGCAGACCACAGCAGGCACCTGAGGACTATGTCCTGAGACCTTCCAGAATCCTACAGCGGAGGGCTCTTTGAGCCTACGCAGCACCAGCACCAGCACCAGGCTTGGTGCAGAGCCGCTTTCCACAAAGAAACAGTGTTGTTTTAAAATTGTCCCCTCCCAAGACCATCTGGGAGGAAGACGGTACGTGGTGAGGAACATGCCTTACTGAGAAGGAGAGGCTGGGCAGTGGGCAGGGGTCACTCACTAACGGACTCATGTGGGCATGTCACCTGGGCAGGGCAAGCCATTAAAGGAGATTTTTTAGAAAGTAAAATTACACATTATTCATTGTCAGGAAACTGCTCTCAAAGAGTCAAAACTCTAGATGTCCTTGTAACCATGAGAACAAATACCTGTGGAAAAGATGAGTGTTCTGTTAGAAATTATAAATCACCTATCTGCCAACACATTATACTGTTTATTTTTGCAGCAACGATGAGTGCTGCTGCCTCCCGGGGAGACTGAGCGAGGAGCATGCCATGCAGTTGATAACTGAGGTCTTGAGAGTGAGCCTTCTACAGGGCGGGCATAAAGGCAGGTGAGAAGGTCCCAGGATGGACAAATGAAAGCAGCACAGATCTGACAGTGCCTACTGGGGAGGGCTGCTGTCTGTGAATATCCAGGCAAAAATGAGAAAGAATCGAGTGAAGACCACAGGTCATGAAGGTCAGGACAAACATGTTCATCTGGTGTCAGAACACTAGAACCAGTGGGATATAGCTATGAAGCTTGAAAGCAGTAAATTTAGATCATATAAAAATGAAATACTGCATAGAGCAGATGGAACTGTTACGAGGTAGAACATTCATGGTGAAGGTACAGAGAAGCTCAGGTTAGATCCATAAATATTTTAAAGGGAAAGTAAGGATGGCAACAACCTTGCATCTATCAGATGTACAGTATTTATGCATGTTTGAGGACATACTCGGATTTCTTGCATTTATAGCGATGGTGGTGGCTGGTCCAACTGTCTGCAGTTGATATCTACAAGGTCATCCCATCTCCCCCTGAAATTCCCAGTGTGCTCCCTGACACCTAAGGCTGGACCACAAGTCTGACCGATGGAAGGCTGTCACGTTCTAACTGCTACTCTTTTAAGGGGTTGCTTTTCCATATAGATTATCATGTTTTCTTCAAACACTACAGAAAGCAAGAGAAATCAGAATTCACCTATGGTAGAACTCCTGCCATGAACTCCTGGGAAAATGAGCACCCTGCTCCTCCTTCATTGTCTCAGAGATGAGGCTTCTCTTCCTCACAAGGCTTCCCTCCTGCTGTGCTGCTAGCTTAGACACTACAGGGAACCAGGCAGACTAAATCCTGGCCCTCAGGACATGGACTCCTGGGACATTTAAACAATGTCCAAGAGGAAGAACCAAGGGCTGCAACTTGATGCCCTTTGCAATTTCTGGACACCCCCTTTTCCATTTATATTCCAGTTGTAAATCCATCCAACAGCGTTATTATCCAACTCATCCACAGAACATCAAGGGCGCAGGCTTGGTGAAATCAGGTGATCATTGCTAAAAGTCCATGAAAGATGCCCACTTCTTCCTCCAAAGTTAAATCCCTCATCATGGCATTCAGAGCTCTCATATAGTTTTGCTTCAACCCACTTCTGACCTGATCTTTCATGACTTTCCTACAAGAATCACATGTTCCTGCCACGCTGAGCTATCTGCTATTTCTGTGCCTCATACGTGCCTCTGTGTACTCTGTGCTGCTCATTTCACAGTAACCTTTTCTCCCATCTCTTCCCATCAAAATTCTACTCATCTTTAAGGCCTGTCCCAAATACATCCCTCTTTATGACACATTTTCTGATTCTTCCAAAACGACTTGATGACCTCTTACCATATGAATTTCTTTATAGCCATGTTTATACATCTTCATATTAAACGTTTTCTATAGTTAACAACTGCCTACAACCCTATAGCAGATGAGGGAACACTTTTTGTAAGTTATATCAGGTCTGGCAGAATGCCTTGCACACAGTAGGTACTCAAAACATAAATGCCATTCAGCCTTACAAAGAAAGGAAATCCTGTCACGTGCTATAACATGGATAACCCTTGAGGACATTATGCTAAGTGACTTAAGCCAGTTACAAAAAGACAAATAGTGTACGATTTCACATATATGAGGTAACTAGAGTACTCAAATTCATAGAAACAAGAATTAAAATAGTGGCTGCCAGGGACTAAAGGGAGAAGACAGAAAAAGAGGAGTGTTTAATAGGTATAGAGTTTCAATATCGTAAGATGAAAAAGTTTTGGAAATCTGTTGCACAAAAATGTCAATATACTTAATATTACTAAACTATAAAATGGTTAAAATAGTGAATTTTATGTTATGGTTTCACATTTTAAAAAGTGCCACATGAAAAAAAAAAAAAGTGCCACATGAATTAAATCTCCAACCTAACAGTGCTACAAAAAAAAAAAAAAAAAAAAAATGGGGCCAGCTGAGTGGCACGTTGGCTTGGGATGCCAGCAGCTCCGGTTTGGATCCCACATGTGAGGGCCAGTGATACTGCCCTCTATAGCTAAGATGGTGAACAACAGCTCCACCTGGAGCTGGGCTGCTGTGAGTCCCTGGGATGGCATAGCTGCAGCCTCAGCTGCAGTAGGCTGCCATGGGCTACAGTGAGTGACCGGCAGCTGGCGTGAGCTGCCAAGAGCCACTGTGAGCAGCCGTCCAGAGGCTGGTGACCAATCTGCCTCACCCGAGAAGAGCGCAATGATGATGCCAACACGGGCCAATGAAGCAATGTCCTCCACATAGACTGAAGAACAAAAAAAAAGACAGCTACTTGTCTGTTCCCCTTCCCCAGTTCTCCAACGCTGATCCCCTCCCCCAATTCCCCAATAAAATCTTTAAAAAAAAGAAAAAGGATATTTTGCTGCAGTCTTCACTCTGATCATAGAGGTCAGAGCAGAAAGCATCCTTTTAAAAATGTTTTAATCAACAGATAGTCCTTCCATGCACTGAAAAAATAATTTCTGCGTTTTGAGAAGAGAAAAATCATGACTGGAAAAATATGGAGAAATGGATATAAAAAGTAAATTCCGGTAAATTTCCCATTCCTTCAAGGTATCAGTAAGGCCTCTTCATGAGGCTTCTAAGTTACAATTCATTAACCTTTAAAGGCACAGATAAGGTTCAAGGTCACAGTGGTCGAATCATAAGTTTTCTTGCATTGTCAGAGTAGAATGCTGGGAGGGAAAGCAAGGACAGAGGCAAAAGTAGATGATTTTGAAGGATAACAGAGGAGGCTGAAAGAGAACAATGTGGGTGGGTGGGTTATTGGGGAAAACTGGGAACAGAATCAGAAAGCAACAGAGAAACAAAATGAAATGACATATCAGAATGTCACAGTACAGTTCATTGTAGACAAGTTTCCCCAAAACTAGAGAGGGAACTGTAAACAGGAATGCTGGTTTTTGCTTGACAAGCATTGGATAGAGGGATTCTCATTAGACACGTACTAGAGCTGAAAAATACCACAGGGCATGGATGCCATGTGTCAGGTAAATCTGTAGTTGCAAATAGTTTGTAACGTTGAAACTAGCAAATCAACCAAGTTCAGAAAATACAGATATTTCATAGGTTCTAAAGGTAGTGCAAATAAGCCCTGGGCAGGTTCGCATTAGCAGGACTTCTTTCTAAGGATCAGCAACAGTTTCCTTTTTTGGGAGGGTGAATTGTGGCCAAATGCTTCCGATGTGATCTGCCCCATTACTGATTCTTACAGACTGTCTCCTTCTAGCATGTTCTTTGAAACCAAACCCAACTGCACTCAGGTCTTCTTTATAATCAAGCTTCAGAACATTACTTATTTTTGAAAGACTGGATAATTTTTTTTTTCTTAAACAGATTAAAACACTTCAAGAAAAAAAGAAAACCCTAAGAAAGCTAATGATTTCGTATTTTTGAATTTTAAGAACAGGTATCTTGGTAGAGATGGTGTATACCAATAACTGTGAGTGAGGACTCCTGAGTCTAACGAAATGGATCCAGTCCACTTCTGCCATTTACTAGCTATGGAACTATGACCAGGTTATTTAACTTCTCTAAATTTCATTTTCCTCCTCTAGGAAAAGGATAGAATGATAATAGTATCTATCTCACAGGACTAAACGGTATGTCGTGAAGTTCTCAAAAAATGGCAGCTGCCATTACTAATAAATACCCAAGTGTGAACGTCTGACTGTGAAATCCAGCTGTCATGTAGGTTGTTTATCCTTCATTCAAATGGCACCGGTGGGTTACCTAATCACAGGTACCTCATGCAGAAGGCATGGATTATTCATGCACTGTTTAATACTTGACTTCAGGAGCAGGATGGTTGGAGAGGTGATTGACAAAGACTTAGAAAGGAGGAAAACTGTTTTTTTTTTTTTTTGCCTTGATCACCGTTTTCTTCTAGGGTTAGCCATCATGCCAGGAAGGATGCATTTTGATAATCATTCATCTCTGATCATACTCATTATGCAACCAGCTCTGCTGTGCACTGTCCTTCCTGAATGGAAGGGAATCTGACGTCCAACAACCCTGACCCTGTATTACGTACTACTATGTATGCTGATGTTGAACAAGGTGGAAGAGTCCGCCAGAGAGAGAAAAAGAAAAATCGTTTGGGATAGCAGGAGAGCTTCTCACTCCCTGGCTCAAGAACAGAGAAAAACTGTAAGACAAAGAGTCTCCTTGTGAATCATGGCTTTCCTGATGACGTCGAGGCAAATGCCAGAACAGAGATATTTCTGCATCTTTTCACCGACCGTGTATCTGGAAGTAGTCCCAGTTCAGGCAGATGATTCCTCCAGCATTCTACCAGACCATTAACCATCACTCTCTATTCATCATGCTTGGTGTCTTCCAAAGTGCCCTGTGTTTCCTTTCAAAAATCTCAACAGATATTGAGAACAGGCTGAAACTTTTAAGTCTCAATTTCGCGTTCCAGAATTCTTAGTTTATTAATTCCACCTGACATTGCCCAGATGTCTCTTGAGTAATTAGTAACAGAACAGGGTTAATGCAGCTGCTTCATGGTGTGTAGATTCATTATGAACGATTATTCACTCACAAAAATTAAGCAAGTCTAATTGAGTTTAAGCCCAAAAGGACAGCACCAGACTCGCAGCCCATACACTTCTGCACCTGTCTTGTCTTCATATTTAAGAGGCAATCAGGTACAATATGGTAAGGATTGATTGCTTTTATGTATTTTTCTTCGTTTGATCCACGGTAGATGGAGGTGAGGTTTATAGATAATAAAGTCCACTCTCCTTGGGAAAGGACGAGGGAAGCCAGAGTTTGGATTAATTTAGATATCTTTAGTCCCTCCAATATCAAGAGTCCTACAGATACCAGGCTACCCATGTTCAGGGCTCAGAGCTGAAGCTACAAGTGAATGGAGCATGCTTTCACTAATTAGATAACTAGATAAATTAGAGGGTGTTGCTGGCTAAGAAATTCTGTCCATTCTTCTTCTTCTTCTTCTTTTTTTTTTTTTTGAGGGCAGTGTTACTGGGCCCTCACATGTGGGACTGAACCGAACCGGGGCCTCTGGCTTCCCAAGCCAGCGCTTAACCACAGCGCCACTCGGCCGGCCCCCTGTCCATTCCTCTTTTAAAATGTCTTATCTATTGTTCTGTTCTCTCTTTTCCCACTGCTATCAGTCAGTGCTTGTTAGCTCATATTTCAACAACTGGAGTTGCCTCTTAAGTAGGCTCAAAGTGTTCAATTTAATTCAACTAGTGATTTTGGAGGATGAGGCATAGAGCTGGCCTTGGTGACTTCTTTTCTTTCTGTTCATTCTACAGTGACCCAGGAAAAAATTTTAAAGGCTAGTTTTCATCATATCACTTCCCTGCTCAGAAACCTCTAAAGACTTCCACTGCCATGGGAATCCAATCTACATGCTTATATGCGTTGCCCAATGAATCTCTCTCATGACATCCCGAGATGGGCCCTCCACCATGGCTCAGCCGCCTCGACATTGACTCGAATATTGATACCTCTGAGTCTTTGTCCAGAGTCTTCTTTTCTGGAATGTTCTTCTCTCTTTCTCTACAGATGCCCTTTATGCTTTAAGGATCAGCTCAAGCTTCAGCCTCTCCAATAACCTTTTATCAGATTGCACTGAACTACAAGTGTCACTCTGGACGGTCATCATTTTGCCATTGTTTTTTATAGATATAGTTGACCCCTGAAGAACACAGGTTTGAACTGTGTGGGTCTGCTGATATGTAGATTCTTTTTGATCATGGTTGGTAATCTGTTGATGTGAAGGGCCAGTGGTATGCGTTATTCTGCGTCATTTTTTTTTTTTTGAGGGCAGTGTCACTGGCCCTCATATGTGGAACCAAACTGGGGCCGCTGGCTTCCCAAGCCAGCCCTTAACCACTGCGCCACTCGGCCGGCCCTCTACGTCATTTTATACAGGTGACTTGAACATCCTCGGGCTTTGGTATCCTTGGGGGTCCTGAACTAAACCCCACAGATGTTGAGAGTTTTTAGAAAGTTAAAAGCAGATTTTCGATTGTGCAGGTGGGGGTCAGCACCCCTAACCCCTGTGTTGTGCAAGGGTCCACTGTATATATACAAATAAGCAATTCTAATTCTAGAAATAAATCAGAGAAAAGAAACAAATCAGCAAAAACTCAGAGATGCTTATATGATAAATGTATGCTGTTGAAGATGTTTGCCATTTTTTTGTATTTTCTTTCTTTCTTTCCCTCCCTCCCTCCCCCTCCTCCTCCTCCTTCTCTCTCTTTCTCTCCCTTCCTTCCTTTCCTCTCTCCTTCCTTTCTTCCTTTTTCCCTCCCTCCCTCCCTTTCTTTTTTTCTTTCTTTCCAATACAGAAGATGGAAAGCCCCTAAGAGGTCAATCAAGTAAATCCTGATCTATACCAATCATGTTCTAGAATATTCACTAACATGAGAATCAGTTCACAAGGTATCACTGAGTGCATGAAGCAGGTGATAAAAGACTATGTTTAGCAGTATATCATTTTTATTAGATAGGTGGATGGACAGTGGAGCCTCTCTTAGAAGGAGGCTTATGAGGGCATTTTCTCCTTTGTGGTTTTCTATGCATTTAAATTTTGGGGCACCAATCTAAAGTGTTATTAATGTACTGGATGGTTCATTTAGATGGAAATTTGCTCTTCTACACCACAAACATCTGACTTGGATGAATGCACACACTGATAGGTTTGACACAACCTTATGTTTCAGTTGGACTATAATAAAACTCAGCATCACAGGAGAGACATCCTACTATCCTAGCACCACGTGCACTGAACTAGGAGCTGGGAAACACAGGGTCTAATCATGGCTCTGCTGCAGAATCCCGCCAGCCCTGGAAAAGTCGCTTATTTTTCTTGAACCTCAGTTTTTCTACTATAAAATAAGCGAATATTCTTTCCAACCTCTATCCCCATTCTAGCTTATAAAAAATGTACAGAAATCAACGGAAACTATAAAAATACCAAAGACATTATAAAAAGGCAGTCGATTAGTATCAGGTGGGATTACTATCAAGACTGGAGAAATGACCCTCTGGAATCTTTAACCTCTGATATACCACAACCTAGAATCACAAAGTGGTATCCGATTCATGTGCTAATATGCAGGCAAGTGCAATTTACTAGATACCCAGTTGAATAGCTGTGGGTACATTCATTAAGTAACACTCTAAAAATGAAAATATAAAAATCATTTTAGGACAGCATTCCTAAGCTTATTCTTCTTTTAAAAGTATTTCCCACAATACTTTGCAGATTGTCTTTGCTTTTTTTATTTTTAAGAGGACAGCACAGACATGAATTTTACTCAGGTCAACAATTTAAAGACAAAAATTTTAAAACATTATGAAGGAAATAAGGTACTATTTTTTATCTTTGTAAAGATTTTGACATTGACTCTAATTCACCTAGATGGGCAAATAATCTTGAATTAGTCATATAAATACCAACAAACGTGTACAGATACATGTGATTGAAGGCTCTTGGCACATGACTGGTAAGTGTATATCGAATGCGTCTTGACACAAACACACAAACCCAGGCCACGACTGCGTGAACCAAGACACACATGGAAACACCCACATTCCCACAGAACAACCTTGCCAAAGAAGTACAGCAGGCTTCAGGTCAAAAGAGAGAGAACAGATTATCCCTTGAAGGGAAGGGAGGGCTGTGTGCCCCCAGAGACTTCTTGACTCACCTGTTAAGTGGTTGGCAATCCTGGCAGTGGGTTTGGGAGGCAGGGCAGGGGGTTGCTTGAGAAGGGACAGCTGCTTCACTGGGGTCTCCTCCTGGTCTCCAGAGAAAGCAGCAGGTTTTTTTGGGGGCAGTAGCAGGACTGGTTTGGCTGAAGGATCTTGGGACAGGAGGACTCCAGACTCACTGGCAGAGGGACTCTCTTCAGACACTGAGGGGACAACCACATGACAGACAGGAGACATTACACAAACGCAGTGCAGGTGGGGCTGACAGGAGCACGCAGGACGGAACGTGGGTCAGCAACACAGCGGAGCACCGACTGGTCCAGGTTGTCACGTATGTGTGCAGACTTAAAGAGAGGACACCAGAAATCCAATAACGTGAGGTGGCGGGGGGCACAGAGAGAAGGCAGAGGTAGGAGAGGGAGAGGTGGAAGGAGCAAGAGGGAGAAAAAGGCAGAGGACATTTTTTCAAAACTGTCCAAAGTGTCATCACTTTAATCTCAGTGTTCAGAATACAAATTCTATAGGTGCTCTAACATGTGATTCACGGGACCACAGCAATAATCAACAGAGGACAGGTATGCTGGATCCGGGATGAGGAGCCCCATCTGACTCAAACCATCCCGAACATCAGTACCAAAGGACCTGTTTGCCCTTTGCTGGGGAGGGAGAAAGAGCGGATTATTGTTCTTGCTGCTGGGTCTCATGGGTCCCTGCTCCCAGGGACACCAGGTACTGAAGACAGCCCAGAGGTTGACACCAGCTGGGCCACACTCCTGGGCAGCTGCTCCTCAGGCTCTGGGGCCACCTGAGTGGGGAGCAGCCCCCAGAGGGCACCGTGCAGTTTTAGGGGTGCCTTCCTGTCCCTGTGGTTCTTACAAACAAACCTTGATGAGATGAGGCAAAGGATGATCCCAATCAACACTTTTTTGTCTTCCCCCTTCCTCTCTCCTCTCACTCACCAGAATTATGGTTTTCTTGTTTTGACTTGCCCCATTTCTCTTTGTTCTGCATTGGGCCTAACTCTTCCTTTCCCTCATGGGGGACCCCGACTGGCCCCAGTGATGAGCTGTCATGGGTGTTGGCACAGGCCTGACCATACTGGCCATCTGGCTGACAGGCTGAAACTCAGTGACCTCTCTGGGATGACAGATCTCACTGTACCAGTCAAATCCATCTGACTTAATGTCACAGGAAGGTTGGATAAAAAACACAATTCCCTGCGAAAGCTGGAAAATCTCCCCAGCTTGGGGGCTGGGGGGAATGCAACTCAGTTGCATATCTTCCTTCCTCCCATCACTGTTACAATAAGAGTGCCTAGAAATGACTCTCCTGCCCTCTTCTTTCTCTCTCATCTGGGTTCCCTGCAGCATCAAAGCCCTGCAAATAATCCTCGTCAGTGCAAATTTTTCCTGTGTCACAGGGGACTGTTACTATCAGTGTGGGACACACTGATGGAGCAATGACTCACCTAGACTCAAAGTGAAGCCTGGAAAGTAACTCTGTGAAACATCATCTTTCCCACCTCCCACCCCCCACCCCCTACCCGAGCTCTGCTGATGTAGACTCTGCACCAGGTGTGGAGAAAGGACATGGCTTTTCTACCCACTCCAGATACCCCAAGAGGTCCCTTCCCCCAGGCCTGTCTCCTGACAACAAGGACTTGTCCTTACTGGCTGTCGGGAGGGTCCCATCTTCAGGCTAATGAGGACTGTTCTGCAAACCTCCTGAGGGGATGGGTATTGGCCATTCAGAAGGCTTTGGACCAAGGAGGGAGTGACAGTCAGATGGCATCAAAATCATCTGTTGGCAGGATACAAGTTAACCAGAAAATCGTATACAATTTGATAGCCAATGAACACATTAGTTGATTAGATACAGTAAACTGATACAATTTGCTAAATTGATAGAACCATACACTGGTACGCTGGGACTAGGATTAAAAGGCATGTAAGGGCGTTAAGAACAGGTGATTACAAAGGTACCATAGAGAAGTACAGGATTTGTTAGCTTCATTTTAACAGAAATGAGTGTTAGAAAACAGGACGACAGTTTAAATCATCAATATCACAAAAACAGGGCATATCTTCTTTTTTAATGATTGCATTTTTATTTATTAAATTTATTGGGGTGAAATTAGTTAGTAAAATTATATAGGTTTCAAGTGTACATTTCTATACTACATCATCTATATATTGCATTGTGTGTTCACCACCCAAAGTAAAATCTTCTATCACCATATGTTAGACCCCCTTTTCTCTCTTCTACCACGTCCCCTTCCCCCTTCCCCTCATATCTTCTTTAAAGAGACTACAGTCATAAAAATATCTTTAAAAGCTATAGGACAAAAACTGCAAATATCCTCCATATTTTTATACTCAGTATGTACTAGTTGGTCAGTTTAGTCCCCGTTTCCAGGAGTTTCTTATGCTCAGGTGGTTCACAAGAGAAATCCAAGTCTGGTCAGGCCAAAGCTCCATAACACCACATTCTGGAGACCTGTGTGATCACCGTCAGGGGCTTACCTGTCCCATCCATGATGTCTGATGGTTGGAGCACCTCGTATGAGCAGGGATCCCTGGGCATTGGGACCGGCTCCATTTCGGACAGGGCGGGCAGAGACAGCTGGCTGGCACTCAGGGACTGTCCGTTTTCCAGGGAGTCATCATCATTTGATATGGAGAGCTCTCCGTCTGTCAGTGTGAGAAGGAGATTATGGAGTTAGACAAGGCCTGCCTCCCAGGGAAGGGTGACATTTCTAGCCTGCTAACTGAGTTAAGATGTCTTTGAATAATCTTTATCAAGGTCAGTATGTAAAGTTTACATTTGTTTGTTTGCCTTTACGACATTTATTGTATTGTTAGAGATAGAACATCTAACCACCAAGACAACCATTTCCAATGATCTTTAGCCAATTACCTTGCTTCTCCATCGCTCTCAGTGTAATCCCACATTTTGTCTTTCTTTTTTAATGAAAGTGAAATATGTATTTTGCTTCATAATTTTTGAAAACTTGGGAAAACTGAGCAGGCCTCAGCGATTGGAAAAGCAGGATTAGGACTTCCTATGAGTAAAGAGTGCCATATCACTCAACAAGCACCAGAGGGATGGTGCTCCAAGGCCACAGGAAAAAGCTCATCCTGTCTAATCTTTACCTCTGCCCAAATCCCAGCTGAAGGGCTGCAGGGCCCAAGGATGCTGGGAGGTGCCTGAAATCTCCCAGTGCCCACCAGGGCCACTCCACTACATGGGCAGCAGGCACTGATCTTGCTTAAGGCTCAGCAAACAAGGGGCAGCTAGTGAGCACCATGGTGAAGGATCAGAGGTGCTGCTCAACGGCCATTTGTGGGATCAAAATCCCCCAGTGTGATTGCGTCTTAGTCTAGGGGAGTCCTGGATAATAGGCATTAAAGTCCAATTAATTTTTAAAGAGGATTGGAAGCTATTCCTGGAAGATGAGTGAATATCTGGATGAACGACTAAGTGATGCTTACTTAGAAACACAGAAACTAGCCAGCCAAGCAAATACCTGCCTTAAAAATGGAAGAAAGATGATTTGTGTGTAGAAATGATTCCAAGGTTAATCTTGGATATATATTCCTTTCCTTTTGCTATGTTTCTTCCAAGGCTTTAATATTATCTGGTGGCAAAGGAACCCCTGCCAGCCACTCTCCGCCGCAGTTAGAATTGGCCAGATGAGATGTATATTAAACAGAGTAACCTACAAACTTAACAGGCTTTAGATAGCATATAGTTCAAGGACATATGATATTTGACCTGAACTGTCTAGAAACATAGAAAAAATATAATGAATACCATAAAATCATCTGAAGCAGATAATATAAAGCACAGATACTTGAAGATTGTGTGTGTGTCCCCCCCCCCCGCTTTTTTTTTCATTTGGCCTGCTTGTATTATAATTGCGATTAGCAATATGATTACTACTCCTTATTAATAAGAGAAAAGCAGTGCAGGCTCTAAGGCCTGTGCGATGGAGAGTATACAGCTGAACTGAGTCTTCGAGATGTGAAAGGCTGTGGGTGTGAGTGTTATTGCATCACCATCCCATAAATGTGTGGTCCCGATTCCTCTTAACGTGCTTTAATTTAGCATGTTCAAACTGGCACTGTGGGAAGTAGCCCCACTTAAAGTTCCTAGATGGTAAAATAACGACACAGCTGCTGTTCAGTTTAATACATCTCCAGGAAACCACTTTGATTTGGGATGTTCCAAGTGGTAATAACAGCCCTGGATGAGAGAGAGAACCAGAGGAGGAGGGGTTTCGGTGCTATCACTAAGTTCTGCCTCTATGGGGCAAAAATGCAACGGAATGATTGCTGTACATTTTAAAGTTAGAAGTACCATAGAAGCAACATTGGGAATAAAAATACAATGGCAGTTGGATTACTTTAGACTCTCTCTGTGAACCTTGGTTTCACCGGCAGCTGGTTTAGACCCAGAGGCTCTGCTAGTAACAAAGTAGCAATATTTCCTCATTCTTTTTGGGACTGTTAACTCTCAAAACGTGTAGCTCCCTATGAATTAAAAGTACCTCTGCTAAGTGACAAAGGCCCAAACCACTGTGAGGAGGAAATAATCTTGGGAATTCCACTGTCATCATTTCTAGATTTACATTTACACTGAAAAAAATACATACAGGAGAAAAAAGAAGAAGACACTGATCATATCCACCACCTTAACAGATACAATTTCTTTTTCTGTATATATTTTTCATAGTTATGATCTTATTATCAAATTTTGTGTCTTTTTTTACTATCATATAGCATTATAATTTGCAAAACTGGGCCGGCCGAGTGGCGCAGTGGTTAAGCGCTGACTTGGGAAGCCAGAGGCCCAGGTTCGGTCCCACATGTGAGGGCCAGTAACACTGCCCTCAGGGGGGAAAAAAAAAAAATATCCTCTCTTCAATGGCACAGTGTTTGGGGAAATGGAGCACTCCTGGGCAGCTGTGCTTCTGATAGTGAGCTAGTAATAATTTGCAAAACTATCATCTTAATGATTATATTAGATGAATATACTAATATTTATTTAGCTATCTTCCTGTGGTTGGTCATAAAGGGATCTCAAATGTTTTATGGTATTATGAAAAAAATAAGTCCTGCTGGCCATTTTCTTGTATAAAATCTTTTCAGCAATTAGATTTCTCCCCCTTTAGAAGACATGCCAATGGATGAAATTTATATGCATTAATAATTTAATGTCTGTAACATATACCTGGACTTTGTGAAATTGTTTTTCTAAAGGGTTTTTCTATTTATATAGCAGCAATGTACAGATCACAAAAATTTCTTAGCTTTTGGTCATTTCTTCAACATTAACATTGATAATCATGTTTTATCTATATACAAGGTTTGATCAAACAATATGGTGACTGTTTAAATAAAAAAAAATTTATTATAGTGGAAGACACATTGCCATTAATCCCCATCAAAATACTTCCCTCACTTTGAACACACTTATCCCATCACTCTTCCCACTTTCTGAAGCAGTTCTGAAGTCCTCTTTCATGAGTGTTTTTTGTTGTGCTGTTGTGGCTGCCTTGATGTCCTGAATCATTTTGACTTTGGGTAAGAGCCAGAAGTCTGGTGCCAGATCCAGTGAATAAGGTGGATGAGGACACACCATGTTTTTTTTTTTGACAGAAATTGCCATATACCAGAGTAATGTGTGACATGGAGTGTTGTCATGATGGAGGATGACTTATGGCACACGTTACAACAGATCTTCTCTCAACTGTAGCTCACACCCGACTGACTGCAACAAACAAGTTGAAACTTGTCACATACTGTTACTAAGGTTTGACACATTGCTTCCCATATTGAAGATCCCTGCCTTTCCATTGGATGGCACTCGGCAGCAGCATTCACCATATTTTGTGATCACAACGGAAAGGCTCTACAGTGGAAATAAAAACATGGTGTGTCCTCATCCACATTATTCACTGGATCTGGTGCCATGTGACTTCTGACTCTTACCCAAAGTCAAAATGATCATGAAAGGTAAATGTTCTGAATTGATTTAGGACATTCAGGCAGCCACAACAAAATAACTAAAGACACTCATGAAAGAGGACTTCCAGACCTGCTTCAGAAAGTGGCAAAAATGATGGGCTGAGTGTGTTTGAAGTGAGGGGGATTAATGGCAATATGCCTTTTACTGTAATAAGTTTTTTTTAAAATTTAAACGTTCACCATATTGTTGGATGACACCTTGTAAATACATATCTAGTAGAAATAATTAAAACCATTCAATAGATAGAACAAATTCATTATTAATATCATTTAGGACCAAGATCAGTAGTGACAAAAATGAAAACGATTTGATTTGGATTTATATAACATGGGGATAGAATGATGCTATCATTGTTGAGTAATTGTTATTTACAATGTTTTATTGTGACATTTTCAAACATATATAAAAGTAGTAACATTAATGTAATGGACTCCATATCCTCCTCATCAAGCCAAGGAACTAGCTGGGAATTCCTAATGCTTGATAATCCCAAGTTTGATTAACTTGAGGACTATTGAGGGTCTCCATGTCTGTTACTATTTACTAAAACTGTGTATTAGCACCTTTACCAGAATAATTTTAGTAGCATTAGAAAAACATATTTTTCCAGGAAGAATTTAACCTTCCTGATTAAGATGAGTCTTATGGATTATCTGTACCTTCATCTAGATCATCGCCTTCTCTTGTTATCATGGGTGAGAAAGAGTTCACTGAGTACTGGAAATTATTTTGATGTTTTATGTAATATTCCAAAATTATCTGTAATAATGGTTTTTTTTTTTTGAGGGCAGTGTCACTGGTCCTCATATGTGGGACCGAACCGGGGCCGCTGGCTTCCCAAGCTAGCGCTTAACCACCACGCCACTCAGCCGGCCCTCTAATAATGGTTTTTGAAATGGCATATAATGATGTCCAACCACAAGATGTGTCCTACTGGAATTAGTAAAGTGTGAAAAGGAAGCAGGGAGAAGGCAGGAGAAGAGAACAGACGGGTTTGAGGCAGTGGTTCTCAAACTTCAGCGGCCACCACAATTCCCTGGGGGGCAGGTGAAACACAGATTGCTGGGCTCCATCCCCAGGGTTTTCAACCCAGTAGATGTGAGGTGGGACCAAGAGTGTCAATATCTAACAAGTGCTTGCATGATGCTAAAGCTGCTTTTGGTGTTAGGGTTCTACATTTTGAGAACCACTTGGATGGCGAGGCAAGAGAACCTGGAATGGCAATAGTGCCCTGTCATGATGAGGGCAGGAAATGCTGTTTATCTGGCTACATGAAACAGAGGTGGCTGGTTTAAACATCAGAGAGGACAAGAAAGCAGGAGGCTGCATTATCTAACCATGGATCATGAATATGAACTTGTCACAAAGGACAATGGAACTGGAGAGAGCAGTAGAGTGGAGTGGAGAAATAAAATCTGAGTCAGACGCAGACATATACAACAACGTAAAGTCAGATCAGAGAAGTGGGAGAGAACAGAATGCAGACGTGAGTGCAGGTCAATGTCATGAATGTTAAATGGTGAAATGTAGACAGCAATGGAGCTGAGATACAGAACTGGCCATGGAGATGTTGTGCCAGCCTTATTCTCCTCTTCTTGTGAGGCATAAGAAATGAAGATGTTGGTCGAGTCAAGTTAACATCAAATCAAGGAGAAGGAAGGGAAAGGTGAGAGTGAACATTAAATCACTCAATTAATAAATGCCTGTTGAAAGCCTATAATTAAGGTATCACACATGAGAAATTGCCAACCCTCTCAATGACCTTGTGAGGAAGGCAGGTGTTTCCTACTAGCTCCTTGTGCTACATGTAGAGACTGCTGCCCCATCTGCCGCCTTGTCCCTGGAGCTTCACCACACACTCTCTGCCTCTCCTCCCATAACCAGGCAGGCATCCGGCCAAATGCCGGAGGAAACAGCTGTTCCCTGGGGAAGAGTGGGCCAAGATGCGATGAAGAAATGCAGAAAAGCAGACCCACAGAGGAGTTAGTGTGAGCCAGCTGGTTGTAAGATTTGGGGAAAAGAAGCCAGAGTGAGAAGTGAAACCCTGAGAAGTGGATGAAGAAAAATAAGGGGTGAAGGAAGATGGCAGGCATGTGCTCAGAGTAGATGGAGACCCCATATTAAAGGAGGATCTTGTCTTGCACAGAATTTTAAAAATATTCTAGAAGTATGATTTATGTAAAAGTTGTGATCCAGATGAATGGCCTAAAAGATACATTAAAAATTGTTTCGTTTTCTTTTGTTTAGGAATTGTGTTCACTTATAACCAGATGTCCCCTTTGTGACTACATTCCAAGAGATTATTAAAATTGTTTTGTTATTGTTTATTTTGCTTTAGGAGTACTCTCTAGTTTTAACGGACTGAAATCAATTTTTCTTTTTTTCTTTTTTTAGCTGCGACATCCTGCCACCTGTTGGCAACTCAGCAGCTGCTCAGCTCGGGCAGAGAATCCAACCAACCGGCAACCCTGTTGCTCAGAGCTCGCACTCTTGAACAAGCTCTTAACCAACTGAGCCACTTGGCCGGCCCCTGAAATCAATTTCTGATCAATTAAATTTTCTCAAAGCTTGAGGTTAGCCGAAGGTTTACTTTAGAGATTACTGTCACTATGGAGAATGGGTGATGAGGGTTCTTTCAGGTTCTCATGGATACCTATATAATAACAGTTTCTACTTTTTAAAAATTGTAGAAAGACATTTTGTTGTGAGTAGGCTCAGGGTTCATGATTCTTTGAAGGTTAAGATAAAAACGTATTAATTCTGAAAAACAAAAAGTTCTATAATGTACACTTATGCTCAGCACTGAATCTGATGTTCTACGATATGCGTTATGGTTTATATAGAAACCTATGTTTAAAAGTGTATTTCTAGTCTTTCTTTAATAAATAATAGTTGAATATGAGTATAAAGAATTGCTTGGGGAGGAGGAAAGGGGTAGTCACTTTGTAAGAGGTGAAAAAGATAACTATTGCATAGTTTTGTACATCTGTAATTAATAATAATAATAATAATAAAAAAAAGAATTGCTTGGGCCGGCCGAGTGGCGCGTTGGTTAAGAGCTGTCTTGGGACACCAGCAGCCCCGGTTCGGATCCCACATATGAGGGCCAGTGACAGTGCCCTCTACAGCTAAGATGGTGAACAACAGCTCCACCTGGAGCTGGGCTGCGCGAGTCCCGGTGACGGAATAGCTGCAGCCCCTGCTGCAGTGGGCTGCCATAGGCTACAATGAGTGGCTGGCAGCCAGCGTGAGCGGCCGGCAGCCAGTGTGAGCTGCCAAGAGCCATCATGAGAGGCTGTCCAGAGTCTGGCGACTGATCTGCCTCATCCGGGAAGAGTGCAATGATAATAGCAACATGGGCCAGTGAAGCAACGTCCTCCACAACTAGACTGAAGAACAAAAGGACAGCAACTTGCCTGTTCCCCTTCCCCAATTCTCCGACGCTGTTCCCTCCCCCAATTCCCCAATAAAATTTTTTTTTAAAAAGGAATTGCTTTATATCTATAGATTGAATCATTACGGCAATAAATTTCACACAGATAAACTAAAAATAAAACTTAAACACTAGACTATATAGTATAGATAACACACACGTGAGCACATATATATTTATTTAGTCTGTACAAGAAGGAAGCAAGGTGGATAGTTTTGACTTACTCATAAAGCTTTACTTTTAATTTGCAAAATAAAATGCTATTCACCAAACATAAAAAGAACCCAGCAAAATAGGGAAATCTGAGCTAAATATAGCTAACAAAGGAATAACTATTTCAAGTATGAAGAGTATTTGTACAAAGAAATAAAAATCAAGTTCCAGGTGCCACTTGTCAGATGCACAGCCTTGCTAAGAATGAGAGCAATCTAATAAATGAAGTGAGCGTGTGGGTGCTGCAGATACACAAAAATGTGTTTGAAACAATGTCAAGTACAAAAGCCGGAATGGAGAACAACATGTGCATGCTAATTATAAAAATATCAAAATGAAGGATGGATGCAGGTTGGCAGAGTTCTGAAGTATATTTGGCAAGATATAAGGAGGGTTTAACGATTACTTTTTTTTCTGTAAAAATGCTTACGTTTATAAAAAAAAACACCAAAATCTGCAGGCCACTTTGTTAAATGAAAAAATAATAATTTTTGTTAGGGGAAAACCCCTTCCTCATCCCTCTGGTTTCTTGAGGCATTTTCTAAGCCCTCATTTTTGCCCAGCTCCTTACCCCTCTCCAGAGAGTTGTCTCATTGCTAGGGTGCAACCACTGTCCTTGTTTTTCCACTAGGTGGAGTGAATCTGTTCAAATGGTAAGCACGGGGCGTAGTGTGCGTTCTTCCCTCTCCGCCTTGGACTACTGTTGATTCAGGCTTCCCCGTTTGTAGACTGATTTTGAGATCTAGGCTTGTGGGAATGGCAGGAGCAGAGAGTTATCAGGCCCATCAATGGCTTCCTTCAGATTAGCCTTTATCTGAAGGCTAATAAAGGTGATACCCTACACTTTGATCTCCCATTTGTCTTATCCCTAAAATGGTTCAGAAACTCCGGGAAGAAGAGTGCTAATATTGGGCCACTCAAATCCTTTACAGTCTGGGGACTCAAGAGAAGAGGATGCTTTTCCATCTCAGGTAAAAAGAAATCGAAGGAGCCATTGACAGGCGATAGAAAGGATGCTGTTATAAAAGAACTCATGCTCTCCTGGGAGGCCTGCTTCTCAGTAAACAGGTGTGCTGGTGAGCACCCCTAACTCTTTCTCAGGAGAGCTGGGCAGGAAGAGACGAGCAGCCGGTACACTGGACAAGGACAGATTCTGAACATGGGAAGAGCTCTATTCTTGTCTTTGCCATCACTAGCTTTCAACAATTCACTTAAGTTCTGGGACCTCAGTTTCTGTCTCTTGAAAACAAAGGGCTGTGTTAGATGAGACCCAACTTCCTTCCAGATCAAAGTATTATCTGTATGACAGTTGGAAGAAATAACAAGTCTCCGCCCTCCAAATAAAACAAAACAAAAAACTTGCAAATAAGCTTGAAATAACAGATAAGCTAAAATAGCTAATCATTTTTCATTTAGGTTTTCTTGTATTGTATGACTTATTCTATTTGGGCATATTACATCAAGAACTGGGAAGTACGTGAATTGATTGGTTTCAGGTTTACTTTTAGTTAAATAACGTTTTATATTTTTATTTTAAAAAACTGGTATGTAAAATTTTAGTATAGAGCTAGAGGCTTGTGCTCTACATAAAAAGCCACTACACACAGTAGAAAGACAAGGAAGAGGAAAGGAAAGGTGAAAGAGATGATGAAAGAAACATTTTGGGAGTGTTTTGAAGCATTTGGAACATCTTCGGTATCATGCTGGACATTTTATATATAACAGTAATTATAACAATACCTTAACAATATTTTAGGAGTTTATTATGTGCCAAGCTCTTGTTCATTTTATATATGTGTGAGCTCATTTAAAATGACTTATTTTGAAATTTTTTTCCCTACGGATGGCAAAAGAACAATATAGCAATCCTCTTTAAATAAGACTTAGTTGTCAGTTAAAACTCAAATTCTGTTAGTGTTAGTACTCGTAGAGAAGAATAATGGAGGACATTATGGCTACATTTATGTTTCCATTATAAGGAAAAATTACTACATAACTCAAGTGTCGTGTGACAATTTGGAGCTGAAAACATTAGGAAATGTTGGCTAAATTGCATCTTTGTTGGTAATACAAATGTGTAGAATTTACACATGCATGCTTGTGAAAATTCAAACACATTTTAATTTACTGATGATCACCAATGGCTATACAGTTGACTTCTGAACAATGTGGGGGTTTGGGGAATCGATCTTGCGCAGTTGAAAATCCACGTATAACTTCTGACTCTCCCAAAACTTAGCTACTTATAACCTACTGTTGAACAGAAGTCTTATTGATAACAAACACATATTTTGTATGGTATATGTACTATATGCTGTACTCTTACAAAAGTAAGCTAGAGAAAAGAAAATGTTAAGAAAATCATAAGAAAGAGAAAATACATTTACAGTATTTATTGGAAAAAAAATCTATGTATAAGTGAACCCATGCAGTTCAAACCCATGCTATTCAAAGGTCAACTATAAAGCAAAATAAAAAAATGAAGTCATCTATGTTAAGGCAAACAGTCATCTTCATTAAGACATGTATGAAGAGCTTATGCAAGCATTTGCTAACTTTTTTTCCCTTTGAGACAAGAGTGTTGTTCAGACTATTCCATGGTCTCCTTATGGTTTCTCAGACATGCTCTTTGAGCAAAAAGCACATCTTCACAGGTAACCCCACAGAGCTCAGGGTGCTTTCCCAAAATGTTCCCTCTGGTGGTACTGGTCCAAATTTTTGTGAGCCATGAAACAGAGACTTTATCCAATATTTTTTGACACTGACCCACAAATGTGTCATTTTAGCAACAATAGACTGTCATGGGCCACTTAACAATGGCAATACACTCTGAGAAATGTGTTCTTGGGTGATTTTGTCATTACGTGAGTATCACGGAGTGTACTCACACAAACCTAGATGGTACAGTCCACTACACACCTAGGATCTACGATACAGCCTATTGCTCTAAGGTTACATGTCTGTACAACACGTTTACTGTACTGAATTCTGTAGGCAATTGTAACACAATGGTAATATTTATGTATTTAAACATATCCAAACATAGAAAAGGAACAGTAAAAATATGGTATAAGATAAAAAAAATGGCAGAGATATAAAGAAAAAACTGATGGTTGCTAGATGGGAGGGGAATTGGGATGGGGAAGAAGGTGAAGGGATTAGAAAGTGCAAATTAGTAGTCATAATATAGTCATGGGGATGTGAAATACAGTATGGGGAATATAATCAATAATGCTGTATGTAGGGTGCCAGATGGATACTGGACTTAGCAGGGGGATCACTTCATAGACTGGGTAGATGCCTGACCACTGCGCTGTACATCTGAAGCTGAAGTAAAATAATAGTTGAAGAGCCAGGGGATGTGGAATACAGCACAGGAAGGGTAGTTCAATGGAATTTTAACAGCTATATATGATGTCAGAGGGGTAGTAAATTGGTAGGATTATCACTTTGTGAGGGGTGTAGATGCCTAACTATTAACATTCCTTTGTACACCTGAAACTAATAAAAAATATTGATTTAAAAAAAAGATAAAAATGGCACACCTGTGTAGGGCACTTACCATGAATGGAGCCTGCGGGACTGGAAGTTGCTTTGGGTGAGTCAGTGAGTGAGTGGTGAGTGAATGTGAAGGTCTAGGACATGACTGCACACTACTGTAGGCTTTATAAACACTGCACACTTAGGCTACACTAAATTTATAAAACAACATGAGATTAAATCAAGCATAAGAGAAAATGATGCAATCAAGAGATGTGGGAAACATGAGATGTATGAGGCTGCTGCTGGAGTCAACACAGCATACTGTTTTATAGACAAAATTGTTTTATAAGTGGAAAAAAATACACTCTCTAATCATGACAAAAGGTATAGTAAATGCATAAACCAATAACAGGTCATTTATTGTCATTATCAAGTGCTATGTACTGTCCATAATAGTACTGCTATACTTTTATACAACTGGCAGCTGGTTTGTTTACACTGACATCATCACACACGTGACCTACAATGTCAGTAGGCAATAGGAAGTTTTCAGCTCCATTACAATCTGATGAAACCACTGTTGTATGTGTGGTTCCTTGTTGGCCAAAATGGCAGTTACACATCACAGTATTGAGACCAATAGAAAGTGCGTTCACGGTCTCGGTAATGAAGCGCTCGGTGCCCACTGGGCAGGCTGAGAGCACTGCTTCCCCAACACCTTTCCCCAGGGCTCCGGGGGGTCTGCAGAGGTCACTGACTTGATTCTTCAGTGTTCTGCAGAAAGTGAATGACAGACACAGAATATCGTGCCTGTTTTACAGGGGAAGGAAAGGCAGCATGGGAGGCTGTGCCCAGAGAAAAGTATATGTGGTCCATTGTTGACCAAAATGTCGATTTGCAGCACATGACTGTACAGAGCTTTGAAAAAGCTTCTGTTAATCCCAGCAGCTCTTTAAATCATTGCAATTAAAGCCACTAGCAGTTCTCACAGTCAGTAAAATGATGTGCCAAGCCACAGTTAGCTAAGAAATAATTTATCTAAGGAGTTTATTAAAGATTAAAGAGCTTTAAACCTAAGAAGTTGGAAATGGCTCCCTGGAATTTGTCAACTTTCCTTGGAGATATTTTCTTCAATTTGCCTGAATTCAGGGAGTTGATGTGATTAAACTAAATGGTGCTAGATATTATTTTGTAGAATTTTAAACATACATATAAAGCAATACATGCCTATTAAATACTGACTATGTGTTAAAAATGTATTAGACTCTCAAGCATTTAAAAAAACTTGAATTGAAAAAGTCTTGTTTATAAAACAAACAAATCCCTCCCCTCTCCAAAAAAACAAAAAATCTACAGTATCTTTCTCTGACTCTTATGGTGCATTTTTCTTTTCCAGTGAGGAAAAGTCATTGTGTGTGTGTGTGTGTGTGTGTGTGTGTGTGGTGAGAGAGAGAGAGAGAGAGAGAGAGAGAGAGAGAGAGAGAGAGAATGTGTGTGTGTTTAAAAGTATCTGTGCACCACCAGGATTTAAGGCAGACACTGCAGGATTCTTAGGAGATCAGGGAACCTATATTTTCAGAATCCATGTTAGAGAACTTTATGGTTTATGTTTCATCTTTATTTGCAGCTAGAAGTCTTTGGATTATTCTCACCATCTTAGATGCAGGAGCAATTTTGCAGGAGGCATGAGGTTCCTTACTGTCTGATATGGGCATCTTTGTGACTCACAGAATCCTTTTGAACCTCCTACCTTGAAAATCTGTGTAAATGATTTAAATCTCAAAACTTAATTGATTCTGTGATACTCTGGATGATTTCATACATGGAATGGAATGGTACATGTTTTTGTGCTTGGAGAATCACCTTGCTTTTTTTCCTTTATTGTTGCTATTGTTCTAGATTTAATATTCTGTTTGGATGTTAATAGTCTTTTCCCTCTGGTTCAGAGGCTTTTGCCTAAAACATTAAATATGTGAATTGCAACAACTTCCTATCACAAAAGTGGCAAAGACATTGACCTTGTATGGGTGGTTTCAGTTGTATTTCCCTGTAACAGTTTCCTGCTGGAGTTGTCAGCGTTTGCTGCCTTTTACTGGACCTCATGGTCATCAAACCACTGCTCACGTTCATTCTTACTGTGACTCCAACTGCAAACTCCTCATCATTTCACATTGTGGTGTCTTTTTCCCAGAGTTGTTTCTTTCATCTGTTCTGGATACAGTTAAGCCTTCTCATCAAACTTACACCAAGCCTATCAGTTCTTACATCATTTATGATGTAAGTTTGATGGATCTGACCACTATTTCCCAATAACGACTCTGGCCGTGAGATTTGTGGCTGCAAGGGGATTTACCATCTTGCTATTCCTGGGCATTTTGATGTCAAAAATGCAACTGGGACAGGGAGTGAATATAAAATGAACAGAATGTCACAGTTTCTCTGCTATGCTATCATATGAGAGTGTGACTCTCACAGCATCATACTTCGTTGTGCAGGGGGCCTTCCATAGTTAATAGGGTGACCCAGCCAAGGCTGGAATCCAAGATTCAAAAATTCTTTTTTTTATTAGTTTCAGGTATACAAACCAATGTAATAGTTAGACATTTACACCCCTCGCAAAGTGATAATCCCTCTCCCCCAATTTACTACCCCTCTGACATTGTATATATTACAATACCATTGACTCTATTTCCTATGTTGTACTCCACATCCTGTGACTATATATATTAAATTATAGTTGACATTCAATATTATTCAGCTTCAGCTTCAGGTGTACAGCACAGTGGTCAGGCATCTACACCGTTCATGAAGTGGTCTCCCTAATAAGACAAATGGCCATCAAATACCCTGCAATATCTTTACAACATTATTGATTATATTGCCCAAACTATCTTTTGTCTCCCCGTGGCAATCTTGTGGCTACCAATTTGTGCTTTCTAATCCCATCACAATTTTAATGGTGAGAGCTGGGCAGGGAAGTGATAGGAGCTGGCCATTTCAAAATTTATAATCAGGTCTGTTTCTCTAGCTGAGCTTTCTAGTAGGGTACCCACTAGTCACATGTGGCTGTTATTTAAGTTAGTAAAATTAAATAAAATTGAAAATGCAATTCCTCAGTAAGACTCGCCACATTTGAAGTGCTCACCAATTGTACGTGGCTAGTGGCTACTGTGCTGGCCAGCTCTGATGACAGAGTATTTCCATTACCGCTGAAAGTTCCACTGGACAGCACTGCTGGAAGCGGACTTGGACATCAAAATAATGGGCCTCATGTATATGCAAACATGAATGCATTTCTGGAATTAAAATGATGTTGCTAAACTGGTTTACATTATGTCCAGTGATAATCCCTTTAGAGAAACTGCAGGGGTGGGAAGCCTGGAGCATGGGGAGGGGAGACGTGTTCCAGGGCATGTGGGCATAGCCGGAACCCTGGGAGCAGCAAGACGGGACTACCAGGCAGACATGGCCTTCCGAGAAGTCCTGAAGTCTCCTAATTGAGTCTCAGCTCACCTGGATGGAACTAGGGAGAGTTTAGGCTCAAGTGAAGGGGAACCAGGAAGGGAAGGCAGGCTGAGGAAAGGCAGACCTTTAAGAGCAGAAAAGCAGTACAGACCAGATGTCTGGTGGAGACCATGGCTAACATTGAATGAGCACTTACTCTGGGCAATGGCCTAAAAGCCTAAACTGGATTATGTCCTTTGATCCTCCAACATCCCTATGAGAGGACAAGCAAGGGCAGAATGGAGTTGAAGGTCTGCTGGTCCATGGCTATTCCCAGAGACAGTAGGAGGACCACCTGGTTGGTTACAGATGCCTTCAATCAAGTAGGGCTGGGAGTAGTGAGAGAAGATTAAAGGAAAGCATGGCCTTGCTGGCTGAAGCAGTCTAGGGCCCTGGAGTTACAGTCAATCGGAAAGCAGCTGCAGAGAAATGGAAAGCTGCCCTGGACCTTGTATAGACCGGTAATGAAAAAGCCGGGACCAGAATCCTGGGATTGGGTCTTCCAGGAGAGTGCTTTTGTCTGACAGATATTCAAGGGGGGGTTAAGGCCCCTCTGACTGGTCTGACTCTACACAAGTCCTAGGCAAGATTAGGAGTCAGCAAAGTTCTTCTAAGTCTGACCAGCTTTCCTTTTATTAGCTACTAGCCTGCCCCAGTTTGTCTTGCTTTCTCATTACAAACATCAGTGCAGGTCTGTGGCTGTGGAGTGATCAAGTGTCAGAAGGTTGGGGGGCATGTGGGTAGGGCAGTTGATGCCCACCATGCCCAGGGTCCCCTGCCCTGCCTGGGTATCACAGGTGGGGTCCAGGATAGGCAGTCAGAAAGGGTGGTATTGGGGTGGGTCTTCCAAGGATATGTCGGAGTAGTCAGCAGCTCTCCAGAGCTGACTGTACCTGCAACACTTAGTTTTGTGGAGACAACTGTCAAAATAGGGCATAAAATCTCTGTTGGTTACCTCCAAAAATTCTGGTCATGAGAAATGAGAGTAACTCTGGAGAGGCTTTTGGGCAAGTTTGTTTTGCTCTTAGAAAATGATGCCAAGAAGAGACAGCACTCTCTCTTTCCTCTGGATACTGTATCTGTATGTAATGCTGGAATTATGGCAGCTATCTTGTTCTTATGAGGGGTTGCAGCCTGAGGACTGCATTTCTTACCCATGGTTATGAGTTAACTAACCCTGGAGCTGGACTTTATTATGTGAGATTCATTCACCCATTCATTCATTCACTCATTCATTCATGCAATAAATAGTAAATGTATGCTGACAAATGTCAAGCATTGCTCAAAGCATGTAGAACACTGTAGAGGACAAAATACACAGACTATCAGTCTAAATTTGCATATTGCTTCAGCCTCCTTGAATTAGGTGTTTTAGTTACCTGAAAGCAGAAGCACCTTAACTTACATGCTGATTGCATATTGGCTTCATCGGTAACTAAAGAGGCTACATTTAAACAGCATAAAAATAATCAAAAGGACACTTCTCAGTCCTTATCTTGCTTGACGTGCCTGCATTTGACACTTTGGGCCATTCTCTCCCCAGTCTCCCCCCACTCTGAACCACTGTCTTTTGACTTGCTTCCACAGTTTATTTTCTAGTTTTTGGCTACTTTTCAGTCTTTGAGCATTCCTTTTACTCCCAGACTTTTTTTTTTTTTTTAATTCCTAGATCATTCAGTGCTGGGGTTCCATGGAGGTTTCTATCAGGGGCATTTATTTTCTCATTCTACATCTCTGAGAAATGTCACTAATTTATAATTGACTTCATGACCATTTATACACTAACAATCCCAAACATGTGTCTCCCTCTTGAGCGTCCAACCTATACATTTAGTAGCCTGCTTAGACATTTAGATATCTCAGACTCAATATGGCCAAACCACCGCTGTTGTGTGCCCTAAGATCACATCTCTTGGGTTCCCAGCTCAGTGAACCACCCCTGTATCTGTCTATCCAGTTGATCAAGCCAGAATCCTAAGTATCAGCCATACCTAAACCCTCTCCGTCACTCCCCAAGTTTAAGCAGTCACAGGGCCCTTTTGACCCCATCCTCTATAATACTCCAGTGTGTCCTCCCCACCCCCCACATCCCTAGTACCCTCCTTCCTGCCACCTACCATCCTGTCACCTGAATCCCAGCAACAGTCTGCTAACTCATCTCCCTGACTCATGTCCTGGTCTCCCTCCAAATCCCTCTCCCTGGAGGCAGAATGATGAGGCTGCAGATCTGATCATGCCGAAAACCCTTCCAAAGCTCCTCGGTGCTCTAAGGATAAAGCATACACACCTGAGAGAGTTTTCCCGCCTGCACCATTCAGCCCGAGTCCCCCTCACCTGACACGCTGCACATTCTCACTCTCTGTCTCTTTCACTTATCCCCAGCTTGGTGCCTCCACATTTGCTATTCCTTCTACTTGTAACACTCCACCTACCCATCTGATCCTCTCTACGATAATCCTAATCACAATTCAGATTTCCTCTAAGATACCACCCCTTCCAGGATGACTTCCCTAAGTCTCCAGGCCTGGGTGGGTGACCCTTAGACGTGCCCCGGAACATCCTGTACCTTCCCTATCATAACTGTTGAGCACTTGAATCCATTCCCAGTGCTGTAAATTCTGTTGGCCTTTCTGGTATTGCTGGTGCCCAGAATGATGCCTGCAACATTACAGGCATTCAACAAATATGCCAGCGGTGAATAAACTTACTAGGGAGGGCTGCTCATTGTTATAACGATTGTTTCATTCGCTTTCTGGCTTGGGGTAGTGGTTTTCCGAAAGAACAGTGTTGCTTACAAGAATTTTGATCACAATTTCTCTTTCCTCTTTTTATTATTTAAACCACTTTCCAACTTCTGCACTAGGGACAACCCACTGTGTCAGGTGCTACGCCAATGATTCTATGTCACTGATGCTGCAAGTGAACACTTTTCATTTTCACAGTTACTCAAAATCACAGCTTTCGGAAGATTCCATTTCTATGCGAGACATCAGAAACAGCTGCAATGTGACAGAATAACAGTGCCCGGCACAGGTTGGGAAAAGCACTTCCCATACATTCCTAAGACTTTTGAAAGTCTGTGCAGCTGTGACACCCGATGAACAACGTGATTTCAGGAGGCTCAAGCCCACTACATTTGTCTCTTCTCATGCAGAGGAGAATTTTTATTTTAATTTTTAAAAGATGATGACTGGGTGGCCGGTTAGCTCAGGTGGTTGGAGCGCAGGCTCATGACACCAGGGTTGCCAGGTTCGATTCCCATGTGGGCCAGAGAGCTGGGCCCTCCACAGCTAGACTGAAGACAACTACTTGACTTGGGAGCTGATGGGTCCTGGAGGGACAAATAAAATTTGTTCCCCAATAAAATTTCTTAAAAAAAAAGATGATGACCTTTTAATTTAAATATCAGGCTCATTTCTCCAGAGAGGGGCCTCTGCATAAAAAGAGTTGTCCATTTCAGCAAGCTTCTGTTTGTGTTTATAATTAAAAGTCACACTTTCTAAAATGTTGCTCTAACTCAATTAAGGAAAAAAAGCACTCCTCATTGCACTTCATTATTTGCTGTGAAATGTTATCTCTAATTCCCAGTACACAGTGAAAAGTGCAGTTGCTCACTGGCACACAATCAGTTCTACTCTTTCGTGCCCCGGATCCTCCTTTCCCTGCTGCGGGATGGCCTCTTCCCTGAGGTAGGGGTGACTGTGGTGAGCTGTAGCAGTCTCTGCTACATCACTGCGGCTGCAGCCCATTCTGGCTCCATGCTGCCATTTAGGGTGTGGACATGTGTAACATGCTGGGGCCATGTCCTGTGGGTCCATGGTAGAGAAATGGTCTCCGGTCCCTCTCTTGCCTTCCTGATAAGTGACACATATATATTTATGTGCATTAAGCATACCCTTACTATATTAAGCGAGTGACTCTGTGATAGAATTGAGGTTGCACAGAAAAGCCCAGTAAGGCAATCGCCTTTGTTATCCCTAATATTTTTTATTTTTTTATCTTTACTAAATTTATTGGGGTGACATTGGTTAGTAAAATTATTATATAGGTTGCGAGTGTATATTTCTATAATTCTTAACATACAGCATTATATGGATCTGTAGAGATGATTTGTAATGATCATGAATAGCAGTTTATTAAGATCCTTGACTACCAATAAGCAACATATTATGAAGTTTTCCTGTGTTCCTATAAATTCCAAGTGCAGGACACGTGGCCTGAGCAGAGGTTTTCAGAGTCCACACTTGCAGGCTCTGTCCCCTTAGGCCAGCCAGTAACCTCGCTGGGCTTCAGTAGCTTCATGTCTATATTGGAAAAACATCACAGTAGCTAGGTCAGGTGACCTCTTCAGATCCTTGCTAAGTCCAAGAAATAACATCACTATTCTATTCATGGCCAAACAGCTCACTGTTTCCACGATACTTTTCTCCATAACACTTAAAAGCCACTATTTGAAAGTAGAGTACTTAGCATCCATATACATAAACACATAATATAATATTGCCTATTTAAATAACCAGCAATAAAGTTTCATGGACCATAAAACTGAATCAACAGGGGGATCAAAATTCCTAGCGTTCTGGATTTTGCCAACAAGGGCACATAAACCAAGTCAGGCGAGCATGCAAAGAGAGCCTTGGCTTGCATTCGCTCTTTCAACAAACCTTTACTGAGCAGCGACTATGTCCCAGGCACTGTTGTAGGCTCTTGGATCACATCAGTGAACAAAGCAGACAAAGACCTTGCTCCATCCGGAGGAGCTTACATTTCAGTAAGGAGGGACAGATGAGAGAAAAGGTTAACATAAGAAATAAGTAATTTATGGAGTATGTTTGAAGGTGATAATAGACAGGAAAAACAACAAACAAACAAACAAACAGAAAACAGTAGAGCAGGATCAAGGGACTAAGGACTTAGGGAAGGAGGTGGCAATTTAACATCTGGTGGTCTCAGGGTAAGTTTCATTGGAACCATGTGGATGGTGGTCTGGTGAAGGGGGGGTCTGGGGAGAAGGAGTGGCCCGTGCCAAACTCAAAGGCTGGAGCAGTGCCACAGAGACAAAGTTACCAGGATGTACAGCCAGGGAGTTGAAGCACCTTAGGGGTTGAGGGTCAAATTATGGAAGGCTTTGTAGACTGCCACAGGAACTTGCAATTTCTCTGAGTGAAACGTGGAGTCATTGCAGGCTCTGAGCAGGGGGTGATGGGCTCTGACTTCCAGGGAACTAAGAGGGACAAGTGCACTACAGAGGTTTTAATTTAAAAGGAACATACCGAGTCAATTTAAAGAACTTAAGAGCTCATGAATTAGGTGACAAGTTGTTTTGAAGTAGTAATGGGACCACTGGTTCAGCCACTGGTCCTTTATTTAGGTTTCTGTGCAAAGGTCACCTCCTCCAGAGGTTCTCCATGATTGCATTTATCTAAAATCATTGCCCTCCCTGGCTTTATCTCTTTACTCTGCTCCGTTTTCCTACATAATGCTTATCACCCTTTGACCATATATCATATGCTTATTTAATTATTTCCTGTTTCCTGAAGTAGAATGTAAACTCTGAGAAGGTGAGGGTTTTGTTCTTTTAGTTACCACTGCGGCCTGACACCTAGAAGACCACCTGTCACAGAAGGAGAGCTCAGTACCAGTTTATTGAATGAATGAATGAATGAATGAATGTCCCAGGCATCTAAGAAAACCCTTGAGTTTTAGTTCACAAACAAACAGGCCACAAGGTTGGAGCAATAAATATCTATCAAAATAAAAATAACCTGTCTATCAAATTAGAGGTTATTTCCATCAGTAGTTGGTGTAACAATTTTACTATTTAGAGTGATGATGGTTTATCTTGCTGTTTACATTGTTTTCCTCATCTAACTGCTATATCTGTGTTGTGGAAAATTTAGAAAATGGGAGAAAAAGAATTTATAATTTTATGTCCCTACCACATCATGATTAACATAATTAAAAAATTTCTTCTTATGTAGTTTGCATTCTTACACGGCCTGAGTATATCCAGAGATAAAATAATTTTCTCTGATTTTTAAAACTTTTATCAAGAGCT
Source organism: Aselliscus stoliczkanus (assembly GCA_033961575.1). NCBI lineage: Eukaryota > Metazoa > Chordata > Mammalia > Chiroptera > Hipposideridae > Aselliscus > Aselliscus stoliczkanus. The sequence goes on along the minus strand of CM066730.1, from coordinate 16,939,207 downwards.
CCTTTTGGACTCGAAACTTATGTGACTTTACATGGAAACGGGTAAAGAAAATACGACCTTATGCGCTTCTAACATCTTCCATTAAATGAGGGATTCTTGTGCTAGTTCTTACAGAAATTTGAGATAATTTTCCTTCCTCAACCCAAGCTCTCATTTTGCCTGATTTGAATTTATTGACCCGTTTGGGATTTTAACCCACTAAGAAAAATATCAAGAATCTTGAGGAGCTCTATCAGAGTAATAAAACCTCCTTAATTATGAGTTCACCTTGCTGCCCCAAAGTCACAAATTTCAAATCCCTACAGTTTATTTTTATACTTTCTGTGAATGAATGGGGGTATCATTAAGCAAAATCGATAACATAAAGAGAAGAGAAAAGCTTATCGACCAGAGATAAACTGCTTTCCACCACGTTAGCAATATCATTCCCAAAACAGTGTAAGTGCCGTGTAAACACAGGCCAGCCCTTGCAGGCTGCACTTGGGCGATGGGCTGACCCAGTAATTACAAATCAATGGGCAGCTGTCAGGGACCAAACATCCCTGGTGGAAACTATCTCACTGCCCATTGACCAGAGTCATGTGGGCTAACACAGGAGGCGGTACAAAATGAAGAATTACCATCCAGGCACGATTGCTCCAAATCGATGAAATGGATCTTTGAAAGGAACAATTTGCAAAACGATGGAAGTCTCTTTGCCACTTGCTGTTCACTCAGGTTGTTTTTTTTTTTGTTTTACCCACCAGAATTCCAGATACAGTGAAGTGAATGATGTTATAGAAAGGGAAGAATAAATGACAGGGAAATGAGCCATTTGGAGGCTAAGGGGAGACAGGGCAGAGATATGAGAAGGAATCTGAATCAGGCCTCAGAGCAAGGGGGTAGGGACAGGAGAGGGGAGTGTGGGGGCTGGGTTCTCCTTGGCCACCCAAATTGGTAAGACCATTCTGAGAGGGTTATAGATCTCTGTACCTCAGATAAAATGGGACCATGATGTCCCTTCTTAATTTCTGGGCCTGCTGACTTAGCATAAGACATGTAAAGCGTTTCTAAAAATGTCTAGGATGAGATGATGACGATGACGACACTACCACTGATAATGGTTGTGTTAACAATTGCTTGATAATTTATGGGATGATAGCCACTATTCTAACTTCCCATGTTGTTATGGACTAAATTGTGTCACACCCCGCCCAAATTCATATGCTGAAACCCAAATTCCCAATGTGACAATAGGTGGAGAAAGGGCCGTTAAGGAGGTAATTAAGGCTAAACAAGGTCATCAGGGTGGGACCTAATGCAATAGGACTGATGTTCTCATAAGAGGAAGAGACACCAGGAGTGTGTGTGCACAAAGACCAGGTGAGGACACAGTGAGATGGCAGCCATCTGCAAGCCAAGGAGAGCGGCCTCACCAGAAACCAATCCTGCTAACAGTTTGATCTTGGACTTGCAGCTTCCAGGACTGTGAGGAAATAAATTTCTGTTCTTTAAGCTACCCAGTCAGCAGTATTTTGTTATGGCAGCCCTAGCAGACTAAGACACATGTGTTAACCATGTAATCCTCATTACAAAATATTATCCACACTTTCAAATAAAGAACTAGAAGCACAGAGAAGTTAAGCAACTTGACTAAAGTTGCACAGCTAGTCAGTAGTGAAACCATAATTTAATCCAAGCAATCTGATTCCAAGGCCCATGTTCCTAACTGTCCATGTAATGTAATATAAGGTAACACGATGAATATCCACAGTGATACAAAATGGACACTTTTATCAGAAAAACCCATAACAAATACAAATTTTTACATGTACCATGTGTACTGGACTTCTAATTTTAGTCCCTTTCTTTTCCCCTCTCTCCATCATCCAAACAATAAATATTTTTGTGAACCTTTTCCAGCTGAAGCATTATTTGAGGCTTGGGGGATCTGGCAGATCCATGTTCTCCTGGACTTTACATGCGAGGGAGGGAAGGCAGCCCACAACCAGCCAAAGAGCAAGGTAAGTGCAAGGACAAAAATAACACAGGAAGTTGTGGAGACAGGTGGGCTAGACTGGTGTTTTCCTCCACAATCAGTCCTTGAATGTACACTACAAAACTGTGACCAGGACACAGCCCCGCTCTCTGGGCACTGCTAAAGCTGGCATGGCACTGGCAGGCCCCAGCCTCCAGGCCCCCCGTTTCTCTGCAAAATGAGCTTTTTGTACTAATAGTCCATGGCTTCTTTGACTAAGTTACTTAGGCAATGCTTACCTTAACCCGGGTATTAGGATAGTGGCAATAGTAAATGCTATAGTAAAATGTATTTTCTACTTTAGAATATTCCTGAAGTTTTATGGTGAGAGATAGAAAGGTTGCAGGAAGAAAGCGGGGGGTGAGGGAGGGAAGAGAAGGGGTCTGAACAGACTTTAGCTGTGACAGTAAATATACCTACACACTTATTATATAATACATTATACCTGTAGTCAGATACCTTCTATCTCTCCTGGAGAGTGAATATGAAGAAAGGAGCTTGGGATGAAGTGTGATGATTTAAGGTTGATATATGTGAGGATTTGAGGGGTTGTACAAAGAGCAAGACATTGGAAAAAAGTGACAAAATTATGGATTCTTTTTCCCTGGAGAGCTTAATCAACCAGAGAAGCTGTGCTTTGGTGTGGCCTTACTCAGAAGCAGAAGGATAAGCTTAGGGGCTCCTTGGCCCCAGGAGGCTCTGATAACTATGGACGGTACAATTTCACACCCTACTCCAGCACCCCTTGCCACTTAGGGAAGAGCAAGAACGGTGCCACTTCCTTCTTGTCTCATTTCAGGGTGGCAATTTGTGCTGAGAGAAAATACTTGAAAAGTGCCACCAGAAAGCCCCATAACAGGAATGGATGGGTGACAGGTACCAGAGGAATAAGGACAAACTCACTGAGAACAGTGGAATTAGAGAGATGCACCGCAGGTAGAAACACAACCTGCTTTTTTTGTGTTAGAATACAAACCGGGCATGCAGAAGACATACAAAACCATGGTAAACTGATTGTCATCAGAATTACAGGGTCACCCTGACTATCGGGATGGATAATTAAAGAAGAATATGTGATTTAATAACCTGGCCCACCAAATAACATCAGCCCCAAACAAGAAGACCTGAAACAGACAATTCCTACTGATGACTGTAACAAGATTGGAAGCAACAGCCTGTCATTTTACATAAAGCCTTCAGTGAAGTGTGGCCGTGGGACAGGGGAGCAAACGCAGTTCAAGAAAGCAGTGAAGAGGGCTTAGTACACCATGTAAACCATGGCATGCATTGGGTTTGAAGGCAGTAACTCAATAAGCCAAAGACACACAATGTTCACTGGCAAATACTTGACACATTCACAGAGCATTCAAATCACTGTAACTATTAGCATTTGAAATATCTTATGTGTACAGTCATATTTTATAATTTTATCCACTTTGATTTCTTCTATTGTGGGCAGATGAACTGCCAAAAGAAATCTGTTCAGGAAATTCTAGATGCTTGTGGATGTTTAACATTTGTCTTGGGAACCCCACTGCCTGAAAGAGCTTAAGCAATTAAATTCACCCAGCTGAGTGTATTCGAACACCAACAGGCTCACAACCGGCACCTACATATCATTCCTGGGGCCACCTCATTTTTCTTAGCATCCCGTGGTTTGATTTCAATGCTGAGAACACGGGAGCTTTTCCCTCCCCCAACATAATACCAATAGTTTTAGCGCTGTCGGTTATGTTCTCTTTTCTCTCCGGAATTGTTTGGAGTTTTAAAGGTACAGATTCTGATGAAGTGAGGCAGAAAATGTATTCAACTCTGAGAAAATAAGCACACAGATTCCACGCACAGCTTTCTGGCCCATGGAGAGTGGACCGGTCCCCTTACCTTTATCATAAATTTCCTTCAAGACCCCTCGTTTTATTAGCTCCTCTCTGCTTTGCCTCATTGATATTTTCCTTTCCAGGGCTATAAGCAAAACACAAACAGAGAAGCAGCTGTGAATAAGTAACGAAGATTTTTTTAAAGGAGTCATATTTTAATATATTGAAATGTAACGTATGGGAAAGCGTCTGTAAATTCCACTCTACTAATGTACAGTTAATGATACCAGTTAACAGTTTTTGATACTATGATAAGCATTTTAATCTGATATTTCATTTAACCTTCAAAACAATATTCAAATTACCTGTGAGGTAATTTGAATTTTATTTAACCCCAATTTATGGTTGAGGAAACTGAAGCAGAGGGAAGGAAGCTCAACAACTTGTTAGAGTCACGCAGTCACTGAGAAAAGGAATCAGGATTCAAAGGCAAACACACTACCTCTGAGCTCGGTTTAACCTCTGTGTCACAGTGCGTTTTCCTGAGTGTAGCATTTCCTCATAGGGGGAATTTCTTTTTTAATGATCTGGTTCATGCAGATCCTGTCTCACTGAGGACTTTTTTGCTCCCAGCTATTAAAAAACGGTATGAGAATATCTCCTAAAGAGCTCCCTGGATGGAGAGACTGAAGGGTGGGTGGTGGGGAACCTCCCAGGGACAGCCTACCACCACTCTCCTCTCTTCACTCCAGGTTGGAGCAGTCAAGTGAGGAATGGGCTGTGCAGTTACCAAATGCACCTCCACCCGAACCCATCACTCAGCTGAGCCAAATGCTCCAGCAGGACGGGGCTGGAGGAGGGAAGAAGGAGCATTTCCTCTTGGATCAATGGGCATGATGGAAGGCAATTTAAGTGAAAAAAGAGCCCAGGAGCAGAGCAGTAAGGGGCAGCACAAAACGGTAGGCCTGTGGCTCAAGGTAGGGTTGGGGGGAATGAGCAGGATTTGTGGAAGAAAGCAAGCTATTCCAGCAGCTGACATTGCAGTTTCTGGGCAATCACTGGGTGGAGGAGGAGAGATGTTATTTTGGTTGCTTTTGTCAGCTTGAGAGATCTCTGCCTCCTTTCAATTTACAGTTATTCAGGGGCGTGGAAAACCAGTTATAAAATAAGGAAACTATTTTATGCAGATGAATTCAGATACAGATTAAACACACACACACACACACACACACACACACACACACACATCAGCATAATTTAGTTCAAAGAACAATAAGAACTTAAAAAAAAAAAGGAAATGGGGAGTGTGACTCTAACTCAGCTCCCCATTACTGTGGGACCTTAGTCAAGTCACTTGCCAGTCTGGGAACACACCAAGCCCCACCAACTCTGATTTATAGGTCTAGGGAGGGACCTGGTATCTATATTGTAATCAAAAGCTGTCTGGGCTATTCTCAGCCATATCAAGGCTGAAAATCACTGACTATATGTTTCGGGACTTAATATTTTTAAAATATTAAGTTTTAACACTTTTTCTTAAATTATGATTAATTAAGTGGTACAAGACAGAAAAGTAAATGTTAGGTTAGGTTGCACTCGGATATAGCTTACTGAGAACACATTAATCATAAAACAGAGACATATAAATACATAACCACAGAAGTGAGGGCAGAAGGGTTCTATGGGAAGACCAGTGTTAGAGGTGGGTGTAGGGGCCACTGGAGCAGTGTTTGTTTCGGGGGGTAGGGGGTGAAGGAGTTTTATGACCTATATCAAATGACATGATATGGTGGCAGGAGGGCAGGAAGATGTTCTCTGTGTCGAAGAGGAATTAACTATCAGAGAAGAGAACAGTACCTAGCTAGGTTAGAAATTTCTGCCTGATTTAGAAAAAGATTTGCTTAGAAGCACAGAGGGAAAAGACTGGATAGGCAATGAGAAGCAGGGGGTTTGAAGCAAGGAGCTTGTTAACAGATATTTTGGGTAACATAAAGCGATCCGAAAAACACTCATAAAGAGGTGCTTTGCCATCTTGTACTGAATCACATAAATTGAACAGATTTCTCTTAAACAAAATGAGGTTTCCCAGGGCCTTTTCAAAATCCCATTCTACAGCGGATGGACCTGATCCACAGAGCTAAAGGAAGTACTTGCATCAAGGTGGGAAAAACCCTGGGCTTGGAGGTCTGAGGTCTCCTGGGCAAGTATCAAGAGAACACAGATGCTCTTGGGCCAACCACTTAGCCATCGGACTTCAGCTGTCTCACACCTTTGTTCAACAATGAGGGACCTGCTGCCCATGGTGACAGGTGCTTGGGTAGGGGCTGGAGATGATGGTGTCCAAAGGGACAGTCCCTACAGTCACAGAGTTTATAGACTAAAGTGTCATTCAGACAGTCATGTAATAATGCTATTTTCTAATGTGATTACAAATTAAGATATAGTCTCTTACAAGAAAGGGACGTGGTTCTACCAGAACATAGGATAAATAACCTCTCCTACTGGGGCATTAGGAAAAGGTTTTTCTTAGGAAGAGACCCCCCCCCCCCGAGCTGAGTTTGAAAGATGACTATATATTATCTCAGCAAAGGGCAGTCAGGTGGGGACTTAGGGAAGTTCTCCACACACCGCAAGCTGGGCAATGGCTCCTGAGGGAGAAATCATGGTATTGTGGACAAAGAGAAAGCAAGCTGGCGTGGCTGCAGCCACCAGCCTAGGGTGGAGAATGGTCTGAGATGTGACTAGAGGGAAGTGGGGATGGGCCATGCAGGGCCTCCTGGACCATGCTATTCTAAGGGCAATGGGAATAAATGATCAGAGTGGAGTACAGCAGTCTAGGCAGAAGATGATAGCAGCTCAGACTATGATGCTAGTAACAGAGATGGAGACAAAGGATGCATTCAAGACACATGAAGGTGGCAACATTGCTATGACTTGAAGGATCTGACGTGAGATGTGAAGAAAAGAGAGGGGTCAAAGACGACTCCTTTAGTTCCTGACTTGCACAGCGAAATGGATGGCGGTGTCAGTTACTCAGGTAGGACATCTGGGATAAGAATCAGATTTGGAGGGATAATGGAGAGCTCAGTGTTAGCCATGCCTAAGAGGAGACATCAAGTGTGTCCTAGGGAACTGTAGTCAGATACTTCATAAAACAAGGAGGGGAAGTTAAATGAGACTGTGCTGTGTAGCACTGACTATTCTAGGCTCTTTCATATACCAGTGCTTCTCAGCTTTTCCATGAAAACACCCCCAATGGCAAAGAAGTAAGGCCAAGGGCTCCGAGAGCATGACTGAACTCGCCTGTCCCAAGCATGCTATTACTTTAACATATTGAGCTTTTTACCTTAAGAACTAAAGTGGACCTCACATAATATATCTGTTCTTATTTAAACAAAATATCCTCCCCCATCCATTACTACCAATTTCCAAGTTTAATGACATTCTGGGAAGAGACGGCTTCTCTGTTCTTTGGCTTTGTCCATTTCCTAGTACAGAACCCTGTGCCCAGGGGATACACAGATCACTTTCAGAAGGGTAGAATGCCATGTAATTTAACGTAATCCTAACCACAATCCGGTGAAGTATTCTCATCCCCATTTTACAGGTGAGATACCTGAGGCCCAGAAAAATTAACCCGCTCAGAGTCACATAGCAGTAAGTAGAAGAGCAGAAAGAGATTTTAATGCCTGTTTCCCCTCCCCCTCCAGCATGATATCACTCTGTTGTGAAGATCATTAAAAGATATAAGGCTCTAAACATAATCTAATGGAGAAGGCTCTAAAAACTGGAAGGCAATTTCATTATTAGTTTATTTGGGGCTAGACATCATGGCAAAATTACATAATTACACTGTATTTTTAGGAACTTCTTTCTTCTAAGGCACTCTTTACTTATTATCTCTTGTAACAGTGTATGCACATGCCTCTCTTCTAATCTTATTTTTAGCAGTTCTTCCAAAGTTAGAGTTAAGTTTCACTGGGGCCCAAGACAAGCTCACCACTGCTCTGGGAAGTGGAATAAAGTGGGCTGTTTGGTGCAGAAAGACAACTCAAATCATTTGACCTGGTCTACTACGGAGCCATAAAACACAGGGGAAAGAGAATTTAATGTGGGGGAAAAAGAACGCAATGATTTCCTTTTCACTAAGCAAAGCCTAGGTCCAATCTCCTTTTCTACCAATTTTGGTAGAACAAAGATGAAAAAAGAAAAGAAGGAGAAGACATTATATAAAGTTCAATAAGTCAGAAGAAGAGGAGCAATGCCTCAGGGAAGAGAGAAGGTGTAATGTGTACGGCACCTGCTCGAAGGACAGCAGGAATAAATCAGATAACTGAGAACCAAGCATGGTGGTGAGCCAACCAACAGGGGAATGTTTGGGTTTTGGGAGGGGGGCAATGGATGTAAACAGAACAAAACCATTCATCTCTTCTTAAAAAAGAAAAAGGAGAGACTGTCTTGTTAGATGTGTGGCAAAAAGCATACGAGTGGGTAATTTTTCATATAAAAGAAAAATAAAGGGGCTGGCCGAGTGGCTCAAATGGTTAAGAGCTTGCTCAAGAGTGTGAGCTGAGCTCTGAACAACAGCAGTTCCGATGCCCAGCCTGAGCTGAGCTGCCGCTGAGCTCCCAACAGGTGGCAGGATGTCTCAGCTAAAAAACGAAAAATAAAGTCAATAAGGACTTATTTTATTTATTTATTTATTTATTTATTTATTTATTTATTTATTTATTTATTTGAGGGCAGTGTCACTGGCCCTCATATATGGGACCCGAACTGGGACTGCTGGCTTCCTAAGCCAGCACTTAACCACCGTGCCACTCAGCTGGCCTAATAAGGACTTATTTTAAAATAAGAAAACCTATTATAAAATATAGGATCCCTCCCACTAATGTTTTCAGTAATTAAAGCACAGGGCAGTATAAAACTGAGTGACCACACACGCGAATGTTCTGGTATAAACTTTTTGGTTATAAAACTGGATTGTGGTGATGGTTGTGCAACTCTTTAAATGTACTAAAATCATCCAGTTGTATATGGACAATGAGACAACTTTATGTTATATAAATTATATATCAGTAAAGCTGTTAATAAATGAAAAACACAATAATGAGCACAAGGAAAAAGTCCCATAATGGCAACAGCATCAGTACATCTAAGCAGGCATTTAAATGAACAAACTTTAGGCTCCAGTAATCAAGAGGACAACATGAAAATAACTAGAAATATAGCATATAATGGTAATTTTCTAAAAACCATTTTTTTAAAAATCTAACACGGTAGTACCACAATATAAAAAGCAGGAATCTGAACCTATATCCCCCTACCCCCAAATGAAAATACAGCTCAGAGAGTGGCAACACAACTCCTTGGATCTTCAGAAAAGAACCAAATTTCCAGGCTGCAGCAAATACAGAGCACTGTTAACAGCTTTCAGGATGGTCCTACAGCAACTGAAACATTGAAACAAAAATGCAGAGGCCAGCAAACGTGCAAAGACATTGCGGGAACATCCAGTCTAAAATTCTATGCCAATAATGAGATAGCCTGAAGAGGAAAAGGGGGAAAAAAAAATTGCTGATTTGCTTTTAGAGACTGACAAAAATTAGTTGAATAGATCCAAACACATAAAAAGGAGCTTCACATACCCCTCTTGCCTGAATTGAACGGGAAAGGAATTTCTTAATCACTGTACCAAAAATAGCCCAAAATGGCCCCCCTAAAAAAAACCATATTCAAAGGTTGGCATATCCAAAGAAGAAGTTTTCCATCATACTCGACCTTAATATAAAAACCATGAAAGAATGGGCTGGCCGAGTGGCTCAGTTGGTTAAGAGCTCACTCAAGAGTGCGAGCTGAGCTCTGAGCAATAGCAGTTCAATGCCCAGCCTGAGCTGAGCTGCCAACTGGTAGCAGGATAGCTCAGCTAAAACAAAACAAAACATAACAAAACAAAACAAAAAACCATGCAAGAAAACCTGGAAAGGCATAGTTATTTTTGCATCATTATCACCATCTATTAATCATGCCTTTTTATATTTTTCTGTGTTTCTGATGTGCTGACATGTTGACATCTTAAGGCCTTGCAAATCCTGGAGAGACTGTCCCTCCCAGGGCTAGCCAATTTCTACAGATAGGCAATGTCTTTCCTATAAGTGCACCAACCAATCTGAGTCCATCCCCTGAACCACCTCCTTTATGAGTTCTTACACTACAGGCTACTGTCCCCTGCCCAATCACCCCAGGGCCAGGTACCAGACCACTAGAGACTATCTCTATGATCCAGAGGCTGTTAAAATGAGTCAAACTAGCCAGATAATCCTGTTTACCCTGTCCTGCCCATTGCTTCCTGTGGAAACCACAACAGGGCTCTTGTTCATGTTTTCCTCCCACCCTCTACGCCTCCTAACCAGCCCTGGTGCTGCCCCATGGGGCCCTCCATGGTATGGCATGACACTTTCTCTCAGGATTTGTGACTATAACGAACTACCTTTTCAATGGCAGTTGTCTATTGATCTATTGGCCTCACCATACCTGAACAATCATAAAACCAACATTTTAAAAACACCTATTCTTGCACTGGTTTGTAAACAAAGAAAAAAACTAAGTGGGTTTTCTACAGCTTTATGTCCCCATCTATTGCTTTCAAGTCTGTTTATACTTGAGCACTTGCTTTAGAAATGGGAAGGCTAGTTTAGAGCTGTTCCTCTGCCGCAAATTCCACCAGAGTCCACAGACGAACTCTAATAACGGAGTGACAGTGGTTCTAATCACTCTTGTAAACTCTTCTTCATAGACTGAGCCACTGCTGCAGTCTATGCCATATTTACTAAAAGCCAGTTCCCCATCGGTTCTCCTTCATTATTTTCCCAGTCTCCTTAGCCATATGGGCTTGTGCTAAGCCAGGGAATCCCATGCTTCTTTGTCATCACTGAATTGAAAATAGACATCTTGGGTGCGCTCATTCTCCTTAGTAAATGCCTAGATTGGATGAATTTGTTAAAAATAACTATAGACCATTCTCTTTTTTATTTTTTGCAACCACACATATGCATTTATTTTTTATTTATGAAAGTAATACCTGAAAATATTTCCACTTTAAATAATTCAAAAAATATAGAGAAAACAATGTCCTATCTCACCTGCTTTCCTCCATAGACCCAAGTCACCAAATCTCACTATTGCCCTCCTCTGATATTTTGATATTCTCTCTTTTTTCTTTTCTCCCCTCTCTTCTCTCCCTCTTGCCCACATACTCACACCCCTCCCCAATGCATATAAATATAGTTTTTTAAAAAAATAGAAGTGGAACCATTCTGCTCATATTGTTCTATAAGTCTTTCCACCCCCCACCCATTTATCAATGTTTAAGAGTTTCTTCCCATCAGTACATACAGAAGCACCTCATTCTTTTTGAGCATCATACAGGAGATAAGTACCATGCTTTATTTAAACATATGCAACTGAAGGAAATTTAAGTTGTTTCAAATTTGGGACATATAAAGATTGCCACTGTAAATATATTTGTCCACCCATGTGAACAGGTATAAGAATTTTTCTAGAATATATCACTACACAAATAATTTCTGGGCAGGGCAGTACTAATGTGAGAAAATAACTCATGTTATATATATATATATATATTTCTTTTTTTTTTTTTTTTGAGGGCAGTGTCATTGGCCCTCATATGTGGGACCGAACCGGGGCTGCTGGCTTCCCAAGCCAGCGCTTAACCACCGTGCCACTCGGCCAGTCCTATAATTTTAAGTATTGCATTTTTATTTATTTATTTATTTTTATTTTTTTGGAGGGCAGTGTCACTGGCCCTCATATGTGGGACCCGAACCTGGGCCGCTGGCTTCCCAAGCCAGCGCCTAACCACCGCGCCACTCGACTGGCCCTGCATTTTTATTTTAAAAAATGAGGAAATGTGGGGAAAAAGCAATATTGATGCTGGAATAAGTCATTTGGTTCTACTCAGAGCACCCGAGCAGAGACTTATTTAGAATTTTCTCTAAGATAATCTATCTCTATTGAATTCTCTGCTCAGCTGTTTTTAAATTATATTCTGCAGGGGCTAGAAGTTTGAAGGAAGAAAAACAATTGAAAAACAATGAATGTTTTAGTAGCTTACTGCAGGGTCTTATACCTTCAGTCATTAAAATAGTCAACTTGTAAGTAAAATCTGTAGCTTTTATCGCTTTAAAATTTTACAACTCCAGTGAAAGTGAATTTAGGCTATAAGTCTATAAGTGACAAACGGGGTGGGCCTTGAGAACCTAAGTCCATCTGACTTCATGAATAATGAGGATTTTAATATGATGTCACAACTCTAGCCTAGAAGGACCCAATACAAAACAACTCATATTTATACTATCTCCAGAGAAAATGCTTCCACATTTTAAGATGATGAGACTTTATTTCAAAATTACATTTATATGTACAATATATAGAAGAGGAGAAAAGGGAGCAAGGATTTGGAGTAAATCTGGAGGTCTTCCATTTCGAAAGGTCAAATGGCAAATGTCAGTTGATCTTTTATTTCGTAAGTAAATTAATGAGAAAAACAACTCAGGTGTCAATCTAAATGCTATGTTGAAAAAAGAAGGGAAAGTAAAAAAGAATGCAACTCTAAATGTCTAGTTTCAGACAGAATGTATGATAAACATATTCGAGAAGTCATGTTAATCGAGAACTAGTCTGTATGAGCACCAAATAGTGTGCCTTTTACTAATTCAGAAGATGTTGGAGTCCTATGAATATCTAAACATTTGCTAAATGTGGACTAACTAGGCAAGAAGGTTTTAAATTACTTTATTATCCAGAGAAAACTTATTGAATTAATAATTAAAAATGAGTTAAAAAAATATTTTGGCAATTGAGGCCAGGTGATCCTCAAAATCAGAAAGGCCAACCACTTTAGAACTTTTTCACCCACTAAAAATCCACACCATGTAGAAATGCAATCAAACAGAAGCTAAGGCATATGTGTCCTCATCATGTGACAATATGCACCGATCCTGATTCCCCCACTGTTACAGTATGGACCTCAGCGAAGGTCCAAGTGGAAAGAGCACAAGAACAAAGTTCCGTATCTCCAACATGGTCACCCAGCCATCGTGCTTGTGTATAATGCTGCCTGCTAGCTTGGCTAAACTCCTCATGACCCATGAGGTAGAAGATGAGATTATTTCCTGTTGTTTGTGATTACATGCAAGCTATCTAGATCAGCACTTTCTAAAGCTGGGTGGGCAGAATAGTAACCCCCCGAGACACCCTGAGGAAAAGGCTCTGAGGACAATATTTTGGGAAATGCCACGTACTACTAGAGTATCACAGTGTTTGTTAGCACAAAAAGACCTCCTGTGAGGAAAGCAGTTTAACTCAATGTTTCTCCCAAATTCACTGATAATATGACCCTTTATGGAGTACCATGGGAATTTCACTCTGATGAAAGTCTCTGGAAGACTTTTTTCCTGCTCCCAGGTTACAGGAAGCAAGTGTGGTATTCTGTTGTAGAAAGGAACCAGGGAGGTCAGTCCATCTAACTCAGCAGGAACAGAGAGGCCAAGCTCTTTTGTCAAAAGCTTTCCAGTAAATGAATCAAACACAACCAAACCCCCAAAATCCAGCAATCTCAAATGAGCAAGGAATGACTGACCTGAAAGAGCCTAAGGGAGCAAAGTGACCAGTCATCTATCTACCTGTCTTCCTGTGGTCCTGGCAGAAACTTCGCTTGATAAAGATTTGCAATTTAATGAGTTCCCCGATGGGCCAGCCTCCCCAGATAAGTCCAGATTAGACTTGTTTAACCTTGAGCAGCCCAATACCACACAGTATCTGTCCAAAATAACAATTTTGGTTTCGACATAATGGATATTAGGTACTTCTTTTTGACAGTAATTCACAGTGTAATTCCTCTGGAGTCACAGAGCTGGAGCATAGGACCATGTCATTAGCACAGATGAGATTTGTTCTCTTGACTGTGGGAGATGTGCCTAGAGCCAGGTCCGATAGGACTCTCTCCATCCCCTGATTAAGTGTATGGGGAAAAGGAAGGATCACAAACTCACTTTAAGCTGTAAATTGTGCTGTTAAAAGTATACTCTCCAAGGATCTTGATTGGTTGGATCTTGGTTTGAACAAACCATCTGTAAAAATGTTTTGGGGTCAGTTGGAAAAATATGAATACGAACTCAGTATAAGATAATTTTAGGGAATTAATTACTTTTGCGACATATTATAATGGTCCGTGGTTCTTTAGGACAGTTTCCTTATTTTTTTAGAGATGTCAACAATTTATTTTAAAACACTTTAGGTAAAAAAAAAAAAAAAAGCAACAAACATGGCCAAATCTTAGTAACTGTTATGCGATGGTTATAAACCTAGACAATTATATAATCTTATCATTATACAATTCTTTCAACTTCTCTTATGTTTGAAAATTTTCCAAATAAAAAGTAAACACAAAAATGAGTGAATGTTACAAGTAACGTTGAGTGAACTGAGCAAGACAAGAACACATATACTATGATTTCTCCTACATAAAGTTCAAAAACTGGCAAAATGAAATATGTCGTTTTGAGATGCATATCTCTAAACTTTAAAACTACAAAGACGGGATATTATCACAATAAAAATCAGGTTAATGGCTACCTTTGGTGGGAAGAGGAATTACATCAGAAAATCACCTTAAGGGGCTTCCAGGTATTGCCAATACTTACATTTTTTGACTTGGACAGTGGTTATGTAGTGTTCACTTCATAACCATCCGTTAAACTGTACGTTGATGCCTAATGCATTTTCTCAATGGACCATATTTTCCAAAATAAAAACATTCAGAGGGCATTCTTACTAACTTTGCTTCTCTTTGTACAGTTGCCATAGTCTCTGAAGGGGAAAAAAAAACCTCAGCCACCATATAAGGAAATTACGCAGTTGGCCAGCAGACAACTAACTCTTGTTAATGACAAAAAGGGTGATTATAAGGCAATAAAAGTGACAAGTCTTATCCTGGTCATTTCTTCAAATAGGTCAGACCGGTATAGAAGGGTTGCTCTTAACACTTGCAAGTCTCTAGGTAGCAAGACAGAGACCTAGAGTTTTGGGGGACAAATGTTGGCAGAAAGTTTTCGAGGTGAGTCATTTTTCAGAAGCAAACATTCTGAATTTTGAAAATAAGATGGACTATTTTTGGAGCCCATCCTTGAAGTGACAAGTAAGAAGCAACATAGGGTAAGTAGTTTTGCAAGAGTCAGGCTCATCACTCTTGGGAGTACATGAGGGAAATTTATGCTACAATGTGCAGATACCACTTTCTTTAGTTCTCACCTCAATCTGCACAGGAAACTTCAAATCAAATTCTAACAGAGTAAGTATTAGTTTTCCCTTCTGAGATCTATGAGACACAAAAGAAATAATTCCTTCTCCACTTACTGGCCCCCTCTTATGGGAACACAGTAGAACCTGATTTAATAAAACTAAGATCTGAAAAATAATTTACGTTAAGCCCTGTTTACAATCTTCACTTTGTCCTTTCACCTACATATCACCTATTATGACAGACTTTTTCATTAAATGTGAAACAGATGGCCCTACAGTGATGGGGAATGCAATGTGATGAAAATGATTATGCTACAGATAAAGGTTTAATGCTTTGGGGCTTGCTTCTATTACTTGTAGGAAAGTATGTCATAACATCTAATTTTTTTGTGATTGTGCACCGAGCCACACTCATATTTCCACCACGTTCTCTGCTGCCTCTAACACTCCCCCAAGGAATACAAAGAAAATTCATTGATTTAGAGCTAGTTAAGTGAGTTTCTCCTTCCAGATGTAGGAAGCATAATACTGTACTGTATTTCATTCCAGACACCTAATTATTATTGATCGCTTTATGATAGAAGTATAATGCCTCAAGCACTGAAGAATGGAAATCTGAAATCCTGCCCAGAACAGCTTAATACCCCAGCTACCACCTGTTACCTAAAAGATAATAGGGCCCTTGTTCAAAGTGTTTTTGTGGTGCCAAGTTCATGGAAATAAGCTTGCTGCATCATTGCTCGTTTTTCTACTCATGGTCAGATCAACCCCGCTGCACTAAAGTTTTCAGAAGGCAGTGTGAAGATATTTATGCTCTAAAATCTTACTTCTCTGACACTGTAAGACAGAGAAAGATAGTGGCATTAGACTGAGGGTTTTTACGTGTTCTTATTATCTACAGTTATAACTAACGTCAGCTAATCATTTTGAACAAAAATTTAAAAAATCTTAACGATGCATCGTTGTGTCAGATGTCCACTCAGACAAATATGTTGCCTGAAAGGAACGTTTTTGGAAAAGACTTCATTTCTCCCTTCCATTGCTATGGTAACACTTAAACTATGTGTTAGGAGCTACTCTATGTGCTTTCCATGGAGTACTTTATGTAAGCCTCAAAAGAATTCTACAAGGTTGTTACTATGATCTGCATTTTGCAGATGAAGAGATGTTAAATACCTTGTCCGCGGTGCACCGTGGCGCTTGAATCCAAACTGTGTGACTACAGCGTGTGGACACTTAAATATGACATTGGACCACCCACCTATGCCTTTAAAAGCTAGAAATATGCCAAATATATCTGTTGAGCCTATCTATAAACAAACAAACTTGTGTAGATCGGCTGTAGTGTGTATGTAGAAGAACTAAAGATATTTTTGCTATTTTCTGGGCAGAATTTTGTAGCTTGTAAATTATGAGATTTTCTTAAGTCTTTATATTAAGTGCAGCAGTTGTGTAATTTTCCTTGAATAAGGTTTCGCAGATGAAGATGAAGCATACTCCCTTGCATGTAAAACTCAACAAACTGTGTGACTGTCATTAAGACTACTGTCATTTGACCAGCCTCCACTTTAGGAAAAAGTTAAACTGGCCCAAAGAAATAGAGTTACACACAAATTTATAATTTCACTCTTGCGTTTATATGCCTCGTTCTATTGCACTTCACTTTATTGCACTTCACAGGTGTTGCATTTTATTTTACTTTTTTAGCAAATTGAAAGCAAGACTCTCCACCAGCAAAAACATTAGGACTCGCTTTACTGTGATACTTGCTTTATTACAATGGTCTGGAACCGAACCCACAATATCTCTGCGGTGTGCCTGTATGTGTAAGTAATGTCCGTGTTTAGCAAGGTGAATATCTTCTCAGTTACTTCTCATCAGTCATCTCTGGTGGAGAAAACTATACAGGAGCGGAATGTGTAGATTTACGAGGCATTTCGATGCCTATCCTTGAAATGTTGAGCTACACCAAAGCAGAACAGAAATGTTCATGAGGAATAAATGCATAATCCTTGCATGTAATGAAATAATAGAGCTATTCAAATCTAAGAGTCTATTTAGGAATGTTTCTTCCCATTCTGCACATCAAACGTATTTTTTCATTTCTGTCTCAGTCTTCTCCTGTGTGAGAAAAGGCTTCACCCAGAAATGGACTGGGTTTGTCTGTACTTCACCCAAGAATTCACCAGCTAATGATAAAAACAGTATGGCCAAATATCCATTACTTTCAAATAGAAGAAATAAATTATTAATCTGTACCAAGGGGGGAAAAAAAATCAACCTTTAGTATCTGGATACTACCCTTAAAAAAAAAATCCCAGAATATTTGAATCAAACATTTAGCCTAATAGCAATTGGAAAAATTGAAAAACATAACCACTGTGAAGAAAGAAGAAATCTCATAACATATGCAATAAAGAGGAAAGGTCTAGACGCACACTGCTGCTCAAAGCTTTTCTTGAGGCACTGCTTGTTCTCCCAGTTATGACAAGGCTGTGAGACATGATGAGCTGCTCACCCCTCCCTTAAACAAATGCTCAGCCTTCTCTGCTCATCTTTTGTGATTGCAACTTCTGAATTTTGTTTTTTGATGGGTATTTCTGCACTTCTTTTGAAGTCACTGTAGCATGCATAGTGGAAGCTGACAAATGTACAATCCTAATCCACAAATAAAAATAGCAGAATTCAATTTCTTTCTTTGCTTGAGACTGATTCTTTACAAAATCATGAAAAGAACTTTGTTCCATAATGTTGTCCTGTAGTTTCTCAGTTTGAGAAGTTGACTCCTAGTTATGGGTTGATGTTAGTAAATATCTGGGCCAAGGCAGCAATTCAGAATTCAAATCTGCTTCTTAGTGCCATCTTGACGTGAGAGAGTGAGGTATTCGATGGCATGGTGCTGATGGGAATCCAGTTGATCTTAATGGTGTTCAAAGGCAAATGTGAGCCATCAACCTATTTCTTTATTCCTGGCAAACCCATCGAAGGGACTGTGCTGGCCTCATCATCAGGTTGATAGAGAATCTTGCCTGAGGTTGTATCTACACAATATTACAGGAACAAGCAATGCAAATACATCAATCAACTTGATTTAATTTTCCCCCTATGAAAACATCCTGATGGCAGAGGTAACTAAAGTAATCACTGTGAAATCTCGAACACAGAACCTAAAAAGAAACTCACAGGACTTTGTCACATGTGTCGAAACTATTAGCTCAATGATGTCATAAGATTAGGATTTTTTAAATTGTGGTAAAATACACATAACATACAATTTACCATCTTAACCACTTCTAACTGTACAGTTCAGTAATGTTAAGTGTATTCACATTGTTGTACAACCTACTTCCAGAACATTTTCATCTTGCAAAACTGAAACTCCATACTCAATCCTCTCTCCCCCAGCCCTTGGCAACTACCATTCTGCTTTTTGTTTCTATAAAGGTGACTACTCTGATATCTCATATAAGTGGAATCATACAGTATGTATTTGTCTTTTTTGTGATTGGTTTATTTCTCTTAGCATAATGTTATCAAAGTTCATCTATGTTGCAGTGTGACAGGGTTTCCTTCCTTTTTAAAAGGTTAACATCCCACTGTTTGTAGATACCATTTTGTTTATCCATTCATCTGTAGATGAACACTTGGGTTGCTTCCGCCTCTTCGCTCTTGTGAATAATGCTTCCATGAATATAGGTGTGTAAATATCTCTCTGAGATCCTACTTCATTTCTTTTGGGTATATACCAAGTAGGGTTGCTGGATCATGTGGTAATTTTATTTTTAATTGTTTGAGGAGCCTCCATACTGCTTTCAACAGTGGCTGCACCATTTTACATTTCCACCAACAGTGCACAAGGGGTCTGGTGTCTTTACATCCCTGCCAACACTTGTTATTTTCTGGGTTGTTTTTGTTGTTTTTATCATAGCCAACCTAAAGGGTGTGAGGTGAGGATCTTAGTTTTCAGATGTCAAAACTGAGGGCAAGGGAAATTATGAGAATCTAGGATAATATTTGGCTTTGAGTTTAAATGCTTTTAAAAGTTGCCATTTCTTCACCTCAGATCACAGAAATAATAACAGAAACTAAAGGCCTTTTTTGGTCATTTGGGGTTATAAAAGTTGATTTCTTTATCGAGGAAAAGTGGGAATAGATTTCATGAAAAAGATGAATAAGAGGAAGGCTGTATTTTTCAGAGAAAGAAATAAAGGTTTTGTTACTGTAGTTATTTTTATTTAAGTTTCAAAATAGATACTTATCTCATAATTAAGGAAGAACAAGTAGCTTCATTGAGAATATTTGCACCTCCGTCCATTGTGTGTGATAAAGGTCTTTAATTATGTGAATTAAATTTTCTGGTTTATGAGGAAACCTGGCTACCAGGTATGCACTTGACCTCTTTCTTCGAAGCTTCACTGGGGTTTAAAACAATGCCGTGCATTCAAATTGATTTCCTCAACTGAAAAATTTGCGGGGAATACAATTGAGGCCAAAAGTATCAGGATGGATCCTGTAAGCCTTCTAGCTCCATGTTTCAAATAGCTAGAATCTATATTTATAATGGAAACAATTAGTTTGTGAATATGTATAGCAGGTTTTAGAAACATTTCCTGGGAAGGACTAGATAGCCAGTCTCTGTGGAAACTACTCAACTCTGCCGTAGCAGCTACAGATAGCATGCAAACGAATGAGCAGGGTTGTGTTCCAATAAAAATTTCTTTATAAAAACAGGCTGGAAGATGGATTTGGCCTGTGGGTCATAGTTTGCTAACCCCGTCATAAAAGATCCAAGGGAAAGAAATGTAAAATTAGTTTTCTCGTAAGTTGAAGGAGGAAGAACAAACTTTCAAGTTCTGTGGCCTGGACAGATGGATAGATGGATGGATGGATGGATGGATGGATGGATGGATGGATGGATGATAGATAGATAGATAGATAGATAGATAGATAGATAGATAGAAAAAAAAGACCAATGGCGAAATAAACCCTCTTGACATGACTTCTTTCAAAACTAAGTATAACACTGTGAATTTCATGTAAACAAATGCATTTCGTAGCTGCATGTCACATTCACGCTTTAGATCCTTTATTTAAAACAGTCTACAATAAGTAAAAATCAACATAACCTTGAATGTGGAATCTTGAAATCCTAACTTCCTCAGAAGCTAATGTTTGACTTTACGAAGAAGAAAATCTCAAGTAAAATCAAAGCCTTAATCAGAAGCCATTTAACAAATGCTTGTTCTCAGTATAAGGAGATGGTATCTTCCTGATTAATCAGGCTCCCAGGTAACCACTGCAAGGAAATGCTCCTCACAGGGCTGTCAGGGCCAGTGTCCCTCTGACCTCTGTTTCATTTTCCCCTTGTTGTTTCTCCCAGAGTAGTGACAAAGACTCTTTCCTTGGTCAAACTCTAGTCAGGCTCCTCTGAGTCCTCTTCTTGACTAGGCCTTAAAAAATTCAGCCTATAAGAACTCAATTTTCAACACAAAAGATTTCATCTACCCCCCCACCCGACTTGTGCGCGCGTGCGCGCGCGCACACACACACAAACACACACACATTAAGAGACTTGAAGGAACACTAGCGTATTTTTTAGCAGTTCAAGGTTGGGTCTCTTGGATGATGACTGGCCCTGAAAAATCCCTGCCACAGAAAGCTCAGTGTTGCCATAAGAACTTACTGCTTGTTCTGGCCAGCACGTGGCATAGGCCCCTGACCTCCCCATTCTTAAAGCATTTACTTTAGAAAACCTACAATAGTAAATCCTTTCTCTGTCTCTTTGAGATGTATATGTATCTTTTACAACCCAGGATTATCTTTTTCAAGGACCTCAAAGCTATTCCTTTGAAATGGAATCAAGAAAGACAGCCTCTGTCTCCCAGTCTCTGTGGGAGAGTAGAAGCCTAACTTCAACAGGAACCAGTTGAAAGGCACAGATGGCCTAATCACATCCCTTAACGCCCTTCAGTGCTTTTTCTTTAGCACACACCAGTGTTTAAAAGGCCTCCTGCCTTTTGTTCCCATGGAGTTGAACTCAGGTTATACTGGGGTCTCTCCTCGACTGCAATAGTAAGGAATTAAATTTGTCTTACTGCCTTTAACTAGTGTCCAGCTTTGTTTCTCTTTGACAGTGGTTACAGCTCCACATTGCCTTCAAGTGACACTGCCCCATCTGTAAAGCTTAGGCCCCAAGAGAGACAAACCTTCTCCTGTTTTCCTTAGCCTGTCTTGAGACATATCACCCCTTCCAATCCCAAGAAGCCCAAGCAGATTTTCTGACTGATGCTTCATGGGTCAGTCCAACAGATATATTTTCCTTTCCCACCACCTGGAGCCTGCTCTCTTCATCTCAGATTTCTGGAGACATGGGCTTCTCTGTCTAGGTGAATGACACCAGGAACAGACTCACTGATTTCAATTTCCAATCCACAAGTGCATGGGTCACCTGTGCAGTTTAACCACCTCTAAGTACAACAATACAAGCACTGAGGCTTCAAACCACAGGAATTACAGAATACAGAAACATGAGTGCTATTTTTATTTTGGACAAGAGAGGGTGGGAAAAGATATCTGGATGACTCATTCCAAATAATTTAAACAAACCAATGAGGCAATTTTCAAAAGTACCATTTCATGGAGAATCTCTGAATTAGGATGGCTTGAGTTGAAATCTAGCTGACTCACTGAGTCATTCATTTATTCAACCACTAAAATGCTAAGTATCTTTATAGTTAGGACACTGAAAGAGCACATAGTAGGCACATTCCATTATCTTGATTCCTGGGTACACCTTGAAAAATTACTTTTTATCTTCTGTATTTACTAAATAAAAGGAAACACAGAACTAAGCAAAACCAAACCAAAATATACTGTTTCATTTTTGCAGGGTGAAGTTTGCACATCTGGGCACAAAAAATTGTTCACTGATTAACTCAGCAGCCTTAACTTGAATTGTCCCGTAGTGTTTCCCAAAGATAGTTTCCGCCCACCCCCCCATAATAAATAGTTATTATGAACACACTGTCATTGGCTACAACGTCATGAATAGGCACTTGCTAAGTGTTTACTATGTGCAGGGTGCAGAGGATGCTGGGAGGCTGTGACATCTGCAGAACGTGTGGTCTAGGGGAGTCCAGGTCTCTGTCTCTGGAGAGGGTTGATTACCTAAAGCCTAGCTGATGGGGAGAGAGAAAAGGGTGTGCGATGCATTCAGGGGAGGGAGGACTCACCGGGCAGAAGCAGCCAGGAGGGACTTGGGCTGAGCCTGAAGGGAAGGCAGAGCTCAGCTCCACGACAACCTGAGCCAGGAAGGTCCCCTAGTTAATCAGAACTAGAACAAAGGCCTCCACCGGTTCTCCCTCTAAGTTACTGCAACCCCTTCTGAGTTACGAATTCTGGAAGGTTCTTTCAAGAGGGTTAGTACACAAAACTCTATGTTAGTAGAAGAAATTGATGCCTGGGATGTGAGTCGATCTTCAGAGTTTCATGTCTATTTCAGTCATGTGGTGAGGAACCACTAGAATTTCTGTTCCTGAGCTGGAGTCTAGTACAGTATTTTACTTACAATGGTTCTTGGAAAGGAGTTGGAAGAAAGGAGATTAGGTAATATCATGAAGGTCAAACTTTGTAAGACATCTGAATTCAGCTTCGTTTTATAAACTTCTGGCTTTGGGAAAGCTCCTTTCTACATTGTTGAAAGAACATGAAAGGATTTTATGTTTGGATGAGGTTCAGTGAGATCACTGAAATGAATTCTTAAAAATATGTAAGAGGTCTACTGAACAGGTTGAACAGGTTTAGGAAGCTTTTAAAAAATATCATAATTATTATTTTAAAAGCAGAATGCCACATGTTGTGAAATTAAATGAAGGTAAAATTTCTCAAAAATTTACATAGGCTTTTGAAACAAACAGGGAAATGTTAACTGAAGAAATTTTAAAATAAACCTTGCTCTTGACTTATTGAGAATTATAAGCATGAAATGTAGCATCTACATCTCATGTCTAAAATTATTGTTAGAAGAATATCAGGGACAGCTCTCACCTGATGTGCTATCCCAATGGGAGGCTCATCCCGACCAGAGGCTGACGCTGCTTGGACTCAGTACTGAGTCGGCCGGGCAGGATTTCACACTAACAGGAAGTACAAGGAGACCTCAGCAGTCTGTTCTGTTGCAAGTCAATGAGCAACTTTTGAATATTTTATCTGTGGATTTCATGCATTCCTTCTTTCAACATTTTTTCTTTTAGCACACCATACATTCTGACACACAGCTAGGCATTGGAGATACAGTGGCGAATAAGACACCTAATCTAGTATTACAAATCGGGATTAATCTTGCTCTACAGAATCAGAATATTCTGATTCTAGAACCCCAGTTTCAGTCACTGAGTCCTTTTCTCAGTTTCATCCTTTAACCCTTTGTTCTTAGGGATTAAGATTCTTCTGTTTCTTACATGTTTGCTAGTTTTTTTCCATCTAGATTTTTGTTAGGGAACCTTTTGCATTCGACTCTTCAGGCCTGTGTCTGAGTTTCTATTGTGTACCTTCCTGACTCTGATTACCCACCTGCCTAAATGCATTCAGGCAACTTCCCATTACTCATGATGCAAGCACCTAATTTCCTACATTAATTCCCTTTCTGCACGGAACTTGAGTAATACTACAACAGAGAGAGAGAGAGAGAGAGAGAGAGAGAGAGAGAGAGAGAGAGAGAGAGAGAGAGAGAGAGAGAGAGAGAACTGACAAGAATCAGAAGCAAAGAGACAACCAAACAGCTCAGTATAAAACCAAGGGAGGGAATGAGCTTCCTAGGGAAATGAAATTAGATGAGAAACAGCACAATGGAAATCACTGAGCCTTAGAGACAACCATAGCGAGGAGGCTGGAAGTAAAATACTCACCAAATGTTAGAGGGGGGAAAAAAAGGCTGTCGGAAAGTGAGATTTGACAAACTCTAGGCATTTTGAGTATTTTACATAAGGAGTACTACTACCCTATTTCATACAATGGTTGTATAACTTTTTTGAACAACACCTTTAATGGGATTTACTGTGTCATTCGTATTCAAAGCATAAGTTTTACCTTTTTAAATGTTCATTGTAAAGTTATTGTCATGTCCTAATTTGCATGAGGAAAGGCGTTTTATGTTTCCAAATAAGGAAATTATACATTCTAAACTTGTATGAATACTCCATTTATGAAAACTGCCTACAATTGACTTATTCAGATATTAAGAAAATCCAGACTCATTCTCCTCCCAAGACCCCAAAGATAAGCTATAAATTTGTAGAGAAAAATAGGGTGAAAGAAATCCAAATCTCAGCTTACAAATTTGAGGTGGCAATTTTACAGGAATGGGTTCATTTAAAGCATGCCAGGCTTTGTTCATTAGAATACACCTAAAAGGTTATTTTAAAATGCACCTGTCTAAAACCATGGGTTGGAGGGATTTCCTAATGAGGTCATTAAACTATTTTCAAGCCTCACATTGTTGGTTTATGAGAAGGTTCAGTTAAACTTTTAATTTGCCTCAATGGAATTGCAAAATTTATATTGGGCTGTGGTTGCTTAGGGAAAATATGCAAGAAATAAAAATCCTTCAGTGTGAGCTGAAGCTAATGGAAGAAAAAGTCTTCCATATTGTGTAAATTTTTTCCCCAATTCAAGGAAACCACTGGAATAGAAGGTGAACCAATTAAATGAGTATGGTTCTGAAACTCCATTAATATTTTTTCTTTGTATTAGTGCATTTAAAATTACAGGGATTTCATCTTTATTAATGATTTGAAATCGATTCAACAAATTGTCTTCCTCTATATGAATCCAGTAATTACTTTAAAATACTTTCCAGATTTTTAAGTTACCACGGCATTCATTTATCTAAATCACAGTCAAGTTTCTAGTTAGAGAGAAGCCAAAAAAGCAACACAGCCAGCAGAATGGATGGCACAAATCCACACATTAAAACTTGTGTTGTTAAATCATTTTGAGAGCTCCCCAAGCTCCCACTCCAAGCTAGTTTACTTTAATTTTAGCTACAATTTAAATGGGCTTGGTAGTCTGGTTCCCAAACCCATACCAGATTAGAAACATACATTAGAAGGCAGAGGCAGGATGATAGAAGAAATGGAGATGGGAGAGATTTTAAAGCAAAAAACCCCTAAATCGTCCTACACCTTTTATTTGCCCCCACGAGCATCTGTATTCAGGGCATAGCATAGTAAGAAATGTTTTAATAAGAATCCTAAAGCAGGGCCGGCCGAGTGGCGCATTGGTTAAGCGCTGGTTTGGGGATGCCAGCGGCCCCGGTTCGGATCCCACATGAGGGCCAGTGACACTGCCCTCTACAGCTAACAACAGCTCCACCTGGAGCTGGGCTGTGCAAGCCCCGGTGATGGTGTGGGCTGCAGCCCCTGCTGCAGTGGGCTGCCATAGGCTGCAGTGAGTGGCCCGCAGCCAGCGTGAGCGGCTGGCAGCCAAGCGTGAGCTGCCAATAGCCGCGGTGAGCGACATCCAGAGGCCAGCGACCGATCTGCCTCATCCGGGAAGAGTGCAATGACGATACCAACAGTGAAGCAACATCCTCCGCAACTAAACTGAAGAACAAAAAGACAGCAACTTGTCTGTTCCCCTTCCCCGATTCCCCAACGCTGTTCCCCTCCACCAATTCCCCAATAAAATCTTTAAAAAAAAAAAAAAAAAAAAAAAAAAAAAAAAAAAAAATAAAGAATCCTAAAGCATCAAGAAAATATAAAATCAGGTTTGCTTTACTCTAAGGAGAAATGGGAAAATACATATTTTAAAGAGACTTCTATTGAAGATTGATTTAAAAAGTTCTTTAAGGCATTTAAGAGAGATAATTTTTTGGTAAAATTACTCATACAGAACACCTAATTTCCTAATGCTTAATGAAGCATTATATTTCCATAATGATCTAAACGGACATAAATCACTTAGAGACATGATTATCTACAGAGCTATGTAACACTGTGGAGCTGTGCCTGATTAAAAACATCAATCAAAGAAATTAACAATTTAATAAGGATATATTGATGGTACTACTTTCTAAGCACTTCAAGAATTTTAACACATATTTTCTGAAATTCAGAAAAACTTTCGAAGTGATGGAGCCAGAACACAGTTCTAAGTCCACAACACAATACCCATCAAGCCCAGTTCATTTAAATCTAGATTCTTAAAGGCCAGAGACAGTCAAAATTTCTGGTAACTTTCACTAAAGCCATCCACCATGTAGAGAGTAAGGGGATACCTTAGGGGTCCCACTGGTCCCTTACTTCTAATTAATAGCTTCTTTGGTCAAACATGAAAGAATATAAATGACTCCAAATAAACCCTAATTTGTATAAACCATTCAACCTAAAGAAGGGGCAAAGTTAAACACAGACCTTCAAGCATAAAGAATCGTCTATACACAATACAATATTAGAGATAAATATGTGTTTATATCTTCATACATATAAATCTCTTTAAATTCTTTAAGTTATATAGCATACATGTCTTCATAGTATATGAATACATGGCAAATATCAAAGAGATATAAAATCAAACATTTTACGAATGGATGAGAAGTCAAGGATTTTCTTTTCTTTTTTGAGGGCAGTGTCACTGGCCCTCATATGTGGGACCCGAACCGGGGCCGCTGGCGTCCCAAGCCAGCTCTTAACCACCGCGCCACTCGGCCGGCCCAAGGATTTTCTATTTTAACCTTTTAAGAAACAGAGGCTGAGAGAGGTTTCCATGACATATGTGCTCATGGTTAACACTTAGCAACTAAGACCAAAAACTAAATTCTAGGATATTTTCAACTATATCAAGAATCAGTCTCAGAAAGGTCAGACGTATACCAACATGTCACACACAAAACTGTCTTACTTTGCATTTTCATTCTTCAAGTCTTCTTATCCCCCTCAAAATAACCTGTAAGGCATTTCATATAGTTCTTCTGTGGAGAAGTCAGGTGGGAGAAATAGGAAAGGAAGAAGGAAATTTCATGGTTAAGAGTTAAAATTTCAGGGTCAGCTGAGTGGCTCAGTTAATTAAGAGCTCGCTCAAGAGTGCAAGCTCTGAGCAACGGGGTCGCCGGTTCAATTCCCGGCCCGAGTTGAGCTGCCGCTGAGCTGCCAACAGGTGGCAGGATGGCTCAGCTTAAAAAGAAAAAAAAAAAGTAAAGATTAAAAAAAAAAAAAGTTAAAATTTCTCCATGTAGTCAACATCTTCCAAAACGTAAAAAAGCTTCTAGTCAGACAATTTACTTCTATAGCCAATTTCATATGATTCTTTAGAAATAGTGTCAATTGTTTGCACTGTATGGAACATGTAAAAACTACCTTATTTTATGCTCCTTTATTACATACAGCACCTATGACACACAGAAATGGCAAATAAGTATATTCAAGCATATCACTCGTGAATCAAATGGGCATCCAGAAAAATGGGTTGATGCAAATGGTGAAGTTTTGACATTTGGTTAGGAGCATAGATTTTGGAGTCTAATAGACCTGAGCTCAAATGCCATTTGCACCATTTACTAGCTGTGTGACCCTGGACAAACTACTGCGCCTCTCTGGCCTCAGCTTCCTTGTTTGCATATTAGAAATAACGATTTTTGCCCCATAAGATGGCTCTGATGTTTAAATGAGCACAGATAGACACTCAACACGTGGGGGACACTTTGCTTGGATACTGTGGTGGGCCACACTTTTTGTTTCTAGGGCTAAGAGGCTTGTTCAAGGCCATTCCAATCGTTAGTGTGAGGGCCTCGGTCTCTTGTTTTAAACCAGTCATCCACTCTCTTAAAATAAGGTGGTCTATCCAGCATTTAGCATGCTTCCATTAGCTAGTAGTATTTTATGGGCATCTGTGGTATCTTTCTTGCACATTTGAAGAATTAAGTAGCTAAATTCCTTCTCCTTCATTCTCTCCCTTTCCCTTTTTTCCTTCCCCCCAAAACAATTATTTGGTTCTTACTAGATTCCAGATACACTGTTGTTTATTGTTACTTAAACATAAAAGCAATGTTGTATCTTCATGAATTCATAGATTAATTCCTAATGCATGCACGCATACACAAATAACAAATTCAGTCTGATCATTTGAGCTACTTTTCTGTCTTATCTCCTTGCATGGTTATTTAGAGGTCTGAATCCCAAGAAGGAAATCTTATTTGAATAAGAGAGATGTTTTAAAATATTATTAAATTCTTAATACTAAATATTAACTGGGCACAGACACACAACCTGGATATCTTCCATGTGGAAATATCTTCATACAAAAGGCATTTATTTAACCTGGACTATGTTCAACATAATAATTTTTAAAACACAAGAACTCTGTCTCTACATATTGGGATTTCTCATGTAAATCCTTTACCAGAGTCAAATTTTTATGATCTTTTAAAAATGATATAGTTCTTCCTCTGTTGGAGGGAGATAGAAGATGCAGTCATAGCGGTAGTAATTATGAACTATTTTTCAGTGGGTTTCTTCTATGGAAGGTAATATTAACAATGACTGTGAGGTAAACTATAACCACCTCAAAAAGCTGTTGGTCTTGAAAACAAGATTAAATCAAGTTCTTAAAAAAAATTATAATAGAAAGATAGCCACTGGGTTTACTAGCTACGATCTAAGAACACGAATAAAAATTAGAGCAGAGCAAGTAAGTACACAAGAATTTTCAAGGAGTTTCCTCCTTAAGATACCTACAACTACAACAATAGCAGAAAATCATTCCAGTCAATTCTCATTATTTGTGGTAGTTGTGTTCTATAATGTCAGTATCAACACTGGATTAGTGAACACTGAACCGCTGCAATGTGGCTAGCATGATTGAAGAGCTGAATTTTTATTTTGTTTTAGTTAACTTAAATTTAAATAGCCACAGGTGGGCAGAGGCTATCATATTGGATTGCACAGTCCTACACAAGCAATGGCTCCTTGGGGAAATACAGGGTGAGGTTCCTATGAGCCTCTGGTGACAACATTTCTGTCAACTGATTAACATATAATTCCATTTTTTTCTTCAGCTTTTCTGAGGTATAACTGACAAATAAAATTGTAAGAGTTAAAGTGTACCACATGATGATTTGATATACATAAGCACAGTGAAAGCATTCCCTCCAATGAGTTAACACATCCACCACCTCACATATTTATTTAATACATGTTGTTGACTCATTAACCTTGAACTCACAGCCGACAGCCCTGTAACTCATGCCTGAACAAAGCCTATGGAGTATATGTATTTCCTCCACAAGGCACATCACAGCCCTCCTACATTTAGGAACATAGGACAGCAGGTCAGTGCTATGCTTGGGGGCCATTTTAAACAGCAAAACCTCCACCAGAAAGCACTGAAATTCAAAAAAAAAAAAAAAAAAGTGGCACTAAACAGATGGCAAACAGGACACTTATTAACTGTATGAGATCTGAAACAAGGGGCGGATTATTGCTCTGTTTGACTTCAGCAGGAAAGGATGTGTATTGAGGGACTCACATTTTTCACTGCTCTACATATGACTGCAAACCATCACAAAAGCCCTTTGAGTACTGATTTTGGGGTTACAAATAAATTTTAGCGAGAAGGTGAATTCACAAATATGAAATCTGTGAATGGTACTCAACTCTAGTCTCATTACAAGTAAAGTCACAAAAGGGTGACAATCAAATTGCCCTAATACCTTCGAAATGGTACTTGATTACTGGAGCATGACCGGAAAAAAATCGTGTCTTTTTTTGTAAGAGGAGGCCTGAACCTACATCCACATAAACATGAACACATTGGGTCTCCAACTCTAGGCGGGATGGCTTACTCACAAATAGATATTATGCTTGTGCAAAAATATGGAAGTCCTGCAGTGGTGGAAAGGGTTTGAAAACGAGGAATGAGAATGGTGCAATGACTTACATCATTAGTGTGTTCAACTGGCAGAAGGGAAATTCCTCAGGAATTGTTTGGTGGGTGTAAAACTTAATACATTGCTTCAGTAGCATTTGGGGTTAGTGCCTCTAGAAAAACAAAGTCAAGCTCTCAGTTGTGTAGGACTGTGCTGTCCAATATGGTGGCCTCTGCCCACCGTTGGCTATTTAAATTTAATTAAATGAAAATTGAACTCCTAGCCACATATGGCTAGGGGCCACTGTGCTGAATGGCACAGAGTAAGGTGAGGAGTTAGTCAGGTGATGGGCTTTAGACAGAGACCCCTCTGTCTTGGGGAGGACCCCAGACTGTCCGTATCTGGAAGTTATTCCCATGGCCCAAACATACTCTCTAGTGAAGCTGTCTTCTGCTTGGAGAACACAGGCCTTGGCTGCAAGTATCCCTAGCACCTGGGGGAGAAGTGAAGGGTCTCATCACAGGTCAGTATGCACTCAGGCATTGTCCTTTATGGTACCCTCAACTCCGGTGGCCACAATCACTGTGGTTCAACCTCCACAGAGACTAAGCTCCATTTCTTTCTCTAGGGTTAGAGTGTGGCAGTTGCTTCTCTGTATGGGGTAAATGAGGGGAAACAGGGATCTAATCTAGTTGCTTCATATATGAACTTCCAAAGAATCCACCTTTTCCAGCCCTACCTGCACCACTGTCTTGAGAGTTGGAGCCTTTGGCTTCTGAACCCTTCTGGGATCACACAGCATGGACGGTCTGGTCTAAGACTTCCCCGCTGCCAGCAGTTAGTTTTCACCTTTCTCTGGTCTGCTTAGTCCATTCATCTTTCTAGTTTCGAAAATTTGATTTCCTCTGTTACGTCTCCTCTGCAGCTCTCTGTGTCCTAGTAGCTCCACGTCTCTACTTCCCTTTAATAGCATTTACTAGTGTTTCAGAGGGTGTGACGACAAAGTCATGTACGTGTTCAGTCCACCATATTACCTTGATGCCCTTAGCTCACATTTCAAGATTTAGGTTTGTCATGAACTGAATGTTTGTGGCCCCCTGCTCCCATTCATATGTTGAAACCCTAACCCCTCATTTTATGGTATTCGGGGATGGGCCCTTTGGGAGGTAATTAGGTTTAGAAGAAGTAATAGTTATGGGGTCCTAATGATGGGATTAATGTCCTTACAAAAAGAGGCACCAAGAGCTTGCTGTCTCCCCCTCCACCATGTAAAGACACACTGAGAGAGTGCCTGTCTACAAGCTAGGAAGAGGGCTCTCCCAGAGCCCTGATTGGCATCCTGATTGCAGAGTTCCAGCCCCGAGAAGTGTGAAAAATAAAGTTCTGCTGTTTATGCCACCCAGTCTGTGGTATTTTGTTATGGCAGACCACACTAACACAAATGCTTGTCTTTAATTAAAGGGCCTTTAAAGGTATAAATGAAACAATATTCAACTAATAAATTGATCTTTTTTTTTTTTTAGCTGAGCCATCCTGCCAAAGGCAGCTCAGCTTGGGCTGGGCATCGAACTGCTGTTGCTCAGAGCTCAGCTTGCACTCTTGAGCGAGCTCTTAACCAACTGAGCCACTTGGCCAGCCTTTAATAAGTCGATTTTGAACTGTATCAACTATGCCACAATGAACACAGAGAAGTAGGGTACTACTGCACCCCAATAAACTGACTAAGTGATGGAGTCATAACAAGCCTGAACATTGGACTACCAGTGACCACTGCACATGCATACTTGAATGCTTTCAAATGGTTTCATTTTATAGGGAACATTCTTATGTAATTATTTAATCAATTTATTTAAGAAAATAAATGGAAACAAATGTTACAACTGCTTTTAATGACCTGAACCCCAGGGAATACCACTGGTCAGGGAACCCCATGTATGCTCTGTGGTGCTTGCGAGTTGGCTAGAGTGGCAGGCCTGCCCCAGTATCGATACCCTGAGGTCCAGGTGGTATGTTGGGGAGGAGACCAGCACAGATGTTGGTGCATTGTTTGTGAACCACAGCTCTCTGTGGTTCAACACCCCGAGATCCCTGGCATCTTTTTAATGAGGGTCTTACTTAGCCTTTTGGATACTGGGGGCATTCTGTTACCTTGAACCATCTCAATACGGGGGTGGGGGGTGGGTTGGGTTGGGGAGGATCTGTCCCCTCCTGAGCTCCAGATGGCAAGTTCTGTTGCCTCTTTTGATACCTGGGCTGTCACCTCTGAGCAGGGTTTGATGCCATCATCTGCAAACCAGCAATTTGCCCCTCAGGAGTGTCTTCAGATCCATCACTGTGATAGCCTGAATGCCAGTGATGTCTACTTGGCATGGGACACAGGTAGTGACAGGGATGTGATGGGGCCAGCATGTGTAGCAACATATACAAATGCAATTCATAATTGTTTTCTTGATTTCAACTTGTTATTCTTTTGTCTGTTTTAGAGGAATGGTTAAGAGACACCGGTACTCATCAAAATTTCAGAGATTAACAACAAAACACTCCACCCATACCCATCCCCCCTCACATCAGCAAGGACAGGTATCTGCCAATTGGGTGGAGGATATTAAGGACTTTCATTTTTCCCCATCAGAGCTGGCTGTAGGATCTAAATTTAAGTGGCCTTCCAGTTCTCATTTTAAGAAACACACACCCATTACCAGCCTTTAAATATTTAATGCTTTGCACCTGGGTGAGAGAATGGGCCAAGCTGTAAGCTTCTCTTTCTTCTTGTCCTTCATTTCTACTCTCCTGTGACAACCCCATTCAGTGTTCACTATTCTTCCAATTGTAAGCCTATGAGGATTTGGATTCCCTCAACATTTTAAAAATGTCCCCACTACTAAATCTGATCGCTCAGGAGCTCAGCTATAATCTGGTCTCTCAGAGAGGAGAGAGGCAATAAAATTCTCTACTAAATCATTATCATACCCAGAAGCTGGACACAGCCTGAGCTGGCTTTAGGTAAAATTAAATAAGAAACTTCATCTTCAGCATCTAAACTTATTTTTTCACTTTCTTAGGATCCCTTTTTTTCTTCAAAACTCTGGAAGCCACACTCCTAGGGAGGTTTACTAGGTTCCCAATCTTTGTGCTACTTCAAAAATTCATCTTGTGAACCATTTCCCGAAAAGCCCAAACTTCGTCTCTGGATTCTAAGAAGCCTGTTCATTAAACAAAATGAAACAAACCATAGACGCTGAATATGTGCTACCATCTAATGAATATTTGCAAGGCAGTATGTGATCTCAAAGGTGGAAACGCTTGCTCATTTTTAAAGGACTAAAGACCATGACCTTAACTGACAGAGTTAATCTAACGGTGGAGACATCAGGCCAGGAGTTAGTGATCCTTCCAGTGGCCCGAAATTCATACCACGTTTGCTCTAGGGGATGGTTCCTATAAGTATCTTCCGATTTCCAAAAGTTGAATTCTCCTTAAAAATTAAAAAAAAAAAATAAGAAAGATTTTAAATATTTAAAAATATGGAGATTGGTACAATGAAGTCTCATCTATTCATCCCCCATTTTCAACAACTGTCACTATAATTCCTGTAAGTATGATGAGTACATTAGCACATCTCTAGAGGAAGAGTCCCATATTGGGTAGGACGATACATAGATAGTATGAAATTGTCAGGATGTTTTAACCTGCAAGCTCTGTGCTTTTTTTTTTTTTTTTGAGGGCAGTGTCACTGGCCCTCATATGTGGGACCTGAACCGCGGCTGCTGGCTTCCCAAGCCAGTGCTTAACCACCGCACCACTCGGCGGGCCCACAAGCTCTGTGCTTTTAAAGCTTTATTTCTTCTGACAATTACAAAGCTCCTGTCAGGCCAGGTGCAGAGGAAGCTGACCACACCTCTTCCTTCAGGAGAGTTAAATTTTGTCTCATTACAGACACAAGCTGCCTGTGTATTTGGGTGTTTAATCAATAATAGGTTACTCAACCCCAATTAAAACTAACTCTTGAAGACACAGGACACCAAGATGTAAATAACAAAATCCTTATGTCCCGAAACTCTTAAAAATGACCTCAATTGTTATTGGATTGTTTACTACTTAGACAGTGCTAGCAAGTTTTCCAGCAGAGAGAGGAGTCCTTACTGAAGAATGGTGGCTGTAGGGCTTAGATTGCCCCTGTGTCACACAGAGGCAAATGCAAAAATCACGTCATCAATATGTGGCCTGTCACAGTACTGCCTGTCATTTTTCATACATAGCTCTGTGTATGTGAATACATATAGATATAATATACATATACATCTATTTACTGTGTTTCCCTGAAAATAAGACCGGGTCCTATGTTAATTTTTGCTCCAACAACCTACATTTATTCATGTACAAAAATCTACATTTATTCAAACAGTCATGTCTAGCTGATGATCTTTTCTTTTTTAATTTGTATTAGTTTCAGGTGTACAACACAATGCAATAGTTATACTCTTTACCCCCCAAAGTGACAACCCCCCCATATCATACATATCTATCACAACTCCCCTGACTCCCCTCCGTAGCATGTGATCTCACTTGTGCGTGGAGTCTGAAGAGCTGAGTGAACGATCAAAGTAAACAGACTCGTAGATGTAGAGGAAAAACTGAGGGTGGCTAGTTGGGATGGGGGTGGGGATGGAGGGGAAGGGGAAGGGATTAGACAGCATAAATAGACAACCACAATATTGCCACAGGGATATGAAACACAGTTCGGGGAATATAATAATGTTGTAAAAATTTTGTGGCGTGTCAAATAGTCACATGTCTCGTTAGGGAGACCAGTTCATGGATGGAGTAGAGGCTTGATCACTGCACTGTACACCTGAAGCTGATGTTGTATAGTATTATATGACAACTGTAACTAGCTGATGATCTTAACTGGGGCTTATGTTTGGCGTAGGGCTTATATTACGAGCATCCTGAAAAATCATGCTAGGGCTTATTT
Source organism: Aselliscus stoliczkanus (assembly GCA_033961575.1). NCBI lineage: Eukaryota > Metazoa > Chordata > Mammalia > Chiroptera > Hipposideridae > Aselliscus > Aselliscus stoliczkanus. The sequence continues at coordinate 16,904,216 of CM066730.1, read as the reverse complement.
TCTGGTTAGGTCTTATTTTGGGAGCAACATGGTATATATGCACATACAAACATACATATATGCATGCAAGCAAACACACACACACACACACACACACACACACACACACACACACACACACACACACACTTAAACCCCAGAGTAGTCCTGAAATTCATGTTGCACTATAAGCATTCCGAATCCAGTAAGTCCCTCTACTCCTGCTTCTCTCATCAATTCACCATGAAATCTTGTTCACATGAGCCATCATTTCTCACACGGCCCTGCTTTCCAAGCAGAATGCTGCAGCCTTGGTTATGGCCCTTTTTACACCCTGTCTTGATTGAAAGGCATCTGATGTGTCTTTCTGCTGCCAGTCTCATTTGTTTCCGCCTATCCTTCACGCTGCTGCCAGAGTTATTTTGTAGAAACCATATCAGACCATATAAAATGTACCTCGGGCCTCTTTCCAGTTTCCCCATTGCTTACAGGATAAATTGACATTCATTAAATTAGCATATTATACTCTATGCTATTATGCTGTATAATTTGAACCTCAAATTATAATAGCTGTCTATTATAGTATAACATATAGTATTATATAATAATTTTTTACATATTATATGATGTATAATATAGTATATACTCATATAATTATATATAATTATATTATAATATATATTATAATATAACATAATATATATAATGTAATATAATATATATTATAATATAACATAATATATATAATAATATAATATACTATATTATATTATAGTGCTTATTACACAACAACCCTAAGAAGGAGGTACTATTATTTCAATTTTACTGATAGGGGAACTGAAACATAGAGTGGTTAAGTAACTTTCCCAAGGTCACCCAGCTGTTAAGTGATAGAATTGGGAGTTGAACCCAGGCAGGCGGCCTCTGGAGTCTAACCATTACACTACACTGTCTCCCTGGCCAGACTTCCCTCTCAGAGCTTCCAGCCCTATTCCCTCCAGCACTCATTAATCCCTCAGAGCACACATGCTTCTTTGCTGGCATTACTTCCCTCCTGGGAAACATCCATCTTGAGCTAGTACAAATTCCTTCTCCAGGCTGCCCAAGGCCTAAGTTAACATCTCCCCCCGCCCCCCCGAGCACCCACGTCTCCTATATACTTCCTTGGTTCTGCCTTGGGTTGCTGTCAGCTGCACACCTGTCTGATACCCCAAAGACTACATTCTTTAGACCAGGGAGCATGACTTGTTTTTTACCACTGGAGTGCTGGCATGACCGCTCTCAACTGCTGGCCACTAACTGGGATTATAAAAATGTGAAGGAACACAGTAACCCGGTATGTCACAATTCTGGGTAAAAGTTTTCTCCATGCTTTCAAATGACAGCAATAATAAGGGCTGCATGAGTCCTTCCAGGTTACGCCTATCTTTCCTTAAATCCTGATTTTCCCACAAATGATTGGGTGGTGGCAGGAAGGAGAGGAAGGGTGCTTTGTCTTTTATTGCCATCACCATCCTTGTCCTGCAGCATTAAATAAGAGAGATGAATACAGAAGTCTATGGAAGACAAAATGAGGCCCCACACGCAATGATTAGTATGAAGAAGAAAGAAAATCCACTCTCCCTACCAGCTGCCTCTTTCCAATTGCTCCCCTCCACCCGCTCTTTCACCATCTCCTTCTTCCCATCTGTGAGGACAGAGCAGCCAGCAACACGCCTCAGTAGTCAGACCTTCTTGACTCTGTGCTGAACTCATGTAAGGTCATCATTTTCCTATTAACTCTTTATGCCAAGAAGTCATATCACAGCAGTGTGGGTTTCGGATGCCCCAGCGGGGTACCTCATCCTTCAGTGGTGCTGGGTATTCTGTTTTCCTAGTTGTTTAAATACATTGTTTTTCCTTTTAGGAAGGGAGGGAGAAAGGGAGGGAGGGAGAGGCTAATTGAGAACACTAGATTGAGGACCGGAGAGAAGCTCTTTACCATTATTTCTCCCTTTACCCATTCTATGTGGCAATAATTCATATAAGATTTGTACACCCCTGACATACTGCCAAGAGAAAGTGCTTTCCCTATGGGAACAGGAGGAAAGGCACTTCCAGAACTGAGACTAACTAGAAATTAAGATTAGAGATGGGTCATGTGACCAGGAGCCCCTTCTCCAAGTATTTCATCAAGCAAGTAGAGTTATGCTATTGACAGGGCACATCTTCAGGAAGCAATTCCGTCATCAAACAAAGGGGAGGATTGATTTAGATGCTACTGTGCAAGCAAAAACCTTTGGCATACTTTCTTATCACTCAGGGTTTTGCCCTGTAAGTTTAGACTTTTCAGAGATGACCCAGAGAAAGATGAGTGGGGAAAAGAAAAATACGGGTAAGCTTTTCATGGGACCATGTGTTCTGCTCGGCGTGTTCCCCTGGCTGAAGGTGGGCTCCGTGAGATCAAAGGTATTGAAGTTTCAGCACATGCAGGAGTCTTGAACTTCAGCACATACAGGGAGATGGGACAGGTGCAAGCTGTAGTTGCAGGGACTGGGAGCTGAGGCCTCTTCCCCCACACCTGTCCTGGGTGCAGAGGCCCAGTGAGACGGGGGTGGGGGTGGGGGTTGGGGTGGGAAGCCCTCAGCACTCCCTGAGCATCACATGACATCAGCTTCCTCTAACTCAGGGGACACTCACTTCAGCACTAAAAAGGTCAATATGTGCCAATATGATTCTGTGATAGCCTTCCAGTGTTATGAGAAAAGTGATCGATGATCATGAAACTGGTCACATTTATCACTAAAAACTGTCCAGTCAATTCCAAAGTCAACAAGTGTTACAAGCTTCAAGTAATCTCACTGGGCTTTCGCCAACACATTGAATGCCCACTGGAATTTTTCTGGAAGAGATGCTCCCTTCCCCCTTCCTCCCCCAAGGCCTAATTTGCTATCTCCTACCATTTGAAAAATATACTCGGGGAGAAAAAGAAGTGCTGTTAAAAAAATACACCTGGGGCCGGCCGAGGGGCGCGGTGGTGAAGTGCTGGCTTGGGACGCCAGTGGCCCCGGTTCGGATCCCACATATGAGGGCCAGTGACACTGCCCTCAAAAAAAAAAAAAATACACCTCACTCTGTTCCTTAAGAACTAGAAAAAACAAAGAGAAAACCTGAGAGGGGAAGATAGGGAGAGAAAGTTTCCTATAACTTCTCCAACAAGGAGAGAAGAAAGATTTGTTCGGGGCATCTTATGTGCTAGACACTTTTAACTCGCAGGTACCTTTACTACCATGTAGCATTGTCAGTACCCCAGTTACCATTTTACAGATGAGGCAACTAAGGCTCAGCATTGTAGGAATGGTGCCAAAAGAATGAGTCTATGTGCAAATCCAGTGGTTCTAGCTCCAGTGCCTGGGTCTTCTGCTGTATCAGACTGTCCCTCTTAGAAAGGGCCCTGGGGGGCATGCAGTGACCTCTTGGAGGGGCTGAAAAAGTATGCTATTTAATAAGCCATCAGGACTTGGGTAAAAATCCCAGGCGAGTGACTTCTTGATTCCTTGCTTCTCCATGGCTATTGCCTCAGTTCCAGCCTCTCTGGATGATATGAAAGGAGCCACCGTGCTTGAGCACAGTTGGGGGAGCACCTGTAATTCTTAATACGTATCCATGAAACCTTGGTATGTCCACGCACTAAAAATGGATGAAGCAGAAAATCTATCAACACATTCAGTTCATTTTTCTTTTCCATTTTAGAAAAGCTTAAAATATTTCTCTGAAGATTTAATTTATAGGTATAAACTGACTGAATATTGATTGTTTTGTTTGATTCCATCTAACTTCCAGGACCATCACTGAGGACCTCATACTGGTGTAAGGAAGAGAGTAATATGAGATTCTGCATACAACATGAATATTTAAAGTTATCCTCCTGCTCATAAAAAACAGGAGTTGAGTGGAGAGGTGATGGTGTGCATTCATTTATTTGAGACAGCTGTGGAGGGCTTACCAGGTGCAGAGCTCTGCCCTAGGTGCTACAAGGGCGAATAAAAATGTTAGAAAAGAAGGTGGCTAAAAAAAGGAGATTACAATACCCAGAGGGTGACAGGATATAGTCACTATATCCTTTATGTAGTCCCTATAATCACTAATCAACATAATGGAAAAAGAAAGTGATGTGATGTTGTTGGCTAAGATTATAAGGTGAATTACTGAAAATTATGTTATATGTCTATTTAAAAGCCTAGCTCAGTAGGATTTAAAATATGTACACATTTGCATATATCCCATCTTCCTAACCAAAGACACATTTTTGTGAAACTTACAACATGTCCTAACTAGTTACAAAACAGATGTCAAATAAATACTTATTTGATTGAATCAAGCATGTCAGATGGGGACTGGGATTCAAATTTTAGACCTTTAAGAGCTAAGGATGTATTTTAATTTGATATTTACTGCCCTTTATCAACAGTCCCCTGAGATTATTCATAGACATCCATTTCACAAACACATCCACGTGACAATAGTATTGACAAAGAGCCCAAATTTCAAAAAATGACCAGACCTGACATGGGATGGAAAGGATATTAGCCCAGACCAAACCCCAAACCTATTAAACATGGTGACTTTCAAGTGTGCAAAAATTAAAATAAGTGCTCTTTTGTCTCCACTGCTACGATTAACTGGTAAGTTTAAATTTAAAGGAAAATCCAACAGACTGAGGAAAGTGGCAGGTTTCTACAGAAAAATGTCAGCTGCTCTGAAACAACATGGCAGCCAACATTTTCCCATGAGGGACTTGCTCTTTTCATGTTGGGCTGGAAGGCTCTGAGGGTCCAAGGCTTGGTCAGTGAGTGACTGCGCCAGCACAGGCTCACTCGGGTTTTGAATGAACCAAGAGGCAGGTGAGCACCTCAAATCAATGGGCCAATACTTTAAGCTGAAAGCACCATGTCTAAATAACAAACCTTACCACCTATCAGCAGTGTGACAAGTAATTTTAACCTCTGTATGCCTCAGTTTCATCATCTGGCAATGGAATAATAACATTGTCATTTACTTCATAAGGAATTGTGAGGATGAAATGAGATAATGCAAATAGAAGGCTTAAGTGTCTCACTATTCTTCTTTTCTCAGAAGTTACAGTCTGTCTATCGACTCATTAAACAAACTTACTATTTAACCTTCTTTAAATTACGAAAAATACTTACCAAAAAGTATATAAAGCATGGTTGTGTTGATTATTATAAAGAACACATCTCTGTACCACCACTTGGAAATAAGCAACAGAACCCTGCCAACGCCACAGAAACCTTCATGTGGCTCTCCCCATCCTAATTCCCTCTATTCCCCCTAAAAGTAAGCACTGTTCTGTCTTCTGAAATACTTTAATATTATCTCAGGGTGCCCTAAAAAGACTTAATGGATGGTAAATGCTTGATAAATGTTGGCTACTCTTTTTAAAGAAAATAAACAGTACTCTCAAGCAGTTTTCCACTTCCTTTTATCATATTACACTCATTTCATAATTGCACTTTTATGTAACCCCTCTCATTCTTAGCCTGCCTCAGGGCATAACCAGCTAGCATTTGTCATTCTGAATATGGCTGTCAGACTTCACAGCACGCTGGCTTTGGAAAACTGGATTGATTTCATGCACATCCCTCCAATTTCAGTCTAGTTACCTGCTATCATTAGCTTTCTCGAGTATCAGTGAGGAACTGGAGCCTTAATGATTGCCTCTTGTTGACTGGATTTGTCCAGAACTTTGACAGAAAAACCAGATAGTTTCAGTAGCATTTTATTTTATTTATTTATTTATTTTTGAGGGCAGTGTCACTGGCCCTTATATGTGGGACTGAACCGGGGCCGCTGGCTTCCCAAGCCAGCGCTTAACCACCGCACCACTTGGCCGGCCTTAGTAGCATTTTAAAAGAAAAAAGTAGAGAGATAGTGTGTAAGAGGAAAGTCTGTCTGCAGCACACCAACCATATTGGGCCCATCTGAGCACACATCATGACAGCTCCATGTTACACCAGCAGATCTTTTTCTATTTATCTGAAGCAGAAGAATATTTAAAACTTGGCTGAGGAATCACTATGCAGCTTCTGTTCTGTCACTGCACTCAGTGAACCTTTCAGAATAAGTGGGTTCATATTCTTCAGGGCCAACTCTGAATGCAGCGGTAGCTCTGGAGGTCAACTCTGTGTGAGCTCAGACCCAACTTCACTGATGTCACCCTTTCTCAAGCATACAGCACTCAACTGCATCTTCCCACTCTCTGCCCTAAGCGCTTTCACACTCAGCCCAAGTACAAGTGCTGCACGGATTTAAAGCAATGGGGATGGGAGCTCCTAGCGCTCACTTAATAACACACCTTTATATTGGCTTTTCTTCCTACCTGACTTACTTGGCCTAATCCCTGGTTCCTGGGATCACTTCACAGATAAACTCCCTGTACCCAAACTCTTGTCTCAGGCTCTGCTTTCAGGCTAACTCAAACTAAGACATGGCGGAAAGGAGAAGAAGGTGCAGTTTAAAAAGACATTCCTTGGTGGGGGTGGGGGGGATGGAGCAGAATCAAATGCCATAAAGAATGATACCTGGGAGTGTGTGGGGTGCGTAGGGGAGGGGGGCTTTTCTCAGGTCCACATTTAACCAGTTATATGGCCTTAGGGAGGTCACTTTATGTTGAGTCAAGTAGTAAGACAAGTAAGAGATACATAGGTTTTCAGCCAAACAGTTCTCTGGTAGCATAAAAATAATTCTGGGCGAAACCTGTCCCACACTATTATAGCATTTAACTATAAGACTGAAAGAGGAACAGGCCTTCTTTAAGGTCCTACACTGTTTTCTCATCTATAAAATCAGAGCACTGGCCCTGACTCAGGAGGCAGTTTAGCTTAGTTGAAAGTTCTGGTCCTAGAGTCAGACAGACCAGTTTAAATTCCAGCTTTATCACTTAGTCACGAGGTAATCTTACATAATTTTTAAAACCTCTCTAAGCCTCGGTTTTCTCGTAAATAAACTAGGCATAAGAATAGAGCTTTCCTCACAAGAGTGGCTATGGAGCTTCCTTAGAGTATGTATGCAATTTATTTAGCACTGTGTCTGGGACATACGAAGTAGTCTGTAAATGTTAATTGTTATTACTGTGAGGATGGTTTAGATTTATAACTTTTGGAGGATGAGTTGTTGGTTTAGAGCAGATTTCTTAACCTCAGCACTATTGATATTTTGAGCCAGATCACTCTTTGTGGTAGGAGCTGGGTGCTGTAGGGTGTTTAGCAAGTTCCTTGGCCTCTACCCACTAAAAGCCAGTAGCACCATCACCCACCACCACCATCTCCTCAAATTGTGACAACCAATTGTGTCTCCAGACATTGCCAAGTGTCCCTTGGGGACAAAAATGCTACAGTTGAGAATATCTGAGCTAGAGAAATTAGGTTGTAATTCTAAACATATAAATTACTGATTCTGAAATTTATCATTTGATAAAATGTCTTCTTGCTGTATATGTGTATATCTGTTTCTTAATACTTTTGCTATCTTGATACTCTCATCTCTAATAGAATAACATTTCCCAGGATATTTAATTAGATGCTCCAGATCAAGTCCGAAAGGAACACCTGAACTTGGAAAGACTAAGCAATTATTCTTATGGATGTAGCAATAACAAGAGCTCTAGGGATGAACGCAGACCAGATGTGCTTCTGGCTCTAGAGATATCAATTCTGAGAGATCTCAAAGAAACGCAGTTTTGGGAAAGTATAGAACTGTAGTCTTTTGTGTTCTCCAGCCAACCCATGTGGGCAGCTGGAACAGCTCATAGCAGAGGGGAGAGGGAGAAAGTACGGCCATAGGGCCAACCCTGGTTCCAGAAGGCTGAGAAATGGAGAGCATGAAAGCCAATATGAGTGATACCAACCTACCATGTTTCCCTAAAAATAAGACCAGGTCTTATATTAATTTTTGCTCAATCTACATTTATTCATGTACAAAAATCTACATTTATTCAAACAATCATGTCTGGCTGATGATCTTAACTGGCGCTTATGTTTGGGGCAGGGCTTATATTACGAGCATCCTGAAATATCATGCTAGGATTTTTTTTCCAGTTAGGTCTTATTTTGGGCGCAACATGGTATGCCTGGCACTCAGCAACATTCAGGACCAGAAATCTGTGCTGTACATAGCTGTTAGTGAAATGTTCTTGCAGATATTTTTGTTTCCATTTTGGATTTTCTTAGTATTTTGTTTCTTCCAAGATTAACATCGTTGTACTGCTTTTTATCCAGTTGGAATCTGGTTTTTGATACTCATAGCTCATCTTGCGCAACACTTTTTATTATTTTTAATAACTAATCTTAGAACTTTTTGTGTGTTTTTTTTTAAACCTAAACTCTCATATAATCTTCAAATAACGACAGTTTGTTTCTTCCTTTCCAATCCTCATAATAGAAATACATTTTGACTTACTACACTGGCCAGGGCCACTGGCACAATGCTGAAATAAAAGCCTGAATAGTGAGTGGTCTTTTTCCTGATTTTAAACGCTTTTTAACATTTCATCATTAAAAATGATGCTTGCTTCTGTTTTTCGTTTTATTTAGTTGTTTTTGCTGTTGTCAGTATATTTTATTAATACAAGGAAGCTCCCTTTCTATTTTTAGTGTTTCTATTCTTAATTATGTGTTACATTTCATGATATAATTTCTCTGTGTCTACTAAAATACGTATTTTCTCTTATAGTTTTAAAATTATGAATAATGAACTGAATCCAACAGAATAAGGTAGGGTGTATCCCTTCTTGTTCCTTTCTCTGGAAGAGGCTGGTTAAGATTGTAATGACCTGCTTCTTGAAAATCTGGTAGAACTTGCTTTAAAACCTCTGACTTAGTCTTTGTTGAAAGAATTTTATCTATTGATTCAATTTATTTAATGGTTACAGATTTATTCATATTTCCACTTCTTAGATCAGATTTGATTAGTTATCTTTTCTAATAATTAATTTGATTTAAATTTAAAAATTTAGTATCTACATAAAGTTGTATATTGTTTTACAATAAGTTGTATGTCTTATTACCTTTCAAAACTTTTTCCCCGTTTTCATTTATAATATCATTTACGTGCCCTTTCACATTTTCTCTTGATCTCTTCGCCAGGTGTTTCTATTCGTCGATCCTCTGTATTGCATGTATTTCTATTTTATTACTCTCCTGTCTCTGTAGCTTTCAAAGCTTCCTTCTACTTTCTTCAGTTATTCTTTTGTTCATTGCTTAGTTTGGATGTTATAATTTTTGTTCTTGAACACTTAAGAATTTCCCTATATCCCACAAGTTTTAATATGTAGTTTTAAAATTATTTTGATTTAAATTGCAAATTTCCATTGTAATTTATTACTTTCCCCATGAGCTGCTTATGTGTATTTTTTTTTTTTTTTTTTTAAAGCTGAGCCATCCTGCCACCTGTTGGCAGCTCAGTTCGGGCTGGGCATTGAACTGCTGTTGCTCAGAGCTTTGCTTGCACTCATGAGCGAGGTCTTAACCAACTGAGCCACTTGGCCGGCCCTTATGTGTATGTTTTTAAGTCTCACATAAAACAGGCATTTTAAAATTTATCTTTTTGTTGCTGTCTTTGATCAGTATTTACTTTCATGGAAACCTTACTTTAGCTTTTTCTTTCTGCTAAACAAGTTCTGCTCAGGTGTCAGCAGAAGGCTTTTTGTTTTTGCCTTTTTATTACAGTGGTTGCTTTAAATTTTGAGGAGAGCTCAAAATTTCTGTCACTCTCTGAAAGCTCAAAAAATGCATTATAATATGGCTTATACCAAATCTAATTTTTCTGTAGTAGGAGAGCCCTTCAGAGAATCAAGTCCAAAAGACGGCTGGAAGTGGAAGTCTCAAGGCCTCACTCTCAAATATAAACTCACAGCAAATGATCACTGGAATTTGAGGGGAAATTCCTATATGAAAGAGGGATACCATGACAAATAATACAAAACAAAAAATTGGTCTTAGGAGAAATGGATAATACAAAGAACAATAGCAACAAGAATGCCATGAAAAGCCCTTTCATTACAGATGAACAGTATGCTATGGAAAAGGAAGAGAAGATAAGAAAGAACTCTTGAGAATTAAAAGTGAGTACCAAAATAAAGCCATATGTTTATGAGTTAGAATAGGAAAGTGGAAAAAAAAATCTCAGAAATTAGAATCCAAAGACAGAAAATCCAGAATAAAGAATCAATCAAAGACATCTAACATCTCACTGACAAAACTTCCAGAATGAGACAGCAGAGAAAGTCAAAGGAAATTTCAAAAGAAATAAGAAAACTTCCCAGAGCTAAAGGACAAGAACCTTTAAATTTAAAAGGTCAGCCAGATGCCAGGCATAATGACTGACATGGGATACAATTATAAGATTCTAGAACATCAAGGATAAAGAGAATATCCCCAGATATTCCAACACATAAAAGGTCAGATTCAAAGGAATAAAAATCAGAATGCATTTGACTGCTCAAAACCACGCAGGGCAACAACAATATGCTCAAATTTTTATGAGAATTATTTTAAACCTGAAATTCTATATTCAATCAAACAAAGCATGAGATTCTTTAGAATTATTTGAGAATATGCTGCAGCCAAAACACAGAAAAACAGAGTAAAGATGTGGGATCTAGAAGAAAAGAAAAAGGGTCTCATGCAGAGAATAGATAAGGAAAAGTGTCCAGATAACAAAATGGGTGGTCTAAAGAGAAAACAACCCATGCTTAAACAGGAAGATGAAAGGGAGGCAGTCTCACATACACAAAAGGAGGAACACTCAATAAATATAAATACTAGCTAAAAAGCTAAAAAGTAAGTTATTTTAAAGAAGATTTTGCAGGAAGAAAAGAGAAACTATTAAAAACAAATATTCCAAGGGCTGGCCGAGTGGCGTGGTGGTTAAGCGCTGGCTTAGGAAGCCAGCATCCCCGGTTCGGGTCCCACATATGAGGGCCAGTGACACTGCCCTCCAAAAAACAAACAAACAAACAAACAAACAAAAAACAAAAAAAAACATTCCAGAAAGGAAAGAAAAACTGCTAAATGAGAACTGTATTAACAATATCAACTCTGCAAAGAAATCATTACACAGACACAATAATGTAAAAAAACTGCTTACTGATTTAACTATATCTATACATATTTTGAGAAGACGGGGGAAAGGGTAGATCATTGGAGAAACAATATAACCTAAAAAAGTGGAAAATAAAGAATAAACATCTAAAATTAATAACTGAATTGGTAACATTAAAAGATCTAATTTAGAAATCCAAAAGAATTAAAGTTGGTTTTCTTTAAGCAACAGGACTGGAATGATAAGTTATTGAAAAAAGAATGGCTGGTTTTATTATAAGAACATCTCCTCTATTTAGTATTTTGAAACATGTACATATTTTAAAGTGATAGCATTTAAATAAACACATGAAAAACGGTCAATAGGGTTATGCAAATTCAAGCACAGCAATAATAAAGTAAAGAAACTTCCAGATGTATGATGTAACAGTAACATATCAATTTATAGTTAAATTGATATAAAAAAAACAATTTGTTATCCAATACTAGCAAGGCCATGGTGATATGCACACTCTTATATAGTGATGCTGGGTTTAAACTCAAATAATCTTTCTGGATGGAAACTTGATAATTTGTGCAAAGAGCCATAAAAATGGCTATGTCCTTTGACACAGTAATTTCATTTTATCCTATGCAAATAATAAAAAATGTACATTAATATTAATGCACTATAACTGAAGTCTATGTTCTTATATAAATTATGGAGGATTCTTATGTATATGTTGGTATATCCATTCAAAAACTTCTTCAGGGGCTTGCCCAGTGGTGCGGTGGTTGAGAGCTGGCTTGGGAAGCCAGTGGCCCCGGTTTGGATCCCACATGTGAGGGCCAGTGTCACTGGCCTCAAAAAAAAAAAAAAAAAAAAAAAAAACCAAAAAACTTCTTCAGTCATTCAAAGGAGAATTACTGAAGTTTACTGTTTTACATTATACATAAAGTAGCATAATATATATAAAGGTAGACTGTGATAAAGATGAATATAGTAAATCCCAGAGCAATCAAAAAAATAAAATAAAACAAGGGTATATAGCTAATAAGCAAATAAAATATTAAAAGAAGAAAACTCAATCCAAAAGAAGTCATGAAAAGTGGGACAGAGAACAGATGCGACAAGTGGGAAGTAGTAAAAAAGGGTACATTAAATCCAACCATATTGATAATTCCATTAAAATAACACCCTAATTAAAATACAGAGACCCATATATGCTATCTACTATAAACAAAACACACTTTAAATATAAATACATAGATTGGTTAAAAGTAAAAGGATGGAAGAAAGATATACTACCCAGATACTAATAGTAGAAAGCTAGAATAATAGCTACATTAATATCAGACAAAATAACCTTCATGACAGGGAATAGTGCCAGGCATAAAGAATGCTATGACACTCTGATCTGAGTCAATTTTTAAAGAAGACACATATAACAATCTTAAACAACAGTTTCAAAATACGTTAATCGAAACTGACATGAAAAGAGAAATAGACGCATTCATAAACATACTTGGAAAATTCAAAACTCCTTTTGTAGTATTTGCTAGAAAAGTAGATAAAAATACAGTAAGGCTATACAAAACTTGAACAACACCATCAACCAGCTTAACCTAATGGTCATGTACGGAATACTTTAAACTAAACTGCAAAATGCACATTGTTTTCAAGGTACTTGAATCATTCACCAAGATATTCTTTATTCTGGGCTTTAAAATAAGTCTCAATAAATGCAAAACAGCTGAAATCATACAGAATATGTTGTATGATTACAATGAAATTAAATTAGAACTCAAAGACAAAAATATTTTTAAATAATTAAATATTACAAAATTAATAATATAACAGTATACATAATTGATGGGGTCCAAGAAGAAATCATAAGAAACATTAGAAAATATCTGGAACTGGATAACAATGAAAATATAGCCTATCAAGTTTGTGAAATGCAGCTGGAACCATGCTTAAAGAGAAAAATCACTTTAAATGCTTATGTTATAGAAAAAAATGAAATCAATGATATAAGCTTCCAGTTTGAAAGGAACCAGAGAAGCAAAATTAAATGGAAAAAGTAACTAAAGGAAAGGAAATAATAAAAATTGGAAATCGGTGAGAAAAAAATGAACAAAAAATAGACAAAAATCAATAAAACTAAAAGCAGGTTCTTTAAAAAGATCAGGAAAATTGATGACCTCCTAGCAAAGCTCATCAAGAATAAAAGAGAATTTAAAAATTATTGATATTAGGAATCAAAAGAGAACTAAGGGACTTCACTACAGATACTACAGACATTAAAAAGATAATAACGGGGCCGGCCAGGTGGCATGGTGGTTAAGAGCTGGCTTGGGACGCCAGCAGCTCTGGTTCGGATCCCACATATGAGGGCCAGTGACACTGCCCTCTAAAAAAAAAAAAAAGAAAAAAAAAGATAATAACAGAATGCTGTGAAAACATTAGGCCAATAAATTCAACAACTTACATGAAATGAATAGATTGCTTGAAAGACTGTAAACTGAAAGACAAAGAGAAAATGCAAAAAGTTCTATATCTATTAAAAATAATTGAATTTGAAACTGAAACCTTTTACAGAAAGGAAACTCCAGGTCCAAATGGCTTCACTATCGAATTTTATAAATCATTTAAAGAGGAAATAATAATAATTTCACACAAAATCACTCAGAAAATAGAGGAAAATGAAACTTTTTTCAACTCATTTTATAATGTCAGCTTTTTCTTGATAATAACACCAAAGACATTACAGGAAAATTACAAACCAATATCTCTCATGAATATGAACATATCCTTAACAAATCCTTAACAAATGCAGCAATACATAAAAAGCATGACGAAAAGATATTTATCCCAGGAAATGCAAGGCTGGTGTAATATTCAAAAGTCATTCAATTGCAATCCACCATATTAACAGAATAAAGGAGAAAAATCAAATACTCATCTCAAAAAATGAAAACAGTATTTGACAATATGCATCATCTATTATGATAAAAAAGAAAAAAACTCAGAAAAAAACTAGGAATAGGAGGAAACTTCCTTAACTTAATAAAGGGCATCTATGAATAACCTCACAGCTAACAATATACTTAATGGTGAGACTGAAAGTATCTCCTCTAAGATGAGGAACAAGACAAGGATGGACACTCTATTTCTATTTAACATTCTAGTTCATTATAAAATGCACCTAAAATATCCTAGGTAGTCAGCACAATGAAGCAAGACAAAAAAACAAAGGAATATAGACTGGAAAGGAACTTTTTTATTTGCAGGCAATACGATCATGTATTTGAAATAAGGAAAATGTCAGCATACAGAAATTATTTTAATTTTTATATGCTAAACATAAATGGTTGGGAAATGAAGTTTTTTTTAAAATTCTTTTATTATGAAGTAAACAGTTAAAAAAAATTAGTTTCTGGTGTACAACACAGTGCAATAGTTATACTTTTTACCTCTCAAAGTGACAACCCCTCTCCCCCAATTTGCCACCTCCCCATACCATACATATCTATTACAATTCCTTTGACTCCCTTCCACAGTATACTCCACATCTTGTGACTATCTATATATTCAATTACAGTTGGCATACAATATTATACAATATCAGCTTCAGGTGTATAGTGCAGTGATCAAGCCTCTACTCCATCCATGAAGTGGTCTCCCTAACAAGTGACCATCTGACATCCCACAAAATATTTAAAACATCATTATATTCCCCGAACTGTGTTTCATATCCCTATGGCAATATTGTAGTTACCTATTTACATGTCTAATCCCTTCCCCTTCTCACTCATCCCCACTCTCCTCCCAACTAGCAACCATCAGTTTTTCTTCTTTATGAGTGTATTTCTGTTTACTTTGCTCGTTCATTCAGTTTTTCAGATTCCACATACAAGTGAGATCATATGGTATTTGTCTTTCTCCGACTGACTTATTTCACTTAACATAATAGTCTCTAGGTCCATTCATATCATTGCAAATGGTACGATTTCATTTTCCTTTATAGTGGAGTAATACTCCATTGTATAAATGTACCAGTTTCTTAATCCAGTCGTCTACCGACGGACATTTTGATTATCTCCAAGTCTTGGCTATTGTAAATAACGCTGCAATAAACATAGGGGTGTTTTTTCAAATTAGTGTCTTGGATTCTTCTGGGTAGATACCCAAGAGTGGAATTGCTAGGTCATATGGTGGTTCCATTTCCAGTTTTTTGAGATACCTCCATACTGATTTCCATAGTGGCTGCACCAATCTGCAGTCCCACCAACAGTGCACCAGGGTTCCTTTTTCTCCACAATGTTGCCAGCACTTCTTGTTTGTTGATTTATTGATGATAGCCATTCTGACCAGAGTGAGGTGGTATCTCATTGTGGTATTTTTTTTTTTTTAAGGGCAGTGTCACTGGCCTTCATATGTGGGGTCCAAACTCAGGCCGCTGGTGTCCCAAGCCAGCTCTTAACCATAGCGCCACTCGGCCGAGCCTCATTGTGGTTTTTATTTGCATTTCTCTGATGATTAAGTGAGGTTGAACATTTTTTTCATATGCCTGTTGGCCATCTGTATGTCCTCTTTTGAGAAATGCCTCTTCATATCCTCCGCCCATTTTTTAATTGGATTGTTTGTTTTTTGGTGTTGAGATTCATGCGTGTTTTATAAATTTTGGATATTAACCCCTTATCAAATATATCATTGGAAAATATCTTCTCCCATTCAGTAGGCTTCCTTTTTGTTTTATTGATGATTTCCTTTGCTGTGAAAAACTTTTAAGTTTGATGTAATCTCATATGTTCATTTTTTCTTTTAATTCCCTTGCCTGAGGGGATATATCAGTAAAAATATTTCTCAGGGTAATGTCTGCAAATTTTCTGCCTATGTTTTCTTCTAGGAGTTTTATGGTTTCAGGTCTTACATTTAAGTCTTTAATCCATTTTGAGTTTGTTCTCATATATGGTTGTAAGTACGTGGTCCATTTTCATTTGTTTGCACGTGTGAGTCCAATTTTCCCAGCACCATTTGTTAAATAGACTATCTTTACCCCAATGTAAATTCTTGCTTTCATTGTCATACATTAAATGATAGTATATGGATGGGTTTATTCCTGGGCTCTCTATTCTGGTCCATCGGTCTATGTGTCTGTTTTTATGCCAGTACCATACTGTTTTGATTACTGTAGACCTTGTAGTCTGTTTTGATGTCAGGTAGCACGATGCTTCCCATTTTGTTCTTATTTCTGAAGATTGCTGTGGCTATTTGGGATCTTTCGTGGTTCCATATAAATTTTAGGATTCTATGTTCTATTTCTGAGAAAAATGTCCTTGGTAGTTTGATTGGAATTGCACTGAATCTATATATTGCCTTAGGCAGTATTGACATTTTAACTATGTTAATTCTTCCTATCCATGAACATGGCATGTATTTCCATTTATTTGTATCTTCTTTGATTTCTCTATTCAGTGTCTCATAATTTTCTGAGTACAGGTCTTTTACTTCTTTAGTTAAATTGATTCCTAGATATTTTACTGTTTTTGAAGCAATTGTAAAAGGGATTGATTTCCTGATTTCTTCTTCTGATAGTTTATTAGGGAAATTAAGTTTTTAAAATAACTATTACAACACATAAACATTACATACTTAGGGGCAAATTTAATGAATTATGAAAAAATATCTATCAACTATACCCCAGTATTGTATAAAATACTAACAAAAAATATTAAAAATGTATGCCAGAATAGTCACAGTGGTATTCTCACTGTTTTTTATTTTCTTCTTAATACTTGTTATATTTTGCAAACAGTATGCAATGTCACTGTTTTACTATCAGAAGAAAAAAAGTAAAGAAAAACATAATCTCAAAGAATTTGGCCTTTGTCCCAGTAGGAAGACTGAATTCTTATAGTTTCCTGAGTGGTGGTAGTGTCTTTGTTATTCATGGTTGGCCTTGATAGCTTATGCTAATGAGGGGACTCATCATAGCTCCTCTAGATAGTTTCAGAATTTTATTCTAGAAAGAACATGTGATTAGACAGGCGGGGGTTTGAGCCTTGATATCAGTCTGACCTTCTGAACTATGGATAAGGAAGAAAGGGTTAGAGATTGAATTCCTATCAGATGGCCAATGTTCAGTCCGAATGAAACCCTAATAAAAATGTCACTCAGGGGAATGAGCTTTCTGGTTGGTGAACACATTGATGTGCTGCGAGGGTGACATGCCCTAATTCCATGAGGAGAGGGCATGGAAGCTCTGCATTCAGGACCTTCCCATACACTGCCCTCTGCTTCTCCTCATTTGGCTGTTCCAGGTATGTATCCTTTTATTATAATACAAGTGTAGTTATGTTACCTTAGGCAGAAAGAATAGGGTTGGGGGGAAAGAAGGGGAAGGAAGGAAAGGAGGAAGTGTGGGAAACAAAGGAAGGAGGAGATGAGATCGTTCTTAAGAAGAGGTGCAACTACAGCTAACTGTAATAGGCTACAATACTATTAGCATTGCAAGCAAGAAAAGCTCTCCAGCCTCTGTGCCGCCATGCCAGTTTCAACAAGGGCCAAGTAAAAACTAAGGGAATCCTACCTCCTCACCGGAAGGAGTGGTCATCCAGGATCTGCTTGGGAACGAATGCCTAAGACTCCATCCCTAAAACTTGAATATTTCCCGCCTTCATTAGAATAAAATCCTAAGCTTCTTTGTTCTTCAGTACAGTTGCTCTTCTTCTGGGCCTGCACACTCTCATGCCATTGTGGGAGTATACTATTTCTTTCTTTTTAAATAATCCACTGCTTGTTTGGCTTTGTTTGTCTGGCTTAATTCAGTATGTCCTTGAATTCTTTCCCTTTTTTCCAGTAACAGTACTAAGTGCTTTTCTGAGTTTTCTGGTTAATGTCAGAACTGAATTTCAGTATACTCAGTTGGTGTCAGAATAGTTGAAACAGAATAGAAAAAAACAAAACCAAAAAAACATTTGTGGAACTGGGGGATGTGTGCACCTCCATTCAATAGTCATTCATAAAAAGACTATTCATAAGAAGAGGTGAGGCATCGAGAACTGCTATTTTTACCCATTGGACTATGTTCACAATTGTCATGTATACATGTGGCTGTGGTAGAACCAACATACTAAGAATGATAGATTAGTTGATAAATGGTTCAACGGTTCTCCAAAGTCATATTTTAGTAAAAGCTTTTAAATTTTTCATACAGTAAAGACCTATTAAATTGAATCACACTAATTTGAAATTTGTACAAATATGAGCAATATTCTGGCTGTGGTTTATCTTTGCTTTGCAAATGCTTCTTATAGTGAAAAAAATATCCTTCCTAGGGAGAATATTTAAGGAACAAAATTATTTTTTTAAGTTGAAATAATCAGCTACATACAAATAATACTTATGCTAATTACAAATCGGCCTTATATATTTAATAATAAGATTTCCTAGACCACAATTAGAATGAAAAATCTATATCAATTTACAGTTTTATAAAAACTAATGGAATAAAACCCAATCTATTTTATTTAAAATATATTTTAAAATTAAAATCCAACCTTTGTTTTAAATCAAATCTTAGTGGCTTTTTCTATTAATGTGAATTAGTAAAGTTTATTGAATAAGACTAAGTTGTCATATATTATTAATGTATTAGAAAAACCTCTCATTTCTCTTCAAGCAAACAAGGAGTTCAAATGCATCCTGTCAATTACCATACCCAACCCCTCAAAACCACACATGATCTTATAATATATGAGGTGTGATCAAACAATACAGTGAGTGCATAAATAAAAAAAAACACTATTACAATGAAAGACACATTGCCATTAATCCTCCTCAAAATACTCCCCCTCACTTGAAACACACTTATCCCATCATTCCTGCCACTTTCTGAAGCAGTTCTGGAAGTCCTCTTTTGTGAGTGTCTTTAGTTGCACTGTCATGGCTACCTTGATGTCCTGTATTACTTTGACTTTAGGGAAGGGCCAGAAGTCACACAGTGCCAGATTCATTGAATAAGATAGATGAGGACACATCATTATATTTTTGATAGAAATTGCCATATACCAGAAGTGCTGTGTGTCATGGAGTGTTGTCATGATGGAGGATAATTTATGGCACACTTTAAAACACACCTTCTTGGACGGCCGAGTGGCGCGTTTGTTAAGAGTTGGCTTAGGACACCAGCACTGAGCAGCAGAGCCCGGTTCAGATCCCACGTGACGCTGTGCCCTTACAGCTAAGATGGTGAACAATGGCTCAACCTGGAGCTGGGCTGCTGTGAGTCGCCGGCAACAGCATTGGCTGCAGTGGGGCTGGCCGGTAGGGAGTGTGAGCTTTCGTGAGCAGCCGTGAGAGGCCATCCAATGGCCGGCAAGGGACTGACTCACCTGAGAAGAACTGCAGTGATCACAATACCAATATGGGCCAGTGAAGCAACGTCCTCCACAACTAGACTGAAGAACAAAAGTATAGCAACTCATCTATTCCCCTTCCCCGACTCCCAAACGCTATTCCCCTCCCCCAGTTCCCCAATAAATTCTTTAAAACAAACAAACAAAAACACACCTTCTCTCAACTATAACTCACACCCGGCTGACTGCACTGAACAAGTTGAAACTTGTCACACAGTTACTAAGGTTTGACACACCACTTCCCATATTGAAGATCCCTGCCTTTCGTTGGATGGCACTGGGCAAGAGCATTCACCTTAGTTTTTGATCACAACAGAAAGGCTCCGTGTCACCCATCGCTTCTGGTACGGCAATTTTTGTCAAATAAAAACATTAGAGTGTGTCCTCATCCACCTTATTCACCAGATCTGGTACCGGGCAACTTCCGGCTCTTCCCCAAAATCAAAATGACCATAAATGTTTTGAATGGACTCAGGACACTGAAACGGCGCAACTAAAGACACTCATGAATGAGGACTTCCATAACTGCTTCAAAAAGTGACAAGAATGATGGGATAAGTGTATTTGAAGCAGGGGAGAATATTTTGAAGGGAATTAATGGCAATGTGTCGTTCACTGTAATAAATTATTTTATTTATTTATTTATTTATTTATTTATTTATTTATTTATTTATTTTTTGAGGGCAGTGTCACTGGCCTCATATGTGGGACCTGAACCGGGGCAGCTGGCTTCCCAAGCCAGTGCTAAACCACTGCGCCACTCGGCTAGCCCTAAATTTTTTTTGTTTAAACATTCACCATATTGTTTGATCACACATCGTATATTTCACCAATATACAAAACATTTACTTTAAGAAACATTTTTTATGAAAGAGAAAGAAGGACTGATGAATTTTTACAGACTACAAGTGACTAAAGAGAAATAGCAACTCAATTCAACTTTAGGTCCTAGATAGGATTCAGAAAAGAAAAAAGGCATTAAAGTGTGTAGTTTAGTTGATAATACGGTACCTGATGTGAATATCCTGTTCTTGATCGTGTAGTAAGGTTGTGAAAGAGGCCAACACTGGGGAAGCAAGGTAGGATATAGGGAGCTCTGTGCTATTTTTGCAACTTTTCTGTAAATCTAAAATTTGTTCAAAATTAAAAGTTGAAAACAAAGAAACATTTCTACCCCATAATAACATCTTTTTAAAGTAGTTTGTTTGGAAAAGAGAAAAGTTCATTTTAAGAAGCTACTACAGGCACTATGGTGTTGGTGAAATAATGGTAGTCCTGAAAATTGTACCACTTGTTATTTCTACTTATAATTTCTTATTATAAAAGTAATACAGTCACCAAACTCTGTGGAGAGTATTTGCAAATTCTCACAACAATTAGCAAACCACTGCTAGGGTTTTGTTAGCATCTCTCTTGTTTTTCTTCAGAAAAGAATTCAGATGCTATCCAATACTCATATGTAAAGCTGACAGCAGCAGTCGTGTCTAATTTATAATATGCATCCAATTATATCTACTGCTTAATACTAATATGCTTGCCAGAAAAGCAATAAAATTAACAGTATGGCACTTTTTCCAACAGGGCAAAGTAATTTATTGAGAATGTTTCCAAGCCATATTTGTGACAAACCTTAATAGGTGGGAAGTAAGTAGAAATTTATCTCTTTTGTTTTGAGGGTATCTAAAATGAATTCCAATTATATGTGAGCCTGGGCAGGCTGAGCCTCTCCATAAAGAAATGGCAGTTTGGACTGCCTTACAATGCAAAGAGTGAAGCAAATAAAGGCCAGAAGTTCTTTTAACCAGCAACCTTCTTGGATAGAGGTCATAAAGGCGGCAGTGGGTGTCTGTCCATCTGTCACGTTAGAGATTATTTTAAAAGGAATGATTTACATTGGCCGGCCAAGTGGCGCTGTGGTTAAGCGCTGGCTTGGGAAGCCAGCGGCCCCAGTTCAGGTCCCACATACGAGGGCCAGTGACACTGCCCTCAAAAAAATAAAATAAATAAATAAATAAATAAATGGAATGATTTACATATGAATAACATAGATAATGCAACATCAATTGACATTTTAATGGTAATATACTCTGCTATTACACTAGGATGTTTTGTGAGCTTTTCAAAATAAGAATAGTTTTTGTTGCTAAATGCAGATATACACATGGAAACATTCTTTTTTTTTCTCCCAATGCAATTGTTTGTATCCTTGAGGCTGCACATGTCTACCTAGGTACTTCCAACACAACAATGTGGCAACAGCCTTGGTTGCTCTGCAATGTTCCCAAGCCTCCCAGCCCCCTAAAAAATAATCCAAAAAAACAATGGGAAAAAAAAAAAAACCCTGATAAAAAATATACACATAATTCGTAGTATAATTGCTTAAAACGAATAGGCTATGCTGATAAATGTTAACACTCTCCCTGCCTTTCATTTCTAATTACAGAACCTACTGTGGGGATCTACAATTTTTAAAATTTCAGTCTTAATCACTTGAGAGTAAGAAAATGTTCCAAATTGCTGAACCACATTTTTTCACACTGTGGATGAACCTGTCCATCAAACCAAGAAACTCCCTAACTCCAAGCCAAGAAGAGAGGTTTTAATAAATCACTGGCACAGTTCAGTCAATGCTGAGTTCAGATGATTAGTCTGAAACTTAATTGTACTTGTTTTTCCTCCAGCCCAATCAACAGCTCCTTCCATGGGGCTTGTTAGACGCTGACTGTTAGATACTTGGCAACTGCTTCACCCTCAGGGAAAACAAAGAAAAGTGCTATTCTAATTGCAGGGGTGCAACTGTAGGTCAGTGAGCAATATAAATGTTTTCCCAGTTGGCCAAGTTTTGACAAGCCTCCTTTAGTTGGTGGGGAAAGCCTTTCGGAGGCTTCACAGGGTATCTGGGGAGTAAATGCCCAGCAGGAACTCTTTGAAACCTGTGGGCAGCAAGAACCCAGAGAAAAACTCAGAGTTCTAAGCATCTGACTTTAGCTCAGGAGTCTCCCCCACTGGATGAAGAACTTTTCTCTGATTTGCAGCAGCATCAGTGAGTTGTACCACTGAGTTTGTGAATGGCATTCTCATTGTAAAAGTTAAGCTCATGTTTTTATCTCTTCAGAGATGTCTTGTCCTTTCCTACGTATTCAGATTCTGGCTACATTCCTTTTGCATTTGAATACTCAATGTAGTTTCCACAAGTTTCTGCCATGGTCGGCCCTCCTGTTGCTTGGATCCATTGTGGAATACTGCCACCACTAGATACATAGCTTTGAGTTCCACGCCCACTGGATTCTGACCACACAATTCTGTGAGTTCCATAACGAGAGGTTCTCCTATATTTTCTCAGCTATTCTCCCCTCTCCTTTAACACAGATTTATTGCAAAAGTGGCAATAGAGTGGGAGAGATATATTGTGTCAGCCGCTCTTGACGCTGACTAGATCAAACAGGTGCCACTTAAAGTGTGGTCAGGTCACCAGCAGTGGCATCACTTGGAAGTGTATGCCCCACAGGCCCATGTTGGCATCGTCACCGTGCTCTTCCTGGATGAGGCAGATAGGTCGCCGGCCTCCGGATGGTTGCTCACCACGGCTATTGGCAGCTCACGCTGGCTGCCAGCCATTCACACTGGCTGCCAGCCACTCACCGTAGCCTAGGCAGCCCACTGCAGCAGGGACTGCAGCTATGCCGTCCCCGGGGACTAACAGCAGCCCAGCTCCAGGTGGAGCTGCTGTTCACCATCTTAACTGTAGAGGGCAGTGTCACTGGCTCTCATATGTGGGATCCGAACCAGGGCCACTGGCATCCCGAGCCAGCTCTTAACCAATGCGTCACTCGGCCGGCCCTGTTCAATAACCTTTTGCCATCTTTCAGTGAGCTTCATAATCCTTCATTCATAGAAGGACCTATCTTTATTTGTGAAAAACTGAACAAGGTGCTGATTTACAGACTCATCTGAATTGAGCTCGAAAAACAAGACACCTTTAAAATCACACCACACTGAGAGCATAACCTTCCTCTGATAAATGTCTGCGTTCGATGTCGTTTGAGGCGAATCATCACGTCACAACCAAGACTGTGTGCACACCACATTGTTGTAAACAATCCACTTCTCATCAACAGTTATCAGTCACTTCAAAAAAGGATTGTTTTCCTCAAGTTTAATGAGCACATTGCAGATGTTTACACGTGTCATCAAATGAACTTCTTTGAGTTCATGCGGAACCCAAATATCGAGCTTGCTTATGTATCCCAGCTTCTTCAGGTGGTCATGAACGCTTGAATGATGGATGTTCACTGTTTCTGCAATCTCTCGTGTCATGTAACGTGGGTTTGACTCGATCAATACCTTTATTTTGTCGTCGTCAACCTCGGTGAGCCTCCCTGGCCGAGGAGCGTCGTTGAGATCAAAATCATCAGCATGGAATTTCGTGAACCATCATTGGCACTGATGTTCTTGTAAAGCATTGTCATCGTAAACTTTATGCAACTTTTCAAAAATTTGACACGTTCTTCTCTTTATGGAAGTAAAATAGTAAAATATGGCAAAAATGAATAGTGTGGTCTTCCATTTTCAACATGTTGTAAAATCTCCAAAACTCAACCAAATCACTCAATTTTTTTTTTCAGAATGAAGCTAGAAATGTCAGCTATCAAATGACATAGCAATAACATAGATGCGAATGACTCCAGTACTTCCAAAAATGAACTAGTGCCATCTGTTGCAAACAGACGTCATGACTTTTCTGATAACCCAATATATGGCTTGGGGTTTCAATCTTTCACAATAGTATGTAGCTTCCTTTCCTTAATTTTGTTTCTATTATTCAGTCTCTCACCACCAGGGTTTCACAGCACACTCATTTGCTTGTTTGAATGTTGTTATTATGCGGTTGAACAGAGTAAAACTAGTCCTGGTTGTGACATTAAATCAGCCAGCTACCTGATTTACCATTATCCTTGAGGCTTAGAAATAATAGAAGACTTTCACTGGGGCAGGCATTTCAAATGTGCATTTTGTTTCTTTTCCCAGTTTAAAAAAACAACTATAAACTATCATGGTAAAGTAAAAGCTGGAAAATGTGTTTAAACACCAATAGCTTTTGTTGAAACATTCCAAGTTAATGTCGCATTGGGCCGGCCGAGTGGCTCAGTTGGTTAAGAGCTCACTCAAGAGTGTGAGCTGAGCTCTGAGCAACAGGGTCGCCAGTTTGATTCCCGGTCAGAGCTGAGCTGCAACTGAGCTGCCAACAGGTGGCAGGATGGCTCAGCTAAAAAAAAAAAAGTCAGGCTGGCCGAGTGGCACGTTGGTTAAGAGCTGGCTTGGGATGCCAGCGGCCCCGGTTCTGATCCCACATAAGAGGACCAGTGACACTGCCTTCTACAGCTAAGATGGTGAACAACAGCTCGACCTGCAGTTGGGCTGCGTGAGTCCCAGAGACAGTGTAGGCTGCAGCACCTGCTGCGGTGGGCTGCCATAAGCTACAGTGAGTGGTTGGCAGCCAGCATGAGTGGGCGGCAGCCAGAATGAGCTGCCAAGAGCTGCCGTGAATGGCCGTCGAGAGGCCAGCGACTGATCTGCCTCACCCAGGAAGAGTGCAATGATAATACCAACATGGGCCAGTGAAGCAATGTCCTCCACAACTAGACTGAAGAACAAATGGACAGCAACTTGTCTGTTCCCCTCCCCCAATTCCCCAATAAAAATCTTTAAAAAAAAAATGTCATTTTACTGCGTCAATATAAATATGTTTGGATGTTAGCAGAAAAATTGGTTTTCATATCTATTTAGAAATTCTTAAAGATTAAATACTCATCAGAGGCAGAAGGTACGTACATATACAGAGGATGCCAAAAAATCTATATACATTTTAAGAAAGGAAAACTGTATTAAAATGACAATACTCAAAATATACTGGTAACAAAGGATAAATACAAATCTTGTTTGACTTCTGCAATTACAAAAGGTGCTCAAAGTGGTTATTATCAGCATCCAGACACTTCTGATTATGGCAAATTACTGCTTGAGCAACGCTTACCAAAGTGTCCCTTTCTATACATTTTTTTTTGGCACCCCCAGTATATACAGAAACACAAACAGAGTATCGCCATTATGAGTGATATTTGATGGGGAATAGGAGCACTCATTACTATAGCTCAGAAGCAGCTGCACACCATAGGAACGGGGTCTGTCCCATCACCAGCAGCACCAGAGGATGCAACCTAAGCCACCAGAGCTCTAGGTCAGTTCCAGAAGGATTTTCCTATTCCTCACTCACTAACTGATTCATTCAACAACTATCACTGTGCACCTCCCGTGTGCCAGGAGCATCAAGGATTGAATAGACAGAGGGCTCACAGCTTGCAGTCTACTGTGGGTGACAAAGATAATCAGAAGAGGATACAAATGTCTGTGGATTGAGAAGAGTTCTATGGAAACAAAAATGTATGATGAACTGTGAACAACTGTGATTTAAACTGGAGGATATCTAAGCAAGTGACATTTACACAAGACTGAAGGGATAAGTAAGAGTGAGAACTGGGAGGAATGTGCCAAGGCCACAGAGCAGGCACAGAGAAAGCTGTGTGGCTGGAGCCACCAAGCCAGAGAAGGTGGAGATGAGGAAGCCTGGCAGGCAAGGCTAGCTCAATCAGGACCTCGCAGGCCACCCAAGGACTCTGGACTTCATGTTTGTTGGAAGCTACTGAAATGTTTTAAAGAGGGAATATGACCACATTTCTGCTTTTAAACCATTGCTGTTGCTACATGACAAAGACTCGACTGCAGGGTGCAAAGGTAGATATAGAGAGGCCAGAGGACACAACTGCAATAGTCCAGACATAAGAAGTTAGAGGTTGGCCTAAGAAGGAGTTATTGGAGCTGGAGAGATGTAAACATGTCCTACAGATAAATAGGAGCTATAATCAACAGGATTTAGAGATGGATGAATGTGAGAGGTGGTGTCAGGGAGCTGTTTCAGAGTCACCCTCCATATCTATCCTATGTAAGAGAGAGGATGGAGGAAGGAACCACAGAAGGACGATCAGGTTTGGGGAGGTGGGTGATGAATCTGATTTTGGCTACACTGAATTTGAGGTCTATGAGAGACAGAGTGGAGACATTAAGTAGGAGTCTGGAGCCTAGAAGAAAATCTGGGTTGAAGGTTTTACCCGCACGTAGATGATCCCTGAAGCCATGCACATGATGAGAATCCTCTAGAAATGGACTGCAGAAAAGAAGGGGCTCAGGACCAAACCCAGGGGGACTGTAGAGGCTGAGGAGTGTTCAGGGAAAGATGGAAAAGCAGGAAAAGGCAACGAAAAAGAAACCCAGAGGAGAGGGTATTAAAAAGGAGGGACTGGTCAACAGGGCAAATATCCTTGGGATGTTGGGAAAGAGGAAAACTGGAAGCAGCAACATGGAGGGTGTAGGGCTTTGAAGAAGCAGTTTCAGCTAGAGAGCAGAGAGCAGCTGGAGTTCAGCTAGAGAGAGAAAATGACTTGCCTGGGAGCTTCAGGGTCAAGGGAGGGTCTTCTACAATGAGAGGTGCTACAGCATCTTTGGGTAGTGGAAAGATCTAGGAATAAGTGGAAACTAAATTCTAGGAGAGAACGGGGATGACATGAGATTCTGACTAGTTGGGATAATAGGATCCAGTCAGCTCTTTAAAAGGTGGAAGGAGGCTTCTTCCATCACAGCAGGAGGAAGCAGAGAACAGGTGGACAGTGGGAAGCTGGGAGCATTCTTGTCTGAGAGCTGCTGTTTTCTATATTAGGCTCATAAGGTAAGATTGTATCATGGGCATGGAAACAGGGGATTGGGAGCAGGGAGGAAAACACGAGGGGTACCACTGAGCTACCAGTGGCCGTAAGAGTCACTGAGGATGACGGGACATGGAACCACTGGAGAAATAAATGTAGGACAATTGCCAAAGTGATGCTGAGGCCCAGTGGAGGCTGCTGGGTTTCCAGTAGGGCATCTGTCATGGTTGAATGTGAATCTGCTCATGAACTACTCAGTCCCCATGCTAGCCAGCTGGCCAGGGTAAAAGGGATAGGCTTGAGCTTTAAACAGCTTCCTTGTAGAAACGTACATGATTGGTAAGGCTCAAAAGTAAAATAACTTTCCTCTGTTCTAACAATCAAGAAAATAAAATCTCAGAATATTACTACAAATAACTCAGGAATGAATGTAAAAACAACAACAAATTGCCCCCCAGGAATCAGTTTAGAGCACAATCACTTCTTTATACCATTGCTGGTGGCAGTCGGGGCAGGAGGTAGATGAGGGTGGGGAGAGCAGGGGAGAAAGGATTAGGGAGGGCGATTAATTTGCATCAACCCGGTTAATATTTTCTTAGAAATAAATCCATCTTTAATAGGTACAATGCTTTCCATTCTTCAGGAAAACATAGAAAGAAATCTAGTAAACAATCTGGAGATTTAGAAACTGTGTTCCTTAGCTAAAATACCAGCAGAGTTCAAGGGAGCTCAAACTGACCCTATTTATAACCTTGTAGGTTACAAGGAGTTAATTTTGTTCTGCAAAAATAACGTATGCCTGACTTGTCTAAATTTGGATTTATGGGCAACACAATTTCTAATTATCTTCCCTCTACCATATGAATGCTTATAATAACGAAGAACCTGAGTTTTTTTCTTTTAATAGATTAGTTCTTTCTTATGCATCTAAAACTTATGCTATCCTGCCTTTCTATACATCTTTGTTTTTTCCTTTTGAACACAGATGCCATAAAAGACCTTTTCAGTGTTCCAGAGGTCATGCATGATAGTGAAACCAGAGGGACACAGAGTCCAGGGCTCGTGCTGCCTGCGCCCCTCAGCCAACAGACGGACACAGGAGTTGGGCCACAGAATAAGCGTTTGTTATCATAGTACCAGTGACCTCTGCTTCAGTAGCAGGGAGACACTCACTACATGCCTTTTTAAACTATTCACAGACTCCATCTAATCTTTGCTTGTTATTTTTCCTAGCATCTCTATAGATGGAGAACTTCCCTAAAAGTAATATTAACAAACACTATGCCTAATAAATACATTTGTCACAATAATGACCTACACCCCAAATCAGAATATTTTGGAAACAAGTGAAAAACTAAGACCACTGAAGTTTCTGCACAAACTTCCATGTCCTGGGTTCTGTCCTGTGTTGTCCTCAGTCTCTGCACTTGCTTTTTCCGTGCAGTCACATCTTTTTTTAATCCCCACAGCCTCACAAGCCTAATGACTAATATTAATCTGCACCCACAGTGTCACCAAGATCTGATTTGCTTTCCTAAGAAACTTCCGAAGAATAATCTCTTCAAGTTTAAAGAGTAAAAAGGATGACACATACGTAAGCAGCCTTCCCTCCTAAGGCACTGCGTCTCAGGGCCATCCACCTATTTCTCATTAGGCTGTGACTTTGAAGGATCAGATGCATTAGTTTAATCTCTAATCAGAGGAGGAATTTCTCTTTTACCTTTAGAGGGTATTGTGAATGAGCCAATCACTTGTTTTCTGTTGGGATAACAGAATTAATACCAGCAAAGTGGAAAAGATATGGCCAAAGTTAGTTCTTTAACTTATCAAACTTGATTTCTATGCAGGACAGCATGTTGGTAAAAGAGAAAAAAAAAATGTGTGTTGCAAAGACTCATTTTAACCTCTGCAGGCTGCCTGAATACATTGGCTGGCTGTGGAATGGCATAAAACCTCAATAGTTAACATCATTTGTGGGAATGAGGTTTAAAAAAGTACGGAGCACAAAGGAAAAGAATGTCATCCCCGGTTGTGATTATTTCAGACTAGCAATTGGAAAGCACACAGTTAAAAGAAATGAAGCATAAATCAAAAGTGACCTCTCTTCTACCTTTTGGGTTTCAAAAGCTGCAATTGTTCCTAACCACTTGCTTTCTTGGACTTCCATAACTGGACACATAAACATGAAATGGGACAAGCCAATGGATCAAAACCCAGTTCTTCCTCTTGATAAGTTATACAGTTAGTTTTATGAGTCTTTGAGCTAACAATAAACTTCAAAATAATCCATTTCAGTTGTTAAAGTTTAGTATCAATTACATTTCCAAATTAAGTTCAAGGTCATTCCTTCCTCCACCCTTCGCTTTCATCCTCTGTGCACTTAAATCTTTGGATGACCTTCCCATTGTGGGTAGGTTTATTTTTTCAGTCTCCCTATTCCAGCATAGGAACACCACAGTACAGTTAGAGATCCTAAAGCATACATCTTCTTTGTTAAATGACTGAAATCCACACGAAACCCCTTAGAAGGCAGAGACCATGCCTGCTTTACTTCTATCCTGCAGACTTAGCAGAGCATCATTAAAAGTGAGCCAGAGCGAGTGTTGAAGATGTGAGGAAGACTACGATTGATGCACAATTTAAATCACTCACACTGAAAGACAACATGCTCTGTTCTTTGCTTACTTGATTATTTTATAAGTGAATAGGCCATTAACGGTGCCACATCTCAACTGGGCTTCCTCTCTGAGGAGTGATGGCTGCTCGGGGTGCCATAAAAAATATCAGATTGGGTGACTTAAAAACAACAGGAATTTATTTCTCACAGTTCTGGAGCCTGGCAAGTCCAAGGTTAAGGTTTCATCCTGAGGCCTCTCCCCTTGTCTTGTAGGTGGCCGCCTTCTCATTGCGTTGCTCACATGACTTCTTTATGGGCAGAGGCAGAGCGCGCGAGCTCTCTTGTGTCTCTTCTTATAAGGACATCAATCCTTCTGGATCAGGGACTCACTCTTATGACCTCATTGAAAGTTCATCACTTCCTCAGAGGCCCCATTTCCAATTTCAGTCATACTGGGGGTTTGTACTTCAACTTATAAATTTTGTGGGAACACAAACATTCAGTCGATAACAGGCAGAAAGAATGGGCAAACGATGAAACAAGGTGGTAATTTTTTCCTTCATAATTTTGAAGTATATTAGTATAATCAGATGTACATAATTTTATACTCCATCTGTGTCAAAACTTGTAGCATATTTGTGTAATCAACTATACATATCAATTTTACGCTTGTCTATTTTCTTCAGTCTCTTTCTTTCCTGGGCTCCTTACCTATATCCTGCTCCCTTCTCCAAACCATAAAGACATATTACCATTATAAAAAAATAAAACTATCCTAAAAAGTATGATGCCAATAATATATTTTAGTTTTAAATTTAAAAAATTTACTTAGCTAACTATAACCTAAAATAAAAATAGCAGATGCTGTTGAAAGAACGTGTCTTCAATATTAGATTCTGTCCAGCCCCAATCTATTTATTTACTGGACAATTTTAATATCCGTTCTAGTTCTTAGTCCATGCTTGGTATTTTCTTTGTCTTTGCCTAACAGAGGTGCTATTCATAAATATATTAACAAAAGAAAGACCCTAACTAAAGCTCAATATAGATGTCATAAATGGGTACACATTTTAGTCACAAGCTGAAATGAATTAATTTGGGTCATGGAGGCCTTGTAATCAGTCTTTTATCTTCATGCTTTATCTGCATTAAGGTAAATCAGTGCTGAACACACAACTACTAACTAAATTGGCCGAAAATGTGTAACATGACTGCTATTTTCCTGTCATAGTGCTTGGTGTGACAAGCTGCTGGAATAATATTAATTATAATAGTGATAAAGGCATATGGTAATAGCAATTGGCTGTTGATTGTTTCTAGTAATTGGAAAGATAATTTGTACTAAATTTTTGGTTTAATTCTCAATTTATGAACTTGGATACATTTAATATTCTTCTGGCTAAATATAGCCGATTGCTAACACATTTTTAAGTTGTTGCAAAAATAATACACATGAAACTACATATTCAATATTATTCCACTAAAAAGCATGATTAAAAAGCTGGGTGCTTTTTTTTTGTTTTGTTTTAATTTTTTTTTTAAATTGGGGAATTGGGGGAGGGGAACAGCATTGGGGAACTGGGTAAGGGGAACAGACAAGTTGCTGTCCTTTTGTTCTTCAGTCTAGTTGTGGAGGACATTGCTTCACTGGCTCATGTTGGTATCATCATTGCGCCCTTCTCAGGTGAGGCAGATTAGTCGCTGGCCTCTGGACAGCCGCTCACAGTGGCTCTTGGCAGCTCACACAGCTGCCAGCCCCTCATGCTGGCTGGCGGCCACTCACTGTAGCCTATGGCAGCCCACTGCAGTAGGGGCTGTGGCTACGCCGTCTCGGGGACTCACGGTAGCCCAGATCCAGGTGGAGCTGCTGTTCACCATCTTAGCTGTGGAGGGCAGTGTCACTGGCCCTCATATGTGGGATCTGAACCAGGGACATTGGCGTCCCAAGCCAGCTCTTAACCAATGTGCCACTTAGCCGACCCAAAACTAGGCGCTTTTGAGTAACTTCTATCTCACCCATAGTTCACAAAACCTACCATCAGTATTAAATGTCCTTAATGCCAACTAGATTCATACTCTCCAATATCACTAAGCATTCTGTCAATGACATAAAGACAAACCAAGCTTGGACTGACCCTGAGGGGTTTCCCAATTCATCTCTCACAGACATAAACAAGATCATGGCTAAACCATCCTAGGCTAGTGGGTCTATTTTAAAGTCCATTAGACAAGAATATTTCATACTCATATCCTCCAGATGTCTATTTCCTAGTCTAAAAACTTTTAAAATATGGAAATGTTATTTCTCCACTTGAATTCCTCAGGCTGCAGTTTACTTTGTTTTCAATGAAAGTGAAAAAAAAACTCAGTCCTCATCTCACTTCTGTTTAGCATCAAAGCATCTAGCATCACCCCTATGACTTGCTAACAGGTAGACTTTCTTTTCACTTTTTGCTCTATCAGGGCTTCCTTAAATTCTTGGTTTGGCTCTTTTACACATTTCCTTTCCCTCTCAAAGATCTCATACAATTCTCCCCATTAGATTGGCAGCTACTAAAGAGCAGGGACTATATCTGCCTTGTTTACCTCTATATTCCTTGTACCCAGCACAGGACCTAGTACATAACAAGTAATAAATAAATATTTCTTTAAAGAACAAATAATATAAAAATGAATGAAAAGAGAGAGACCCAAGCTATTTTACTTTTTCTCTTCTCACTTCACTGAACAACAAATTCAGTGAATTACAGCTATAGCGTTCAAGGCTGAGTGATGGCTCATCTATGATGCCATGTTGGATCCAGCAGAGTTGCCTTGAATATATTACTCTGGAGGGACCTTTGCAGGGATGAAAATGGAAAACTTTGATGGGAGCCAACAACGTATTGTTACTCCCTTCTATTGTACTGCTTGGCTCCTGGCATTTCAACTTACCTGAGAGCTCACTGATGTTTACTTCTGATTCTAAACAACATATCCTATTCAACACAGGGAACTTACTATTTCCCAATTTAGAGAAACCCAAGTTATTTAGATGCTTCAGGGCATGTGGCTACATTTTCCTGGGTCCTCCACCATGAGTGTGCTCCACTGTGCCTATAATTATCCAATTTTATTCAACAGCAATAGAGCTAGCAACATAGTTTGCCAAAGCATGTGGGACATGTGATAGACACAGACGCCATAGCTAGAATGGGAATGAAAGGGATCATCTGGACTCCGGATACCTGGTTTTCTATTACTTGTCTAATGATGACCGTGTGCTATGACCATGGGTAAGTCCAGTTCATTTCTCTAGTCTTGGTTTCCTAAGTTAATAAAAAGTTTGGAAAAGATTTTAAAGGTCTCTTTAAGTTTTTACATGTTATGATTCTACCAAAAAATGATAGTATGTTGAGGGCCGGCCGAGTGGCGCATTGGTTAAACACTGGTTTTGGGATGCCAGCGGCCCCGGTTCGGATCCCACATGAGGGCCAGTGACACTGCCCTCTACAGCTAACAACAGCTCCACCTGGACCTGGGCTGTACGAGCCCCTGTGATGGTGTGGGCTGCAGCCCCTGCTGCAGTGGGCTGCCATAGGCTACAGTGAGTGGCCCACAGCCAGCGTGAACGGCTGGCAGCCAAGCGTGAGCTGCCAATAGCCGCGATGAGTGACATCCAGAGGCCAGTGACCCATCTGCCTCATCCGGGAAGAGCGCAATGACGATACCAACAGTGAAGCAACATCCTCCGCAACTAAACTGAAGAACAAGAAGACGGCAACTTGTCTGTTCCCCTTCCCCGATTCCCCAACGCTGTTCCCCTCCACCAATTCCTCAATAAAATCTTTAAAAAAAAAAAAAGATAGTATGTTGAGTCAGAGCTCTTTAGGAAATGCATTCCTGGTTGCACAGAAAGCAGAGAAAGCTTTCCCTGTACCTGGTGCCTGAGAGAACCCTTCCCCTGTTCTCCATATAGGGTAAGATGTCTGGGTCAAGGGTGTACCCTGAAGCCTGCACCCCTTTTAAAATCAAATTCTGGGTACTGGGTTCTTGAGACCACTGAATTCCAAAACCAGATGGCCAAGAGCTTCCAGAAGACAGAGCTTGAGCTGGTGTGCTGGTGGCTCCATGCTCATGCCCTAAAGGTTCCTTGTGGTTGGGGGGATGGCCCTCAGGTGGGAAGAGAAGATGCCAAGCCAAGGTAGAGTACTGCATTTGTACTCTTGTCTAGTTCCAACAAATGTTAGTGGGGGGACCCACTGGAGGGCACTTTATGACTTCACAGTGACATATGATAAAGGAGATAGAGGGGATGGAGAAGCACCTTCCTACCTGTTCACAGAAAATCTAAAATAAATTGCTGTTTTCTGCCATTTGAGGTTTTGTATAATCCATTTAAAACTATAATTGGCACCTTCTTTTTGAAACTGTCTGTTAGGTTCAGAGGACACAAAGTTGAAGAATAGCATGGGGTCCCTGCTCTGGAGAGCCCATGAGGAAATATTTTATTGTGTAGTGCACTGTATTCTCTATCTTCCTGCAGACAAGAGTCATTTAAATGACTTAAATGACTTAAAGAAGTTAACTTTAGAAGACCTGTTTCAAGATTGCTGTAGGGACAATTTTATGATATCCAAAAGGCTCAGAATCAAAGATAGGCAAAATTAGGGAGAAAAGAATGTTATATATGAAACTAAGGTCAAAACAAAAATTATTTGATCTGTGTTTTGAGGGCTATAGAAAGCATCTGTAGAGAGGAATTTGTTTAGATCTAAAACACGAAACTTGTTTAATAGGTAATAGACAAAAGTAAGTGCCTGAAACATAGTAGTTGCTTTACAATGCTTTGGGAATAAAATTAAATATATCAATATATACACATGGAGGATAGAACAACCTGGAAACCAATATTTGTAACGAAGTCAAAAGGTATAGGAAGAATCAAATATCTCCTCTTGTAATATAAAGAGTCAGGTCCTTTAGGGGTGAAATAGAGAATCAACTACAGAAACCAGCAGCATAGTTCTGAGTGGTTTGGGGGGAATGTCAGGAATAAAATCTCTTTAAAAATAATCATTATGTTTTATTACTTTTAGCTGTTATATATGACTTATATTGATTTTTTTTTAAGTTTTTTTTAATTGGGGAATTGGGGGAGGGGAACAGCATTGGGGAACTGGGGAAGGGAAACAGACAAGTTGCTGTCCTTTTGTTCTTCAGTCTAGTTGTGGAGGACATTGCTTCACTAGCCCATGTTGGTATCATCATTGCGCTCTTCCTGGGTGAGGCAGACAGGTCGCCAGCCTCTGGACGGCCACTCCCAGTGGTTCTAGGCAGCTCACACAGGCTGCCAGCTGTTCACGCTGGCTGCCGGCCACTCACTGTAGCCTATGGCAGCCCACTGCAGCAGGGGCTGCAGCTATGCTGTCCCCGGGTACTCACAGCAGCCCAGCTCCAGGTGGAGCTGTTGTTCACCATCTTAGCTGTAGAGGGCAGTGTCACTGGCCCTCATATGTGGGATGTGAACCGGGGCTACTGGTGTACCAAGCCAGCTTTTAACCAATGTGCCACTCGGCCGGCCCGACTTATATTCATTCATATATACAGAGGGTGCCAAAAAATGTACACACATTTTAAAAAAGAAAAACTATTAAAATTGTAATACTCAATATATACTGATAACAAAAGATAAATACAAGTCACATTTGACTTCTGCAATTACAAGAGGTGCTCAAAGTGGTTACATCAGCATCCAGACACTTCTTATTACACTGAACTACTGCTTGAGCAACACTAACCAAAGTGTCCACTCGTATACATTATTTTTTGCACCCCCAGTATATTAACCTTGTATTCAGCAATCTTGCCAAATCTTCCATGTTAGTTTAAGTCCTAAAGATTCTCTTGTACTATAGATCTCTCACTCTATAGATTTGTTAGTAGATATCATCAAATCTCATTTTTCTGAGTAGGACCTCCAGACTACAATAGAGGTGGGGAGAGCGAACACTTCTCTTTTAGCTAACATCAGAAAGAATGTTTCCAGTGCTTCACCATTCAACACAGTATGTATTGTAGGTGAACTTTACCAGGTTTAAGATGTCTTCTTTTATTTGGAATTTGTTATATTTTTTTCTTTGTTTAATATCATGAATGGATGCTAAATTTCATCAAATGCCTTTTCTTCTTCTTTTGAGGTAATTATAAGATTTTCCCCTTAATATGGTCATGTGGTAAATTATATTAATACATTTTCTAATGTCAACCCATCCTTGTATGGATGAACCATACTTGGACATGACCCTCCAACCCAAATTGCTAGATTTAGTTTGATATATTTAAGCTGTGTTTGCAAGTTAATTTGATCTACAAATTTCCCTATCTTGTAATTTTTTTGGTGCTGTGGTTACACCATGAAATGATTGGGAGCTTTCTCTCATTTTCTGTGTCCTGGAATAATTTGTAGTTTTTCCTTGAGAGTGTGGTAAGATTTGGTTAAATAACCACCTAGACCTATCTTTTTATTTTTAAAGATTCAAGATTTTAAACTACAGTATGTAAGTTTTATCCATAATATAGAAAGCAGTCTGAAAACTCAGTAATAGGGAAAAAAAAATCCAATTTTTAAAAAAATGGTCAAAAGATTTGAACAAACATATGAAAATGGTAAATGAGCACATGGAAAAAAAGCTCAACAGCATTAATCATTAGGGAAATGCAAATGTAAACCACAATGAGACACCACTCATACCTATTATTAGAAAGGCTAAAGCAAGAGAATGGACAAAACCAAGTGTTGATGAGAATACAAAGCAAATAGAACTCAGTTATATTGGAAAACAGTGTGGCAGCTTCTTATAAAATTAAACATACCCTTACAATATTACCCAGAAATTTCATTTCCAGTTACTTACTCATGTGAAACAAACACATGTTTATGTATAATTACTAAAAACGAGACAAACCCCAAAGCCTTTCAGCTGGTCCAAGGATAAACTATGGTACATCTATGCAAGGAATAAATACTACTCACACGAACAAACAATGGATGACTGATACACACCATGACATAAAATGAATCTGAAATCCATTCTCAAAAGGCTACAAACTTTCTGATTCCACTTATTTAACATTCTGGAAAAGGCAAAATTGTAGGGACAGAATACAGATCAATTCTAGGGTGCGGGGTGGGAGAAAGGACTGTCCACAAAAGGGCATGAGAGAATTTTTTTAGAACAATAGAACTGCTCTGTATCTTAATTGTGGTGGGATTACATGTCTGTAAGTGATGATCAAACTCATAGAATAGTACATAAATAAGAGTGAATTTTAATGTGTGTAAACTATACCTCAGTAAAAGAAGTTTTAGAAAAGGAAGATGATTTTTAAACTACTGATTTAATTGGATACTGGTTACAGTTTATTCAGATTTCCTATTTCCATGAGCACCCATTTTGGCAATTTTTTATTATGTTGTAAGAAGTTATCTTTTTAACTTAGGTTTTTAAATTTTGGCATAAAATTGTTCAGTTTTTTCTTTGGATTATAAACTGCACTCAATCTGTACCTATATTCTTTTCATTTCTATAATTTTTTAAATTAGTGTCTTCATTATTTTTTATATAATTACTATTTTAAAATAATTAAAAATAATTATATTTTTATATAATTACTTTTGCTAAATATTCATCTATTTTAGAGGTCTTTTCAAACAACTATTTTTAGGTTTTACAGATTTTATTTATTATTTCATTATTTTCCAATTCATTAACTTTGGCTTTTTCAATCTTTCTTCTTTTTTAAGGTAAGTATTTAAGGTGATAAATATCACTTTTACTACTTTAGCTATATTTTGCATGTGTTTGACATGTAATATATTTATTTTCTAAATATTTAATATTGAGTATAATTTATTCTTTAATCCATAAAACATTTAGGTGCTTGTTTTAAAATTCCTAAACAGATGATGGGCTTTGGCTCTCTTACAGCTTAATTGTGTATTTTTGTTTTCTATATCCTTTTTGTCTCCCTGACCTATCAATTATTGGGAGACATACACTAATAGATTCATTCATATATCCTTGTATTCTGTCAACTTTCGCTATATAATTTTTGAGACTATGAGATTCGTTAGCTACATACATATTTTGAATTGTTATATCTTCTTAATGAACTTCTCTTTTTATCAGTACATAATGATCCAACTTTATAAACGCTTCTTGACTTAAAATATATTTTATAAAATAGCATTCTTTTATGCCCTTTTAAACTTTTCTATACCCTTACGTTTTAGGTTATTTCATGAATAGCTTATATCTGGATATTGTTATGTACTTTTTAACAACCTCAATCTTTTAAGTGGTGCATGTAGTCCACTTATGTTTATTGTAATTACTGATATATTTGGACTTATTTCTACTCTTCTTCTATGCTAATTACCATGATTTTCCTTCTTTATTACCCTTGTTTAGGTAATAAAGAATAAAGTTTTATTTCTTCTTCCTTTTCCTTCTTTAATGGCTTAAGTTATAGATTTTACTTTATTATCTTAGTGGTTAGCTTTAAATATTTAAAATGCTTACTTAGAAACTTCAAAATGAATCTCTATTGCCACTCCTGGAATAATCCCAGTGAGTTCAAAACATCTTTACTCAAATCACACAATCCTATTTGTTACATTGTCAGCTAGTATACAAGTTCTGCCCCTATTAATTAATCCCCCTATTTCTCTTAATAATTATTTTCATTATTTTTATTTTTATTTTTTTTTAGAGGGCAGTGTCACTGGCCCTCATATGTAGGATCCGAACCAGGGCCTCTGGTGTCCCAAGCCAGTTCTTAACCATCGTGCCACTCGGCCGGCCCTTTACATTATTTTTAAACAATCAGCATTTACTCACATTTATAAAATTTTACCAATTTCTTTGCTCATTATTGCTTTCTGCATTCTACTTCTTAATTGTGAGTTTTAGTTTCTTCTTCCTGAATTATATTCTTTCTCATTTCTTTTTGGGAATATCTCTTCATGGTAAACTCATTTAGATTTTTATTGCTAAAAATATTTCACTTCACCAGAATGATGTTTACCCAGGCACAAAATGGTTAGTTAATAGTATTTCCCCTCATTCCTCTGAAGATATCATTTTCATGGTCAGTCTCCAGTGTGTTGACTTGGAGCGAGGTGATGCCTGTGAGAGCCACTGGTGACTCAGTGGAGAGGGCAGCAGATGCTCATGAGGGGAGAAGAAAAAGTATGGTGGCATTATGATAACTACAGGTAGATCAGAATAAAATGGAGTGAATGATAGACGACCATCAGTAGTGTCTCCAAAAGTCTGTGCTTAGACCCAACCACCCTCTTGTGGCCCATAATTGTTCTTTCTCTTTAAGTGTTAACATCTGCTCTTGCTCAAAAGAAAGAGTGGCAAGAATGATCTTACCTGCAATTCTTTGTGAACTGTTAGTCAAACTAGGAAAGGAACTAGCAGTAAGGAAGGGACCATTATTTGTTATTATGTTCCTAAGTTCCCCCGAAGGGAAGCTTACTCCTACAGCACTTAAAGGGGCAAGCCTGACTTCCTTCTGGCTTCTCATTTACATACGTTTTCAGATAACATCATACAGCCTTTTCACACAGTGGTAACCTGGAGCAGTGGCTGCGAAGGGTGCTGTCCAGAGAAGGATATTTTGCTAACTGGTAAATATTGTGTCTATGATTTCTACTGTTACTATATTTGGATGCAACTGA
Organism: Aselliscus stoliczkanus; assembly: GCA_033961575.1. NCBI lineage: Eukaryota > Metazoa > Chordata > Mammalia > Chiroptera > Hipposideridae > Aselliscus > Aselliscus stoliczkanus. The sequence goes on along the minus strand of CM066730.1, from coordinate 16,864,631 downwards.
AAACTTAGTCAAATTTGACTTGTTTTTCCCATATGTGTTGATTTAAAACCAAAGAATATGAAGGCTGGCAGGGGCCTCAGAGGCCATCTATTTTGAACCCTTCACTTTGTTCATGAGAAACAGAGCTCTAGGGGTGCTAAGCAGGAGGAGAGCTCGGTTAGGCAAGGAGAAGGGGGTTATGCAAGGACTTCAAATACTGGCAGGGCTTCACTCGTCATAATTACTGCTACAGCCCCCTATTTTATTTTCCAGCACTTTTTTGGGTACATGAAAAGAGTGACACTCTTAGGTTTTTCTTTTTAACCCAGTGTATTAAATGCTGCGTTCAGTTTTACTGTCTGCTCATGTGAAGAAATAATCCATTGGCGATTCAACACATCCTGATTTAATGTGGATGTAACAAATTGTCTCTACTCCAAGTGTTTGCTGGATTTTTCTAAAAATATTCTCAGTTTTAGCTCAGCCTGAAAATTCCTTTGCTTGTTCTGTTCGTTAGGGAAGCAAACCATTAACAACTTTCTTTCTTTTCCAAAAAGTTCTAACCTAGGCTGACATAAAATTTAGGTGGAGAAAGTTCCAACATTACTATACCACTTAACCCTGAACACCTCTGTATTTTCTTTTCCACCAAGTTTTCGTTTCATATTTTCCTTTCTGTGACATTGTTTATTATCCTCAAGGACGATGTAAGGGAATTTAGTTTTCACTGACAGCATTCCCGGATCCTGATCAAATGAGTTCATTCCCAGGATAATTATTTCTAGACAACAGATACAGGCAGTACATGGTGATGAAAACCAGCTTTATCCTATTTTGTTCACTGAGCATTTGAATTATCAGTTCTTGGAAGACCATCTATATATATATTCAGAAGGTTATCTTATTTTAGGGGACTCTGAGAAAGGAAATCACATGCACCACTGATTTAGTTCCGCATCCTGAAAGCTTTATCCATCTAGACCCTGTAGATGCCCAATTAAGCCAGCTGGGTAAAATTTTCAATAGGGTTAATTTTGCCAGCTGAGCAAATTCATGCTCACTGAGACTACAGGCTCATTACAGAGAACTCTGGCCCACTCTTGTCCTACAGAACTAGAAACTACAGCTCTTGAAATAATGTTTTAAAAGGTCCCTAATGAAATGCATTCAATCTTCTAAAGCAGGAGTGATGGTGGTGTGGGTCAGGTGAGAAGGAGGGCAGTGAAGGTCAGGATCCAGTGTCAAGACAGAGAGCCAGCAATGGAGGTGTTCTACCCAGATTTCTATGTGGCGTATTTCTTACATTAAGCCAGATGCAGGTGAATTTTTTTAAGCATTCCAACACATAGATCCTGTTCTTGGCTACAGAAATGGTGACACTGAGGGAGGCCTGTTAACACATTTTTTGCGGGAAACGAGTAAACTCGTCATATAGCTCAAATGCCCGCTTACAAAGTGTTAAATGACTTTTCTTTATACTTATAGAGAAGAATGCCGGGCTGCTGTCAAAATGAGAGGAGGGTAAGATGCAATGTGCTGGAGATGGTCTGGTCTAAGCCTCACATTTTGAAGATGAAGAGATAAAGATCAGAGAGGTGAACTCACTTGTCCATGGTCATACAGCTAGTAATAGCCAGACCAGTTAATCTTGCTAGTATATCACAGTGCTACTCTTAATTTAACATCCTTAATTTAGGAAGAGAGCAAAACACTGCACATCTTGATATTAGGATATAGTGCAACTTTCTGAAGGTCTAATGGGAAACCCATAATTAGAGTGCAAGCAGGTACTGGGCATCTCACTGTCAAAAATCCCTGGAGGTATGTTTCTGAAAACTATTGCCGGGTGCGCAGTGGCTTGCCAAGCATTCTTTGGCCTGCAATCCTAGTGCTGTGTATCTGTGTGTCTCCCGCAGGGAGAAGAGTGAAAAATTAATGAGGAGCTCAGAAAAGCTCATTTTCAGGGCTACAGAGATTGGAAGGGCAATAAAAATTGGAAGTGAAGGGTAAAGTTGAAGCTATCAGCCTCAAGCTCCGGCAAATCGTACAAATGGGGTTTAATGTAAATATACCCACGCAAAAATGGAAAACCACCAAAGAGCTTTTTAGGGAAGAACTGTATCTGAATTACAAACACCCAGGCAGATTCATTCACGGGCATCCATTCGTCTCTAGGATGCCCAAACCTACAGCCATCTGATATAAACAGCACAGCCCAGGTCTCCTTGAGTTGGCATTACCTTTTGGTGAGAAAGGACCACGTATCTTGATCCAAATGTGTTTTTCTCTGATCCCGCTTGGGCATAATAGCCTATAAGCCTTATGGGGATGAACTGGAACAAATCAGATACCTTTAAAAAATTTTGGGGGGGAGGATTTTTTTTTTTTAACGAGGTGATATAATTCATTCTCCAACCAAAAAAAAAAAAAAATTCAATTTGAATTAGAAACCGTATTTTATTCACAAAGCTTGATGTCCAAAGAACAAAGTGGGCACAAATCGCTTCCCACTGGGAACTGAATGTGGAAATTTGCACCGGAACATCCACACACATCCTTGGTTCTCCTAGCTCCAGCTCTAGCTCTCTCTTAAGCAGCGTATTCCCCAGTGAGAGCGCACTAGCTATTAGGCATGTGTCCCTGGCTACAGAATCGCTTTTTCTGGAATATGGTATTTGGGAGAAAGGTTATCATTGCTCAGAAGTGCTCTGGAGCTGGGGAACCAGGAGCATGCTGATCACAGGAATAATTGGGATATTTGTGAATTAAAAATATTTGCAAGTCCAGTAAGGAGTTGTCAACAGACATCAGCTCTTATTGATGTGATAACATTTTTTAAGTCAATAATGGCTTGTTCACAAACCTCCAGAAGAGGCTTCTGGAGAACAGAAACCTAGTTATCTTTTGAGAGCAAGGCCTTTATTTCATTCACTGCTGTTATGGGTTGACCTGTATTCCTCCCAAATTCACATGTTGAAGCCCAAACCCCCAGTACCTCAGAATTTAATCTGATTTGGAAACAAGGCCACTAAAGATATAATTAGTTGGATTAGGACGAAGTCATGTTACAGGCAGAATGGGCCTCTAATTCAACACGACTAGAGTCCTTATAAAAAGGGGAAATTTGGACACAGATAGGCATATGGGGAGAACAGAATGTGAAGATGACGGCAGAGATCAGAGTGATGCATCTACAAGCCAAGGGATGACAGAGGTCAGCAAAACCGCCAGAAGCTAAAGACGGGCATTGTAGAGACTCTCTTTCATAACCCTCAGAAGGAACCAACCCTGTTGATACCTTGATATTGGTCTTCCAACTTCCAGAATTATGAGACGAGACATTTCTGTTATTTAAGACACTCAGTTTGTGGTTCTTTGTTATGGGAGCCCTAGGGAACAAACACAACTATCTCATAGGGTTAAAACACAGCAGAACTCAGCCTGGGTGCCCTGGACTCCCAGACGGCCTCTCCTTCATTGTGTGATGGAGCCTCTCTGACCATGAGGATTATTCATCAAAAAGACAATGCCCTGGGCCAGCCGAGTGGCATGGTGGTTAAGTGCTAGCTTGTGAAGCCAGCGGCACCAGTTCAGGTCCCACATATGAGGGCCAGTGACACTGCCCTCAAAAAAAAAAAAAAAAAGAAAAAAGACAATGCCCTTTCTCCGCTCAGCTCCTAAATTCAACTCTTACCCATTCTTGTTAAAAGAGCGCTACCAGTCGTGTGTCACCTAGGGTCAAAACCTCAGAGCTATCTTTGATTTCTCCTCTCTCGCCCCCACATCTTGTCCCCCAAGTTCTGTCATTTCTACTTCCTCCATGTCTCTCAAATCACTCTTCTCCTTTTCATTCCTGGTGCCCCGACCCCATACGGGCTCCAATGAGCTCTTGCCTAGACCGTTACAGCAGTCTTCTAACTGGGCTCCCTCAACCGGGCTCTCTACTGTTTCACTGGCAGCTATATCTGTAATGGTCAGTGAGTCACCTAAAGGCCAGCTGTGATGATGTCACCTCCTTGCTCAAAAGTCTCCAGGGGAACAAAAGCCAACTCTGCAGTCTTTACCGCTTTCCATGATCTAATCCTCACATATCTGCCTGCACCTGCCTATTATGAACCCATATTCCAACCAAGTCAAACTTCTAAAACACGCTTCTGATTTCCCACCTGTGCCTTTGTTTATCCCATTTGCTCTGTTTGGAATATCCTCTCCCCTAATTCTGTCAACATACTAGCCATTGTGTAAGCACTGCAGCTGTGGTGCTGTGGGTGAGTTGGCTGGCTCTAAAGTGCAGAGGACCAGATGGAGTCCAGCTTCCCGGCTCACAGAGATGTGACATTGGCAAGTTATCAAACTTCCCTGCATTTCAGTTTCCACAAACGCAAAATGGGGATAATAATACCTCATGGGGCTACAGTGAGAATTAAACAAGAAAATGCGTGAACCACATTTAGAATAGTACCTGGCATATGAAATATTCAGTAACTTTCACCTGTGATTCTCATTTCGTGGAGGTCAAAAGTAATAGCACTCTTACATGGCCTCTCATAGCGCCCCCACTAATCTGCTCTTATGTCACTTAAGTTTCTTTTATAATTTCTTCTGGACGTGCCTCTCCTTAAATCCGTAACTTTGCAGCCAGCATTGCTTCCTGTAGCTGAAATGTCTCCTCCCTCACAGACCTTAATCGCCAGTTCCAAAGTCCCTGCAGAAGCTCATTCTGTCTCCTTTGCTCCTCAGTGCTCTATTGCCAGCTCTGCTCCTGCACCAGTTGGGGCACACTCAGGTCTCTGAGGGTCAGAACCAGGCTTTTCCCTATTTGTGTTCAAGGGCCTAACCCATTGCTTAACACTTAGTAAGCACAAAGAGACTGCTCACAATTTAAAGGAAGACCGAATGTTGAACCACTGGCAGGTGTGAACATCTGGATGGACAGTAACTCTGCCATGTTTTCTTCAGAGAGCTACCACTGCGTGCATTTCTCCGTGCTGCGAAGTGTTTGTGGCCTGTATGCACGCATGGGTGAAGGGCTGAAATAACCCAAGGAATTAGTATTTTCCAATGGTGACTTTAGGTCATTTCCCTGTGCAGTAGTTCTCAACTGGGACTAAATTAAGTACGACAAGCAAGGAATCACTTCTTTTGTGTTTCCAGAGCAGTCTGTGTGTATCCACCCCACCGTCATTAATCTCTCAGCCTTGTAATTACTGGTTGTCAGTTCTGTTTCTCCCAATAGTGTGTGTTCCGTGTGGGCAGACTCTTATTTAGCTCTCAATTTTCTGTGCCTGGCATTTAGGAGATCTTGGGTATGTATTTGCTGAACAAAGGAATTTGCAAGAGAAACCTGAGCTAAACAACCATGGGGCACTGTGAGCCATTAAGTAGCATCATCACAGTCAGGAAAAAGACGCTCCCTTACATTGTTTTTTTCAAACACTCCATTGCTAGGGAGGTATATCTGATCAAAAACTATTGTTATTTCCATGACACAATTCTGAAAAGAGTGAAATTCTTAGCTGTATTCATCTAATCACCCTGATTTCATTTATAGCTAACTTATAGTATATTTTGTTTTCTAAGCTTGATGCAGGCAATCAGAGCAAAAAGATCCCTTGGCCTATGACCTTGAACTCTAAAGTGCTCTGCTATGGGTTCGTCCTGTGGCCCAGGCTAGGAGCCTGCCACTTATAGAAGAAAGATGTAAATGTGTCCTGGCAAACGTTCGCGAGGACTGGACTCACAGCATGCTGGAAGGGCTAACTCTTTGGATTTCCCCTTCAGAAAGCAAAACTAGGTAAGAGGAAGGAGGGACTTCACGGAGCAGCTCCCACCTTTATGCGATGGCCTGATCATGGGCAGATGAAGGTGGAACAAAGTCTGCATCTGAAAAACAGGCATCTGTTGTAATAGAGGCCAGAAACAACTTCAACTTCTTACTAAATAAAAATAGTAACTGAACAAAAAGAACTTCAAATCCGCAACAAGTGACAGTAGGCAGGTCGGTTGTTATGAAGACTTTATTATAGGAAACAGATCCCTGTTTTGATGCTGGCAAATCAAAGTGCGGAATGAAGGTATAGTTGGATGGGGTGCCAGGTTTCTAGGGTTCAAATCCTAGCTCTACTTTCTAACAGCTGTGTGATCTTGAGGTAAGTGGCTTAACCTTTCTCTGTGCCTCCATTTCCTCATCTGCAAAATGAAAACAAAAATAGTTCCCATCCTGTATGGGTTTGTGATGATTAACGTGAGTTAATACATGTAAAGAGCTTGAAAGAGTGAATGGCACATAAATAATATATATGTTGATGAACTAAGATTAATTCAGGCAAAGGTTATGTGTAGCTAAAATTCAGTGAGACTGCATCTTTTGTAATTATTTTGTATAAAAGTGACACATACCTAATGCAATTCTTCAAATGCAAAGAAGGAATATAATGCAATACTAAACCCTCCTCCTTTGCCTGATTTCAACATCCAGTTCTAGTCCCCAAAAACCACTGAAGTCAAATGTTTGTTTCATATTTTTGCAGAATTTTTTTTTTTCAGAAACCAAGTATGTACACAATCTATCCCTTAGTTAATAATAGTGCACTGAATTCTAGAAATTTGCTGAGACAGCAGATTTCAGGGGCTCTCACCACACATGAAAACTGGTAACTATGTCAGGAGATGATATGTTAGTTAGATGGGGTATAATAATTATTTCACTGTATGTACATCAATCCATCATGTTGCATACCTTAAATATGTACACATTTTCTTAAAAAAATTAAAAAGATGGGATGCAAAAGTCAAAAAATAAATAAAATTGACATGAATAATATCACAATACACATACTGGTCTGCACCTCACCTGGTTTATTCCACTTAACTGTACATCTTAAAGTTCTCTCCATACCTGAAGACATAACTCTACCTCATATTTTTTTGTGGCTCAATGGTACTCCGTTGTATAGAAAGACCATGATTTATGTAACCAGTCTCTGTAGATGGCGTTTGTCTTGTTTCTAGTTTTCTGATAGTATCAATAATCTGAAATGAACAAACTTGCACACTCATTTTACTATAATTCTGCAAATATACAGGTAGGTTAAATTCCTGGAAATTTACAGCTCCTGCTGGGCAAGCTCTTCCTCAAATCTGTTTTTAGGCAGCATTTTCTTTTTCTGTATCTGGAATCTTCTTCCTTGCTTTACCATCCTTTGCTAAATTTGATGAATTGCAAAGTCAAGGGTAAGTACATTTACCCTTGCCAAATTGCCCTCTTAAAAGATTGCACTGATTCATTCTTCCACCCATGTTGTGTGACAGTGGCTGCATCCCACTCCACTGGCTGACTCAGTATCATTATCAATTTCTTTTATCTTTGCCAAAGTCATCAGTGAAAAACAGTATCTCACTAGTTTCAATTTGTGTTTAATTATGAGTGAGGGTGAGACTTTTTAGATGCATGGGGCATTTGTATTTTTCTTTGATTTACTAGTTCATATCCTTTGCTCAGACAATATGCTTTGAATTGAAAAAATAAACTGTGCTACTTCCCTGCTTAAAATTTTTAATGGTGACTCACTGCCTATTGGATAAAGTTTGCAATCACTCATATGATAAAAAGGAGCCTGTGATCTGATCCCTTCTAAGCCTCCTATCTCATGTATTTGCTCCCCTTACCTCAAAATTAATGGTCCAGTAACACACTGCTACTGTGGCTACCAGCCCTTCTTCAATAAAGATTCATGGAGTGATTGGTTAAAGGAATTTCAATTTTTATATAATTCATCTTAAATAATGAACCATTAGGAAACATTCCGCTATTTCCTCAAGTATTTTTTTTTCTTGTTAATCCTGTACCAGAGACCATTTGTAAATAATTTGCCTTTTACGCTTTATGTTAGTTTGTGCTGGTAATAATATCCAGATATCTGCCAGCTGGCTCTTACTCAAGTTCTCACTGAAGTTTGGTTATTCTGATGGGGAAAAGAATGTTAGATTATAAGTGGATTGTAATATTCACACCAGGAGTTTAAAATAAACTACAAAAAATAAAATGGGTCCAAATGAGACCAATAGTCATAGCTTCCTTGAAAAAGGTTCCCTGTTCCCTAAGGAATAGTCAATTCAACACTGGAAGAGCCTAAAAAAGAGCCTACTCTTTCCCTATTTAATTTCTCACTGACCACACTTATAATTTAACACCACTATACATCTCTATATTCCAACCCTGATGGGTGTGAAGTCATTACTCACTACATCACATCACAACGTTTTAGAAAGCAAGAGTCAAAACAATATTCACACTGAATGTGCCCCAGAACAAGATCTCTACCTTAAAGAAGAAAGTACAAAAGAAAAAAACACGATACACACAGATGTGTGTGGCAGGGTTATTTATAATAGCACACACCCAAGAGAATGTTTTAGTCATTAGAAAGGTGACTTGGCTGACCAAAAGTAAGAGTTCCACTACAACATAACACTAAGTTAAGAAATTAAAATCAGAGAGCCAGATGAAATTATATTTATGCTTTGAATTCAACTATGTGAAATTATTATGAAAGAATACAAGCAAATATGTATAAATGATCATAATTTGTATAAGTGTCAGGAAGGGTGAATTTTCTATTTTCAAGCTTTAATGGAATGTATTATTTTATTTTAAAAGCATCTCTCAAGTTTTCTATTTAGAATCTAAATACAAAATTATTACACAAATTACATGGAGATGCAATTTGTGATGAATTGTTAAATGATTTGCTTAGAGATATTTAGTTACATATCTATGATTAGAATTCAACACACACGAGCTCACTGGTCTTTATAGAACTACCAGAAACTGATGTGACTATGGCCACCAGGGAAGGTCCATTATTATGAGTATCTGTAAATATCTACCTGACCAGATCTATCAAGTTATGTTTCAATCATTCAAGAGGCAAGACAGCATTGTCCTCGTCATAATGGCAAAGTTTCTGGTAATGAATCTTTCTGGTTGTCCATGCATGAAAGAGAGTTGTGTGGTACGGTGGACAAATTGTATGGCTTTTATAATTACATAGGAATATACGTATTATGGTAAAATGATGTTGGGGAATGACAGTTCATAGTTGCTTCATATAATCTTCAAAGAAACATCTAGAAATGTAATTAGCACGATGCTCAAACTATAGCATTAAACCATCCCTTCCTTCCTGCATGCTGGGAAGCATTTAAAGGCCCTTTTCATGGGCATCCTTGAAAACAACACGCAGTGATGGTAGCAAGCAGCTTCTTACAATTTCAGAACATCTCACAGCTCCTCAGAAACCAGGGAATGTAAGGCCCGGCAATATGGAAAGGAACAGCTTTTTAGAGGACATGAAGATGTCGCTATGCCATAAAAGAGAGTCATTCTCCTTAGAAACTCACACTTGTTTAATTTGGGGACAGAAATAGACTAAATGTTACAATAGTCTTCCATGCCAGAATTATACTACATCTGAACACTGTTAGCTCTCCTCTCTGACTTTTACTCCACAAAGTCCTCTCACTGCATAACTGCTTAATTATAACACTGTGATTTGACAGGCAAGTCCTCTGAGATATTCGAGGTTATCAGCCAAGTCCTCCCTCCCCAGTCAGACTGCCACTCAAAGCAGGTTCTTGGTACACAATGCTTTCTTTCATTCATGTGATTTCATTAATAACTCACACGTTTTATATTCACACATTGCCCTCACACTGCCTGTCCCTTGGGCTAAGAAAAGGAAGAAGAAGACCTTTAAAACTGATTTTCACTGGAAACCTGTGTACCACGGTCACCCCAATAAATTGTAATGAAAAAAAACCCGACCTTCAAAAACTATTTGATTCATATGTGGCCTCGTGGTCTATTTTTCTCTCTATTAAGTTTACTTGATATTTGTCCTAGTCAAACAAGCTCCAAATCATAACTGATTCACTCCTAAAGTCACTCCTATATCTCCAACAACTTAACAAGGAAACCAACAACAAAATACATCAACCAACCAACACACAGAGAAAATCATTCTTTTTAATTTAATTTTTATTTTTTTTGAGGGCAGTGTCACTGGCCCTCATATGTGGGATCCGAACCGGGGCCGCTGGCGTCCCAAGCCAGCTCTTAACCGCCGCGCCACTTGGCCGGCCCAAGAAAATAATTTTTTAAGAGACAACTTAATATACTTCATATAGGTATCTTGCTCTGCTTCAGGAATGCTAGCATCAGTTACTGAAATCACCAAGTCCTAGCTCCCATATTATTTTGTTTTCTTAAATGAGAGCAGCTTTCTGAATTCAAGTGTGTTTAACACCGATCTACATAGATATACATACATTTTAACTTTTTCACTCTTCATGCTTTCAGGTCACATGTAAAAAGGGTATTTCCAAGCAAAGTATAGAGAAGCCTTTGAAGTAAGACAGGCTTGCATCAGGTCCTGTAGGTCCTCCCCATTCACCAGCCAAGTGATCCTGGTCAACTTACTGACCCTTCCTAAGGCTCATTACCCTCACCTATAAAACAGGAACTATGAGCACCTGCCGGATGGGACTACTGAGAGCTACATCACAGCTAGTTCAGTATTTGTTATTTAGTGGGCATGCAGCTATTAGCTATTACCATTGCTAGTGGCAGCGCTAATGTGATATTATTAAGTTTATAGTGCATGAAAGAAGTCCAAGGAAAAAGGTCACAGAACGCTGGGGAAACACAGGAGACCCGGATGAATGTCTGTATTAAAGGAATAGCACACACAGGGAAAGCCACGTCTATAATTGGACTGGATAAGGAAGTAAAATAGAGACTTGATTCGAAGGTGTCCCAAAGTGAATGAGGATTCATTTCATAAAGTCAAGGTGCTCCTGGAGGGGAAGCCAGTTAGGGCAGAAAGGAGGCATCTGGTGTACGGTACTTATTTGGGACGAGAGTGGAAAGGTCTTGCCGAGGTCCGGCCTCAGGGAGGAGGCTGGACTGGCCAATGGAGATGGGAGTCCAGAGCTGCCATAAAGGTGGAGCCAGCAAGTGGCTGAGAATTTAATGAGCTTCAGAGACCGCAGAGCTTTAGGTGGAATAAATGAGTGCTCCAAGGAAGACAGGGAGGTGAGAGAAGGAGATGGGAACTAGAGCTGGGGAAGAGGGATAAAGAAAGAATCATGTGCTGAACACTGAGAAGTGCTCAAGGCAAATCAAACCGGATCTCCAGGCCCAGTCCAGTGGGAGGCAGCAGTGGAGTGTGTAGTGCCCTTCCGGAGGGCCTGCAAGTGGGGAAAGGCAGCCAGGCTCCTGGCATGGGAGACAATGACAGGCACAGTCAAGAGCTTGAGAGTGAGAGGAGTGTTGAAAGAAGGGAGAAAATATTATTGGTGGAGGAAACTGGCACTGAGCCAGAATTTCCAATCAAGCCATCAGCTGAGGCCGAAACACAATATAAAGGCGGGAACAAAGACTTTTATTCTGTAAACAAGCTAAGGGAACTCAACTACCATTAATTATTTTAAGCAAAATTTAAAATGGGAGACAGTTGAAGGCCACTTTAATGTTTTTATGAGTCTTGGTTCCAATGGTCCTTTCTATTTTCTCTTAGAAGTTAAGTGGCAGTTCTGTCCTATTGGTAAAACAGAGCTGGCCTTAGGGTCTGCAGCTAGTGTCCAGGTGGCTTTGTATAGAGCGCCCATATGCCCTGCCTTGCCCGGCACAGGCCTGTGTTATGCTTATTGTCGTGGCCGAAGTAGTAATAGCACCTCATTTTACTCTCAAAGATGTCCAAGTTTAAAAATAAAGCATATGGGGCCGGCTGAGTGGTGCGGTGATTAAGCGCTTGCTTGGGAAGCCAGCGGCCCCGGTTCGGGTCCCACATATGAGGGCCAGTGACACTGCCCTCAAAAACAAAACGAAACAAAAAAAAACTACATTGCTTAAAAATAAAGCATATGGTCATCCTATTTACGTCTTTCTCTATTTTTGAGCATTCTGATTTGCCACAGAGTTCTAATTTTCCAAAAGAGACTACATTCATAATCTTCTCCCCACCCCGTATAGCGTGCATATTTTTGTCTATTATGTGGCAAAGGAGAAAGAGAGGATAAAGCATTTCTTCAGAGGCCATTGTGTTTATTCACTTAATTGTAAATTCATGGAGAGGAGGAAATACTTTAGTGAACTAAGTTGTTCATATCTAGGAAAATGTTGGATAAACTCAAGCTTCATGGAATTGTACAGCATGTCTAAAACTAGGCTCCTACACCCAGTGCCTCAATACACACCACCTAAATCTAAGAAAAGCTCAAGAGGGTTGTTATCTTATACATACACCATCCACTAAGAAATAAATAAGAAATAAACACACACTAAGAAATAAATAAGTAGTCTTTTTTATTCTTGGATGTTTGTTTTCTAATGAATTCCTAGAAAAAGAACTAATGATAGATAAAAATTACATAGAACTTATCTGTGAGAGCTTTCCAGAATTAACTTCTTTTCAATCCTCACAACTACTACATGGGGTGCCGATTTTATCCCTATTTCACACAAAGCAACAGAGTACAGAGTATCGAGTAACTTGCCTGAGGCAGCCTGGCAGCTGAGGGTCTGTGCAGAAGCCACTGTCCCATACCACCTCCTGCCTACCTTACAAATCAGTAGCCAAACATCTATTAATAAATGCCGTAAAGCTTGTGTGCTTTCATAGAATTAGTTCTGTGACTTTCGAGCCCCAAATCTAGCAACTGCCCTAGAGGCCCATGTAATTACCTAATACTTGCACATATTATTCCTACAAGTCGTACAGAAGAAAGGGACTGTGTTCCACAGAAAACATAAATGCAATGATTTTTAATGGTATTTGTTTGCAGCCAATATCAATTTAATCTTCTTTAGCCACTCAACAAATAGAAAGCATGTGCCTTGGGCAGGCCGAGTGGCGCGGTGGTTAAGCGCTGGCTTGGGAAGCCAGTGGCCCCAGTTCGGTCCCACATATGAGGGCCAGTGACACTGCCCTCAAAAAAAAAAAAAAAAAGAAAGAAAGCATGTGCCTTGTACATGGCATCAAAGACACCAAGAACCATAGATGAATAAGATGTAACTGCTGCCTTTAAGATCACTCAAGAAAGACTCACATTATGACTTCCACTGTCAGTTTTTATTGATGAGCTTCTCTTCCTTCACATTTTAGCTATATACAGACACATCAGAAAAGGAAGGCATCTTGCAATTCACTGTGAAGTGTAGATGAATTACATGTTTTCACACATCTGAATTATGAGTTCTTATACTCATGGATCCAAAAGCAATATATGTGATATGAGTACAGGCTAAGTTCGAATTTTAGCTCTGCCATTTCTAACAGGAAATTATTTAGCCTCTCTAAGCATTAATTCCTTCACCTGTCAAATGGAGTTAATAATACCATGTAGGTCTTGTGAAATTAAAGTCAGTGAGGCATGGAAGGGGCCATGAGTATTTCACATCCATAAAAAACTCAACAGATGAGAGAGACTACTGTTGTCATTGATATAAAATTGTTGAAGCACATTTTACCTGGATAGAAGGGAACAAGTGGCAGCTGCAGTTTTGTTACACCTTGAACAAAGATGGCCCCTGAATCACACTCCTGGCATTCACACCCTTGTTTGTTTGCTTCAACCATGAATCTGATACTAGGGCCATCTGGACCTGAGTTTTCTACTTTGGTGCCCCTGGGGGCCCTTAGCTACCCTGCTGGAAAGAACAGGGGAGAGACCATGTGGAAAGGCTCTGAAAATACGTGGCAAAGGGGAGGGCCAGCTCTCCCCATGTCCCGGTGAGCCTCACTGACTCCAGATGACCCTGATTCCATTTGTCTGTGGGTACATGAGCGATCCCAAAAGAGGCTGGCAGAAGAACCGCCCAGCTGGGCTCAGTCAATCCTCAGGCCACAAGAGATAATACAACTGGGTTGTTGTTTAAGCCACTAAGTTTTGGGGTTACCCGGCAAAAGAAAACCCAAACAACAGTGCTGCCCAAATAACCTGAGATTCAACACACACTGTTATTGAACTTGACCTGTGCACAACGCTGATAATCTGTAAAACAATCATGAATGATAGCAAGGGCTTCAAAGGCTGGGACCTTCTGTTGCATGCTTCAATAGCTGCCTGCTCCTCTCTCAGATCTTGGTAAACAAAGAACTAAAAAGTATATAGGTGGCTGGCTCCCTTACATGGCCACCCACGATGTCGTTGCTCTGCTCAATGCTGGAGAAAAGGCAGGCTCTCTGTCATTAAGGATTTTACAGTCATGACATATAAGCAAAGAGTGATGGATGAAGTTCACTCGTAGAGGAAACAATTATATCTTCACAACTGCACTTCTAGGAAGGTACTGATTTTCCTAGTCTTTAGCCTATATCATCTAATAAAAGATTTTTCTGTTGTTTTTATTTTAAATCAGAACCACTAAGTCTACTTTGCTTTCTAACCCCCAGATGTTCCCTTTGTGGGTCATGGTAGACTCTTTGCCTGTCCACAATTGACCTCGTTTTTAAAGAAATAAAATGCTCCAATCACCAAAGAGAATGTGTGATCTAGTTAGATGCTGAAAGCTATACAACTTGGTTTGATGATTTCTTATTAAAATTAGATGCAAAACAGTGCTCCGATTATGTGCATGTTTGTTTTTCCTAATCATGGAATTGTCATTACTGAAAAATATGTGTAAATATATTTATTTGCCTTAACAGCCATTCTGCTGATGTTTCTATTTTCCTTGGAATGTCAAAGTCATGTTAAGGCAAATTTTGCAGCTTGACACAATTCTACCAATCCTCAAAAAACATCTCCCTCAAGCTCATATCACCTTTTGGTGATTACTACATATTTCTCCTTCTCCCTCCCAGCCAAACTTCTTAAAAGAAGTCTACTTCCTCTCTTCTCATTTCCTTCTCAATCATAGGCTATGTAAATCCCAGCCTTATGGCTTCTCTGACTGTTTTCCTAAGGACAGCAAAGATGAATTGCCCACGCGACACTTCTCAGTCCTTACCATCTTGTCAGGACCGGGCAGAGTGGGCCCTCCTCCTCTCTTAAACTCTCTCCTGCTCTGGTCAGGTGACACCACCGGCCCCTCTGGGCTTTCCTCCTAACCCTTTAGTGGGCGTCGTCTGCCTTCTCTGTAGGCTGTGTTGTCTCTGCTCATAGCTTACAGGATGCTGCTGGCTTCCCACTTCACCTTTTCTCCTTAGAGTTTCACCCCTGGCTTCAACCATCATCCAGGTGCCTACCACGACCTCCAGATCTGCACTTCCAGCCAGACCTCTCCTGATCCCCGTTCTCTATGTCCAATGTCACCTCCATCTTGGATGTCACAGAAGCACACAAAGCCAGTATACCCCCAAATAAATGATAATTTCCCTCACAAACCACCTCCTTTTCAGTGTTCCTGATGTAGTGAATGGTGCCTCCACCCATCCAAATGCTCAGTGAGCAACAGAAGAGCAAGTCTCTATTCTCTCATCCTCCACACCCAATCTGTAATTGAGTCTTGCTCATTCTGTCTCCTAAATATCTCTTATAACTGTTCACAGTCTTCAGTTCCTACTGTCACTATTTTGGTCTGAGCTATCTTCATTTCTCCCCAACATTCTAATCAGCCACCTGCTAACCAGTTTCCCTGTTACCAGAATTAACAGGAACACTTAATATTCTGTTTGCAATGAGGTGTCTTCTTAATTCTGTCACAAGTCAATTTTCTCTCATTACAGACACAAATATATAGTAGTTATATTAAAAACTTGAAACAGCATTTGGCACCACTCCCAGCTTTCCCCATACTATGGAGAATGATCTTATAAAAGGCAAATCCTCTGGCAGCTGCATTAGGACATTGCATTAGTATAAAATCCAAACTCCATAATACCTTGTGAAGACCCTTTATGAGTAGACCCTTGCCCACGTTTTCATCATCGTTTCTCCCTACTTTCTGCTCCTCTCAACAATCCTTTTCAAACCATAACCTCTTCTTAAACTAGCAACTGCCAATCTCTTCTTCTGTCTTCTCCAGGCTCTCAGAACCTGTTCTTTCCACCAGGAGAAAAGGCTCTCTCATATTCATCACCTAATTCCTTGGTTAAACATCCATTTCTCTAAGAAAACTTTCCTGGTAACTTGCATCTCAGCTGGGTTTGTCTCCTTGGAGTAATTGGAGACCTTGTGCATCTCCTATCGTATCACTTATATTTTATTGTAGCTGCTGGCTTCATTATCTGTTTTTCCCTTAAGATCACAGCCTTTCGGAGGTAGGGACCCTATCTGTCCTCACTGCTGCATTTTTAGGGACCACAGCAGTGTCTGGCACATAGATAAATGCAGTAAGCTAAGTTGGTATCCTTTCTGAACTTCCTATTATTTATATGCATCTAAAAACCTAAGCTCTGACCAAGTAGATAACATTAGTTTGTTTTGAAAAAGGGGAACTTCAAGGGAACATTAAAGTTAGGGTGCAAAGGCTTAAATCAGTTCTCTTTCAAACACACATGTGCCTATGCATGATCATCAGTTTTTAACCCACCAGTTTTATCTCGTTGCCTAAGTGGGAAGAACATAGACTTCCAGCTAAAAAGCTGTGCCAGTGATGGTTCATAGGTCCTTTCCAGTGGACATATGAGTACCTGGTCTTATGCTTGATAAGAGGCAATAATCTCAGTGATTATTAACAGTGACCTTCAATCCTCTACTACAAAAGGATGTCTAGAGAAGCCTTGGTGTAAAGCTTAAGGTTTATCTCTCTCCTCCAAAAACTGCAAATACACTCCCCCAGTCACATGGCATAGGAGGAATTCCTAGCCGAGAAGAAATGGCAATGTGGGTAGCAAGAGGAACCAACCATCATGGATACCAAGAACAGACTCTTTCTGAAGAGCCCAGAAGCCCATCACACTAGGTCCAAAGGCAGAATCCAATTTAAACTGTCTTCTTTATCCAGGAATCTTTATTTGAAGAGGAATAATTCTAAAGATGGGCTTCCCAGGAAGGGAATCTTGGAACCCAGTGGTTGCTAACATCACCAATTATTCTGGGTAAATTGATGGAAGAAATAAAAGAAACAGACTCTGGCCCTCGAGAAAAGGGGCCAGAAACTAGGTGAAATAGTTAGCTAACAGGCCAGGGTTAAGGGTTGGCTCTTGTTCCATTTGGGAGATTTTGGGGTAAACAGAACCTGCAGTGGAAGGCCAATGAGGCAGAGGGGCCAAACGAGAAGGCAGAAGCTCCATGCTCATGTGACTACCTAACAATTTCCTGCCCACAAACACTGCTGCACCAGTGTGGTGTTGTACAGAAAACACTGGGCAAACGCAAGTAGGCTGTTCCTGGACCCTACAATGCGTACAAGGGGAGCTCCCAATATATTTCAGGTCTGGCTCTTCATTATTGTTGGTAGTTGGGTGGGTTGGTGCAAGCAAAGCTTCCCAATTGTGTGGCATGGTAGAGGAACAGGCAACCAATTAATTACTCCCATTTGAAAGTTGCTGCCTTATTACAACACTATTTTACCTATGTTAGGTGGGTTTGCTAATAGCTAGAATGAAAGTTTAAAAAGCAACCTTTGAATTTCTATGAATCCATTAAATTGCAGTACTTTATTGGCCTGAAAGTATCATGGACTGAGACATCTCAACCTGAGAAAACACAGAATCTTTCCAAGAAAATATCAATTCAGCAATGAGTTGAATGTTAAACTAAAGAGGAAAGTTCCTTTTGTTTCTTGATTGAAAATGGAAAATTAAATCAGCACAAAATTTTGCAAATAAGATATAGGCTTTTGTCTATTGGACGAAATGATTCACCACATTTTAAATAACTTCCTGATGTATTCCTCCACCTCAGGCACCTGCTCCCATGATTTTAGTCTGTATTTTGTGTTCATGTTGAAAATCACTAATTCAAGAATGCAGCTCGTTCCTCATAAGCTCTTGTCCTGCCAGCTTGCTTCTGGCAACTGCTCTTACTGTTTTAGAATTCTTTGACCTCTTTCAAACTTAAAATCTATTGATTTTTCTAATTGTTCTCAACCCACTGGGCTTTTCCTTTCTCATCCAATTTAAAGTTCAATACTGCAGCAGGTTGAATTGTGTCCCTCCTCCAAAAGGTATGTCCAAGTCCTAACTCCAGTACCTGTGAATGTGATCTTACTTGGAAATAAGGTCTTTACAGATATAACTAAGTTAAGGGTCTCTGAATGAGATTATCCTGGTTTAGGGTGGACGCTGAATCCAATGTCTGGTGTCCTAAGAGAATGGAGAGATTTGAGGCACTGGAATGGGGGTGGGGGGGAGGGAAGCTATGTGAAACAGAAGCAGAGATTTGAGTTATGCGACCACAAGCCAAGAAACAGAAAGCACTGCCCTGCAGCCACTGGAAGCTAGGAGGGAGGCATGGGACAGATTCTCCCTCAGAGTCTCCAGTCAGGAGGAACCAACCCTGCCAACACCTGGATTTGGGGCTTCTAGCCTCTGGAACTGAGAGAATAATTCTGTTGTTCTTAACCACTAAGTTTGTGGTGATCTGTTGCCTCCTTTCCTTTCTTTTTACCCATCTGGCAAAACTCCAGCCCTGGATGGACCCAACTATCTGCTTCATCTATAGCTGTACCTGGACAGCCAAAGCCACTGAAAAAAGTCACCAGTGCTGTATATTTGTAGATTCATAATCACAAATCTGAAATGGGCTGAACTCTGCATGTCGCTCTCCTCTCCTCCCTGTGAGATGACCTCACTTATTACCTAGAGAAGCTCAGCCATCAGATAGGGTCACTCCCAACTTCTTCCCTCCCTACTTCTCCAGCCAGGCTCTCTGCTTCCCTCCCATTTCAGTGAAAGGGGTGTTCATTACTCCTCTGCTACTAGCCCTTCTATCTGGGCTTTAAATCCCACCCACTCCTAACTTCTCGGCATCCATACCTGATCTCTTTTGTCTCATATGTTTTCTAACTCTTTCTCCCTCCTGGATTTTTCACACTGGCTTGTCAAGCTTGTGTCTCTTTCATTATAAAAGGACAACAAATCAGAAGGAACCCAGACAGCCCCCTCCCAATCAAATTACACTCATACGAGGCCCTATAGACACACACACATTTCCTTCATCATCCATCCTTGTCCTAGCTCTCTTCCTCATTTCACAGCTAGACTTCTTGAAAATGTATCCTTATTTTTCCTCATTTTCTACCAATTTCTCATTTTACCCAGAGAGCTTTTTAAGTCATCAATGACTTCTAGTGGATCAGAATCACTAAAGTCAATGGGCATTTTCACTTGACTTCCTTATGGCACTGAACACAGTTAACACATTGTTTGTGGGAAACGAGTAAACTCGTCATATCGCTCAAATGCCCGCTTACAATGTGAATGTGGGAAACGAGTAAACTCGTCATATCGCTCAAATGCCCGCATACAATGTGTTAATTGTACCCTCTTTGAAACATTTTCCGCCCTTGGCTACTAGCACATCAGATTCTTCTGGTTTCCTCCCACCTCTCTAGCCACTGCCCATCTGTCTCCTTTACAGGTTCACCCTCTTCTGTCCAGTCATTAGCGATGCCATTCCTTTATCTACTAGACCCTTTGTCTATTTGACCCTCTTTTTAAAATCTATTCTGTACTTGTTCCATAGCCAATCTCATATATAGTCGTCACTCTAACACATATATACAAATGACCCATCATTTACACATCCAGCCCAGACCTCTCCTTTGATTTCCATAGATTCAACTGCCAACTTTGGCTATCACGAAGTCAACTCAAAGTCATACAGAAACTTGTAATCGTATCTCCCCCTCACCCTGTCCTGCCCCCACTCTACCAAACTTCTCACCCTCCCAAAGTACTCATCCCAAAGAACCATGGCACTTCTCTTTCTACCTCCTACACCTGACCTGTCACCAAGTCCTGTCACTTGTTCCTTATGACAGCACCCACATCCATCCATTTCCACTATAAATATTAGTCTGCCAATGGCCTCCACTCACACTCTTGTCTAATTTGTTCTACAGGATGTGGTCCAATGAAAGTCCAATCTTTGGTGATCTCTCCAGCCTCAGCCCATACCACCTTCCTGACTCTCCCTTCTCCAGCCACTGGTCTTGCCTACTTTCCCATGCTGCTCACCTGCTTCTTCTACCACAAGGACTTCGCACATGCTGTTCTACTGCCTGGTGTGCTCATTTTCTAAATTCCTCCCCTTCCTCAGATCCTAGTTACTGCTTCTCTTCCTTAGGAAAGTCTCCATGGCCCCTCAGACTGAGTCACGTCTCTCTCTCATTCTCCCAAGTACCTTTCCTCCCTGCCCTGTCAAACTGTGACCTCATCTTTCCTCTTGTGATTTGATCACCTGCCTCTCCAGCTCCACCTTGCAGGCCCAAGGTCAGGTCCTGACAAGGTATGCTTTTGGTCATAGTTACATTTCCAGAGCCAGGTACAGTCTCAGAATGTGGTAGGTTCTAAGTAATTTTTTTGTTTGTTCCCCCACCCAAAGGCCCTCAGGTGCAGGAAAGCTTAGAAGCACAAAGGGAATTTTGGCACATTGTCGATTTCCAGGGCCAACCCCTGCAGTTTAGGATTCTGTTCAGAGGAAACAAAAGCATAATTCAATGGCATTTTCACAGCTTATTCCTGCCAGGTCTACTTTTTAAAAAATATAAATTCAGTCCTCATTTCCAAGGAATTTGGATAAGATAGCTACAGCTGACTATCTGGCAAGGCACTGCCTGTTCTATTTCAGAGAGGATGTTATCTGTTTTTGTTCCTGAGGCAGGTGTGGGGATGTATTTAGACACCCATTGCTGATTCCATGAAAGAAATTGGGCATCGGGCTAACTGCTCCTCAGGGACTGGGCACAGCATCAGAGGACAGGCTGAAAAGCATGCCGAAATCATCTACTGGAGGACCAATTATTTTAGCGTTTATACATTACTACTTTCCTTCTACTGATATGAGATGCAGGGATGTTTCTGAAACTCTTCATTTTGTGATGCTTTCACCACGATCCAGACAGAGCTCAGTCTCTGAGCTTAATGCTGAAGGCCTTTTAAGGACACTAGCCTTCAGCTTGGAATAGCAAGGCTGTACCGTACAGAGCTGCATGAGATACGGAGATCTATCTTTGAAAAATTCCTACAGTTATTACTGATGCCAAAATTGAGGAAAATGTTGAGATCATAATTTTCTAATTTTCGTATTGCTATACAACCTGCAAAACAATATTTCTGGGTGTACCCTGGAAGACATATATACAGACACACATGTCCTATAACTTGAGTTACAATAAAGCTACAGCATAGCTAATTATGGCAAATTATAAATACAACTCACTGTGGCAATAATAGCAGGCCAAGTATGCATTATGTTAATGTCCTTTCGTGTGTTCAGAAAAGCGTACAATTTTAAATACAAATGTATAATATAAATGCAATATATGGACCAATTTGTTGTATTTAA
Organism: Aselliscus stoliczkanus; assembly: GCA_033961575.1. Taxonomy (NCBI): domain Eukaryota; kingdom Metazoa; phylum Chordata; class Mammalia; order Chiroptera; family Hipposideridae; genus Aselliscus; species Aselliscus stoliczkanus. The sequence continues at coordinate 16,843,193 of CM066730.1, read as the reverse complement.
AAGAATGGACATTATTGTATGTGTGAAATGACATTACGTATACATACATATAAGACAAATATATGCATACCAGCTAAAACTGGCAACCAATGAACATTCTTTTTTTTTTTTTTTTTTGAGGGCCGTTTCACTGGCACTCATATGTGGGATCCAAACCAGGGCCATTGGCTTCCCAAGCCAGTGCTTAACCACTGCGCCACTCGGCTGGTCCCCAATGAACATTCTTACAATCAAGCAATCCTCTTGTATATTTAATAGTTGACTCTTATCCATGCATAGGAAAGTTTGTAATTCAAAATATTACTTGAACATATATATAATTTATGATATTAAACATCCTCATGTTATCAATATTTTTCTCCTTTAGTCTAAAAACTAGCACAGAAAGTCTCTCCTTCCCAAAAATTAGAAATAATATTTCTGAATCCAGTTAAGTACAAAGGATACTATTGACTTAAAAAAAAAATCAGAATGGCTTCAGTTATATAATGAACCCATCCATCTTTTAAGATAGAAAGATATCTTATAGTGTATCCTTTAGCTTCTCGAATCTGGAAACTGAAAGTCTCCTTTAAAAAAATACAAAAAAACCCAACTAGATACACATATCACATTCAGCTGCCAATTTAATCAGTTTGGCCATAGAGATCATAAAAACTTGCTAGGAATAAAAATAAGAATGATTAAAATTTCAACTTTCCTGATACATGCTTTTTAATTCTTTCTCTCCAGAGTTTTTTTTATTTTTTTATTTGAGGGCAGTGTCACTGGCCCTCACATGTGGGACCAAACCGGGGCCACTGGCTTCCCAAGCCAGCGCTTAACTGCCGCGTAAGTTGGCCGGCCCCTCTCCAGAGTTTTATATGAAAAATTTTTCAAACTTTTAATGATTCCTGAGTAACTGGCCATTGTACTTGCATCTGTCAAAGGACAAGTTTTCCAATATTTCAAAGGAGTCAGCATGATTGATCAGGCGCCTTTTCATGTGAGAGGCATGCACCCCAGCTTTGCCGAATGCTTTACCAAACGAACTAAACAAAGCTCTTGATTTGCCAGGCGGAAATGCGTCTACCACACCAACATTCATGGATTCATGCTGGTAAGTGGTGATGATTTAAATATACATTTCTATTATTACAAACTGTTCTTCATAGCAAAGCCAAGAAGAACTCTGTAGGGCATCTTGTGGAATCTTTGCTATTATTTTTTCCAGTGCTTACAGAACACTCCCTTTTGCTTTCTTGTTCATGTGCCTTACACCTCACTTTGTTCAAAGAATATACTTCATTAGATTTCTCCTCTCCAAGGCAATGATCTACAAGGTATGATCAAAAAAACACAGTAAATGTTTAAATTAAAAAAAATTATTCAGTAAAAGACATTGCCATTAATCCCCCTCAAAACATTCTTTCTTGCTTTGAACATATTAACCCATCGTTCTTACTACTTTCTGAAGCAGTTCTGGAAGTCCTCTTTTGTAAGTGTCTTCAGTTGCATTGTTGTGGCTGCCTCGATGTACTGAATCGATTCAAAATCATGGTCATTTTGACTTTGGGAAAGAACCAGAAGTCATACGGTGCCAGATCAAGTGAATAAAGTGGATGAGGACACACCATGTTTTTATTTGACAGAAACTGCCATGCCAGAAGTGATGTGTGACATGGAGCCTTTCCATTGTGATTACAAAATACGGTGAATGCTGCTGCTGAGTGCCATCCAACAGAAAGCCAGGGATCTTTAATACAGGGAGTAGCACGTTGAACCTTAGTAACAGTTTGTGACAAGTTTCAATTTGTTTGGTACAGTGAGCTACGGTTGAGAGAAGGTGTGTTATAAAGTGTGCCATAAATCATCTTCCATCATGACACAGCTCCGTGTCACACATCACTTCTGGTATATGGCAATTTCTGTCAAATCAAAACATTACAGTGTGTCCTCATCTACCTTATTCACCAGATCTGGCACCGTGTGAGTTCTGGCTCTTCCCCAAAGTCAAAATGATTCACGACATTGAGGCAAGTATGACAGCGCAACTAAGGATACTCATGAAAGAGGACTTCCAGAACTGCTTTAGAAAGTGTCAGGAACAATGGGATAAGTGTGTTCGAAGTGAGGGGGAGTATTTTAAGGGGGATTAATGGCAATATGTCTTTTACTATAATAAATGTATTTAAACATTCACTGTATTTTTTTATCACAACTCATAAGTGTCCTTTTCCGTGTCACCCTGGCACTGAGGGGATTCAGAGGAGTCATCCATTTAGAGTTTTACCTGCATGTGAATCTCTCAGTAGTGTCTGGGAATGCAAAAATGACCCACACGTTCACCTTAACAGACCCATATGACCAAGAGGCTGGAGAATGCAGTCAGGAGAAGAGACTAAGCCAGCAGGTGACAATTCAGAGATTCATGGAATTCAGAGGCTCGTTCCAATCTCGGGAATTCATAGATGATAGCAATAGGGCATTGGGGCTTCCATCTAAGAAACAGTCAGAACATGAACTGGGGATGTCTACCAATGGAACTACTTAAGATTTCAAGACTTTCTGCAGCATTCCTATGTTTGTTATTCTCTTTCATTCCCCAAAACAATGAGCATTAAAATGATTGCATTTGTTGACTAGTGTTAAGGTACAAAAATCAGATTATCTCCTATTTCATGGTTATTTTTGAGGTGAGGAAAAGGGGAAGGGGACCAAGAAACAGAGGAGGTGATGATTCTCAGGAGGAGAGAGAGCAGGTTGAGTTTTTGAGGATGTAGAACAAGAAGGAAATAAAAGTGCTGGAGTAAGCCAGCAAGACTTGGGCACATAATTAGCAAAATAAAAAACAAAACCAAAAAGAATCTGCATAGCTCTTCTATCATCTCATCTAAAACCCAGCAGGGTGATATTAGAACTCTTTCACTATACATTTCCTTCATACACACGTTCTCACTTAAAAAATATCCATGTAGTGTGACATAAACTCTTCACAATTTTAAGTCATGTAAAGTACCATTTTTACCCTTATTCTATAGATGGGGAAGCTGAGTTAAATAAATTGAGCAAGGTCATATAACTACCACATGTCAGAGCTGGGGCTTGAAGCCAGGTATCCAGACTCCAGAGTCTCTGCTCTTAACCCCTCAGTTAAATTGACTTGCCCCAACATCCGTTGCTGTCCACTAGGCTATGAACTCTATAGTTACCTTTGTTATCACAAGAATGCTTCATTTCTATTCTCCTGTGTCTTCCTGCCATTCTTTCCATGAATAAATGAAAAGAATCATTTATTCAAGATTCTTCCTCCATGAAATAACTTACTTATCTGCCACCAATTATATATAACTTATTTTCTGCTGTGTGTTGATTTTTACTGGAGCAGTGAAAATAAGGATGAAAAATAAGAACTGCATTGTGAATGCTAGAATGAAAGCATTCAATTAGAGAAAAGGTGGAATTCTAAGTTCAGATATTTATAGATTATATAAAAGTGATGGTTCTTTTAATGAAAAAAACCCCCAAAAACTAAGGCACAAGAAAACACATACGATCTAAAAGCCAGTCTCAATCATATTTAAGAATTATTAGAGAAAAGAGCCATTCTAACATTTGACTTTTTTCTTTGGTTCAGACAACCTACAGTAGTTAAATCCTTCTAATTAACATACAAAGTCGAAGTCAACAAAAGCCCAGTGAGAAATGAAGGGAAAAATAATCTTACCTGCAGACGTGTGTTTGAACTTTTCACTTTTCTTCTTCCTCCATTTCCAAGGCTTGAAAATCCTTCCCAGGTTGGCAAACTTACTTCTCCTCCGAATGGGTGGAGTATGGGTACCTGGGACAAGGGAGTCAGAACGCATTGCCGCCAGCCTCTCCACTTCCTCAGCTTGTTTTTTCCCCAAGAAAAAGATGGAAATAAAGAGAGAGGAAAAAAAAGTGTTAAAATGGGAGCCTCACAGATGGCCAACATTTTCCATGGTTACAGATAACAGAAACCACATGACTGAAGTCCCATTTCTCCTTCTGTCTTTTGGAATGGAAGTCATATCAACGTGCCCTAAAGGCTGGGGACATTCAGCCAGACCTCAGGGACTTGGAAGACCCCAACCGAATTTACCCACCCTTAACTTGGACTTGAGAAGGGGGACAAGGAGGAGGAGAAGAAGGAACAGAGCCCTCATGACACATCACAGACTCCCCCACAGGCAGGGAGGGGACATCAGTGTAACTACTGGCCAGCAATTTCTCAAATAAGACTTGGCAGATGCAATCACTATAACACCGTCTGCTGAGGAAAGAGGGAGAAAACATTTATCAACTGTCTATTCCAGTGCCAATGCCTCCACCATCCACGACCCTCCTTCCTACTACCCTGCTTTACCCACACTCACAGAGGCACTCGAATCTGTTGAGAAAGGGGCTCCACCTTAGGCTTACTGAATGATGTTAGAATCACTAGCCCTCTATTGGATGTTAGAATAGCCTTAATTCCTCTTGGTCATTTTGTTTCTGGTGTTTTGCTTAATTAAAAAAAAAATTCTTAGACATTGAGAGCCGAGAGTGACATTAGGGACCATCTAAACTAATGCCAATTACTTTACATTTGAGGACATTCAAACTCGTAATGCCTAGTGGGAACCCTTCCTTAAAGGCCACAACCACTGTGACCTCTTTTATCACTTGGAATAAAACAAACTCTTTTCCAACTTACATGAGAAGAATTTGCACAGTCCAGTGAGGTAAATATACCATGACTTGAATTTTGAAGACAGGAATAATCAGAGAAAATCAAAGGGGTAGGAGGGACTCATATTTCCAGAAAGTCAAATTACATCTAGGGCTGTGGCTGACCCAAAACCACTCGGTTGGGCCTCTAACACCATCTTTCAGGAAAATCACATGGGCTTTTGCAACATAGGCTGTCCTCGGAAGCTTGGTCTTACAGCCTGGTCATGTGCCTACTGTCACCTGAAATGGTTTTTAATTCAACAAATATATATGGAACATCTTCCATGTGCCAGGCAGTGTGTTTGGGTGACAGACGATGACAGGCTGGTACAGATTCCTGGCAGCATGACTGAAAGGAAGTAGATGGATTTGAGAGATAGGTCTGGGAAGCAAAGTCCAGAAAACTTAGTGACCAGGTGGGTGGCCTGCAGGGATGGGGGCAGATCGTTCCTGATTTCCAGATTCATGTCAGTGGAATAGCATCTTCACTCATGAAAACAGGGAATACGAGGGGAGCTGCAGGTTTGCACGTGAAAGCAGCAACAATCTGGATAGGCTGCATGGTGATGGCAATTGAACCTTTAACTACATGGTTCAATGCAGCAGTAGCGCCTCTTCTCAATCATTATATTAACAAGTTACCATTTAATTGTCTCCCAGACATTGTGATCATTTCTGTGGCAGGAATGGGACATGGCTGAGCACAGAGTCTAGAGGAGGAGACAAAGGGCTCAGTGTGTAAAATTGCCGAAACAGGAAACCACATAAGATTCCATGGAGGCAAAGAGGGAAGAGTGACTAATTCGGCTTCACAGTGTTGGAGAAGACCCCAGGGAGGTAATGTTTGGCTAGCTTTTAAAAGAGGAGAAACTGTTCTCTCCACATGGGGAAGAGGAAGAAGTGGATCCCTGGAAGGAGAACAGACGCAATAGGAACAGAGAAGGCTGAAAGAGCATGGTATTCTAGGATCTGTAAGAAACCCAGTGAAACATGAGTGTCGGTTACGCTAGTAAGATGGACAGACGTCATGGCTGGAGGAGTCTGGAGCCAAATCATGCAAGCTTTTGAAAGGTAATATTCGAAAATTGGGTTTTTCCCTATAAGCGGTAGAAAAAAGATGAGTATTTAAAAATGGAAATTGAGGGCCGGCCAAATGGCTCAGTTGGTTAAGAGCTCACTCAAGAGTGCGAGCTGAGCTCTGAGCAACAGCAGTTCGATGCCCAGCCTGCGCTAAGCTGCCAACAGGTGGCAGGATGGCTCGGCTAAATAAATAAATAAATAAGGAAACTGACATTATTAAGTTCACAAATATGTATTGAGTGCACACTATGTATCAGACACTTGGGCTATGTCAGTGAACAAAACAGATAAAAATACATACAACAACTCATGGAGCTTACACTGGGAGGCAGGGTGAGAAGCAGAATACACATGAAAACTAAGTAAACTGTGTAGTATGCTAGAAGATATGTGCTTTGGAAGAAAAACAAAAGTTGAACATGGTAAAGGACATCAAGAGTGTCTAGGTGGGCGAGGGGTTCAGTGTTAATTAGCTTGATTGAGAAGTTACACTATCAGGACACAATTAGATTTATTTCTAGGAATATTACTATAACAGCAGTGGGAACCTGAACAGGAGTGTGAAGAAACAGGTGGCAGAGAGAGTAATATGGAGGCCCCTGCAATAGCTTTGAGGGACAGTGACTAGAAGCCAAGTCGGGCAGTGACAGACGGGACAGAGAGAAGATCACATTCAGCCAGGTGGTAGAATTAACAGATCTTGGTATCTTTCTGGATAAACATGAGGGAGGACAAGGAAGCAAAAAATGGCTGAAGTTTTTGCTTTTCATGACTAGGTAGGTAGTGAAGACTTTCCATTTTTAAAAGAACTGATTATAAAAGAAAGAAGCAGAATAGGATGGTCGATAAATGACAAGGGCTTTGTAGCCAGATAACAGTGTTTTGCAGTCTCTTTAGGGGTTTGGATTTTACTGTTTAAGGTAATGAACGCAGAACTATTGAAGGGAAATTTGCCAGGATGGGGATGGGGAGAATTGGTCTCGTCAGTAGGCTGAGCTGCAAGAACCGGTGGAGTGTAAGAGATTAAAGGTGTAGGAAAGAGGTGGAGAAGTATGTGAAACAAGGTTTTTAGGGAGGACAAACGAAGTGGGATCAAAAAGTACATACAGAAGTGTTAGTTATCAGATGATTTTATTCTGAGTTATTGGAAATTTGAACTGGGGCTTCTGATCACAAATGGCAGAGATGAATGAGATGTGGGCCTCGGGGAGATTAACCTAGCAGCAGTGGGTAAAATGGATTACTGAAGGCTGAGGGCAGAAACTAACCATTGAAGAGATTTTAAGTAAGTTTGGGTTGCAGGGTGACTGAGGAGAGTAGTTAAAACAAACAAACAAACAAACACCAACACCAAAAAAACCCTAAAAACCCAGCTACAAGGAGGCCAAATGGAGTAAACAGCCTCTGGAACAACACTGGATTTGGGAATTGTTCTCATTAAATGATATCAGTTGCTTGTATTGGTGCTTTTTCAACAATGCTCACATAGTAGCTCACTATGAGTAGCCACATAGGTAGTGACAACTGCGGGAAACTGTACCAGGAGGTTTTGAGTCCAGGATAGAAACCAAAGCAAGACAGTCTAGTGATTGGATTCCCACAAAATTGCTTTCTTTCATATCCATTCCCGTTTCTCATTTCTGACCTTGGTATACAACTTGACTGTTGCTTGTCCAGGTTTTGCGGGTCTCCAAACCTCTATTCCCAACCCAAGGAAGTGTCCTGCCTTCAAATCTCAATTTCATACTGTTGCTAGATTTCTCTTCCAGAAACCTGCTTTTCTCAGAAGCTTTGCACGACTTCCCACAATTTACAGTACCAAGTTCTCATTTCCTGTCTTGGCCTTCAGGTACCTCCACTGGAGTGACCTGCCCAGAATCACCTTCTAGTATCTCTCTTAGCACACGCTGCGGTCATGGTACAACACTCCTGCCACAGCAGCCTCATCCTGAGCTTCCGGGGGCCATCAAACCACTGGAATTATGTGCAAATTTTGTGTATATTTGTATATCTGCATTTGGTTGGAAGAGTTCCCATCTTTCTTCTCTTTCTCCAAACAGTCTAAGACACAAACAGTAAAAACTTTAAAGTATCCAGGTTGAGGCTTCTTGGGTTAAGCCAACCGAAAACATCTTCAGCTAAAGGTTAAAGATTATGTACTCAGTCCAGCCTCTCCAATTTTTGTTTTTAATTGCGATACCAGTTATTTAAGATGGGTACCAAGCTCATGCTCATAGCTGGCACTCAGTAATGATTTGTTACCTAAGTAAATGAATGAGGGCATTTGATTCAGCTCATGAAAATCAGTATCACTATTTGTCTGAAAAAAGGACACCTCTAGGACCAAAAACCTGTTTCATAATCACATCTTTAAGAAATGAATATTATTCTGAAATAAGCACATTCAAACAATGACAAGAAATTAGGAGTGCTTTTGAAAAAACCTGGAGTGGTAAGAAGCTGACAGAACATTATAAAACCATAATTATCATGCCATAATTAAATGAATCCTTAATACCTATACTATTAAAATCAAGATGTTTAGCCCTTAAGTACACTAGATAATATGGAGCAGACTGGATGATTTCCAATTTAACTGATCTATATTTTAATCATCCGCATTAGTTTTCTCCCCAATTCATCTGACGGCAGGGGCTAGCCTCTCAACCTGACTGCTTGGTCACCCGACAATGAAATTGAAAGGCTTAAGAGTGAGGAAAGAGGCCAATTGTGAATACAGTTTGAAGTGGACGAAAAACAAAAGGAAACAAAACTGGGCTCAGAATAAAGTGGTTGCCGACTAACCGCAGGGACATAAAAGAGAACGGGATGGAGACAAGTGGGAGAGGAAGGGCGTATAGGCCAGGCATGTTTATAAAAACAGCTTTCTTTTGAAACAGACCATGAAAAGGCTGCTGTCCCCAGGCCCAGTGCTCTCAGAGGTGGCGTCCCCAGGCTGCTGAGAGAGGAGACAGCTGTCTGAAGAAAATGTTCACTGAGACATGAATCAGCTTGAATGTCAACTGCCAGGACTGAGAATGCTGAATTGAAAGGTAGTAAGCTGCGACTTCTGAGAGCTGAGGGAGAAAGGGAGGCCTGAACCACCATGATCTCTGGGGCCTTTCCCTTACCCCCCTCCAAGAAAAGATTCTTCTAAGAGGCTAGATAGTCTGGGCTCCCTTTCATGACATGACTGCAATTTGCTTTATCTGTAGGGCAAGAAATGGTTGAGAGATGATTTTTCTTTCCCTTTAGGAAAGGAGAGGAAATACTTAATCCATGCATCATTTTAATGACCGAGAACCCAAGTAGCTGCATCTGCGAGCACTCTGAAGCTCACCCCTTGCTGTGTAGCCTGGGGTTGCTCCTAGTGGGCTCTTAGAGCATGCAATGCGGGGAGGTGGGGTGGGCCAGGGACACTTCAAATGGCACCCTTACCATTAAACAGATGGGGCCAAAAAAATGTGTACACATTTTAAGCAAGGGAAAAACTATTAAAATTGTAATAATATATACCGATAACAAAAGATAAATACAAGTCAGATTTGACTTCTGCAATTACAAGAGGTGCTCAAAGTGGTTACGGCGAACTACCACTTGAGCAACATTGACCAAAGTGTCCACCTGTATGCGTTTTTCTGGCACCCTGGTATTTCTCATGGTTGCTTCGTTTTCAAAAAGTTTATCCAAAGAAAGCACCAACTTTGGTGTCTTGCTGGCCTAGAAAGTGTCAGGCATACACTGTCCTTCTGAGAAGGAAGCCATGGTGTCTGTGCTCTCTGATGTCTGGTCAACAACAGAAACAGAACGGCCAGGACATCTGGGGCCCCGACTCTAGATCTTTCCGTGTGTCAAGTGCTCCTAGAATTTCTGAAGGACCTGAAATGCTCACAAACTGGATACAGTAAAACCTTGGATTGCGAGTAACTTGGTTTGCGAGTATTCCACAAGATGAACAAACATTTCTAATACATTTTAACTTGGTAAACATGTGATGTCTTGCAATACGAGTAATTTGTTTCCAGAACGAATCATGCTTGCAAACCAAGGTATTACTGTATTTGCTTCTCAACCCAAAGTAAACACAAAAATAGAATGCTTAGGTAGCAGGAACGCATAACATTCACTTTTCCTTCCAATTTCATCAAAAGGGGTTTTCACATTTCACCATTCTAGGAGTGGGGGCTAAAGATGGGCTGGAGGTGAGGTTACCTGTCAGTTCACTACACTGAGATGCCCAGGGCCAAGAACTCTCACCTTTCTACAGCAAGCAGCGTTACGTTTTCTTACAGCTGCAAAATGATGTCATACAGGTACCCAGCCATTTAGAAAATTCTCAACAACTATGGCTTTTCCCTTTTAAAAATACACTTTCAGTTTTACAGAGATGCCTAGTGGCAGGGAAATGAAAGAATGATTTGAATTTAGGCAAAAGAGGGAAGTATTTCCCTTTTCACTCCATAAGTTATACCACACTCTTATTGAGGCCAGATCTCTTTGAAGAGTTTCTGATCAATCTGGGACTGAGCTATATTACCTACGAGGTGTGTTTAACAAACCAAAACAAAAAAAGGGTGATACTTTGTATTCCATAATATAATTAGGGGTCGTGCCTTGCCCCATGAGTTCAGGAGTGGGGTGGGACAGGGGAGTCGATGGAGGACGATGGGTATTAGAGGAGGTAGCCATGGGGACAAAGGGAGGCTTTTCTGCCCAGAATACACTGACCAGGTGTGAGACCACATATAAGCCTATAATATAAGGAGCGGGGAGAGAAAACAAAACTGCCACACTGACCATGGACCTATGAAAGAGTTCAGTGCCAACACAGACGCGATGCCTGGAAACTGACTGCTGTTACTATTGCTGAGTCTGAGGACTCGTGATGTTCTCACCCATCTTCTCACTCTGTCCTTTCCTGACCTTCACCACTCTTTACCTAGTCTTGCACCCTCTGTATACCGCCCTCTTCTTCCTCATCCCTTAGCATCGAGTCAAAGATGGATTCAATCTGTATATTAGAGCTAAGGTGTGAATAACGAGACTGGCCAAATATAGTGTTAACGAGAATACAGCTGCATTTAACAAAGGGTTTATCCATCTTAATCCAAAGTCTGCCTAACTTGAGTTTGCAGGCCCCAACAAGGAGGGGAGAGAGCTCTGGTGTCCCTCCGTTTTCTGGACGCACTGGTGGCCACCTTCTCTACCTGAGCGCCACCTGAGGAAATACTAATTACATGCCACGCAAAGCCACCTTCACACTGCAGATACAACCATCATAGATCATCATGACATTTGCGACTTGCCCATTTTACCTCTGGAAAGACACATCCATGTTTATTGTGACAGTTGATAATGCTGCTGCTACAAGAAGGATATCCTTCAGTGGGTGTGACTGTACGACACTGTCCTGTGGGCAGGGACATGGTGGGGGAGAGTGAGGCCGCATATACCTCAGCCCACGCTCCTCAGACTTGCTCAGGCACTCGGCCACTTCCTCCTCTTTTTCTGGCTCCAGAGATTTCTGCCTGGTGGGAGGCAATTCTACCCACGGCCAGGAGCAGGTCCCAAAGAATGCTTTCCTAGGCTTGCCACTACCTTTGGCACTATAAACAGGCTGGCACCTTGGCTGAAGAACACAGAGGACACCATGCCAACATGCAGTTGCAGGAAGAGAGAAAGGGAACTCATGGGTCCATGGGATCAAGGATGGCCCAAGTCCTATTTCTGTTAATCTCTTAAAGTAGTAATTGAAACCCAAGAGGAATACGAGAATGCCCCTAAATCCTGTGCCCTAAGATGTACAGATTTTTAAAGAGAGCGAAGTGGGCACCTCTACTGGTTCTGGAATCGTAGGCCACTGTAACAGAAAGAGGCTATATGACTCACGTTGTCTACAGAACTCTGCATACTGGTAACAGGATTTCCGGTTTCCTCATAAGAGGAAGAGAGATTCTAAACAGGACAGTTCTTCCTTAGGCATTGACGTGGATGACAGTGGTGATGGCAATAATAATAAAAAAAGTATTTTAATAACAGCTATCACTTTTTAGTCACTAAGTCTGTGCCAGGCACCGACCAAAGCACTTAAAGCATTGCCTCATGTAACCCCCACATTAATCTTATGAGGAAGCTATTATTATCACCATTTTATATTTGGGAAAACTAAAGAGGAACTAATGGATAGAAAGGCATAATTCTCAGAAGAAGAGAAACACGTGCTCTTAAGAACTTTTTTTTTTACTGACTAAAGTAATAGGAGAGATTCAAGGACGAGGGAGAAATCAGCTTCTTTTTGAAAAGGCCACAAAATAGATGCCACATTGATCCTACTCTAGCAAGAAAAAAAAGGGGTGTTATCTGCTTTATCCTAAGATATCATAAAATATATGTATACCTATGTGTAGGTGCCCTGGAGGATAGCCAACCTAAGTGAGTAGGACGTATGGACATTTTCTACTATTCAGCCACGCCACAGGCTACAATCAGGAACTCAGCAGGTACCATTTGGCCTGGAATAGGGTCCGATCTGCTTCACTTAGAAAATGCTACACATTGTGTCTAGTGGGAAGAATGTTAATTTTGAAACGAGGAGGACTGAGTTCAGATCCAGAATCTATAGCTTAATAGCTGAGGCAGCTGAGTCCTTTTTGGCCTCTCAGCAGGCGGCATGGGCTTCCCTATTTTCTTTTGGAGAATCACCCGACTTTCACCCCAGTCCTGGTGGTTCTGGAGAGGAGGATCTCACTCTGGACTCCAGAGGTGGGCACATGACCCAGTGCAGGCCAATCAGAACACTGCATCCTCCACCCTCCACTCCTAGCAATTCATTCAGGAATGAGCAATTGCGCCTGGTCAGGCAATGAGACTCAGTTCTGGGTGTTGCTGGGGCTATTGATAGGCATGCTCTTCTAAAGGGAGCTGTAGGTTAGACATGCTCTATCTAAGCCTGGTCAAAGCAGGGACCACGAACTTAAAAACCTTCACTCAGACTTGGTTACTATTAAAAGAATGTCTATATCACAATGGTAGTTCATATGCTTTGAGGAGAAACAACCATTATGTCAAATACTTCATGTTTTCTAAGCACTGAGCTGAGAGGCTCTTTATATTCCATGACCACAGGAGTCAATGACCAAATAGCATTGCTAATAGACTAGACAGGTGGGTGGAAAGTCTTATTTAAATTTAAATTTATCCAGGTCTGTGTTGTTACATTTATTGAGATAACAGATGTTATCAGCCAAGTTCTTTCTGAGATATTAAATACAAAATTCCTGTTTCATCTCCCAGACATGTAACCTTCAAGCACAAAATCACGTAATGAGTACAAAAACTTACAAAATATTCTATTGTTCCTTTAATCCATAGAAGACATTTGTGTTGGGAATGGAACTTGTTCATTCAAATTGTACACGACCTCCCAAATCTTGTGTTAATCCAAAGCAACAATCTTTAAATAACGTAGGTTCCTTTGTTCATCTTAAAATCTCAGATCCTAAATTCTGATACACTTGAGGTAAATAAATAGCTCCTCTCACAGAGCCAAATAAAACCTCAACGAAACCTGGTTTTCTCCTGCAGGGGTCAGCAAACTCTGTGAAGCCAAATTGTATGTACTTGGGGCTTTATGGGCTGTTTGGCTCTGTTGCAAATGCTCCTCTGCTGGTGCAGCATGAAAGCAGCCACAGACAAATATACACGAATGGGCAAGGCTGTGCTCAATAAAATTTTATTTACAAAAACAAGCAGCCAGCCCTGGGGACCATACTTTGATAACTCTTGTCTTATGGCATGTAGCTGCTGGAAAACTTTCTGTCCCCTTGAGGGGACAGCATGCCCGGGAATTCAGCCATTAGAGAAGGAAATAAAAGCTGAGGGAAGGAGGACTCAGGTGAGTCTAAGACTTCATTACATCATTTGAGCCCCTGGATCCAGCCCTGCCTGAAACCATGATAACACTGGAGATTTTCTTTATAGGAACCAATAAATTAAGCCAAAGGAGGTTGGCTTCTCTCTCACTTGAAACCAAAAGAGTTCTAACAAATTCACTGGGTGACCTTAGGAAAAGTCCCATCAGCTTACTCTCCTTTAAAATGGGGATAATACTGACTTGTACGGATTAACACATATTTACTAAAACCACCCTGTTGGGGCATAGAACAGGAGCTCAATAAAAGTTATCTAAAAATGACATGTTTCCCCTGGAACCTGACCAGTAGGGCTGTTCTGGGATGATGTGCCTTACCACCCCACCACTGTGACATCCCTTAGGGATTACCTGAATGTTAAAAGTTCTGGAGACTCTGAACTGAGCCAAGGCCCTCCAGTCTGGTGGATCTCACAGTTTGGTGTGTGTAAGAATCAACTAAAGTATCCGTTAAAAATTTTGATTCCTGATCTCCATCTTAGATCTGCTGAACCAGGAATGTGAATGCATAATAAGCAACCCATGTAATTTTAATGGGAGCGTTCTGAGAATCGCACTCTGAGAAACATACCACAGCGTTCCTACAAAAACCTAGACTCCTACTCCCTTTTCCCCAACTAAACTCATAGCCTTCCGGAGGTTGGCTAAGGAGTAAGATTCTTAGTATAAAAATTGTCATGCTGCAGTGGTGTTGGCCAACCCGAAAACCCTCAGCTCCCTGGAAATTCTTCAAAGATGGCTACTGTTCATATAGTGCTTTATTCTTTCCCAGTGTTTTACATCTATTTCCTCATTAGACCTTCATAACAGCTTTATGTAGGCAGGGTATCAAATTTCCTGTATTTCCCTATAATTATGATTAACATACCATTTTCTCAAAGAATCACATCAAAATTTAGCCATTTTAAGGCTCTGAGAAGGTCTGCAATAAACCCTGTAAACTTGGTTTAACCCTGCATTTCCGAAACTTAATTTAGTCATAAATATATAGGTTGGTATTTCCGTGTGGGACACCTTTGAGGTCTCATAATAGACTAGTGCTCCGTGGAACACAATTTGGTAGGGACTTTTTTGTCCCCTTCTATGGATGCAGGAAATTAGACAGACAGAGGTTAAGTGATTTGCCCAGAATGTGCCAACTTACACAGAACTATACTTAACAGAAAAATAGGAATAATAACATCTACTTCTCTGATTGTACAATCATTATATTAACACATGAAAATGTTAGACTAATAACTGGCATTTAATGTGTGCTCATTAGATATCTCCTGACTTCAAATTTAGGGTGTTAACTGATTTTGCCTGTTACCCTTTGAATTCACTCTCCTGTCCACTTGAACCTCCTCTGAAGGTGTGTAAGAGTGGAGGTGTGCTGTGTCTTAGCTAGAAGCCATCAGAAAGTACAATTAATGACTATCAAACTGGACTCATACTCCAGACCATCAGTGAAACTAACTGAAAGCACCACTTCCAACCAGGAAACCTCCCCGGGTCAATGAAGTTGAATTGTTATTTGGCTTCTAATACGTCAGCCATTTCCCCCATTTTACTTGCAATAAGGTATTTTAATTTATAAAGCATCTTTCCAGTTTCTCTTTGAGGTTACACAACAAAATTTGTCATAACTAAATTAGCTCTAATTGCACCAGTCCCCTTTTCCTTTACAAAGTTTCCAGGCACTAAACAATAAGGCTTCAGGTCAAGGAAAGGAAAGAAGGGATGTCACGAGGAATAGGCTGATATCAGGGCTCTGTCCTCAGCTCTGTCCCGTTAGGCACCTTTGGGAAGTATCAAGGCCCATGAGCACATGGGATTACGAGGCACTAACTCAGCAAGCATTTGCTACATATTTATTGTACAACTCAAGTTATGGGATAGGGGTTATGAGGAAAGAGAAGATGAAGTTCCTGTTCTTTAAAATCCTAAAAGGAAAGCAAACACTATTCCCCTTTTAGAGGAATTTGAAATTGATGTGGACATAGAAAGTACATTTATAATGAAAGATGATAGGAATTCTTTGTTCTGCGTGACAGAATAATCTTAGAGGTCATTATTTAATACAAAAGCATCATCTTTCTGGAGCCGAACCCAAAACTTAAAAAGAATATTACTATTCGGAGATAACTCCTGACTACCCTAGATTTTAACAGGAAACAGAACTTCATTTGCGTTTACCCATGTCTGAGAATCTCCAGGCATAAAAAGTAGCTACAGTATCTAAAATGCCCCGCTAGCTTTGCATTCGATTTCTTAATGATCATTGCAACTAGTTTCCAATGATAGAGCCATTCCCTGAAACATAGTTACCACCTTGGTCGGAAACCTCATTATGTTACCAATAAGTCAAAATGGTGAGGATTGGGTGGGTTAATGACATGAGCTGCTGTCCCCACAGATAATGACATGAGCTGCTGTCTCCCATTTAAACTACCAGAAAGCATTCCTTGGACAGTGTCTGAGTTCAGCAGACACTAGGCAATATGGATGGGGCAGTGTACTGCAGGGCTAATCAGATATCAACCTTCACTATTCTGAAATTGGTTCTGCAAGCGAAAGAAGCCTATGTCAGTGAAATGCAAGATTTGCAGAAAAATATTCTCTCTCCAATCCACACTTCGTGAGTTTGGAAACTCTTTACTTTTTTTTTGAAGATTTGTCTCATTTGAAATATAAATGCCTACTGTGTGCAAGAGGAGTCAAAGGTCATTCTCATAGCAACTATTTGACTACTGTTTTATCTTTTATCAAGCACTTGCCCAATAATTATATCATCTGATCCCTGCAACAAACCAACAAGAGAGGTAAAATGACTATTCTAATCCCTATTTTACAAAACAGCAAATTGACAGTGGCAGATTTGGTTTGTTGCCTGCCAATATCTATTCTTCCCCTCCCTTTTTATGAAAGCTTCTTGGGTTATTGCCCAGCTACCAGACTGTTTCCTATCCTCCTCTGAAGGTAGGTGTGGCTATTATCAAGCTTTGCCATTGAGCTGAGTCTTGTAAGCAACTTCTGGGAAGTTTTAAAGGGAATGGATGAGCCATTTCTTTAGCCTGCTTTTCCCTTAATCCATTTTTCTAAACCAGAGATGTGATGGCTGGAACTTGACAGCCATTATGAGGACAAGGGCTGCCACACAGTAAAGAGCTGTAAGCTAGGTGACATCTTGGTCCTTACAAACTCTGTGAAGCCATCATACATAAACAACTTTGAATTGGCTGCCTCTGCACTTTTCTTTCAGAAATAAACCCCTATCTTGTTTAAGCTATTTCTAATTTTAGTTTATTTGTTTTATGCAGTTGAACCTAATCCTAATGCAAAGAAGTGACTTGCCTGAGTTTATACAAATTAGTTTGTAAGAGGCAGAACACCAAGGGCTAACATACATGTCCATATTTGACACATTTTCTGGCAGAATTTTAGAACATTTCATAACCTATTTCTTAGCTTGTAAAGGAGCCAAATACTTTTGTGTTTTGTATTTTAACACTTTAACATTCATTTATAAAAAGCCAACCTATAGAGAGACTTTCTTCCTCCCTTCCCCCTTTCCTCTCTTCTCTGTAGTACTTTGTGTCTCTCAGGCTTTGATTTAAATCATGGAATTTCCCAGGGCTCTGCTCTCCCTAGACAATTTCATTTACTCCCATGGCTTTAATTAGTACTTATAAGCTGTGTATTTCTAAATTTATACTTCCAGACCAGTGGGCTCTTCCAATTGATACAACTCTTAACCAGCTGTGTAACTCTGGCCAAGCTATAATACTTAGCATCTCTGGGTCTCAGTTACCACATCTATAAAATGGGGATAATAACAGCATCTATCTCATTGGGTTCTTTTGAAAATTTGGTCATTTCATACAAATAGAAGATTCTGAATGGCATCTGAACCAGTACTACTATTATTACCACTCTTCATCTCCAATAATATTTTGCAGGTACCTCAAATTCATTTTATTTAAAGTGAATTATTTTCATCCTTAATCTGCTCACTCTTTAGTAATGGCAATGCCAGTTGTCTAATTGCTCAGAGAGAAATCCATGAGTCATCCTTGGCACCATCGTTTCCTTTACCTCCTTCAGATCCAATTCATCACCAAGACTGGTCAAAATTAACTCTTAAATATCTCTCAACTCTCTCCACTTCTCTCCTCAGGCTGGACCAGTTGTGCATATCACCAATTTCTGTGTTACTCTTGCTACTCACCTCCAATTCTTTCACACAGCAGCCTGGGAATTGCTCATAAACACGAATTAAAGCATGTCACTGTTCTGTGCTAAACCCCCCAATGAGTCATCCTGCTCTTAAGGACAAGGTCAGAGTCTTCATATCAACTCGGAAGGACAGGATCTGCCCCTGATTCCAACACCGCTTATCTTTCTTTTCTTCAAATGCAATGAGGAGCACATCATTTCTGCCTCAGGGTCTTTACACCTGCATTCTCTCTGCCTGGACGATTATTTGTCACTTCCGAATGCCAGTTTCTGCTTTAGTAGAAAATGGTGCACCTCTTTCTGCCCATCCTCTTTCCAACCAGAACCCAGACCATGCTCAGCTACCCATCCCTCATCGCTTAGGACCATGAACTTCCCAGGGGCTGGCTCCACCCCAGCACTAGTGGGTGGATCCCCGGTCAGTGGTTGATCAAAGGGTGGGTAAGGCTGCCCAGATCTGGCCCTTGAGATCTGTAAGGGATGCGTGTAGATGGCGGGGCTTTTAAAAGTAGCTTCCTTGCTCTTAGAGCTAGACAACAAGAGGCAGTTCTGCCTCTGGTCACTGTGGCATCTGCATGTGAGGCCTGAACTGCGGTAGCCACCAGCCCAAGGATGGAGTCCTGAAGCAAAGGACGGCAAAGCAGAGATTCATGGGATGATGGAGTCAAGCTTAGAGCTTGCCCTACTTACAAATTTATGTTAGACCATAAGTGACCTTAATGTTTAAGGCCAGGATGCACAGAGTCTTGCCTCACTGTGGCCAAAAGCATCATAATTAACATGCCCCTACTAGACTGGTTACTCTGGAGGGCAAGAACCATTAATGATACATAAGAAATGATCGCTGAATATTTTTTGAATGAATAAATGAATGAATGTTCTTTAGAAAAACATAGGATAGGTTCTGGCTTGGGTGTATATAATATTTCCCATCTCCTGATATGTTCATGGTTAGGACAAACAATTATAGTTAAGTTTTATCCTTTATTTGCTTCTAGGCAGAGCCATGGCTGGAGATGGGGCTAAGGAATAGGTGACAGTGTCTACCTCTAAGCCATAGGTAAGAAATGACACAGGGAGAATTTTCTCTCATTCAAGGTAAAGATGAGGAGCTATCACCGTGTTTCTTGAAAGATTTGTCTTTGTTACATAAGTGTTAACACAAATCTGACTGAGCTGAGGCTTTGCTTCAAACTGATCACTGGCTTTTCTCAAAAGTCTGTCCCATAAACCACGAGAGATTTGCTGACCTGGGTCAAGTTTGACATATTATTGAACAGTGACATCACAAACTCAACTCCATTTCTATTTTAATAGCATAAGAAGACAGTAACCCAAGTGTCCAATCATGGGAGACTGGTTAACTAAATTAAGGGACAACCATCAAATGCATGACTGTGTGACCATTAAAAATGATGGACATCTCTCATTACTGACATGAAAAAACTGCCATGGTTTCTTGTTCAGTGGAAAATAAATTGCCAAATCATATGCGTAGTATAATTCAATTTTTTCTAAAAGATAAGGTTATTTACTTATCTATATATCTATGTATGCATAGGCATAGGATCCACAAGAAGAAACTCAGCAAAACAGTGGTTCTATTTGGGTCATAAAAATCATAGATGATTTTATATTTCTCTATAATTTTATTTTCCGATTTTGGTGTAGAGAGAGGATTAGATTTAATCCCATCTCTGCCATCTGCATGTCATGGGAAAGTCTCAGTACCTGTTCCTTGGTACAATAAAGAAAATAAGAGAGGCCCAGCCAAGTGGCGCATTGGTTAAGAGCTGGTTCAGTACACCAGCTCTGAGCAGCAGGGCCCCAGTTCGGATTCCACATGAGGGCCAGAGACACTGCCCTCTACAGCTAAGATGGTGAACAACAGCTCCACCTGGGGCTGGGCTGCCATGAGTTGCCAGTGATGGCGTAGGTTGCAGCCCCTGTTGCAGTGGGCTGCCATAAACTACAGTGAGTGGCCGGCAGACAGCGTGAGCAACCAAGAGCATGAGCGGCCATCCAGTGGCCAGTGACTGATCTGTCTCATCCGGGAAGAGCGCAATGATAATACCAACATGGGCCAGTGAAGCAATGTCCTCCACAACTAGACTGAAGAACAAAAATGGACAAAAACTTGTCTGTTCCCCTTCCCCGATTCCCCAACGCTGTTCCCCTCCCCCAATTCCCCAATTAGAAAATAAGAGAGCCTATCTCTCTCCAGTTATGAACGATGAATATATGTAAAACATTTAGAACTGTATCTAGCATATTCGTTACTGTAATTATTATATTATGAAAAGTATAGTGCTGTTACTATAATGTGAATATTACATTTGTGTGTAAGTCTAACAGAAAACTACAAATGGTGCTTTGTGGAGCTGTGGGTGAGTGTACAAAGCGAAAGGCATTACTGATAACTTGAATATTACCTCTCCTACAGAGTCTATCACTGGGGTGTGCGTGATGCAGCATTTAAAAGCATGGCTTGGAGTGGATAGACATGAGCCTCATGACCTAAGGAAGTTTCTTCATGTTAAAATGGGAATAATAATATCTCCTTTATACGGTTATTGCATTACATAAGACAATGTACTTAAATGCCTAATACAGTTCCTGGCCATAGTTAAGGGCTCAACAAATATTATTATAAATTCATCGTAAACTATATTTTAAATAAATAATTGCCTTGACATTCCACTACTAATAATTTTTGCCCAGCGAATTTCTTGCATTTTAAAATGGAATTGTAGGAATTATTAAAACAGGAACTACAACGGTGCACTAAAATGGTTTGCTGGGGTAAAAAAAAAAACCATCACATATGATTTTTCTGGAACATTTGGATTTTGAAAAGAGATAAATTTCTATCTAAATAATGGAAGACATGGGGGCCTCATTATAAGAGAAGGTTATATAATAAGTTCAAATTTAGTTGGATGCAAATTCATCTTTATTCTACAGATTTAATTTACATGAAAATGGCACTGTAATGAAACCTGGAAGTGTAGTATTTTACAGGCTAATGAGAACAACAGAGCCCACTCCGTGGTATAATAAGATATAGCTACAATTAATTTTTGTCTTGGGAAAGATAAAATAATTTGGATTTTAATCTTATAGCTAAGTTGACTAGAAAAGCAGAGTAATTCAAATATATTCACAAAGTTATCATGCACTACACAAAGGAAATTCCATGAATACTCTGAAGGCATTAGGGGCATGTATTTAAACGAAAATTAACTGAGATCTGATGTAGATCCACTAAGCAGAAAGAAATCAGATACCATGAAGTCAATATATTCATAGGTTTTCTAACAGCATTTGATATTGTTGAATTATCCTTCAAGAAACATTGCAGGTAATTTATTGATCTATTTCCTAGCTTTTTGCTACCCAGAAAAGTAAATTTTTGCCACTCATATTGGCTCAAGTGCAAATACAACTCTTCCCTTTGATGTTATTTAAAAATTAGATGCAGTTACAGAATCAAATGGATTTGAGAAAGATTCCACTCAGGAGATCAAGCCAGGTTAAGGGAATTCTTATCTGCAAATGGAGATGATATGGTCAGAAAATTTAAGTCAGACAAATAGGTCTTCTCTGTACCACTCGGATACAATCTCAACCCCCAAAGCCAACAATGGGATTTTTTTTTTTATTATCTGGAGAACTCAGCTACCAGGGGGTAAAACAGTAGGTGTCCATTTTGAGCTCTTTCTAAGCACACCAACAGAGCAAAATTGAACTTCTAAGATCAAATATGAGGGGAAATGGTTTGGAAGGAAAAAAGTCTATATTAAGTACATTAACAAAAATTGGTTTCCCAACAAACCGCCTTTTATGAATTCAATTCAGCAAACATTTATTGAGCATCTGCTCTCTGTGCAGCTTTGTGAATCAAAGATGAGTCTCTGCTCTTGGGAAGTCCTCACAATATTGTGGGAGACACACACACACACACACACACACATACACACACTCACACTCACACACACATACACACGTGTGCAGTCCTCTAATGACTTAGGCAAGATATGGCTCTGAGGCCAATCAACTGGGATAAACAGCTGGAAACAAACAACATTATATGGTGATCTTAATTTTATTTTTGTCTAACTGCCCCAAACTGCCATGTATGGTTGTTTATAGAAAGAACCAATGACATAATGACATTTTAACAGAATGTGCCCATATGAGACATGTCCATAAAACTCTGACAGTAATACTTTTTGTATAGTACTATCATGATAATAACAGTAGGACTAGGTCAAGTATATGCAGCTATTAAATCTTTAAAATGAAAAATAACCGCAAATCGTTACATATCTACAATTTAATTGGGTGAGGCTGGAAAGAGGGAAGAATATCTTACTTCATTCTTTCAAATCAGAAGATGTGGTACACATACACATGGAATATTACTCGGCCAAAGAAAAGATGAAATAGTGCCATTTGCGACAACATGGGTAGATCTTGATATTATCATGCTAACTGAAATAAGTCAGACACAAAAAGTTGAGACCCATATGACATGACTCATATGTGGGATATAAAACTGAAAGCAAAAATGAACAAGACAAACAAACAAGCAAAAACTCTTAGACACAGACAACAGTTTAGTGGTTACCAGAGGGTAAGGGATGAGGGGGTTGTAGAAGAGGGTAAAGAGGGTCAAATATATGGTGACAGAAGGAGATTTGACTTTGGGTGGTGGAGACATAAAGCAATATATAGGTGAAGTATTACAGAAGTGTACACTTGAAACCTATATAATTTTATTAAGCAATGTCACCCCAATAGATTTAATTTATAAAATTAAAAAAACAATAAAGATTTTGTTGACATTAAAAATTGAATGTTTAGGAGTTCAAAGACCATTTTGTGTTACTGCTAATTTTTTGAAATCTGGTGGGGTGGGGGCAGGGCTTTGAGTAATGGTTCCACAGGCCCTTTCTGTGTGATAAGAATATGCACCAATTTTATAGTTATACTATTTTTCAGAAACTTTAGCTAATTTGGTTGTTAATCAGTTGCTCTTCTCCACAGATTTTTCTCATTATAAATTGCAAGTCAGCATTAATACCTTAGCACATTAAAGAAAAATGAAAGTAGGAAAAGATGAGGAAAAGGAGCAGTTAGGTTGACTTTCAGGACATCCAGGAAAAAAAGGAAGCTTCGCAAAATTGACACTTTAACTGGAAATTTTGAGCAAAACTCTAAAATGATGACATAACAACAACAACAAAATCGATCTCACATTATCATCCATGTTCTCAAAGAGTATAAATATTCATGACAGGGTTAGTAAATATTACATAAATATACAAGGCACAAGGGATATTCCGTACATACTAATAAGAGGAATCTAGAAAGTATTGTTGTAAACATATCAATACTAGGATTTATTTCACTACATAGCCATGATCTCACAAGGACTGAGAGCTCAAAATTAATAGAGATGCTTTGTCATTTATTTATACAGTTCCTCTTCTATAGTCAAATGCTGTAAAATAGGAGGAGGGAACATACAGACAAACTACTACATATACACAGATTCAGGAAAAAATAAATAGGTTGAGCTTTAAATAATTATGTTTTGGAAAAGCCAAAATTTAAAAAACACTTAATACTATGGGCCATAATTATTCTTCAAGGTACTGATGTTCAGTGTAAAATGCATCTCTTTAATAAATGATAAACATAGAATAATCCAGGAATAATTTGGCAAAATTATTCCCAAGCTATATAACACCAGAAAAATATCTCCATGGGTAACTATTCTACAGCATTAGGTAAAATATTTTATTCCTGAATTCTTCTACCTGATGCTGAAAGTTTTTATTAGGTACTAAGTTCCATAAGTCCCAGGATAGTGATATTGAAAACTATATACATGTTCTACAATAAATATTTTCAAGACACAATTTAAATATAGAAATCTTTCTCAATATCCCCTATAACTTATCATTTTCTTACAAACTTTGATTTCATTTTTCTTGCTACCACTGTATTCCTTGGGCAAAAGTGAGTTAAAAACAATTGGTAACTTTTGATACTTGTTTTAAAGACATAAATAATATCAGCCTCATTTTACAAATGGAAGAATGCACCCTAAAGCTAAATGAACTTGCTTCAGGTAATATAATCACTAATATGCCAGAATTTACATGGAAAGGTATCCTGGTTAACAAGGAAACAATACTTTCTCATGCATTCCAAAAGGCCATCCTTTCCCAGCCACATAAAATGTGACATATTACCAAACCAATAAATGGTCATGTTACTTGGAAAGTCACAAAAAAAGCTTTACATTAACACCAATATGGGAAAAACCAGACCAAAAAATTATACTGCTTATTAAACTTTTGAAAAGAAATTTGTTTCAATTAACCTAATGGTGGTGGACTTATATCACTTAGGATATAATCACATATAATGTCATTAACTGGCATGAAATGCATCAACCATTTGCCTAACTAAGCAAAATATATAAGGACTAAAAGTGAACAGTGGTACAATAAATGTATTTGAACTTGAAGGCCTAAACAAGACCAATACTGCAGAAAGATGGTCACCATATTTAAGAAAAATCAGCCTATGTGGGCTTCCAAGTCAGCATACATGTTGAGTTACTGGGGCAGATTATTTGACATTAAGGGTATTTTGAGAAATCTGGCATGTATGTTTCCACAGGAATAAGTTATTATTGCTTGGTTATGTTGGAACATGATATCTCCAGGTACAGTTTAATCTTCAGTGTATACCAGTGGTTCTCCACTGAATGGGGGGAGACATTTAGCAATATCTGGAGATATTTTTGGTTGTCACAATTGAGGTGGGGTGTGGGGGCTGTTACTGGAATTTAGTAGGTAGAGACCAGGAAGCTGCTAAACATCCAACAATGCCCAGGACAACCTCCTGTAATGAAGAATTATCTGGTTGAAAATGTCAGCAGTGCCAAGGCTAAGAAACCCTGCTTTCTATACCTTAGAACACATGACATGAGAGAAGCCAGGCCTAACTGGATAAGTTTGCTTTTACTTCTTCTACACATTACTGAATAATCACTGGTTCAGCACATATATGATCATTCATCAGTGTTCCCAATATGCAGAACAGAGACAATTCTTCCTGACCAACAAGCAGCTGTTTTGCATGTGTGTCCTATCTTGTTTCAGTTATAAGATAAACAGTTCATTCTGAAAAGCAAATGGCTTGACTGATTTTAAAGTTCTTAGTTTATGAGCAATGCATTCCACTTTAGGAAATCATTGATTAACAAAGCCAAGCAATTAATTGATTCCAAATGTTAAAAACTAACTCATTTAAGTACACTGAGTGCTAAAATCTCCCCATTGGAATTCCTGTTTAATTGAAATTCCACAAGATTTCTAAGTAATTACTGAATTTCTTTACATTTTCCCTTTTAGAAACAACGTTTTTCAATTTCTTTTCTTCTTCTTTCTATTACAATATACTGAGTTATGATCCAGACACTGTGTGAATTACTACACATGAATTTCATACTTACAACAATCCTAGTTGGTAGGATAATAATAAGAGGTCAAGATACAATATTGAGATAAGATTATTAAAAATAATAAGATGTTATTCTCCTTGTTAGTCTCAAACTTAAGAAGTCTGGAGAAAGAAAAAAAAGACTGCAAAAAAAACATCTGACCACTTACTATAAAAGCACTTACTAGCATGAATTCAACATGAATTAATTTAATACAACAAAAAGCAAAAAGGAAAAAAAAGCCTGGATGCAATAAATACTACTTATAATAATAACAATAATAGGCACCATTTATTGATTGCTTACTATATTCAGGGTCGGTGCTCAATGCTTTATGTTATATTATACCATTTAATCCTACCACCAGCCCTAGGTGTGGATGCTGTTAGAATCCCCATTTTCACAGGTGCAGAAACTGAGGCTTAATCTAATGGAAGACCCACAGTCAGCAAGCAACACAGCTGGGATCTGCCATGTTCTGTGGCCAACTATGACCCTCAGTTCAAATCTGGCTTGTTTCCTGTCTTGTAAATAAAGTTTTACTGGAACACAACCACACTCTTATGTTTATGTATTACCTATGGCTGCTTTTGTGCTATGACAGCAGAACTGAGTAGCTGTACCAGTGACCGTGTGGTGAAAGACTAAAATGTTTACTATCTGGCCCTTTACAGCAAAAGTCTGCCAACATCTGTCTAAACTCTTCAATATAAGTAATGTCAACTAGACCGTGTTCTCCAAACGGTAGGTGGGGGAAGCCCTTTGCTCTCATACTTCCAGCTAAGTAGCTTCCCATCCTTTTAATATGAACCCCTGCTTCTACTTTTATAACCCTCCATAGGGCTAAAATACTACATTTTTTCTTTAACAAAGAGTTTACCTGAATGATGGTATGTGATAGGAGTGAAGCTTACTAATTCTGATTTCCTCACATACTGAAATCAGTAAGAGGCAAAAATGAAACTCAAAAACAATTATTGGTCTACTGGGAACAAGTTATGTAACAAGGAATTTAAAAAAATGAATCAAACACAATCTTGCCCTCCAGGAGCTCCAAGATGAGCAGGGGACATTGAGGTACACACACTGCAGAATGGTTTTTTTAGGGATCCTCCCTGCTCAGGGCAGAGAATTCCAGGGAAGGAATGTCTTCTAACCCAAGTCAACCCAGGCCTCAAGAAGAAGACATGTGAAAACCCATTTCTTTTTGTAAGAAAAAGATCTCCATTATCTTGAATGATAACAGAATTATGTCTGGTTTGTTCAGTAAGTAGAATTATTATTCTGACATAGAATGGTAGAGCCAGAAAGATTTCCAGGCTCAGCCTCTTCATTTCATAGAAGGGAAAACCAAGAAGGACGAAAGCGTGCTGGATGGTGAGAAGAGATCAAGTGGCCCAAGTACCAGCAACTGAACATTAGTAACACGCCTCAGAGGCTCCAGGGCCAAGTGCTGAAGAGAGTGATTCTGGAGCCAGAATGGGGCAGGTTTCTGAGCCTTGGTTCCTCATCTGCAAAATGGGGGACATATTTAGAGGTCACTGTGAGTAATAAGTGAGTTCTTATATGTAAAGAGCAAAGAGCAGTGCCTGACACATAGTAAGTGTAATTAATATGCATGTGCGCTGTTATGAAAATGAAAAATGAGGTATGGAAACAAACTAAACTGAAAGTTTTAAGTGAGCCCAGATTCCACCATGCTCCTAAGATCCCACACATGAGACCCCGGCTGGCCTGCCTCATTATTATATAATATCTTATGTCCTTTCCATTGGGGATGGGTCATTGGGAATCGCCATTCTTCTAGGGCAGGGGTCGGCAAACTTTTCAGACGAACATCCATGAGGGGTCATCAAACTGCGGCTCATGAGCCACATGCAGTTTTTTGGGTATGTACACGTGGCTCTGAAGTAAAATTGAAAATGAAATTAAAACTATCATAGTTTCATTTATAATTTTTTTAAAGGTGATTATGTCAAAATATATTTATGGCTGTTGAATAATTTTTAAATTGTTGTGAGGGACAGGACTGGCTCTTCCAGGGGTCAGTGTCGTCACACGATAACCTGCCTGCCCCCATGCACCTTTCCATAAAGAAAGATCATTACTTCAATATTATGCCTACTCTATGTATCCCTACGAGGCCCCAAAAGATGGCTGGTTAGTCAATGATGGGTAAGATCCCTCAAGGGAGGAACAACCTAGGACAGACACAGTCGTGTGGGAGCCATAGGAGGAATCACGGAGTTGAGGAAAAAGGGTGTAGACCCCTTGTTTCAGGTTCTGACAGCCTGCCTGTGAAATGACCTAATGATGTGATAATATCTGTCCTCCGTGCATTCTTATCAGTAAGTTCTGGCAGAGAAAGTTTCTATCTCTTAGGAGGTGCATGACAATAACATCATGGCACCTTTGGTAATGGCAGCTTGCAGGAATGGGAGATTTGGCTCTGAGCTATATTCTCTGGTATGAGACTCACAGACCACGGGCAGAAGATACATTAATTATTTCTTATGTGTGAGACAATAAAAGGAGCAGTCAGGCCCGATTCAGGGCTCAGTCCACAAGGTTGAAGTCCCCTGGCATCAACTGCATTTTTCTCTTATTTGTGTCTCTCTCTTTCTTCACTTTTCACCATCCCTTCTCTACTCCCACTGCCCTGTCATGCGGGAAACGACAGGTTGGCAAACTTTTGAGATGGAATGTACTCAAAGAGCCACATGTGGCTTGCGAGTCACAGTTTGCCGACCTCTGTTCTAGGCTTTTGTCTTAGATGCCGTGGAATAAGCTTTTCTTCTTCATTTCTTCAGCCTTTTATTTCCTGTTGTCTGGAAACATCTCTCTGACACCCCTTTCTGCTCCAGTCCTACTGTCACCTGCCTTGGCCACACACGGATCGTCACACCTGACTCTTGCTCAGCTCCCACAATTCCCTGTGCCTGCTGCTAAGCTGGTGCTGCGAGGTGAACCAAAGTCCCATTTTTACCATATCATCTGCCTGCTGAAGAATCTGCCATCCTTCTTAGTCTGCCCTTTAAGTCCAGACACTTCTGCTTGTAATTTAACCTCCTTTAATCTTACCTGACATTATTTCTAATTGTATTAATACAGTCTTGTATTAAAAGAGACCTGATTTCAAATCCTAACACCAACACACACTACTGGTGATACCCAGCATGTGGCTTCATCTCTCAGAGGCTCAGTTTCCTTTACTGCCAAGCGAAGATAAACAAGGACCAATCTCATGGGGCTCTTGGGAAGATTAAATACGTAATTCCCATCCTTGGCACAGGGCTTGGCACAGAGGAAATGAATAACAGTTGTTACTGTCGTTATTGTCCGAAAACCAGTACACTTCCTCTTTGTGTTCATGTGAATCTGCCCACTTCAGATGTCTTCCTTCCAGACTTCTGCCAACCCAAATCAGCACCCTCACACAAAGCCTTCTCCTGGGATTTTAGGCCACATTGATTTCTTGCTTTGGTGAACTCACCAAAGCAAGGTTGGCACTACCCACCTTGGCCTTTAATCAGTGGTTCTTAATCCAGGGGCAATTTTGCCCCCCAGGGGGCACTTGGCAACGCCTGGAGACATTGTTGGATGTCCTGTATTGATCATGTTTTCTGATATTTTCTGTATTTTCTGATACTCTGACATTCTGGAGCCTTGAGAGACTGTCCTTCTAAGGACTAGCTAATTCCTAGAGATAGTAAACAACGTGCCTGTTGGCAACATCCCGTTCATAGGCAAGCCAACCAATCTAAAACCTATACCCAACCACCTCCTTTATCTAACTCTTACACACCAAGATAACATTTTCTATGTCCTAAATCACCCCAGGGTTAGGGACCTGACAACTAGAGACCCCCTCTATAGGCCTGAGCCAGTTGAAATTATTCAAACTCTCCAATCCTAAGCTTGTTCAAACTTGCCTACCCTGACTCACCCATTCCTTCCTGCAAAAACCACAATAAAGGTTCTAGGCTATGCTCTCCTGTCTGTCTTTCTGTCCCCTGTACTTCCCCTTATGGCCAGTCCATTGTGCAATATGTGCCCCCTCCTCATGGGAACTTTAAATAATAAACTCTTCTTTCAAAGGCATTGTCTCCATGTCTTCCCCCTTACCCGATTAAAACAAACCCCACGTACATTGAAAGATAGTAGATGCTACTGGCATTTAGTGGGTAGAGGCCAGGGATGCTGCTAAATATCCTACAGTGCACATGATACCTCCTCCCAACAGAGAATAGTCCATTCCAAAACGAAAACAGTCCTGAAGTTGAGAAACACTGACCTAAAATGACCCACACATTGAGATCGCAAGTTCTCTGGAAGGCCCAGCCCTGCTATATAGCTATTGTTCAGCTTGACCAGAGAAAAGGGGGAAGTACCTGATTACTGCATTGATTGACGCACAGGTACAATCAATATAATAGTTTAGTGTACATTTGTAGCTCTTTTAACCAGAAATCACTGAATAATATGTTTGGCAAAAATGAAAGTATTTCTTCTCAGTTTCTATGTAAAGGTTAGTGCTAATAGGTTCTGGTTGGAAAGAAAAATCCATGAGTGAACCTCATTGTTCTGTGTGATCCTGTAACTCTCACAAGTGGGAAACATGGTCAATCAATAGGGTGTTTTCTATTGGAGGACTCTGAAACAGCACACTCGAGGGTGTTTGTCACTTGTGATGCTCTTCCCCCGCCCAGCCTCCCAAACACAAAACCAATATATGTGGTACAATTAATTTGGATAAATAAGTGTATACACTCCATTCTTCAAGTTTCACAGTGCACATGGGCATACCAAGGGCTCAGAGATTGAAACAATCTACTTAACTTTGTTTAGCTCAGTTTTCTATATCTGTGTGATCTTGAAATTTTTCACACACCATCTATTACCATCCAGTGGAGCAAGTGTTACATGGAACACACTTGGAAAACATCTCCTTAAAGTTGACAACAATCTCAACATTGAACTTTAGAACTTGATTTGTAAAGGTTCTCACACTGTAATCAGAACTGCTTTAGAAAGTGAAATAGCAGAGAAGTATGACACAGCTTCCCTTAACTTCAGGAGTCTGGCGGGAGCAGCAGTTCTGTGGCTGCTCTCGGTGGGAATTTGGGCAGCCCGGATTTCCAAATGGTACAGAAGACCTTGCCTTCTCCACCTTACTACCTTGGTTTGGCGATAACAGCACAGACCTCAACGTATTTACACACACTAGGCCCAAAATTATTATTTTCCCACAAGCAAGAAGGCCAATTTAAACATTTGTGTGTTGCGGGGTGGAGGGGAGGAGGAATCAAAAAAAATGTATGACCCTGAATATTCATCAGAAAGCAAAGCAAGGGAGGAAACTGAGATAAAAGGTTAAGGTACAAAGTAGCCCAATTATCTCATCCACTTCCTGACTAGTCCCTGACCCACTCTAACATCTTCTATCCTCAAGTGATAGATTTGTCCATTATCTATGGATTTAGTTGAATGGCAGAGGACTGTGAATTCTGAAGAGGATCTGCACACCCACTCTTGCTTAAGAGTGAGCAGCCTTTGTCTTCTGGGCAGAAGGAATGGCCATCCTCAAGGTACTTCGGTCTCTAGAATAGCTTCAGCAGACTGCTTTTCAGAAATTGCTCCAGCTCTGTGACCTGAACAGTCTGAAAAGGTTCGGTTGATTACGGGGGTGAGGACACGCACAGCCAGAAGCAGTGTAGCGGCAATGATTCTGCCATCTGTTCACCTAGATCAGGGGATCCCTCTGCTCTTTCACCTTGAGCTAAAACTACTATCCTTTTCCCAGTCCTACAAGGCATACAGCTTGTTCAGTCCTCCCATCTTCCACCGCCCAGCTCCCGGAACAGAGAGGAGAACATGAAGAGAGAAGAGAAGTTCATTTCCTTCTTTCCTTTAGATAGAAAAGCACAACAGCCTCCCCAACCCACTTCATGCTTTTTATTTTTGAAAATTTCCAGATGCCTCCTGAATATTCTCAAGACCTTCGGGAAAAACAAGCATAATCCTTTTCCCATCCTTCACCCCCTTTCGCAAGGAGGGAAACAGAGGCCAGGCCTGAATGATTTGTCTGAGGCCAATTTGTGCCTGATTCCCAAAGGAGCTCTGTTTTCCTAACCCTCCCCTTGAGGCTGCTAATTCCTCCCCTCTTATAAACACTGCCAGGAATTGTACTCTCAGGATTTTGCAATAAAAATAAGTTGTGTTTGCTTTCTAAAATCATGGTAGAAATCCTCCCAGTTAAATCTTACTGTAATTTAGGCTATGATAATTTCAAAATAAATCTATGCCATTTAACTCATAGTGAATTATGTACTTTGAGCTAGTAACACACACTGACCCATCTGTCATGCTTATGGTTTAAATGCCAAATGTTATTCCTATTTAGTTCTCAATACTTGATTATAAATCCAATGGTGAATTTCAGAACCATCAGCAATGTTAAGAAGGAAGCAAAAGGGACTATACATCTGATTTGGTTTCATTTTAAGCTGTTGCCTTTGTTTGAGAGTTGATTATTAATGTTGGCACAAGTTTAAATATTTCCACTGAAATAATTTGAACCTAAAATGTTGTATGCCTACTCATTTATATATGATATAATTCTTCAGGCAGTATATATTTTTCGAAAACTATTCCAGGGTGTGATCCCCTCCCCCCCCCACACACACACACAACACGAACTTATACCATATTTGTTATACCTCATTTATGTCACAAGCTGCTGTAGTAGATGTTTCATCATCTTCACATAATTAAAATGTGGGGGTATAATAGTTCCTGTGTGAATAGATGTTTATATTTTGGAAATATAATAATTACAATATATATGGAATGATCAAAAATACGGTGAATGTTTCAATTAAAAAATTTGTTACAGTAAAAGGCACATTGCCATTAATCCCCCTCAAAATACTCCCCCTCACTTCAAACACATTTATCCCATCATTCTTGACACTTTTTGAAGCAGTTCTGGAAGTCCTCTTTAATGAGTGTCTTTTGTTGCGCTGTTGTGGCTGCCTTGATGTCGTGAATTGATTCAAAACATTTACCTCTCAAGGACCAGCCGAGTGGCTCAGTTAGTTAAGAGCTCGCTCAAGAGTGCAAGCTGAGCTCTGAGCAACAGCAGTTTGATGCCCAGCCGAGCTGAGCCACCAACAGGTGGCAGGGTGGCTCAACTCAAAAAATAAAAATAAAAAAAAATTTACCTCTCATGGTCATTTTGACCTTGGGGAAGAACCAGAGGTCATATGGTGCCAGACTCAGTGAATAAGGTGGATGAGGACACATCGTAATGTTTTTATCTCACAAAAATTGCTGTACCAGATGTGAAATGTGACACGGAGCCTTTCTGTTGTGATTACAAAATACGGTGAATGCTGCTGCCGAGTGCCACCCAATGGAAAGGCAGGGATCTTCAACATGGGAAGTGGTGTGTCAAACCTTAGTAACAGTGTGTGACAAGTTTCAGTTTGTTCAGTACCTGTCTGTACAGACAGGTGTGAGCTATGGATGAGAAAAAATGTGTTTTAAAGGGTGTGTAAATCATCCTCCATCATGACAACACACTGTGTCACACATCACTTCTGATACAGCAATTTCTGTCAAATAAAAACATTATGGTGTGTCCTCATCCACCTATTCACCGGATCTGGCACCGTGGGACTTCTGGCTCTTCCCCAAAATCAAAATGATTCAGGACATTGAGGCAGCTACAACAGTGCAACTAAAGACACTCATGAAAGAAGACTTCCAGAACTGCTCCAGAAAGTAGCAGGAATGATGGGATCAGTGTGTTTGAAGCGAGGGGAAGTATTGTAAGGGGGATTCATGGCAATGTGTCTTTTACTGTAATAAATTTTTTTAAATTTAAATATTCACCATATTGCTTGATCACATGTTATATTATATCTCATCTAAATGGAGTACAGCAGAGAACAATTTTTTTTTTTTGAGGGCAGTGTCACTGGCCCTCCTATGTAGGATCCAAATGGGGGCTGCTGGCGTCCCAAGCCAGCTCTTAATCACCGTGCCACTCGGCCGGCCCAGAGAACAATTTTTAAACTGTGGTTCTGAAAAGCTCTAGGACTCGATGACACTATGTGAAAGCAGACCCACCACCCTGGCATAAAGCAGAAAAATCCCCCTTTTATTTGGTTGGTATATGGGGTCTTGAGTTTTTTTTCTTCCAAAAATAACTCTTCTCTTTGGTTATATGTTTCCTTTTTTTTTTTTTTCAGAGGGCAGTGTCACTGGCCCTCCTATGTGGGATCTGAACTGGGGCCACTGGCGTCCCAAGCCAGCTCTTAACCACCATGCAACTCAGCCAGCCCGGTTATATGTTTCTTATCTTATTTCTTGAATATAGATGCTCCTTTTTGTATATGTTCCTCTCTTCTGCCTTCTAGACAACCTTGAAAAATTAAAAGTAGGCATGCAGCTCAATGACTACCACATTCACTCAGTACTCCAAGGTATTTCTAGTCTTAACATAAGAAATCTGCATTTACATTCATAATTCAACCTCAAAGACCTGGGCAAGAATGGAAGAGATCCAGTAAATAGCTCATTATCTCTATTTCCACTCAAAGGGCTGTTTCAACGGCAAATACTGAAATTGCTCCTTTTGTATTCAGTTTTACTTTGGGTAATGGTGTTCTGACCACAGGATGCTTAATAGTGCATGAATAATTCATATTATGGCTAGCAGAAAACTGCAGCATGCCATTCAGTGTGGATAGAAAACATGAGGGTGTTGGGCAAGCAAAAAGGTTCACTGTGTGTTCATTTTGGGGATGATGAGCTCCTGTCTGTAGCCTGTTTGACTCTTTTAGTGGGTTGGCAAATGGACTCATAAATCAGTGTTACTGAAATTTGGAGAGCATGCTTCTTGAATGTATAGCAGATCATCCGTGATGGTCTCTGTCACCAGAATCTGCTTCTCTATACATCCTTTCATCATGTGGAGAAGCCCAGCTTATTAGACAAGTGATAGTTTCCAAACACACAAATAAATATTATCTATAGTATCTGCTGCGTATGTCAAACACTCGCCCAAAACCAGACTTTATGAAATAACCTAATTCTGGTATATGCCCGGCCTGTCAGAGACGGATGGTCACTAACTGTGCAGCAGATTTCATTCCTCCCTTTGTGCCAAGAAATACTGGTGCCAATTCTTACTGAGAACATCTTCAGAACCTGGAAGCCTCACTACAGTGCAGCTCTGAATAACTCAAACCAACCAGTAACTAGTCTGTCAGGCTGTTATTCCCTGTTTAAATTTTATTTCCTGTTACCAGAAGAATTAAACCAGGCTTAGCTTTCCCCCTTTCTTGCTTACTCCTCTGTCTTTCCGCTCATAAAGTTGGAGAGGTGCTACTGTTTTGAGGAGGTTGCATCAAAAGAGTCTGGTGCTTCATTATCAAGTGCTATTGTACTTGAACTAACAGAAAAGCTGAGGTGAGGGGGAAAGGCAAGCACCTTGTGACAGCCAAACAAATGCAAATAAAGGAATGGGAACTTTATTCCCCACCAACCACCACTGCTGGGGTTATGGCTTGTTTAAAAGATAATTATTTGATTTTATAATTATTTTTGTGGGTTGCAAAATAATTACTATGGAGGCAAAACTCCGTGTGCCAAACTAGCAGAGGCGATTGTTCTAAAGTTCACACCGAACAATAACAGAGTCAAGATGGTTAGGTCTTAGGTGGGGATTAGAAATCCAGCTCTTGTCAGATGTGGCAGGCTGAAGCCCACACAAAGGTCAGGGTGAGGGTGGAAACAGCAAAGATACTCCACAAACCTAATTTAGAGGAGTTGTTTCTTTTAAATTGATTTTCATCTAAAATCTGTCTCCCTGAGTACACTAGGACATCAAGTAGCCTTTTAAAAAGACAAAATTACAATTCAGGTGAATGATACAAACATGTGATTGGGTCCCATTCAATTCTAAGATCAGATGTGGTGCTAAGATGCTTAGGAGTGGTTCTTTTAATTATAGGACCTTTGTTGTAGCACAGGGTCGGCAAACATTTTTGATAAGGGCCAGAGAATATTTTGTGGAATTTTATATAAATATTTTAGGCTTGGAGGAGGGTCTCTGTCGCAATGTCTCAGCTCTGCAGCTGCAGCGCAAAAGCCTCCGTGCTCAGTACAGGAACAACTGTGCAGTGTGTTCTAACAAAACTTTAGTTATGGACACTGACATGTGAATTTCATGTAGGTGTCCTCTGTCATGAAATATTCTTCTTCTTTAGATTTGTGTCAACCATCTGAAATTGAAAAAAAAAAATCCTCAATCTACAAAAACAGAGGGCTCTGGGGTCGCAGCTTACCACCTCCTGTTCTCGATGGATTTTAGGCACCTGGGCAACCTCTTCAGGGAAGAGAAGTAAATTCATTTTACAGGTGGAAGAAACTCAGGACAGAGGTGAGTCAAGAGCAGCTGGAGGGCATTAATGGTCCCCAAGGCTTCCTAATTCTAACCAAACACATTCTCCACCAGATAATTTCTCTTTCCCTTTTTAATGAATTGAACAGTTTTGTGTTCATTTTTGCTCAAAGTTTCCTAAAAGAGTCATTTTCACATTTAATTCATCACTTGATGAAATAAGCTTCATTCACCAAAATAACTCGTCTTTCTTAGAGGTTCCCATCTCAAAGGCAGCCAACTGTGGCTGCGGAAGAGGAGCCAGAGGGACAGAGCACGTACAACAGCACTGAGCATCGGCAGGTGACACAGAAGCCATGACCGCTCTGATTCTCTATTCCCTCTTCTCTAAAATGTTCACAATAGTAATTCCAACCACAAGGGGCTGTTTTGATGATTGTAAGGAAATAACATGTGTGTATGATAAAGTGTAATATATACTTACAAAAGGTGTCTAGGTTTCCTAAGCTTATTGGCTTTTTAAAACAGACTGAAGGAACTTTCTCACTGGTTTTCTTAAAAATCCTCCAGGATGGCTATAATCCAAAACACAGATAATAACAAGTAGGGAAGCTATAGGGGAATGGGACTTTCATATACTCATTGCTGATGGGAATGTACAATGGTGCAGCCTCTTTGAAAAAGGCTCTGATAGTTCCTCAAATGGTTAAACATAGTGTTCCCATTTGATCCAGCAATTCTACTACTAGGTATACCTCCAAGAGTCATGAAAACAAATATCCACACTAAAACTTGTACAAGGATGCTCAGAGCAATATTATTCATAATAGCGAAAAAGTAGAAACAATCCAAATGTCCATCAACTGAACAATGAATAAGCAAAATGTGTCATATCCATATAATGATTCAGTGATAAAAAGAAATGAAGTACTGATTCATGCTACAGCATAGTGAGCCTTGAAAACCTTATGCTAAGTAAAAGACAGGCGCAGGACCATATATTGCACGACTCCATTTATATGAAATGTTCAGAATAGGGAAGTCTATGGAAACAAAAGTAGATTAGTGGTTACCTTAGGCTAGCAGGTATAGGAGGATTGAAGGCATGGGCTAAGGGGCACAGGGTTTCTTTGTGGGGGAATAAAAATGTACTAACATTGAATGTGGTGATAGATGCACAACTCTGTGAAAATACTAAAAGCCACTGAATTGTACATTTTAAATGAGTGAATTGTGTGGGGTGTGAATTATATCTTAATAAAGCAACTAAAACTCCAGTGACATTTTTCACAGACATAGAAAAAAATCCTAAAATTAGTATGGAACCACAAAAGATTCTAACTAGCCAAATCAATCTAGAGAAAGAAGAGAAAAGCTGGAGCACTTCATGATCTCAAACTATAGTACAAAGCTATAATAATCAAAACAATATGGTACTGGCATAAGCACAGACACACAGAGAGCCCAGAAATAAATCCATGCATATATGGTTGATTAATTTCCAACAATGGAGCTAAGGATACACAATGGGGAAAGCATAGTCTCTTCAATAAATGGTGTTAGAAAAACTGGACAGCCATATGCAAAAGCATGAAACTGGCCCCCTATCTTACAATACACGAAAATCAACTGAAAATAGATTAAAGACTTGACTGTAAGTCCTGAAACCATAAAAATTTTAGAACATAGGGAGTAAGCTCCTTGACAATGATTGGCAATGATTTTCTGGATTTGAAGCCGAAAACAAAGGCAACAAAAGCAAAAATAAACCAGTGGGACTACATTAAACTAAAAGGTGTCTGCACAGCAAAAAAAAAAACAACAAAAAAAAAACCATTAACAAAATGAAAAGGCAACATATCAAATGGGATAAAATATCTGCAAATCACATATCTGATAAGAGGTTACTATACAAAATATATAAAGAATTCACACAACTCAATGTCAAAAACCAAACTGATTAAAAAAATGGACAGAGGAATTGAAAAGACGTTTCTCCAAAGAAGACATCCAAATGGCTAACAGGTACATGAAAAAGGGTTCGACTTCAGTAATCGTCAGGCAAATGCAAATCAATGCCACAATGCGATATCTCACACCTGTTAGAATAACTATTATCAAAAAGACAAGAAATAACAAGAATGTGGAGAAAAGGGAACCTTTGTGCACTGTTGGGGGGAATGTAAATTAATGTGGCCACTATGGAAAATAGTATGGAGGTTCCTCGAAAAATGAAAAATAGAACAACTTTATGATGCAACAGTCCCTCTTCTAGGTATACAGCCAAAGGAAATGAAACAGTATCAAAGAGCTATCTGCACTCCTCTGTCCATTGCAACAGTTTTACAATAGCCAAGATATGGAAACAACCTAAGTGTCCATAAATGGATGAATAGATTAAAAAGATGTGGTATATATAGGTACAATGGAATATTACTCAGGTACGAGAAGGAAGGAAATCCAGCCATTTGCAACAATATGGGTGGACCCTGCCCGAGGGCATTATACCAACTAAAATAGGGCATTATACCAACTAAAATAAGGCAGACAAAAAAGACAAATACTGCATAGTATCACTTATATGTAGAATCTAAAAAAAAAAAAAAAAAATGGTCAAACTCACAGAAACAGAGTAAAAAATGGTTGCCAAGGTGGTGGTGGAAATAGGGAGAGGTTGGTAAAAGGGTAAGATGAATAAGGTCTAAGGATCTAATGTAAAACATGGTAACTATAGTTGATAACACTGTGTTGTATAATTGAAATCTGCTAACAGCGTAGAACTTAAATGTTCTCACCAAAAAAAGAAAGGTAAACATGAGAAGTGAAGGATGTGTTAACTAGATGGAAGAATCCCTTCACCACATATACATAGATCAAATCACCATGATGTATACTTTAAATATCTTACATTTTTTGTCAATTATGTCTCGATAAAGCTGAAATTAAAAAACAAAAACAATAAATAAATAGAAAAAAATTTTGTAAGCTACTTAAAAAAATCCTCCAGGGAATCCTGTATCCCATCATAAGTCCCAACTCCTTAGCATGGTATCTAAGGCCCTTCATGGTCGACCTCTACCCACTTCTCCAGGCTCCTCTCTCGTCCTTCCCAAGCTTACATGCTCTATCCCAGTCATCGCAAACTACTATCCTTGTAGTCACTCCAATAAATGGATACAAATGTATTAAATAGATCAATGATTAATAAATTAAAAATATATATTCATATGTTGAACACATTTTTTTAAAATTCTTTTGTCTTTTTTTTTTTTATTTAATTGGGGTAAAGTGTGTTTTTCCAGGACCCATCATCTCCAAGTAGTTGTTTCAAACTAGTTGTGTAGGGCACAACTCAGTGGCCTATGTGGGGATTGAACCGGCAACCTTGGTGTTATGAGCACTGTGCTCTAACCAACTGAGCTAACTGGCTGCTGCCCCTGTGAAATACATTTTTAAGTGCTTAATAGCTGTGCATTGTTCTAGTCCCTGAAAATATAGCAGTAAAGAGGAGAGACAAGAAAAATCCTTTGCCTTGAATAGTTTATATTTGAGGCCCTCCTTGGGCCAAGTAACCTTTCTCTGCACATGCTCTTTGACCTTCAACTCTTTCCCTCAGGCATCTTTGCCAACCCATCCCAATCCTATTTTCTCATCACAGTTCAGCTCAGGGACCACATGAGCTCCCTGGCCTACTCTCTCAAGAAGACAGAGTCCCCACCTATCTGTCCATAGCATCCTGAACCTACCTCTATACAGCCGTCCCCCTTATTTGCAGAAAATACACTCCAAGATCCCCAGTGGATGCCTGAAATAGTAGATAATACCAAACCACACACACACACACACACACACACACACACTACTTTTTTTCCTATACATATATGCCTGTGATAAAGTTTAATTCCTAAATTAGCCACAGCTATCTCTCTCTGTCTGTATTTCTCTCTCTGATAACTGATCTGATAACCAAGACAGCCACTAAGTG
Source organism: Aselliscus stoliczkanus (assembly GCA_033961575.1). NCBI lineage: Eukaryota > Metazoa > Chordata > Mammalia > Chiroptera > Hipposideridae > Aselliscus > Aselliscus stoliczkanus. Next base: position 16,803,334 of record CM066730.1, on the reverse strand, counting down.
ACTAACAGGTGGGACACATATACAGTGTGGAGATGCTAGACAAAGAAATGAGTCACACCTTCGATGGGATGGAGCAGGAGGGCACGGGATTTCATCACGCTACTCAGAAGGACACTCAATTTAAAACTTATGGATTGTTTATTTCTGGAATTTTCCATTTAATATTTTCAAGCTGCAGTTGTCCATGGGTACCGAGACCGCAGATAAGGGGGACCACTATATAGCAACATCCCCCAGTAGACTGCAAGTTTCTCTGAGAACAGGAACTCCCCTTTATCTCCCATTCCCACATCAAGGTCACCATAGGCATCAATGCTTGTTATGTGAGTAAATCAATGACCATGTCCTATCCTTCCTTTAGCTTGGACATAAAAATAGTACGAATGTGAAACAACTATCACATTATTTCTTTCATGTAGTCACTGCCAACATTCTGGTTGAGTTTGCCCCAGGCAGAAAAATCTCTATCATTCATTTCTTCTTTTCCAACCCAACAACTGGAGTCTTGTTTAGCTCCTGGTTCTCTTACCCAAGCTTTGCAACGTTCACCTCTGTGGCCTTGTCTTTTCTTCCTATCAATCTTCAGGATGAAGAGAAGTGCATCCCTTCTCCTGCCCCTCACCTTCTGGCTTCAACAGGCCTGCGTTCATCTCACTGCTTTCATCACAACTGCCTACTTGGCACTGACCTTGGAGCCATCAAAAGCAACTCCTCACTGGCTTATCACGGCCCCTCCTCCCAGACACATCTTACAACTTTAAAAGCCTGCTGGAGTCCAAAATGTTCTTATTGTTCATATTAATTAGCAAACTACAAAAAAGAATGTTTGGAGTTAGCAAACCAGTATTGATCCCTCCCCTCCCAATAACATTTTATGTACAGATTTTATGTATTAATTCTTTTTATGTCCTTTAAACATATGGGTATATTTTAAGCTGCAGATTTTACAAGTATTTTTAACATTTCTTCTCCTAAACCAAGTGAATATTTACAGATGTTGTCTGTATCAGAAAGATATTAGAATGGAAGGGAAAACTATTAGTAAAATTATATGAAGTTCAAAGTCAGTGAGGCAAACTAACTTTGAATTGCTGGTGCTTGAAAGTGTTGCTGGGCCTTTTTAGGAGTCTGTAAAAGAACTGCAGAATTCTGGCCTTTGGACATTTACTGCTCAAGGTCTTGAAACATCCTCTCTTGAGATGTGAGTGGCTGTGGCATCCAGGCCTGTTCTCTTGCCTGGTCCCTACCGAGGCACTGCCAGCAAACACCATCACAAAAAACCACACAAATTTGCTTCCGCATAATACTGCAGTGGAGGGATGAGGGTGATGAATTTAGAAGGGTTCATTACCCTATTCTGTCACTTTTGTATATGTGTGCAATTTTCCATAATAATATATATATTTTTAAAGGTAACTTGATCATACCACCTCTGCTTAAAAACCCCTGTGCTACCTTCGGTGCTCACTGGATGAAATCTGAACTTGTCCATAAATTGTACCAGAATTTTTCCTGACTTCTCTCTTGCCCAGAGTGGAACCAACCACTCGCTCTACTTTCTGACTGTAAAACAACACCTTTCTTTCTCAAACACTTAAAACTCCTGTGTACATATTTGTCTACCTCTCTATTTCCCTGTACAACAGTATAAGGTCTTTGAGAGAAAAGACTATCCTATCTTACTGATTTTTATATTACCAGTGCTTATCATGGTACATAAATAATGCTTCATAAATATGTTGCTGGAAAAAAAGGATGGATTGTCTCCCATGTATGTTTCCACACTAACGCATGTCATTCCCTCCTCCCGCCACGTTCTACAAACTCCATCTGCTGAACTTCTCCCCTTTCCCAAGCAAGAAATGATCTTTCACAGTTTATATTGTCTGTGTATGCATTCTCTTCCCCTTACTGAAATGCCCTTCCCCTTTTATCTGTGAAAACTCCTCTATTAGGAGTCCAAATGTCACCTCCTCTGGGAAGCCCTCCGGCCTTACTCACACCATTAATGGCTTCCTCTAATAATTTAGCAGTTTACTTCACTGCTACTCTTACTAAAATCCAAACTCTTCAGGCAACAACTGGTTGTTGTGCCTCTTGCTATCTACCCTTAAGCTGAGATGGTTCTGCCCACATAAGCTGCCAATTTTATTGGGTTGTTGGAAAAGTCATGACATATTTTTCCTATGTTTTTCGTTGCAAAAATGTGTCATGACTTTTCTGACAAACCAGTATAAACAAATGTAAGAGAATAAATCATCCACTCAGTTGTTTGAGTACATGACGTTTTAATAAAACTGTACGGGGGCTGGCCGAGTGGCGTAGTGGTTAAGCGCTGGCTTGGGAAGTCAGCGGCCCTGGTTCAGTCCCACATATGAGGGCCAGTGACACTGCCCTCAAAAAATAAAAAATAAATAAAACTGTAAGGGCACAACTTCATTAGAATCTCCCTGCTCTGTACATCCCTTCCTAACATCCCGCTAAGCCCTTGGTTACCTCTCTTCGCTACTATCTGAGCCAATGCCTTTCTTTTCAGGGTTCTACACAACCTCTTCACCCTGCCCAAGTTTGACCTTTGCCTGGGCTCTCCTGACCTTAAGAAAGCAGTTTCCTTTCTCTATCCTTCGCTTCAGGCCAAGTCCTCCACACCCTCCCTTTGACTCTGAGTCATATCTGGCAGGCCCATGTCAATAAAATTCTACAAAATCAATTATAAGAAGAAACGTGGAAAGCACACAAATACATAGAGGCTGAATAACATGCTACTAAATAATGAGTGGGTCAAAAATGAGATCAAGGAGGAAATCAAAAGATCTCAAGACAAACAAAAATGAAAACACCACGACCCAAAATCTCTGGGTTGCAGCGAAAGCAGTCCTAAGAGGGAAGTTCATAGCAGTACAGGCCTACCTAAAGAAGGAAGAAAAATCTCAAATCAATGGATTATCCTTACACCTCAGGGAACTGGAAAAAGAACAGCAAAAGAAGCCCAAGGGGAGTACAAGAAAGGAGATAATAAAGATCCGAACAGAAATAAATGAAATAGAGACCAGAAAAACAATACAAAATATCAACAAAACCAAGAGTTGGTTTTCTGAGAAGATAAATAAAATTGACAAACCTCTAGCCAGACTAATCAAAAAAAAAAAAGAGAGAGGACTCAAATTAGTAAAATCAGGAATGAAAGAGGTGAAGTAACAACAGACACCACAGAAATACAAAAAAACATTTTAAATTACTATGAGCAACTATATGCCAACAAATTTGACAATCTGGAAGAAATGGATAATTTTCTAGAAGCATACAACCTCCCAAAGCTAACTTGAGAAGAAATGAAAAATCTGAATAGACTGATTACTACCAAGGAAATTGAATCAGTAATCAACAAGCTCCCAACAAACAAAAAGCCCTGGACTAGACGGCTTCACAAGTGAATTTTACCAAACATTCAAAAAAGAATTATCACCAATTCTTCTCAAACTTTGCAAAAAATCCAGAAGGAAGGAAGGCTCCCAAACTCTTTCTATGAGCCACTATCACCCTGATTCCAGAACCAGACAAAGAGAGCACAAAAGAAGAAAACTATAGGCCGATATCTCTGATGAACATAGATGCAAAAATCCTCAACAAAATATTAGCAAACGGAATTCAACAATATATTAAGAAGATCATACATCATAAGCCAGTGGGTTTCCATCCCTAATATGCAAGGTTGGTTCAATATCCACAAATCAATTAATGTGATACATCACATCAACAAAATGAAAAATAAAAATCATATGGTCATATCAATAGATGCAGAAAAAGCAGTTGACAAAATCCAGCAGCCATTTATGATAAAATCCCTTAGCAAAGTGGGAATAGAGGGATTTTATCTCAACATAATAAAGGCCATATATGATAAACCCACAGCTAACATCATACTCAAAGGGAATAGCTAAAACCATTCCCCTTAAAATCAGGAACAAGACAAGGCTGTCAACTTTCTCCACTTTTATTCAACATAGTTCTGGAAGTTCTAGCCATAGCAATCAGGCAAGAAATAAAAGGCATCCAAATTGGCAAGGAGGAAGTAAAATTGTCATTATATGCAGATGACATGATACTATATATAGAGAACCCCAAAGACTCCATAAAAAACTATTGGAACTGATAGACAAATTCAGTAAGGTACCAGGATACAAAATCAATATTTAGAAATCAGTTGCATTTGCATATACCAATAATAAACTATTGGAAGGAGAAATTAAGAAAAGAGTCCCATTTACAATTACTTCAAGAACTATAAAATACTTAGGAATAAATTTAACCAAAGAAGTAAAAGACCTGTACTTAGAAAATTATAAGACTCTGAAGAAAGAAATAAAAGAAGATACAAATAAATGGAAACACCTACCATACTCATGGATAGGAAGAATTAACATAGGTAAAATGTCCATACTGCCTAAAGCAATATATAGATTCAATGCAATTCCTATCAAACTACCAAGGGCATTTTTCACAGAAATAGAAAATATAATCCTAAAAGTTATATGGAACCATAAAAGACCCTGAATCACCAAGGCAATCCTGAGAAAGAACAAAGTCTGGTGTATCATACTACTAGATCTCAAAACATACTACAAGGGCTACAGTAATCAAAACAATATGGTACTGGCATAAAAACAGGCACACAGATCAATGGAACAGAATAGAGAGTCCAGAAATAAATCCATGCATATACGGACAGTTAACCTATGACAATGGAAGCAAGAATATACACTGGGGTAAATATACTCTATTTAATAAATGGGGCTGGAAAAATTGGACTGACACATGCAAAATAATGACACTGGATCACCTCCTTACACTACATATGAGACAAATTCAAAATGGATTAAAGACTTACATGTAAGACCTGAAACCATAAAACTCCTAGAAGAAAATATAGGAAATAAATTTGCCGACATTACCCTGAGCAATATTTTTACTGATACATCCCCGCAGGCAAGGGAAGTAAAAGAAAAAATGAACATACGGGATTACATCAAACTTAAAAGTTTTTTCACAACAAAGGAAATCATCAATAAAACAAAAAGGAAGCCTACTGAATGGGAGAAGATCTTTATCAACAATATATCTGATAGGGGTTAATATCCAAAATTTATAAAACACTCATATAACTCAACACCAAAAAAACAAACAACCCAATTAAAAAATGGGCAGTGCATATGAAGAGACATTAGATAGCCAACAGGCATATGAAAAAATGTTCAAACCTCACTGGTCATTAGGGAAACGCAAATAAAAACCACAATGAGATACCACCTTACCCCAGTGCTGACAAGGTTGTGGGGAAAAGGAAACCCTGCTGCACTGTTGCTAGGATTGCAGATTGGTGCAGCCATTATGGAAATCAAAAAACTGGAAATGGAATTACCTTATGACCCAGCAATTCCACTCCTAGGTATTTATCCTGAAAAACCCAAGACACTAATTCAAAAAAATATATGCACCCCGATGTTCATTGCAGCACTATTTACAATAGCCAAGACTTGGAAACAATTGAAATGCCCATAGGTAGATGACTGGATTAAGAAACTGTGGTACATTTACACAATGGAGTATTACTCTGCTATAAAGAAGAATGAAATCGTACCAATTGCAACAATATGGATGGACCTAGAAAACATTATGCTAAGTGAAATAAGTCAGTCAGAGAAAGACAAATACCATATCATTTATATGTGGAATCTAAAGAATTGAATAAGCAAGCGATGTAAACAGAAATAGTCTTAGAGACACAGAGGAAAAACTGATGATTGCTAGATAGGATAGGGGTGGGCATGAGTGAGAAGGGGAATGGATGAGACAACATAAATTGGTAATTACAATATTGCCGCAGGGATAGAAAAGACAGTTTGGGGAATATAACCAATAGCGTTGTAAATATTTTTAGGGGATCAGATGGACTCATGTCTTGTTAGGGAGACCACTTCATGGACGGTGTAGAAGCCTGACCACTGCACTGTACATCTGAAGCTGCTGCTGAATAATATTAGATGTTAACTATAATTTAACACATATATGGTCATGGGATGTGGAGTATAGTGTGGGGATGGAGTCAATGGAATTGTAATTGTAATAGATATGTATGATATCGGGAGTGGGGGAGCAATGGATGGGGAAGAGGGCGTCACTTTGTAAGGGGTGAAAAGGATAACCATTGCATTGTTTTGTACACCTGAAACTAATAATAATAACTAAAAAAAAAACAAAAACAAAAAAACTTCATAAAAAAATAATAAAAAACAAATAAAATTCTCCAGTAACTACTTCCTTTAGCGAGTCGCCTGTGCTCTTCCTCCCTGAGAAACAACTGGATCTCACCTTGCTTTTTTTTTTTTTTGATTACTCAACTGACCCAAAAACGCTTAGTCATTGGAAATGTAGATATACATGAGTCTTCTTACCTAGAACATACTGGTCATGATTGTTAAAACTTTAAAATATCCTAGTCTCACTTTTACTTCACCTGCCTTACCAGAAATATATATTTTAACTGTTAAATAGAGAGTAGAACTGGGTGCTTTCACAGTGGATCCAATCCAAGGAAGTTTAATTACAGAAGAGGGCAAGCAACGCAGTACAGCAGGAAGAAAAACCCAAGACAAAATGGGACCTGGCATGAACAATACAAATGATAGTAATCACAGCTAATATTCCTCCAGCACTTTCCTCTGGCCAGGCTACGTGCTCTGCACAATTATCTCATTTAATCCTAACAACTCCACGCAGCACACCATGCTGTGGTGTCCTAACGTCACCCAGCCAGTACGTGGAGGAGTCATTATTTGAAAACAGGCAGTGAGGTTCCAGGATCCCGCTCTAGGCTACTGCTAGAAAGTGCTTCCTTCATCATGGGACAGGTTCTGCGAGTGCCCTGACACCACATGGCGCTTGGATCTTGGAGGATTGCTTATCTAATCTTCATGCACCTCAGTTTTCTCATCTGCAAAATGAGGGACTTGACCCCCAGAAACGCAAGGTGGTCTCTTCCAAAGGCTGTCTCGCTGATGAATCCTACAGTCAGAGTAACAGAGAAGCATCAATGACAAATTGTTGTCATTCCAAAAGTTCACGTTGGAATCCACTAGGAAATGTGTTCAATGTTTGTAATCCCTAAAACAAAATTTCAAAATACATCTAGTGAGTCAATGGATTAGTGAATTTCTACATGAATATTTGAATAGTCTTCCTTCTATTTCTCTCCCTGTCTTCCTACCAATGCTATCTAGTGTCTCTATTTGTAGGTAAGGCAGATTTAAAAAATCAAATGTACTAGGAAATTCTATAATTCACTCTAATCCCATATCCTAATAAACCTGGGTTATCAAGACTTCACATGTATAAAATACATGAACACACACACACACACATACACACACACACACATGATTTTCTACATTCAGATTATGTGCCCATTTTATTTATTTATTTATTTATTTATTTATTTATTTATTTATTTATTTAAAGATTTTTATTGGGGAGGTGACTGTTTTTTAAAGAAATCAACTTGATGGCATGGTGTAAAGCACCTTGGTTTTGAAGACAGACAGATAAGTTCTATCCTATACTGGCTCTGTAGCCTTTAGCACTGAAGTGCTATGTAAACTTGTTGCCTCATCTGAAAATAACTTCAGTATTAAACCAAAACAGTAAAGATAAAGGAAACACAGATGATTTTTGGCCATTAATGGTGAACTGCAGTCTACATTCTTTAAAAAATATAAAATTATTTAATATAAGGTCAGCAAAGCATCTTTAATGCTAGTTAGTGGATACCAGAAACTTTTTCTTTAATACTGTTAAGTAAAACGACAATTGCTAAAATGTAATTTCACCTTTTATATCACTCACCCAGCGAGGAATATTTTCTCTTTTAAAGTTTATTCTATATCAGCCAAATACTTTTAGGTATAAATTGTCTTTAAACTGAAAGTCATTCAACTTTGCTTTAAATATGTTTAAAACACCTGCAATTTTATATACAAAGAAATTAAGAATGAGAGCAACGCCTCTGTAAAATTTTACCTGTGTAAAATTTCAGATAAGGGTTTCTCTGCTGGACCAGAATTTTCCCTGGTTGTCACTTACTGGCCAAATACATGTGTGGTGCGAGACACATGGCAGGCATGCCCCACCATATGAAACTGGCTCCTCTGTGGTGCCCACTAACCCTGTTTGCACTACTGAAGTCTTTTTACCACAGGTTTCTTTGTAAATAGAGGGTTCCCCTAACATACAGAAAAGATGACTAAAATTGAAAATAGCTTCTAGAGAACTTATCTAACAGAGCACCCACTCAGAACAAGCTATCGTACAAGGTTAAACTCTGCAGAAAGGCATTTATGTGAACGTCCTTTCCTTTTACAGTGGGCAGTGCTGCTTTGGGCTCTGGCATAAAAGCAGAAGGGTTAAATTCCTGACCTCATTCTATTTCAGTGACTAAATGAGTGCATCACACAGGAAGGCAGATTCGCAGTGTGGAATTGGGCAAAAAATGAGGCACCTCAACATGAGGTCTCCCCTATAAGAGTCCTTTGAAATTACATACTTCAGTCATATCAGATCATATGTGAACATCCATAGGTATGTTCTGGAGTGTCTGGGACTGTAGAGGTGATGCATACTGTAAGCAGAAGTATGTGCTGTGCCTAAAACATAGTCTGCCTCCATAGACAGTGTACACCAATATGTTTATCAGTGATCATATTCGTAATTACACATGTAAACACATGTCCCTGAGTGTAGACACAGACCCTTTCTTATTGTAGCAATATTTGGAGATTCTAATTTAAATAAACTCCCAAAGTTGTGGAAGGTTACTCCCATTTGGGAAGCAATTCGAGCAACAGAGTGATTCATTTAATAAATATTTTTACTAGCATCTCATGCCAATTTTACATATATAGTAAAAGTCTGGCTTTGGATCATCCCATTAATTTATTTATATTCAATAGATATAATCAGCTTATATCATAAGCAAAGGACCAAACACACATCAGTAAGTATGTGTTTCTCATAAGCGGATATCCTCCCCCAAACCTAACAGGGCAACATTGGTGTATTTTGGTGCACACCTGCCTTCCTCCAGTAAGGCCCAGGTTTCCTCTTGGATGCTTAGTGCCATCTTGCACAGCCTCTCTCACAGTTAATCAAAGAAAAGTATAATTACACAAGAAGGAGGCTAATTTTGAACAGACATTAGCCAAGCCACAGTCATTTCATTACTCTGCACTTTTAGAGGCCAGCCATGATCGCGAGGGATCCTAAGTATTATTTGTTCTTCCAAAGGGAACAAGAGAGCCCGCCTGATTGATCTGGAAATCTGCCTGCCCAAGCAGGTGCGAGTGTCATGCGAGGCGAAGAGCTTCAGGCTGGCCAGTAGCTTATGCTTTCCCTGCAAAATCTGCTGCCTAAAACTTTCCCGCCACCTTCCGTGGCTCTCCCGAGTCTGCTCGGTGAACTGCTTCGGAACTGCCTGGAGGCTTCTGCGAAATGCACCGCCACAGAGGCGCGTCCACATCTGCAAAGGCTTCTGCCTGGTGCGCGCGGAGCTGTCTGCTTTTCTTGGCTCTTTCTGCCCAGAGTCGCTGGCAGCCCGGCACCCTTTCACCACCCCACTTCAGATCAGATTTGGGGGAGCTCTTTGGCTCGTAAGGACTCGGAAGAAGCCGCTGTACCCCCTCCTCCACCTCCCACATTTTGACAATTAAGCTTCGTTCCAAGAGGGGCCAGCAGCGGCACTCCAAAAATCACGGCCATGTTATACTCCAAACAGACAGCATTCAACAACTCCACAAGTCCCCAGGGCGCTGGGCGCTGTAGCCAAGGCCAAACGTCCTCTCCAAAGTAAGCCCACCCGAAGTCCACATCTGTAATGCAGCCCACTGTTATATCGTGTCATAACGCAAGGATGGAAGAACATCTAAGACGCCCAGAAAGCGAAGAAAGCAAGTCCAGTAATCTTTTTAAAGCTAATAATGTTGCCCCTGATAAACACCCTAACTACACCCCACCTTCCCAAGAGAAAAACCCAGAGTTGCCTCTTTAACTGTTTCAAACCCCTCATTTGGGGGCGTATGGTTAATATACACCGATGCAGTCCAGGTTTGGCTCCGGGCAGCACTCTGCAAAGTACCGGGAGGGCGGATGTCACACGCCTGGGTAGAGGGCTGACATCCCCGCAGTTTTCCACGCAGCAGACACCGGCGGTACCGGCAAACTGGGGACCAGCAAAGCCACCTCCCTGCCTCCCGCGCTTGCCGCCGCCCCGACGGGCCCCAGCACTCACCGTCCCGGGAGTCCTCCCCCCGACTGCAGTTGCTGCAAATGTGTTTGATCTCCTTGCCTAGTTGACAATGGATCACAAAGGACACGTTGTTGTTGTTGGGGGCGGGCTCCTTCAGGGGCTTCATTCTCAGCAAATAAAAAGCTTTCTTTTTGGGTCTCTGGGCGCTCGCGCCTGGCACCGCGCCCTCCCTGCAGCGCGGCGAGCGGAGCGCAAACCTCCCGGGCTCCGGGCCGCGCGTGGGCTCCGCCATCCGGCCCCCTGACGCCCCGGGCCGGGCGCTGCTCTGGCCCCCGCGCGCGGCCACTCGCGCCCGGCCGCCCGGCCCGCATGCCCCAGCCCCGCCCCGCCCCCGCGTCTCTACAGCAACGCGACCACGGCGGGGCGGGTCAAGGGAAGGCGCGGAAAGGGTCTTGACCTCGCTGACCTCGCTGCCGGAGCCAATCCAAATCCCGGGGTTGGAGGAGGGGTTCCGGAAGGCACTCCGAGGTCCTACCTGAGCAGCCGCTCTCCCACGTCTCGGCTGGCCTCACGAGCACATCCTCTCCTGGCAGCCCCACCCCTCCGTAAATCTCAGCACCAGCCACTGGCGCCTGCTGGGTTTGCAGCTACCTTCACTCCCTCTGGAGCTCCAGGGCAGAACGCCAGCCCCCCCCCCCCTTTTATTGCAGCCGCACGCTGCCAAATGAAGGCAGGACGTAACACACAGAAGGCAGCTGCGCTGGGAACCTTCGGGGTGCAAGAGCCTTTCCTGGACCAAAACAAATGATGGGTCCAACTGGTGGGTCCAACCCACAGCCCTTGACTCTCAGTGGAGCCAAAAACGTGTTACAACATAATTGATGTTTTCACCCTCAGTCGAAATTCCCCAACCTGAAGGGGGAACCTTACACCCGCGTGATTAAAACTTTGAGTAAAAGGAACAGAAAAGGCTGCTTTTATCAACACTCAGAAACAACAACTTGCAACTTTGGGATCCCAGCTAATCTGGCTGAAGATTCCCCAGCTGTTTTAGCGAAGTGAATAAGGCTTAGCAAGGCAGTGACATCTATGGTTCAATAATAGCTACAAGATATTGAGCCATTTTTGTTTGTCACTTAAAAAAAAAATCATACTGTGTCTATACAATAATCCTGACAGGTATTGTGAATACTACATCACCGTTTAGACACTAAGATTGAGAGAAGCCTCATATCAAAATCACCTTGGGTGCTTATGTAAAAAATAAATAACTTTGGGGCCCCAAGCCCTGAGATTCTGGTTTAGTAGGCCACTGTCAGGGCCACGAATCTGTAGCTTTAAGAAGCTCCCCAGTAATCTTATGCAAAGCATGAGTTAGGAAACAGTTGTTTGCAGCCAGGTGTGTCTGACTCTGAGCCTCTATCTTCCCACCACACCCCGCTACCTCCTTCCAGTTTACTGAAATTGTTAAAGGATGCATTATCACTACCAGTTGTTTCCAGAAACTTCCCCAAAGTTAATTTCATAAATACCCTGTGATTGACACTTCCACAAAAGGCAGGCAGGTCACTGCTAGATTTTCCTCCTACAGGGCAAATTCTACATGTACAGCTCACCACCTCACGGGGAAAAGGGTCAACAGTCCACTGGGAATACTAAATCACTGTGTTATAATATGCTTTTGATCATTCCAATTCTACCACTCTGTCATTTATGCAACTCATTTGCAAAATGTTCTGCCCCGATCAGCATATTCAGAGTTCCCTTTTCATTCTGCCGTTAGGAATGCCATAGTCTGCTCTAGAAGGACATGTCAGGGACTGAAGAAGAATTCAAGAATTGAAGTTGTGCTCTCTTTAATTAGATCACAACCAACTCTCTCCTGATGCCCCTTGGAGCATGCAGGGACCCCTCCTTTCTCACCTGGATTACCAGCCAAACCAGCCACAGGTAATTCTCACTGTATCTGGCCATGTCAGATTCATGTCACTTGGTGGGTCCCTGGTTAATTATAAGCCTTCTCTTAGGGATGGTAAAAGACCCATTTGTTACACTGGTGGAGTGTATGAGGGAATTTCCTGCATTGTGTAATAGACAAAAAATTATTATTCTCCTTTTCTAATCCTCAGGTCTCTGCTTCAAACTGTATCACCTCTTAACTCCCTTCTGAAAAGAAAAAAATACTTTTCTTAAATGAGTTTTTAAAATTGCATGCCTTTTCCACCTTCCTCTCTGCTCCGCAGTTCAGAATACTGGACGTGCATAAATCCAGTGTGGTCTTATTAAAACAACTGAGCCTGCCACAACCTTTTATTCATTCACTGAATACTAAACTAGACCCAAGGGCTCTGGGTATCTCCATCTTAATTGCCCAAGTGGTGTAGCATAGAGAACACTGACATACCACTAGCTTAGGCTCAAATATTAAAGGTGATGTCCCACAATTGTGGGGACTCTTTATTCACGTTAAGTGTGTAAAAAGGCTAAGGTGTACCTTCAGAGAGTTATCCCCTTGTTTGGTGATCCATCTTCCTAAGCTGTCTTCCCTGAGTTTACAGTTCCTAACTGTGCTATCCAATATAATAGACACTAGCTACATGTAGCTATTTACACTTAAATTAAAATCAAATGAAATTAAATGTCAGTTCTTCAGTTGCACTAGCTACAGTTCAAGTGCCCAATAGTCACGTGTACCTAGTGGCTACTGTATTAGGCCAGATGGTAGAACATTTGAATAATCGTTGGAAGTCTACTTGACCATGCTGCTCTTAGAAGATGTATGAATTTTAGTGTTGCAAGCTGAGTTCTGAAGCTGAGGAAAAGCTTTATCTCCTATGGTTACAACAGAAGGTGGGTGGGGAGGGGACCTGGACGGAATGCGTATACCTTATGCACCTTGGAAGATAGTACCATGTCTGGTGGCTTCCAACCCCACCTTTCCTCTGACCCTCAGCAGGCATCAGGGCAGATGTGAATACACATGTGGCATTGTTTCCTTGACCCTGTGCCCTGAACATTACCTGAGTGAAGCATCTTTCTGATGTCCATTACTATAACTCCCTATAACTTTCATTGCCAAGAGATGTCTCATATGGAGTCTATGTTTGTCTCATCCCATCATAAGATAAACCGATATTTAATTATGATCCCAGTATTATGGCTCAGTTCTATTGCTGCTGTTGTTAATTATCTTCCTGCATTGATAATGGAAAAAAATGATCATCCTACAACACTGTAGAAAAACAAATATTGTGGGATTTTTTTTCACTTTTAAAAGGAAGTAGCTAAATATCAAAAGGAAGGACAATCCAAAACATTCTATCATTTATAACAGATTCGCAACATAGGACCTACGTAGCTTTCATGGGATTTTTACTCAGATGATCTAAATGGAAACTAGTCCCCTGTGATCACTTTCAGTGTCACTTAGCTGCATGGCAATCTTATTCCCATCCCCTTTTAGGTTCCCTCCTCTAGACTGGTTTGGGGCCCTAATACCTTGCTACTCAAAGTATGATTCCAAGACCAAGACATCCTGGTTCTATAAGAAATTGGGAGAAATGCAGCAGCTCAAGCTCTACTGCAGGATCTGCATTTTAACAAGACCTCTAGGTGATTCAGAGTCACATTAATATTTGAGAGGTACCCTTTAGCCATCAGAACAATCATAGTGTTAAGTGCCTACCAATGGACTGCACATCATTTTGGTTCTGAAGTAAATAATGGATAGGATCCTTGATCTCACCGAGCTTAAAATTTAATAGGAGAGAGGATACACTCAGTAAAAGGACATATAAGAATAACCAAACACACCCAGCTGAAAACATGTGTGCAAATTTGTAACTGGAAGCAGCCATGGAGAAATATACACTTAATATTTGAATGGAAGCCATGTGTGAAAGGAGTTCTCAGTGACTCTGTTCAGTGTGGAAGGGATGAAGTTGACAAAGGAGGAGTTCACTAGGGGAATTGGTTTCATGAAGCAGGTAGGGGCAGAGGAGTTGTGGTTGTGGTGGTGGCTGTGTGGGGAGGACACATGCTCTTAGGCTAAAAGGAGTAGAGGGTGGGGATGGTCAATGAGGGTCATTAGCCTGGCAGGACGGTTACACCCAGCAAGGCAGTGACTGAAAACTGGGCTTTCCAGAAGACACCACCATTATGATGATGGAAAGGCAACTGCAGACCTTGAAATTCCCCAAGTCTGAATGTGAGAAATAAGAGTGCAATCAACTTGGAACTAAGGTTTGGTTTTGCTTTCTGCTTGTCCATGCCCCACCCTACTTTAAGTGCCCAACAGTTATTAGGCTTAAAGGAAGTCAAAATATAAGTAAGGGTAGAAATTTGGAAATGCCCATATGGTGCTTTAACTTTTATGGAAAAAAAATAGAGTAGAAATACCAAACATTAATGTCACTACAAGGCAAAGCAGTGGAACCACTCAAACAGGTGTACTTAGATAAATATCACCACATATATTGGATGGAAGAAAAGATTAAACAATTGTTTTCTTCCCTAATATTTTTTTTCTTTGACTTAAACTCAAGTTATCCATTAAATTTCCTTTCTGCTTTTCTGTCTGTCTCCTTTCTTGTTCCTATCCTCCCTGTAGTGGGTTGAATAGTGGCTCCTCCATGTCAAATCCCTGGAATATGTGAATATGACATTATTTGGGAAAAGGTTCTTTGCAGATGTAATTAAGTTATGAATCTTCTGATGAGGGAAGCCCCTGGACTATCTGCGTGGACCTAAATCCAATGCCAAGTGTCCTTATAAAAGACACACAGAGACAGACACAGAGAGAAGACACACAGGAGAGCAGAAGGCAATGTGAAGGTGGAGGCAGAGACTAGGAAAATGCAGTCACAGGTATGCCCACCATCACCAGGAACTGGAAGGAGGCAAGGAAAGGAATCTCCCCAAGTGCCTCTGGAGGCATCTGGGCCCTGCCAACACCTTGAATTTGAACTTCTTTAACACTTGAATTAGGACTTCTTTTCTCAAGTACTGTGAGAGGATAAATATCTGTTGTTCTAAGCCACTAATTTTGTGATAATTTGTTACAGCAGCCCTAGAGAACTGATACATTCCCTGAAGATTAACAATATGTTATATTTGTAGTATAAGAAAAACATTTACTGTTTTTCTGTTTGATCTAAATGTGTAATGTGTTAAAACTAGAACTGTAGGGCTAATCTACAAAGTACAACTAACTGTAAGAACAGAGTTTTGAGTTACTTCCAAATGGTTCACAAACACAGAATTGTGCCACACTGCTGCTTACAAAATGTGTGTCTGCTGCTTTGGTTTTTACGGATGCTCCAGTGGAAGTATGGGATGGGGTGGAAGTCGGTTGTCATTAAGAAGGGGATACAACTTCCAGGCTTTTTTTTTTTCTGTTTTAATATTTAGTATAATGCACTTATATTCTGATCAGGGAGACATGAGCACAGTTTGCTATAGGAGGCCTGTGAACATTCTTTATGCAATTCAGTGATGTGTAAGTAAAGCTCATATTCAGTCCTTGTGCACTGCTACTGCTATATAGATGGTTTATGGCTGGCACTGTTCTAATAGGTTGAGTATCCTTTCTGACTCTTGCAAGTCTAGTTATTAAATACTTTGACTGTCACTCCTGCAGATAAAGGTTAGATAGCAGCTGCACAACTGTAAGCTTCTATTTTCTTAAAAGAAGGGCTTTCTACCATGGTGTTTTTCTTCAAACTGTTTTGGAGCCTATAGCAAAAGTTCTTTTGGCCTTAGCTTAATCAAACCTGGCAGGTTTGGGGTATAAGAGCCAAAGAGAGGCCAGCGGGCAGGAGATTCGAAGAAACAGTTTCATATCTCTGTTTTTAGAATTTGAGTTCTTAAACATATAGTTGAAATACTTAAATGATGCAGACACTTCTTTTTCTTTGCTAAGGGTTTGCTTTTTCCCCTAAAACTTTGAGTAGACAGCAATTGTACTCGTAGGCTTGTGATAATTATGCTTACTAAGGGATTGTTCCACGAAAATTGTTCTGCAAACACTTAGCAAATAGCAACCTGATGAGAAGGGAAGATTGGAGGCATTTAGATAAAACAAGTGGAGAAAGAGGTGATTGAGGGAAAACTGTCAGGAGTAAATTCCTGTAGTTTCTTGATTGCAGTGTTATTTTGGAATGTTTCTTTTTCTTCTTGCAGGAGAGAATGGTCTAGTTGTTAAGTCTAAATAAAAAGATCTTCTCTATAACATGCCATGCTGTCAGAGTGAATGTAATTTTTGTGACTACAATGGAAAGACCATCAGGTCTGGAAAAAATGTCTGCAAAGTCTTGTTTTGTCAGAATCTTTGAAATCTGTATTGCCAACATCCACGGGAGGCTCTCAAGCTAAATTAAAAATTTTGGAATCGAGTGAGTAACAGATGCAGCACCTAAATGGCAACTGGAAGGAGTTGGGGGAAGGAAGCCACAGGGCTAGGAACTGGGAGAGTCTGCAGCTTTTGTGGATTAGGTAGCAGAATCGCTTTGGAGAAACCCTCTTTGTTCGCTTCCAGGAAAAGGTACAATTTAGTAGTGAAAGGTCTTTTCAGATGTGATCCAGTCTCTTTGACCTTACACCGAAATGTAAGAGTAAACAGTAAGCCCGTTGAAAGGGCTAGGGAAGAGTAGAGAATGTGGTGCATGGGCAGCAGCGGCACAGGAGAATCCCCTGCTTCCAGAATCCTTTTGGGCCAGCCATCAAAGCCCTGGTCAGCTTTGGGCCGGAAAGCCTTGTTGATTAGAGTTGAGTTTCCATTCAGCCATAATAAGCGCTCTGAAAAGATGAAGGTGGGAAATCTAAAGAGATGGCTACCGGAGGCACCAGGCTACCCACTATTTCTTCTTACACATTTTTCTATATCTTCACAGTAAGTTCAAGTTAGGACAGCTAGGTTGTATGGTACAACTTTTCTTCTGTCATCAGTCTCCAAACTCCCTCCTCCGCCCCATGCCCCATGACCATTTACATGGGGACGTGGATTGGGAGACTGGAAAGGAAAATGTGTGTATTCTTCAGATCTTTATAATGGCTTTTATTTACTATCAGTGAGAATCAAAGTGTTCACTCCTTGAATCTTACTTAGTTCTTTCCCAAAACTTATTCCGATATTTATTCTGAAAGCCCTACTTTACTCTCTTAACTTTCTCAATGACTAAACTACATGCCAAGAATGTCTTCCTTCTCACAAACACTTTCTACTTAATTAAATTATAACAGCAATTGGCATATCAATTATCCCATAAATCTCTATTCAACTGAAGAGTAGAAGTCATTACTTTCCAACCCTCTCAAATGAAAACCATGAAAAAAAGTCGCTTTTCTCTTTACTCTTTAGCAGACAAGCTTATTTACATTCAGTGAAAATAATTTTCTGATGTATTTCCATATGTTTACTATACCTGTCTCTTTTCACATCTTTGTTTTCTGGTTTAAATCACAAATTTCCAGAAGCCCGTAATGAATATATCAGTGATTCTGACCATGAATATTTGCATCTTCAGAAGGTTCATACAATTTTAATTCAATTTTTCAATGAATCTTTTGAAAGCTCACTAAATACAAATGCTTTTTAGTTGGTCATTCTTTGAATAGCAGTAATTGTTTTAAAAACCACATGTAATCAAAACATAAAACTTACTCTATTTCAAGAAGGCCTGGATTCCTTGCCTTGTTTCACCACTAACTGGGTATCTTTGGAAAAGTAATCTACTTCTTAAAATGTTTTTACTTAATGTATCTTTAAAATACACATTTATTAAGGGAACTGAATTAAATTGAATTAAATTCAATCTGAGATTCAATCTCTAGTCCAAAGGAAACAACCAATAAATGTTTATTTAAATGAGAAAATTTATGGATAATTTTTGTAACTGTCTTTTCATTAATCTGGATTGTTATATTATATGACAGCTTAAAATGTAGGATGATGTTAGCTATTTCTTCTCATCATTAACATGAAAGCATTGGAATATTCTACTTTATCAAATTAATATATACCTAGTCTATCAGTTTCTTGGATACATCATATAAGAGGATGACTAGAATCCCCATATACTCATTTTTCATAGCACCATGATTATTTTCAAGTTACTTATTACAAGCTATCATCCTCCTCATTTATTTGTTTGACTTCTCCACTAGAGTGAGGATTATGGCCATCAGTTAGCATAGCACCTAGCATATAATAGATACTTAATATTTGTTGCATGCATTAATGATCATATTATGTTAGGTAGGCAGGTAGGTAGGTAGTTAACGAATAAACTTTTTGCAGTACATTGGGTACTAGATTAACTTTGGTTAAATAAATTAGAAATTAAGCAAAGAGTGGGTTGTAGAACCTTGTTTCTTTTAGTTAACATTTGATGAATTTTTCAGGGCTTCTTGTCTATGGATTTCTATATTGTTTGCTTTTCATTTCTATAAGGTCAAAAGGAATTTCATGCAACTACATATTTGTGGTAGCTAGTCTGGTAAATTTAACTCTTTTGAGAATAATAGTCCTGATTGGATGGGTAGGTGAATGAATATGTTTTTGGAAAAATAAGCATTCAATGGCTGATGACTAACTGACTAGCTCATTCATGTAAAATTAAGCTGGATTATCATATGGCCAAATCTCTACTCATCTCCTTGTGGTCTTTAGTTTTTCCTCTTACACTAATGAATATTTCACATTAAACAAGAAGTCATACTTCAGAGCTGACTGGGATATTAATCTTCATCATATTTAACACTTTCCTTTTACAGAAGTAATTGTAGCCCGAAGTGGTTAAATGATAGTTACAACCCTCATATTCAGCAAATTGAAGGTATCAAACTTGAATTTGGTGGCTTCTGGCTCATTGTCTAGTATTTTGTCCACTATTATGAAGCCATTTTTAGTGGCATATTTCCACTATTGTCTCAAAAATACATGCATATTGCCTAAATTACAGAAAAGTAGATGAATTTCAAACAAATAATAAAGTTTTACTCTTATGCTGTTGTTACCACCAATAATCTGAAACATATAATATGTTATACATATTGCTAAAATGATTTGCTATTTAGTAGAAAACTTATTTACTGTTTTGAGTAGATATCAGTAAACTATTACTGACTTTTTGAAGTCAGTGTAGTATGGGCTTAGTAACAGTTTACTGATAGTTGATCAGATTCAGTAACATTGGGTCATTCTAACCATCTCATCAAAAGCTTATGTATAAATTAAAATGCCAGTTTAAAAACTTACAAAAAGTAATGTCACTTTTGAATAAATAGAATATTGACAGTTTTGAATTAACACTCTCTGGGAAGGTTGAAAGAAAAATTTAATTTAGGAATCAATCAGAAAGTCACCTATTCAATATAAATCAGGTACAGAAGAATGAATCCTATGGCAGGGATAGATATTACCACCAAGTATGCGAGCCCAGTGAATTTATCTTTTGTATAGGGATCTACCTATTGAACAGACTACAATAATCATGGCATGTTAACTGATCAGGTGACCCTCTTTTTGGAATAGTGATAGAAATATCCAATAATTTATCTCCATTTCCTTGTTCAGGCTACAAAATTTCTCACGTGGATCTCAGCAACAGCCTCCTAATTATTTCTTCTGCTTGCTCTTTTATTCCCTATGGTTATGCCCTACTGCAAATATTAAGGATTATTTGTTTGTTTGTTTGTTTGTTTGTTTGTTTTAGTAAATCAGGTAATGCCACTTTCATTTCTAAAGCCCTTCAAGGCCTTTCCATTACAACAGATTAAAATCCACATTCCTCTTCACAGCTGAGAAGGCTCTGAATGATTTTCTATTGACAACCTCCTCAGCCTCAATGTTTACTAGTTTCCCTTTTCCCCACTATGCACCAGTTACATGAGCTGTTTCTTATCTCTTGATTTCTTTATTCATCCTCTTGGGCTTTCTTATGTCTAGTTTCTCTCCCACATTATGAATATCTATTTATCTATCTTCCTTTTCCCTTTGTTCTCTCTCTCTCTCTCTTTCTCTCTAACAAAATTTTCCCTTTTCTCTTTATATCAGTATTTATTTCCTTCATAGATTAAATTATAATTTGATGTTTGCCTTTGTTTGAATACGCCTGTTAGATAGGGGCAACGTGCATCTTTATGCCTAGTGCAATGCCTGGCATATAGTGAGTGATTAGGAAACATTTGTTGAATTAATGAATGAATGTATGCATAAACATTCTCTGATCTTTAGTTCTCCCTTTTCTAGTTTCCCTCCTTACTAATCTCTTTTAACCTATTCTTTCTTCATAAAATTATTTAGGATCTCCAGATTATGGTGTTCTTTCTAGGCCAAACATATTCCTTAGCCACCTAAAAGTAACTTTGAGTTTATATGTGTGCCCTCAGTTCCTCCTGAGAGTGACTTATTTATAAATAAGATTAATATCATAATTTTTACCATTTTAATTCTAAGACTGTCATCTTTTTCTCCAAATTGTGGTGATAATTTGCCATAATTCCCTCAATAGTGGGATATTTGAAGCACTTAATGGACTGGATATTTCATACTTTCTCTGAATGTTTTATATTAAGTTGACACAAATTGTAAACGTACCTCCAAATGATTTCCTCAAACAGTTTATTCACGAACAAGTATAGAGTTTATAGTATGCACCATCTCAGGCACTTCTTGGGATACGCAAGTGAATAAGAAACAAATCTTGTCCTACAAGCACTACAATCTATATAAGATGTGTATGACTATTCATAGTATCTCACAGAACGTAAATATGGAAGGAAGCAAAGATAAATGCTATGGGAATTCAAATGCATTACTTTAAAATGGATAGCATGAGAAGATTAGAAAATGTTCATAAAGTAGGGAATATTTTTAAAAGATTTGAAATCAGTTCAGAGCTAATTTATAAGATTTGAATGTGTGGAAATTATAGCAGAAAAACTTTTAGGAGGAAGAGGGTAAAAAAAATCTTCAAAAGCATAGAAGGAGGAAAAAGTAGGTTAAATAGGAATTCAGTGGTATATTTGTGCAGTTAACTATTGTATTAGATATTTTACATATTACCTAATTTCTGCTGTCAGGACCCTAAGGTATACATAAACTTATCCATGTTTTAATGATGAGGAAACTGAAGTCCTAAGATTTTAAGTCACTTTTCCAATATCACATCACACTCTTACTATTTTAAGGCAGAAATGGCATGCAAATTTTATCTAAGTTCTAAACAGTTTATATTATTGGCATGAAAAATAACCAGGAAGGAAAGTAGTGAGAAATAAGTTTGAGGCATGTCATAGAGGACTGTTAGATACTGGCCCAAAGAATGTACAAAGTTAAAAATTGTTCCTAAGTTTTCTGAATGGCTGACAACATTGTAGTAATGTCAGGAGATGCCTTCATCTACTTATTAATATACCAACCAATAAAAACCCATTTCATACTTAAATTCCTTGTGAGATTTTCCCATTGTGTAGACTTTTCTATGACAGACCTCTTACATGTAGGAATATGAAAAACTTTAAAATGTGCAAAACCCAAAACACCACAACTTTAACTGATATCCTTTTCATTTTTCATCTGAGGTGAAATATGAGTATGATACTGTTTCTCAGTGTTGTATACATCATCATATACTGATTGATAATGACTGCCAACTACAAATTGGAGTATATAGCCATATTTTATTTTCAAAATGAGTGAGAACACCACTTCCAAAATCAATAAAATACTTTCTCCAGAACTCTGACTTAATTTGAAAATGATGAATACTGATATATATATATTTATTGGGGAATTGGGAAGGGGAACAGTGTTGGGGAATTGAGGAAGGGGAATACTGTTTTTCCAGGACCCATCTGCTCCAAGACAAGTTGTTGTCCTTCAATCTTAGTTGTGGAGGGCGCAAGCTCAGCTCTAAGTCCAGTTGCCACTTTCAATCTAGTTGCAGGAGAGGGGTGGAAGGGGGTGCGTAGTCCACCATGCGGACTGGCAATGTTGCACACTGAGCCATTGTGCCACCTGGTGGCAGCTGGCGGCTGCTCAGCTCAAGGTACTGTGTTCAATCTTAGTTGTGGGGGGAGGGAGCACAGCCCACCATCCCATACAGGTGTTGAACTGACTCAATGGCAGGTCAGCCCAGGCACAGCTCACTGGGCCATGTGGGAATCGAACCGGCTACCCTATTGCTCAGAGCTTGTGCTCTTATGAGCCACTCGGCCAGCCCAACTAATATATATTGTTAAATTTCCAGGCTAGAAAAAGGAAATTCCAGCATCCTTTAGCCTTATCACACTTTATATACTCATAATGATTTATCTCTAAAATAATTATTTATTTCATTAACATAAAGATCAGCCACAAGTTATGGACTGCTACTGAACTTTAATCGTTGGGCAATAACTAATGACTTGTGATTTAAAATCTAAATATTGCAATTCTGTTACATTGTAGGATAATATGATGCATATATTTATCTCCACCACTTTTGTCAACAATACTGCAAGAAGAAACATTAAGAACTTACCTAACAAAAATGCAAATGAATTACCCAAGGGGTGGTTTATAGATAGGAAGTTTAGTAATAGCAATAATATCTTTCAGCAATTTTTTTTAATATTCTTTTTTTTCCCAGCTGGTAATGTGTAGAATGTACATGTGAAACTCTAGAGTTGCTTATGATAATGTTTTCTTGCTTCTCATGATCCCCTCAGTCCTTTGGACAGAATCAATTATTCTATTGACCTCAAGAAATTTGGTTGCAATTTGCCTACCTTTACGGCATCTGGGGTCATGATGAATCTAGAGTTTAATTAATATGTTCAGTAGAGTATTAGGGATAGACAGTTGTGGATGAACAAGTGGGTATATACAAGTTTAGTGACTGAAAGTAACCTCACAGGGTTATCCAGTCATAAATTCCTGAGCAGGTCATGGTAGGTAGTCATGCCCCAGGCCTATAAAAGGTTTATCTTCACCTTAAGCCAGCCCTGTCCATTGTTTTTGTACATCTTGGTTAACACACCTTTGAAATACCTCTTTTTCAGACCCTTCACAGGTGAAACCACCCTCAAGGGAGCACATAATTTTGTTAAACTATTCAGTACTCTGCTTTCTCGCACCTTTGTGGAATCTTCCTTATGGATCTTCCTTAAATCCAAATGTATAAAAGAAACTGCAAAACTGTCATTCACATTTAAGATCTTGCTTACTGGAATTGTCATCATTTTGGTAGAATAAACTATTTATAAAAGTCCTCTACAAAAAAAAAAAAAAAAAAATTTGGAATCAGGCATTTCTGCTTGTACCCAGGGAAAATAGAGGATAGATTAGGTAGAGATTGAGAACGGTTAAAGATTAGTAAGTGAGAAATCTGTTGTTCTAAAGTTTTTAGTTTCTTTACATTTTGCTCCAAATTATATAATTCCCTTTTTTTTTTTTTTTTTTTAGAGGGCAGTGTCACTGGCCCTCATATGTGGGATCCGAACCGGGGCCTCTGGTGTCCCAAGCCAGCTCTTAACCACCGCGCCACTCGGCCAGCCCTATAATTCCATTTTAAATGAGATTTATAGCCTTATAAACATAGCCTTTGTTTTCTTTTAAAAAACAGGTTAAGTTTGGTAGATTTAGACATTTCAGGATTCAGGATATTTATCTTATAGAAATAAAAGCACCAGAACATAAAGATGTTATTGTGATTATAGTGCAATAAAATGAAGTCCACCAATAAAGAAATGGCTTCAGAAATTATGGTATACTTATAGCATGATGCCACTAAAAATAATTGGTTATATGTCAACACCATGGTTTAGAAGAATTTCCACAATGTACTGTTAATGAGAACATTCACATTCAGAGAACTATCACATGATTTCATTTTTGAAAATCAGATACTGTAAGAATTAATATTGTTCTCCAGATATTTCTGACTCACTGTCTTCAGGTTCATGGTAGGATTGCAATTTGTACATGGAGAGCCCCTTGAGGGTGATGGAACCGGGTTACTAGTTTGACCCCTAAGTGATGTGCTGAATTTCAAGATAATGGCTGCTGCTTCCTTTTTGGAACTGAAGTAAGTTGAACCTTCCTGCTGGCCCACAAGGGCCATGTAGTATGAAAAGTAAACTTGTGTTGTTTTACGCTACTGAAATTTTGGAGTTGTTTTTCCTGAAGATTAACCCAGCCTATCAAGACTAATACAACAACGACAAGCGTGTATGTGTATGTATTTTCATTTCCGCATGTATTTATATATCACCCCATTTAGTCATCCCACAAACACCATAAAATGGAATTATCATTTCCATTTTATGCTTCAGGAATCAGAAGTTCAGTAAAATTAAATAAATTCCCCAGGCTACACAATTAGCATTTCATCAGCCAGAAATCAGAGCCGATATATGTTTAACAGCAAAGCACACCTTTCTTGCTCCAACTGTCCCACTGACATGCAGCAAACTGTGAGGCCATTTTTCTTCAGAGGACCCTGGGCCCTATTTTAGGACAGAAGCATATGGCATCATGAAACACAACCAAGAAAGGTTATCAGACTACAGACCCAGGGCACAGAAACCTTGTCTGCCATGCAGAGCGGAGCTCCTGGTAGTAGAGAACAGGGGTAAAAATAGGATGCACAGGTTCTTATCTATCATATATATTGGCAGATTCCTGCCCTTTCAATCTTGAAAACAGACTGCAGTTGATACTCACTGATGTTATCTTTTTAGGGCTAGGATTGTATCCACAGTGTGGTGAGCTCCTCAGAGCTCTTTAATAAAAGCTCACAATCTGCTAATGATAATTGGCCATTAGGACAGAACCACAATTGTGTTTGTACAGAGCAAGTGCAGGAACAAGGTAATAGGAAAATGTAACATTGACAAGGAATGCAAATTGGCCATTATTCCAAGTGTGAGAACTTCAGTTGTACATGAAACATAACAGTATGCGTGTGTGTGGCGGGCGGAGGGGGGGAGCTGTGAGTAGTCAGCTGTGGGGAAATTTTAAGTGGGTATCACAAGTGTATAAGTGTGTGACATGCAAATTATTCCTTCCATGGAAAAAAGATGGTCTTATTCACTGAGGAACACATTACAATATGCTCTCAGACACTTGTAAAATGAATGATCAAAGGACTATCTCTGCTTCTAACAAGCCAGGCTGTACTCTTCTCAACACTGCAGGGTCCTATGATCTGCTGTGCCTCTAAAACAGATTTTTACAGTAGAGAAGCTGTGCTGAAGAGGAATTATATTTATTTTTATACGTTAAATGCCAAAAAAGCTTTTTTCTCTGAGATACATATTATATACACCCAAATTATGATAACAACAGTTTGTAGCCATCTTACATGTAAAAGGAATGTTATTTACAGAAATGGAAGGGTTAACTGAAAAGCAAAGAGATGCCATATTCGAGTGTGCTAATGGAATTTAAGAGTAGAAGAATAGTTATGCATATATGTGTAGGTAAGAATATACTATAAAAACCCGTTTAGGGACTTCTGGTAAAATGGCGCAAAAGACAGACACTGTGCTAACTGCCTCCCAGGATCACACCAAAATTTCAAACAAATTATACAGCATTCAACCCTGGAGGTCCCCGGAACACTAGAGGAACAGAACCACTAAACGAAGAACTTAAAAGAGGAGGCCACGTCGGGTCTGGTAGGACGGGCAGAGACGAGAGAGGGCGAGCCCCGTGAGGGAAGCCCCAGCCGTGGGAGGCTTCTCCTGTTGTTGGGAGAGACCCTCCAGCCGCACACCAAGCTCACCAGCCCAGAGTTCCTTTGCCTGGAAGAGAAGTTCCAAGATAGCCCGCAGTAAATTAGTGAGGACTCTCTTTGCTCAGCTCGGTGAGGCTAAGAGTGGCTGGAGAATCAGTGGGGCCGGCGCCCAAGCTCGCTCGCCGGTGAGCACTTACCTGGTTCCTGGTGGAGGGAGTGGCTGTGTGAGCCGGACCCAGGAGCCTGCAGGGACGGACTGAACTGAGCACCTTTGGTGCAAAGGCTGGAGGTTTTTAGACTGTTGTTCCCCTGGTGTGGAGCCTGCACGCGAGTGGTGTAGGGAGGGTGCCATTTTGTCGGGTTTGGGCCCCTCCCACGGAGGATCAGGTCCGAGACCTCATTGGTCGGTGGAATTGGCGCAGAAGTGCATGCGGTTGTGCGCACATGCGGCCGTGGATCCCCACCCTCCACCCAGTTTATAGTGCGTTGCCAGGGAAACGCTGGGTGGGTGCCCTCCGGCTCCAACAGGCTGCTCACTGAGACGCGGGAGTGCCCAATCTGCCTCGGGTCTACGCTCTCTGCACTGCACTTGCAGAGTTGCCAGGCTGGTGATTGGTTGTCGGGCTGCTCGGCCTGATCTGCAAGCGGCTAATTGGGACAGGCTGAGACTGGGAGTTTTCCTGGGAGTGTTGGGCCGTGAGCCGTGTGTCTGCGTGATCCAGCCAGGGCTCTCCTGGTGATTTAGCTAATACATCAAAGCAATCCCAGAGCGACAGCCAGAATGGGGAAATAAAGAAACATGTCCCAGGTAAAAGATCAGAAGAAACCTCTAGAAATGGAACTAAATGAAACAGAGGGATCCAACCTTTCAGAGACAGTTCAGAACACGGATTATAAGAATGTTTAAGGAACTTAGCGAGGACATAAGGATAGGGAAACCATAAAAAACAATCTGTTAAAACTAAAGACTACAATAACTGAAATGAAGAACACACTGGAAGGAATCACCAGTAGAGTAGATGAAGCAGAGGAGCAAATCAGCGATTTGGAAGATAAACTAAAAGAAATCACCCAGTTGGCACAGCAAAAAGACCAAAGAATAAAAAGCAATGAAAATAGTTTAAGAGCCCTATGGGACAAGGTGAAACGCAACCACCTTCGACTCATAGGAATACCAGAAGGAGAAGAGAAGATGCAAGGGGTCAAAAATGTATTTGAAAAAATAATGACTGAAAACTTCCTTACCCTGGTGAAGGAAATCAACATACATGCCCAGGAAGTGCAGAGGGTTCCAAACAAGCTGAACCCAAACAGGTCCACACCAAGACACATCATAGTTAAAATGGCAAAGGTTAAAGACAGAGACAGAATCCTAGAGGCTGCAAGAGAAAGACAGAAGGTTACATACAAAGGAACTCCTGTTAGACTAACAGCTGACTTGTCTACAGAAACTCTGCAGGCCAGAAGGGAGTGGCAGGAGATACTCAAAGTGACATAAAATAAAGGCCTACAACCAAGATTGCTCTACCCAGCACAGCTATCACTTAAAATTGAAGGAGAAATAAAGAGCTTCTCAGAAAAGAATAAGCTTAAGGAATTCATTACCACCAAGCCAGCATTGCAAGAAGTGTTAGAAGGGCTTTTTTAAACAAAAGAAAGGGGTAAACAAGCTAACCCAGAGAGACAATTTAAGAAGATTGAAGTCATATCAAGCAGATATAAAGGAAAAACTGATGGTTGCTCGCTGGGAGGAAGTGGAGAAGAGGGAGAGGAGGAAGGTTAGGACAGTGTAGATGGGACTACAATGTTGCCACAGGGATATAGGGGCAGTTCTTGGAATGTAATTGATAATGTTGTGAAGCGACTATTATGTTGTGTGAAATAAGTCAGTCGGAGAAAGACAAGTACCATGTGATCTCACTTGTGTGTGGAGTCTTAAGAGCTGAGTGAACGATCAAAGTAAACAGACTCGTAGATGTAGAGGAAAAACTGAGGGTTGCTAGTTGGGAGGGAGGTTGGGATGGGGGGAAGGGGAAGGGATTAGACAGCATAAATAGACAACTACAATATTGCCACAGGGATATGAAACACAGTTCTGGGAATAAACTAATGTAAAAATTTTGTGGCGTGTCAGATAGCACATGTCTTGTTAGGGAGACCACTTCATGGATGGAGTAGAGGCTTGATCACTGCACTGTACACCTGAAGCTAATGTTGTATAGTATTGTATGGCAACTGTAACTGAATATGTGGATGGTCATGGGATGTGGAGTATACTGTGGAGGGGAGTCAGGGGAGTTGTGATAGATATGTATGATATGGGGGGAGGGAATGGGGTGGCGAACTGGGGGAGGAGGATTGTCACTTTGGGGGGTAAAGAGAATAACTATTGCATTGTGTTGTACACCTGAAACTAATAAAAAAACAAAAAAACAAAAAACAAACAAACAAAAAACCGTTTAGGGCAACAGAGATAAGTTTGCAGGGGAAGACAGTCCCTTGTAGGGCGATGAAGGGAGGGACATATCACTTGAGGAGCTTCCAGTGCATCAAACTCTGCTAGGTTTTTGCCAGTAATAAATGAAAATTTTAATTTATATATTTATTTTAAAATATTTTACATAATAAATATATTAAATATTATATATGAAAATGAATTGATATAAAATATTGTATATTTTACATATACAGAGGATGCCAAAAAATGTATACACATTTTTAAGAAAGGAAAAAACTATTAAAATTGCAATACTTAATATAAACCGATAACAAAAGAATGCAAGTCACATTTGACTTCTGCAATTACAAGGGGCGCTCAAAGTGGTTACCATCAGCATTCAGACACTTCTGATTACAGCGAACTACTGCTTGAGCAATGTTTATCAAAGTGTCCACTTGTATACACTTTTTTTGGCACCCCCGGTATTTTATATTTTTAACTACAAAAAAGTTATCATTTAATCCTCACAACAATTCCAGGATTTGAGGCATTCTGACCATCACCTGACAAGGAAGAAGCCAGAGAGATGAAGAAAGCTGTATCATTTAGACAGGCAAAGCCCAGACTGAAACAAATGCACCATTCACCATTCAGAGACACGTTTGCCTTCACTATATCATGCTGTTGTCCATAGATTTGCACATAGGAAAGAGGCTCTAGTGAAGATCAATATATCTTTCCAAGCCAACTATAGAAAGAAATTCCTGGAACTTCTTAAAGATGAAGGGCAAACCTATTATATTTCTTAGGTCTACCCATTTACACTGGCATATCTATTGATATGAATATTCTTTTATTCCCAAATCTTTAAATAATTTATTTTTTTTAAATTACAACATGCATGTTTCCTTGAAACTCAGCAGGTAAAAAAACAGAACTATTAACCCTTCACAAAAATAATCAATTCTTAGAAAATGTGTGAGTTATGATTAAAAAACAATGAAGGAAACAGAGTATGGACATTAAACTAATATGCCTTTATATTTTACAAACCCAGTAAATAGAAATTATTTAAAGGAATTCTTGCAAAAACGTTCACTATGTGAAGTCCCTTTTTTCAGACTCCTTTTCTCTTCCTTTTCTAAAATTGGCAATATGTCATGTGGGGAGACCTGGAGCCCCCAGGTTAAGATCCCCTGATTTCAAGGAAACCCCATACCCCCCAGACTAGTACCCCCAAATCTGTCAATACCTTAAAAGTAAAGAAGCCTTTTACTCTTTTAAATCCTAATCTCAAATTTCCCTTAAAAGTAAAACACTACTGTTTTGCTTGCATGAGAAAGTTAGACATTTTTTGATAGTCTGCCTAAACTTGATGTTCCAAAGTTAAAATTTCTCAGACATGCTCAAAGGTATAATTGCATATGAATTACAAGAATCACTCATAAAGCTTTCTTAATAATATGTTCATGAGCCCATACAGGGCATACCAGTGTGTTTGCATATTAGGATCTGCTAATTTTTCTTAAATGGCGCATAGTAAGTCAACAGTGAGTTGTTCAGAACATTTTATACACAGTTTGGGAACTATTACCCACCATTAAATTCATTTAGAGTAACCTCCCAAGGCAGGCATTGGCAAAACTAAGCTTCGTTTTTGACAGTTGTACGTGATTAACCAATAGCTGACATCACTTCAATCTTAACATACTTCCAGAGCTGGCTTCACTCTTGTGTTACTGTGCTTTTAGGCATAAGAGTTATTCAGGAAACATGCAAGTATCGTAGGCAATGCTTTCTGCTGAATTTTTTCCTCATGTTTTTGTTAACGTGTAAATAAAAGAGAGGTTTCCACGTGTAGTATTTTCCTATGAATAATATTTGCAACTATTATTAACAATAAAAGCAAGTAGAAAGGTATATAATGCTTTGTAGTATATGGTGGCATTTTGCCAGGTTTAGAAAAAAATTGGCTGAGTTAAAATAGCAAGCATTGTTCCTTTCCTGAGATACTGTACTGTTTGCTAAAAGAGATGAGCAATGTGCTACTGTGTTCTCTGAAATGACATTAGCTCAGAACTGTTTGAAACAGGGAGAAGATCAGTAACCCAGGAAGGAAACAGTCCATTACCTGCAGATGAATAGTTTGGGGTGTTAACTGTAAATACAAGCATAAGTTTGATATCTTGAAAAGACTGCCCAGAACTGTGTAGATCACTAATTGTTGGAGGAATGAATGAATGATCCCATAAAAATCTTTGCCTTCAAATCAAATTGATGCTACTGTCTGTGCTAATTACCTGTCATTGTCACCTGGATCGAAATCTCCAGTGGTGGCGGTCTTATAAATGAAGGGACTTCTTCAAGGACATTCTGATTTATCTATGGCTCAAGCCTAACCTGGAGGATCAGGAAGCACAAAGGTTTCCAACTAAAGTGAGGAGAGAAGAACACTTCTCCAAAGTGAGGGCACAGTCTTTATTGGATTTCACTTCCCAGACTGCCAATATTTTTTCCTTCAGAGGTGGAGTTGAATCAAGAGAAGGAAGAGATTGTCCTTTAATGGTAGAAACCATATTTCAGAACATTTCAGAGAATCCTTGAGAAAGCCTTGATTATGTGGAGCTGAGCTATTGCAGGTGGTGGTGCTGGGGGAGGGGCATAAATCAAATTGATTTGGGATGTGTAGTCATATTCTGAAATTCAACAGTCAGGCTCCAAACCATTCTCATGGACTCCTTGTACAAACTTGCTCTTTCCTAGGGTGCTAGTTCCTCCCTCTCACCTGGACTTAAACCATCTGTGCTATCTATGATCACTCCTTCATCTTCTGCGTATAGCGACCAAGCCTTAAGAATTCCTCTTCTTCTTCCTTCTCTCATTTATTACAAAATTCCCCAAAGGTGGGGGTGGAATGAGATGGCACTCCATCTCATTCTTCAGAAAAATGAATTAAAGAGACAACTTATTTTATTAAATTTCATAATTAAGAATCCATCAAAATAATTGTAATTAATTAGCACTTATCTGTGTATATCACAGTATTACTTCTGCCAATCACTTCTCTGGACAGTCTTTCCCCTGATTCCTTCATAAATCTTTCCTAGGAATCAATTTTTCCAGAAAGCCAATTAAGTTACTGTGAATTGCAAAGGTAAAACCTTTCAGATTTGTTTGCCTTTGAAGTGATCAGTACATTCTTTGGCGGATAACATATGGGGATCGGACTAGTAGATAATTGCTAAGGTCTTTCCAAAAATGCAATCCTATGACTCTAATAGATGTTTAATTGCAACTATTGGAAGAGTGTCTCGAGAAGGAAAGATACGGAAGAGGAACATTACACTTTAGAAGAAACAAGAGCTTTCGGTGTGCTTTAGCTTTCTGAAATCTTGGCCAAGACAGGCCTGATCTTCCTCCGCCTGGCATATGTCCTACCACTTCGTGGTTAGCTACTCCAGGTGACTCCTAGTCCCACAATACCACGCCTTACCATGGCTTCCCACATGCTAATTCCTCATCTGGAAGAATACCTCTTCTCTTTCCCAGGATCCTCTTTCTCATTTTTCATATCACGGCATTGAGTGCCATTTTGGAAGGCTCCCTCCACCCATTTGGACAGACAGAGCTACCTGCTTAGTGCTCAGTGCCACCTTGGAACCTAGTGTAAGTTGAATATTTATTGTAACATCCTGTAAATATTAAGGATACAGTAAAAGATGAAATACTGTACTACTCATGTGTGCATTTATTCAGGTTTTAAAATGTTAACATTGTGTCCTACTTGTTTTATTCCTTTAAACAGAATATGAAGGAATAAAACTTACAGATATAGCAAAATACCACCAATTCTCCCTTTTCCCACACTCTTTCCCAGAAGCAACTACTATCCTGAAGTTGATGGTTATGTATCCCATCTATATTTTTATACTTTTACCATATATGTATGCATTCACAAGCATTGTATAATATTGCTCTGTGGATTTTGAAGGTACATAAATGGTATCACATTTTAAGAATTATTTTGTAATATTCTACACTTAATTCAACATTATGTTTTAAGATTATTGTGTGTTTATTCTTGTAAATCTAGTCCATTCATATTTCCTGCTCTATTAGTATTACAACACAGGAATACATAACAACTTATTTGTATATTCCGTTATGGAGGGTTATTTAGTTGGTATCTAAGTTTTTGGCAATTACAAACAATTCTTCAGTGAGCATCCTGATAAATTCTCTTTTGTATTTTTGTGCAATAGTTTCTCTAAGGAATACAAGGATTGGAATAGCTGTGTCATAGGATATGCACATCTTTAGCTTAACCAGACATTGACAAATAGCTCTCAAAGTGATTGTAACAATCACCATCTTATCAACAGTGTGTGAAAATTCCCCTTTCCACCTCATCATCACTTGGTATTACCAATATTTTGATTTGCTTTTCAATATGCTGGGTGTGATTTAATTGAAATATCCTGACTACCTGTTAGGAATTCAGATTTCTTCTGAAAATTGCTTGCTCATATTTTGTCCATTTTTATCATTGCTTTATGGTTTGTTCTTTTTTTTTGGACTTTTAAGGAAAAATTTTCCTGTGATGAGGTTATACAACTGTCACCTATATTTTCTTCTTAAGGTGTCAAAGCTTTGCCTTACATATTCAGGTCATTATCCATCTAGAATTTGTTTTTATATATGATGTGAGCTAGAAATCCCATTTTAGTTCTTTTCAATATGGAAAATCTTTTTTATTCCCCTCAGTACTATTTATTGACTACATTTTTCCTTATTCATTTATAAAGTTACATTTTTCATATTCCAATGTATTGATTTATATTGAATGCCATGTGTGTATAATTTTTTGATGTATTAATGTAGTGAAATCCTAAATAGACATTATAGGTTAAACCAAACTTACCTTCTTGGAATAATTCTAATTGACCTTGGTATCTTACTTTTATATAGCTTGCTGGCTTTGGTTCTGAATATTATATTTGGGATTTTTGCATTTATGTTCATAAGTTAGATTGGTCTATAAAATTTCCATCTCGTATGGCCTTTGTTCAGTTTTTATATCAAGGGTTATAGTCCTTCTTTTTCCATTTCCTTGAACAGTTTGTATTAGATAGAGGTTACATGTTTATTCTCTAGAACAGGTTACATAACTTAAGGATAACTCTTCTTGAATGCTCTTTGAAACTCACCAGCTAAATCAGGGACTAATGATTTTTTTGTTTAGCAGGTTTTTGTGTTTTTTTTTAAAATTATGGAATCAATTTCTTAGAGATGGTAGAGATTTCAGTTTTCTGTTGTTTCATTAACTTACAGTTTATCTAGAAAACTCTGTTTTATCTAAGTTTTCAAATTATCTTCCATGAAGTTGATCATGATATTCCCTTAAGATATTTTAAATTATCTTAACTATGCCACTAATAGTCTTTATATGTGAATTGTCTTGTTTTGTTCTTGATGGATCTGCTGGAGATTTGCTTATTTTATTACCATTTTCATAACACTAGCTTTTGTTTGTTTTTGAGTCTTCTGTTGTATCTGTTTTCCTTTACATTAAGTTCATCTTTTATTTCTATTTCCCTTCTTAATTCTTTGGGTTAGTCTGTTGTATCCTTCTTACTTCTTGAGTTGAGTGTGTGGCTCATTAACTTTCAATATTATTTCTTAACATATGCATTCCAGGCTACAAATTTCTCTTTAAGCAACACTTCAAATTCCATTTATTTTGTGACTAGTTTTAAATTACTTAGTTCTAAATATTTCATAATTTCATTATGATTTATTTTTGATCCAATAATTTCTTAGATGTTTATTTAATTCCAGACATGTTTTGAGTACATTTTAATATTGACATATAGCTTTATTGCATTTTTGAAAAAATGTTTCATATAATATTAACAGTTTGGAACTATTAATTTTTTGATGATACAGCTTGTGACTCATTTTTTAAACAGTACATTATTTCAAAGAACATGTACTCTCCAGTTGTTGACTGTGTACATTGAATAACAGATGTCAAATCTCCACTCTACTTAATAAGTTGACTGATCTGTCAGTTACTGAGAAAAGTGTGTTTAAAAATCTTTATTTATAATTTTTATTAATTTTTCCTTATAATTTTAATCATTTAATTTTTTGTTATTTGGAGACGATTTTGTTAGCTTTTAATATCATCCTATGAAATATTCCATTTATCATTAAGTAACAAATTTCCTTATCTTTAATAATGTTATTGGCTTTAAAATCTATTTTATTTGATAGTAATATTGGTATGCTAATTGCTAGTTTTCTTTTAGTTAATATTTTCCTACTGTATCATTGTTGCATCGTTTTTTTCTCTGACTTTTACAAGGGAGGTTTAATCTATTTACAATTACAAATGTGACTCTTTGTATCATATTATTTTGGTTTTCTATTTGTCTTTGCTCTTCTTTGGCTCTGATTGATAGGGTTCCCTTTATTTCTTTTTTTTCCCTCCTGTTGGCTTGGAAGTTATATGTTTTTTTCTATTTTCTTTACAATAACCATTAAAACTTAAACATATTCTGGACTTAAATATCTGTCCAATATATCTTGAACAACCCTAGAATGCTTAAATATGATCACCTCTCTTCGTCTTCCATGTTATTGTAGACTTGTTTTTAATTATCCCTTGTTTGTAATCCCCTTATTTAAAAAACATTCTATCATTTTTGTTTTTGTTTCACATTACAGACATATTTGTCAACTTCATATCTGCTTCTTGAATTTCACTCTTTTTTGGGGGTTCATTTTCTTTCTTTCTGAATATATGTGAGTGGTTCATTTAGTGAGGTCTATGAATGATAAAGTCAGGATCTGTCTGAAAACATCTTTAGTTCAGCATCAACTTTATGCATTTTGATTATTATTGTGTAAGAAATGCATGTAAGTAGTTTAAAATTTTAAATAGTGATAAAAGTAGTTGTCTCACTGCCCCAGAAATAACAACTTTCAACTTTTTGCGGGGAACCATTCCTTGTGGTATTTACCTCTATATGTGGTATTTTGAATACTGTAGTTATGGTTTTGAATATTGTGGTTATAATACTCTCTTAATTCAGTAATTTATAATATTATTTATTAATGATCTATTATAATAGACATCAACTAACTGCTAATGATTTATCTCAGAGGTAAAAAGCCAGGGCTATAAGATTGATAAAATGGAGGAGTAAGGCAAGGAAGAATGGGAAGTGATGTTAAATAATGCATTATGGCCTTGGCTACTGCTTCAAGGAGCCAAAGAGAGAGATAGTGCAGGTGGATCCCAAGTGAGTATGGAAAAATGGGGCCTTGGAGCAGTTCATTGGGAAGAAGAGGCCCCGTTTCCTTCTTGTTCCTATTTTCCACCATTAAACTTCTCTATGCATGAGTTTTTTACGTGTAATATTGGGGTTAGCATTAATACCTACCCCAGATCATCATTATGAGAGTTGAATTAATTAATATAGAGAAGCACTGTGAACAGGGTCTGGTATACCGAAAGGACTTAACACGTGTTAGGTATCTTATTGTTATTATCTTCCATGTCTCTTAGTACATTATTATTATACTTATTATTATTTTTATTATTATTTCTCTAGGCTTCATTCTGAATGATTTCCTTAGATCCTCCAGTTTATTAAGTCTCTCTTCGGCTGTGTCCACTGTAATTCAAACATTTAATGTTTAATTTCAAAGACTATTCTTTCCATTTCTCGATGTTGTATTTGTTTCCTTTTTTAGTCTGTGTTTCATTTGTTTGTTTGCTTTTCATAGTGGTCTCTTCTTTCACAATAGCTTCTATTTCTCCTGTAATTTTCTTATTTTAAGCACCTGTGTTTTATAATAACCTTTAGATTTTTCTCTTATTTCTAGTTCTTCCTTTGTTGCATCTGCTGACTCTCCTTATTGTAGTCTATTTCTTCATGTATTTTGAATTTTTTTATTGTGAATTTATGTTCAACAGGATGATTTTTCATTCTCTAGAGTCATTTTTCATTTGCTTCTATCAGTATCCCAGTGATTCCAATGGCACAGGAGAAAAAAAATGATGATTGCTTTCAGCCTTGGGATTTCTGAATCCTGTGTGCAGTGTAAATTTGAATCCCATATAAAGAGTGGCACAGGCTTGCAGTTTCAATATTTCCCAGGGGCCTTCCTGTCTCAACCCAGATTCCCAGAGCTTAAGGCTTCTTGCACTTCCTTACAGTCAGAGTTTTGTTTCGTTTTTATTTTCCTATTTCCAGGTTTAAGTATGGGCAGACTATTGAGGAGCCTACACTTAAGCAGGAGCTTAGTTCAAGCCAAGGCCACATCTCTCTTGTCCCTGAATTGGGCACTGAAACTCCATCTTTCACTATCTAGGATGTATAAGAGGCCAGGCATCCCACAGAAATATCAGTTCCATTCACGATGCTGCTGAAAGTCCTTGTATTGTGGTTTCACATGTTTGTCTTTCTCACAGGTCAGTGAACATCTCTAAGGCAAGAACCACAGTTTAATACATGCTGTTTTTCTGTTCTGTGCTCTCCCAGCCTCTAGCATAGTCCTGGTACTTAGTAAACAGGAGCTCAAGAAACATAGGATGAATGAGTAAATAAATGACTTTATTTGGGTGAGTCTGACACCTCCTAAAAAGTTCCTTACAGTTTGTCACTTGCAGCATGATGCAGACTATTTCCAAGACACATACAAGAGATGTGTCAGAGAAACTGGAGGATTGGAGAGAGACTTGGAGAAGTCTGTGGTAGCTGATTGTTCTGACCTGACCCTTCAACTAGTTTTCTTCCTCACTGTTTGAAACATTAAATTAAATAATTAAAATTGTATTAAGAACCAAGAATAGCACTCAGTTGCTATAGATAGCTTCAGGCTACCTAGTTATTCAGTGCACTGAAATGAGGCTAGAAGCTTTTTGACAATTTAATTAACATATTTCTAGATCTTCGATTTCTTGAAAATTCTGGGATATTTCGTTTTCAAGTTGCTTACAGTGCAAGAGGGGAGTGCATCAATTTGTCCCACAACATCTATCACGAGGATTTGGGTGGGTTATTGGAGGAGGGAAAAAAAGGGAAGAAAAGCCTTATCGTTTATTAACTAGAACTTGTTCTGTTCCTCAACTTTAAGTCAGTTGTTTACCTTCTGGGCATGGTAAATAACAATGCATGCATCGTCAGAGGATTTTTGGATGTAAAAATATAGCATATAGGATCGAAAGATCTCTCATAATAGTAACACACACACACACACACACACACACACACACACACACACACACACAGAAACAGTTATGTCAATGCCACAATTGAATAAGGCCATGTATTCTGATATGAAATATGCAAGGCTTATGATATTGAGTACCTGATATTTCATTATTTGAGATCCTGCTTTTAATGAAGTGTGTTTTAAAAATATCGTTCATTCCCCTCTCCCTACCGCAACATCATAGATAATTAAACTAAGTCCATTTCCTTCTTGGTGCTCACCATAGGCACATTTTTAAAAATGTGCCTCATCATCCCAGTCTCAGCTTATTCCTCCAAGGCCTGCCAGCTCCATAAGGCAACAGAATGCTGACGAGACAGTTTGAGTTCTTCATTACAGCTTTATTTTGTTTTGTTTTTAAAGCAAAAGATGTAGGAACAGGATTGTGTCAGAGAATAAAACAAGAACAGAAGGGGGTATTTTTAATGAAATTAGAGAAATGGTAGAAGATGACTTTTCTGTTTTGCTTGCCTATTCAGAAAGCTTTCTGTTGGGCGAGTATTTTTGCTGTCATGGAATGAACTGTTACACTAACTAAGTGCTGACTTATTGGTCAGCCCTGTAAGTGGAAAATTTTCCAACATGGTACAGTCTTGTGGAGACACAGGCTACTGTCCTGCAAACCCAGCCACCCCTAAAATGTGCAGGGTCCCTGTCTACAGAGACTATTTGAGTTACTCCAAATCAGCACATCATCACTGATCTCTCCTGGTTTACAAAAGAATGGCATGCTGGCCAGTGGGAACAATCTTCTAGGCAGGCCACTCTCCTGGAATGAAGGTTAGACTACAGGGCCCACACAAACCCATAGACGGGAGTTCTGAGCTCTGTGAGGCATCTGATCCACTTCACATGCAGAGCATGAGGTGGGATGGAGTTAGAGAGTTGATTCTCCCAAAAGACATTCTTATCCCCCAAAAGAGAAACAGGGATCTGAGGCCCAGAGGGGCTCTGGTCTAGGTCCGGGACTCCCCACTCAGACAGCTGCCACCCTGCAGTCCCAGACACCTCACGAGGCCTTAGAAAACTTCAAGATAAATGCCTCAAAGTGGGGGTTGGAGGAGTGGCTGGCTGAGGAGAGTCCTGGGATGTAGTGCCTGAGTCAGGCACCCTGAGTTCATATTGCTATAAATAACCCACAATCCCAGGAGTCTCTCTAGCTGAGCTGCTATGACCTGCAGCTCAGATGTCATCTCCTGGATGAGACTGTGTGCCTATGCAGGCAGAGTTCTTCACTCTTCGTTCTGGGCTCCCAAAGCATTTTCTTCATGCTTCAGCTCTTACTTGGCTTTGTGAATATGTGGCAATCTGTCTCCCTCCTGTAGGCTTTGAGATTCTGCGGAGAGCAATTATATTTTGTGTTCCTTTGTATCTGCACTGGCTGGACACATGGAATAGCAGTGATGTTTGAAAAATTAATGAATGCAAGCCTTGTCCTGTCCACCTGGAAGTCACCTTATTAAGACCTACTCCATATGCTGATTGCTAATTACCATGTATAGGACCCATAGCTTTATGACAGGCATTGGATGCCATGTTAAATATTCATCTTGGGCTGGCCGAGTGGCGCCTTGGTTAAGAGCTGGCTTGGGACTCCAGTGACCCCAGTTTGGATCCCACATATGAGAGCCAGTGACACTGCCCTCTACAGCTAAGATGGTGAACAACAGCTCCACCTGGAGCTGGGCTGCAAGCCCCGGCGACGGCATAGCTGCAGCCCCTGTTGCAGTGGGCTGCCATAGGCTACAATGAGTGGCCGGCAGCCAGTGTGAGAGGCTGGCAGCCCACGTGAGCTGCCAAGAGCCGCCGTCCAGAGGCTGGACACCGATCTGCCTCACCCGAGAAGAGCGCAATGATGATACCAACATGGGACAGTGAAGCAACGTTCTCCACAACTGGACTGAAGAACAAAAGGACAGCAGCTTGTCTGTTCCCCTTCCCCGGTTCCCCAACGCTGTTCCCCTCCCCCAAAACCCCAATAAAATCTTTAAAAAAAAATTCATCCTAAATGGTTAAAAAACAGTAGTTCCCTTTATAAACTTTTGTTGCAGCAGCAGGTTGAGCAAAAAGCACACTGTTCTAGGGCAGAAGTCAGCAAACTTTTGAGACCGAAGAGCCGCCAGGGGTCAGCAAACTGCGGGTCATGAGCCGCAGGCTCTGAAGTAAAATTGAAAATGAAAATAAAACTATCATAGTTTCATTCATATAATTTTTAAAGGATATTATTCACATAATGGTGATTATGTAAATCTATATTTATGGCTCTCAAATAATTTTTAAATTGTTGGGAGGGACAGGATTGGCTTCTCCACGGGTCAACAAACTTTTGAGATGGAACATACCCAAAGAGCTGCATGTGGCTTGTAAGCCGCACTTTGCCGACCCCTGTTCTAGGGGCCTGATATTCCTTAGTGAGCCCTGCAAAGTTCAAAAATGTATGGGATGGGGGCCGGCCGAGTGGCGCATTGGTTAAGAGCTGGTTTTGGGATGCCAGCGGCCCCGGTTCGGATCCCATGTATGAGGGCCAGTGACACTGCCCTCTACAGCTAACAACAGCTCCACCTGGGGCTGGGCTGCTGTGAGTCCCTGGGATGGTATAGCTGCAGCCCCTGCAGCAGTGGGCTGCCATAGGCTACAGTGAGTGGTCGGCAGCCAGCGTGAGTGGCCAATAGCCACGGTGAGCGACATCCAGAGGCTGGCGACTGATCTGCCTCATCCGGGAAGAGCGCAATGATGATACCAACATGGGCCAGTGAAGCAACATCTTCCGCAACTAGACTGAAGAACAAAAAATAAATAAAGACAGCAACTTGTCTGTTCCCCTTCCCCAATTCCCCAATGCTGTTCCCCTCTCCCAATTCCCCAATAAAATCTTAAAAAAAAAAAAAAAAATGTATGGGATGGGCCGGCTGAGTGGCGCAGTGGTTAATCACTGGTTTGGGAAGCCAGCGGCCCCAGTTCGGGTCCCACATGTGAGGGCCAGTGACACTGACCTCAAAAAAAAAAAAAAATCTATGGGAGCTTTACATTCTAATCACACAGACCATTTTTTGTATTTGAGCCCTTTCACATCTATTATCTCTTTGATCCTTTCAGAAACCCTGTAAGATGAATTGGCTCTTTTATTTTATAGGAAAAGAAAGCAAGATAGACTAGTTAACTGATGTACCCCTGGTCCCCAAAATTCACACATGAATCTCTTGACCAACTCAGAATTCTGCCCACTCTACATTTTCCATCATGACATTGGACAAATTGCTTAACTTCTCAGCAATCTTTTTAGATTTCTTATCTCAAAAGAAGAAAAAATGTACTTTATACAGTGGGGAGATGAGACCAAAGAATTAAAACAATGCTTAAATACTTTGAAAGTATTATGGTTTTGCATCTTGGTTGTGTTTTCCATGATTGTCTGATGGACATATCATTCACATGCATTCATCCTGCATCACCTCTACCAATATTGTTGTTAATTTTGTAATCAAGGATCAAAGTGGAAACTTCTGCTTGAATATTTCATTATGAATATTTAACATGGCATCCAAGCACTTTTCACACCCTTTTCCTACCTACCCATGGTAATTGGTGATCGGCGTGATGTGACTTCATGGCACATAATACTTCAAGATGATTTTTAGGTCATCTACAGCAGTCAGCCTGGATAAAAACTACTTAATTTGTAATTATTCATGACAATTCCTCCATCTTTTAAGAAGATCTGAAGGAAATGGTGTCTTTATTCCCTATGTCTTTTGCCTACCAATATGCACTACAAATGAAGCCCAAACCATTTATTTCTGATATTAATTCACATCAATTACTTTAGTTGACTGTCATATGGTGTATATAAGATTAGAGTTGGAAGTGTGCCCATGTTATCAGACAGGTTTGCTCTTTCACCTTGGCCATAGGCTGACCACCCTTGTTATAAATGCCCAGCATGGGCCACGGAAGGACCTCAACAGGAGAATATGAGTGGTGAGTCTGACCCAGCACAATTGCTGAAAAAATTTACAACATTCTTGCCCTCATGGTGGGGACTGGTGTTTCCATTTGCATATGAATGAGGTTCTATGGAAATTTATAGTTATCTTCAGGGCCTCAGAATTCTGTTTCACAGTGGAAACAGCATTAACTCTTTCCTCTCATTTAGTTTCTAGCCAATCTTCACCTATTCAATTGATTTTTTTTAAATTTTGAAATGTGCTACCTCTGTTGTTTTGTACCTACTGCTTCCTACTGTCATTACCCCACATGGAGATTATTAGTGCTTCTCCCTGAACTCTGCTGCTGAATGAGCTTTATTTGCTCAAGCACTACTTTTATCCCCTCACTCTCTTTGAAAATCATCCGTGGCTTATACAATCAAGTCCAAAACCTCCTTTCTGGAACCAGAAGCTGTCTTAATCTGCCATGATTTCACCTATGCATCCCCAGATCTCATTATTTCCAAACAGAAACATTTGTCCTCATCACTTTGCTTTTGCTTATCACACTTTGTTTCAGCCTAAAATGTCCTCTCCCCTGCCTTTTTCTTTAAATATTACAACTCTTTCCAAGATGAGATCTGGTCCCATGTCTTTCCATAAAGCTTATCATTAACATTCTGGTCCACAAAGCTATTTTCTTTTCTGTCCTAGTGTATATTGATATAACACATTTTGGATCTGAATCAAATACTGGTCTGAATTGTTCTCCAGTCATTTCAATTGATACTGTTATTCTTCCTTAAAAAGGCCTTTCTTATCTCCCATTTACCTACAGAATAAAATCCAAATCTTTAGGATTCTGGATCCTTCTTAACCTAGTCAATATATACAGAGGATGCCAAAAAAAATGTATACACATATTTATACACACATGCAGATACATACATATATACTATAATCACATATGTATACA
The DNA here is from genome assembly GCA_033961575.1 of Aselliscus stoliczkanus. NCBI lineage: Eukaryota > Metazoa > Chordata > Mammalia > Chiroptera > Hipposideridae > Aselliscus > Aselliscus stoliczkanus. Next base: position 16,760,691 of record CM066730.1, on the reverse strand, counting down.
TATACTGTATTCACAATCATACACACACACACACACACACACACACACACACACACACACACACACACGGGGGTGCCAAAAAAATGTATACGCTTGACTTGTGTTCAAGTCAAGAAATGTATACTCTTGACTTGTGTTTCTTATTGTAGAAAATGTGTAAAAAAGTAGGGAAAAATGTGACACTCCTAAGCAGTCCCCTTAGCATCTTGGTAGGTGTCCTTCATATGTGTTTCCCCCCAAACCATGCACCTTTACTTCTCTTGGCCTTTATTCACATTGTTCCCTCTGAAGTATATTGTCCTACTAGGTCCTCTCAAATGAGTTGTCCAAATATCACCTCACCTTTGAAACTCTCCTTAATTCCCATGCTCACAGATAAGATTAACCTGGCTCCTCCACCCCAATCTTTCATGAGTTTCTAATATACTGGCATCATGATACCTGCCATACATGTGCACATGTCATATAGGCATTATACACACATATCCATTGACCAACAAGATGGGAAGCTCTCTGATGGCAAGGGGTATTTTATCCATCCCTGCATCTTTAGCACATTGTCCAACAGAGCTGGTATTAAAAAATGCTAGGTAAATAATGAATACATCCATATTATTTATGGCTTCCCATTTAGTGAGTTGAAGATTGAAACCATCCTTACATGTCATTTTTAAGTTCCAAAGCACATAGCACTCCATGAATACTTGTTGATATTACCTATGTTTCTAGAACATCATATCATTTAAGGTAGAAATGTTGCCCAATTAGGAATGACTGGTCTGGAGCAGATTCTAGCCAATCTAATGTCCAGTTCCACAACATGCAATTATGTACTTCATCATTGTGAGGTCCCAGGGATCCCATGCAGATATCACCTAGATCAAGGTATCACACTTTGCACCTCAGAAGCCCCCACTAATGGTCCCTCTCAATCACTAACCACACCTTTCTCCTTAGTTCAGAGAAGCTGTTTCTAACAGTATAATTTAATTGTCCATGGTTTTGAACTTGATATAAATTGATTCATACAATATGTATTCTAGCTTCTTTCATGTGATATTACATTTGTGAGATTCATCTACATAATTGTAGTTGGCTTTTATTGCTATGTAGAATATCATTGTATGATTCATCAAAATTTATTTATTCATTCTATTTTTGATGAACAGTGGGTTGTTCCTAAGTTTTAGCTTTTATGAAAAATGCTATTAACCTCCATTCATACATACATACATATACACATATTGATATGTATAAAAAATACTTAGAAGCTAGCTTTAGCTAATATGTTATAAATGAAAGGTATAAACTAGTTAGTACCTACAAAATGGCAAAATCAATAGTTATCATATTGAAAGATACTCTTCTTTGGAACACCAGAGGGGATAGGTTAGAAGTGAACAATAATGTAAGTTCTTAAGCTTAGAATTTTATTAATATAATATAATAAAGTGATATACATATATTATATATAAACAGATATTAATAGCATTTTTCATAAAATATGAAAAATTTTCATAAATATATACATAATTGAATTTCGAGCACTTTAAAAACTTCTGATGAAGCAATATAAACAGTTCAGTATAAATAGTAGCCACATTTAAATATAAATAAACTTCATTTTTCATTGGAATGAAAATTAAAGAGAACCAATTTATAGAATACCGGAGAACCAATTTTATCTACTCTCTAGTCCTTGCAAGTTAATTTTTCATTTGGAGGTAAGATCTTAGGCTTAGATTTTTACCTGTAGAGGAAATCTGAACCATTGGAAAATTTGGATCATTGAGACAAGTTATGGTAGATCAGGTGTGAATTAGATTATCAACAGAGAATTTTTTTAAAGTGCTTCTTAAAATATCAATTTAGAATGATGATAATGCTGAAAAACAACAAACCTTGTGTTCTATTTAATGAAATTTCTATTTTAGGTGATTTGACTTGGACAAAATCTCCATTGCATATATCAGTGGAATACTGTGGTTTAGCTGACATTAACTTAAGTGACAACTTGGCTTTTGCCAAGAATAGAACTAGTTCCATAACTTGTAAATCAGAAATTTCAAAACCAAAATGACTATTTTAGTTATTTTTTCTGAGTCAAATTCTGTTTTTACATTTCTATGAATGTGCTATTAAAATTTCCATGGGCTTCCTGTTTGTGAAGTGCATGTTTTCCAACTACAATCAATGGATATTCCAGTATTATAGGTTTAGCATTGGAAGGTTTGTTTTTTTCCTTATGAAACAAGCTATTTAGTTGTGTAAGCAGTATTATCCTATTCTCTCTCTGCAATAATACAAAAAAAGTGTTTAGAATCTAGTTTTAGCTAATATTCTATAAATGAAAGATGTCAATGAGATGACAAAGTCATATTGAAAGATACTCTTTTTAGAGACACTAGAGAGGATAGCTGAGAGGACAGAAATGACGTAATTCCTAGGGTTAAAAATGTTGATTTATATTCAATACTGACATGGCATGTTTCTAGAATCTGCCCTCTTCTCTCCATTACCACTATCCATTCCTTTTGGCCCTCCTCACCCAACCTAGACTTAATTTTTAACTATTACTTTCTTAGAAGATAAATTAGCTCATACCTCCTGCTTCCTCGAATACTTGCAATGGTTGTCCATTTACAAAAAGAGGCCAAAGCTCTTGATGATATGGACCCAAAGTATTTATGTTTTTAATCCAAACTCTAAATACATCTCATTAGAAATCCTACACTCTGTTTAACACTAGTGTCTTCTATATTCCCAGTACATGTCATGTACTTTCAAGACTCTTGGTTTTACTTTTATAATTTTTTCTGCCTGGGATGCACTTTCTAACCCCTACTTCTCAATATTTTCAAATTTTTCATAACTATGAAGGTCCTGCTTAAATGCCATCTCCTCTTTGAATTAGAGAAATAGCAAACATATTTTGCCTTTATTTAGCATCTACTTAATTTTGTCTTCTATGAGTTGGTGACATATTTCCTCCCTACTTGTTCATAATTTTTGAGAGCAGAAACTAGGCTTTCTTTCTGTATCTTCAGTGCTTAACACTGTTTCTTGCAGCAAGTATTAAATTAATTTGCATTTACTTGAGTCTATAAACTAAAAATGTTACACAGGAAAAAAGCCAATGGACTGGAAATCTTCGGGCATAAGTTTTGTTCTCAACTTTGCTGCTAACTATCTGATTGTAGGATCTTGGGACATCACTTCCTTGACTTGCATAATCAAGAGATTGGTCTTCATATCTTTAGGAGGCTTAACTTTAATGATCAAAGAAAAAAAAAACCCCTTTCATTTACACTGAATGCAACACTCCAGTTACATAGTTATTGTGAATATATAACTCATTTATTGTAACTAGGAAAGAAGAGCATATTCTGAGATTCAGGAACTGAACCACTGGACAGATGAAAAAAATAGAGGTTCTAACAGTAATAGAACCTGGAGTTTAGACCCAAGTTGGTTGATTTCAAGTCTAGTGTTTTTTTATATGGGTAAACTGTGTCTTGAGAGGAAACCTAGAAAGGGACCTTTAGATATGTTAATTTTTTAATGAGTAAATAACTCACAAACAATAAAAAAATTCATCATTCATATCACAGAGAAAAAACTAAAAAAGGATTTAAACAGTAGCTGGAAAATTTGGTATTGCAGAATTGGGAAGTTCCAGCTAGAATAATGTAAGGTGTGTGGGGTTGCAAAAGCATCAACAAACAGTGAGAGGTCAATTTATTCAGGACAAGTTGCATGAGGAAAGGCTTCAGAATAGGGATTTTGGGACCTGCCAGTTAGGTGAAATGCAATTCAGTTTCAGTTCTAGAATTACAAGTCAATATGCAAATATTTAGCTCCTCCCAAAGATAATCAAGAAATGAGGCTTACTGAGATTTGGGGAGAAAGAGGAGAGGCAAAACAAGATGTAGGCAAGTGAATTCCATGGATACAAACAATTTTATGGGGTTCAAGTAACTACCAAGTTGTTTTGACCTGAATAAGGCCTTGGGAATAAAAGATTGAAAACACATATGAAAAATATGTAAGTCAAGACACATTGAAGTTCCAATCAGAATGGCAGAGTAGGTGAACACTGTGCTTGCCTCTTCCAGAGACCACATTAAAATTACAACTAAATTATAGAACAGTCAACCTGGAGAACCATTCAAGGACTAGCTGAACATAAGTTTTTAAACTAAGAATATAAAGAATAAGCCACCTGGAGACTTTTAGAGTCAGACTGATCCCACATCCAAGTGTGGCAGGTGAGAATCGGTGGGGATATCTTGGCTGCAGAGGTCCCCCACAAAGTGTGAGGGGTCCCAGCCCCATACTGGGCTCCCCAACCCAGAGCACCTATGCTTGGAATAGAAGCCCCCACTGCATCTGGCTGTGAATATCAGTGGGTATTCTGTCCACCCAGGTGAGACAGAAGGTGGCTATAAACCCAGGCATCCTCTTTAACAGCCTGTGCACAGATTCTGTTATTCCCAGGCACTCACCCTGTGTTCTGATGGAGGGACTGTAGCTCAGGAGGTGCCAGAGACATACAAGAAAACACTAAGGCATGTGGCTCCAGGGCTGGGGATGGAGGGAAAGCCACCATTGTGTCTATGTTGAGTCATTCACCCCTTCCCTTCCTGGCATGTGTAGCTGGCAGGTTGATGCCATCTTTTCTGTGTTGAGCCTTCCCTCCATATGGCCTAATCTGAATTTTCACGGGCCCAGTAAGCTCCACTCACCCTGGTGAATTCCCTGGGACTCTGCCAAACACAACTTGCACAGCACCGGAGGCTTTTTTGTGGCTGACCTCAGTATACCCTGAGACTTATGCAGAGTGGACACAGGCTCAAAACCGGGGTCAAATCTGAATCTGCATTAACCCCATGCTGGTGACTCCCTGAGACCCCACCCCACTCAACTCCTGTACCACCCAACGTTCTTTCAGCGGATCAAACTTATGGTGGTAGCAGGCCTTGAGGTGCCCTGGAATTTTGCTGAGGTACCCCAGGCTCAGTATTAGTGATGGCCAGCTCTGATTCCCACTGTAGCCTCTCCCATGCACCTCCAGGTCCAGCACAGGTAGCGACCAACCATAGATCACTTTGTAGCTGCTCCTAGGTAGCCTAGGACCAGTCACAGACAGTGGCTGACCTTGGACTGCACACGAGCCCCCTCCCAAGAGGTTCCAGGACCAGCACTCCTGTGGCCAGCTTCAAACCACAACAGAACATCATCTGATTAGCCCCACAAGTGGCACACCCAAAGGGTGGTCTCAGCAGGCACCAGAGCCTGCTGGGGCAAATTCTGTTTCTTGTGGTCATCCCCTACACAGCAGTTATATACTGCAGTTGGGGTCAACCCTCATAGTCAGTAAGTCTGAGGGTCAATTCCACCCACTGATATGCCAGCATCAATCAAGGCTCAACTACCAGAGAGAACACACAATTCACACAAGGTACACTGCTGCAGCACCTGGCACAGTTGAACAGGGAGACTGTGACAAAGGGTTCCACAGGGACAATGGGCCACCCTGCCAAGACTGGGAGATATAGCAGATCTACCTAACACACAGAAACAAACACAGAGGTAGCCAAAATGAGGAAACAAAGAAATACATCCCAAATGAAAGAACAGCAGAAAACTCAAGAAAAAGAACTGAACAATATGGAGGTAAGCAATTTACCTGATAGAGTTCAAGACATCAGTTTTAAGCATGCTTAAGAAACTTAGTGAGAACTTCAATGAAGAGATAATAAGGATAAAAAAGGACATAGAAACCATAAAAAAGAACCAGTCAGAAATGGAGAATACAATAACTGAAATGAAGAATGCACTAAAAGAAATCAATAGCAGATTAGATGAAGCAGAAGATCGAATCAGTGATTTAAAAGACAAAGTAGCAGAAAACACCCAATTGCAACAACAAAAAGAAAAAAAAAATTTTTAATGAGGATAGTTTAAGGGGCCCTGGGATAATATCGAGCATACCCATATTCATATTATCGAGGTTCCAGAAGGAGAAGAGAGAGAGAGAACAAGGGATTGAGAACCTATTTGAAGAAATAATGACTGAAAACTTTCCTAACTTGGAGAGGGAAATAGACAGATAAGCCTAGGTAATGCAGAGAGTCCTAGACAAGATGAACCCAAAGAGGCCCATACCAGACACACCATAATTAAAATGCCAAAGGTTAAAGACAAAGAGAGAATCTTAAAAGCAGCAAGAGACAGAAAACTAGTTACTTACAAAGGAGCTCCTATAAGACTGTTCGCTGACTTCTCAACAGAAACTTTGCAGCCCAGAAGGTATTGGCAGGAAATATTCAAAGTGATGAAAAGAAAGGAACTACAACCAAGACTACTTTATCCAGCAAAGCTATCATTTAAATCAAAGGAGAGATAAAGAACTTCCCAGACAAGAAAAAGCTAAAGAAATTCATTACCACCAAACCAGTATTACAAGAAACGTTAAAGGGAGTTCTTTAGGAGGAAGAAGGTGTGTGTGGAGAAAAAATATAAATATGAACAATAAGATGGCAATAACTATGTACTTATCAATAATCACTTGAAATGTAAATGCATTAAATGCTCCAATCAAAAAACATAGGGTAGCTATATGGATAAGAAAACAAGACCCATACAAATACTGTCTATAAGAGACCCACTTCAAATAGAAAGACACACACAGATGGAAAGTAAAAGATGAAAAAAGATATTTCATGCAAATGGAAACAAACAAACAAAAAAGCTAGGGTACTGATGCTTACAAGGTATGACAATTAAGTTTGCGAACTTGTTGCAACGATGTTGCTAACCTTTTTTTTGGGCATCATAGGGATTATTCATTATGAATTTGTACCAACTGGACAAATAGTTAACCAAGTTTAATATTTGGAAGTGCTGAAAAGACTGCATGAAAAAGTTAGATAAAAACGTCGTGAACTTTTCGCCAGCAATTCATGGCTCTTGCATCATGACAATTCACCAGCTCACATGGTACTCTCTGTGAGAGAGTTTTTAGCCAGTAAACAAATAATTATATTGGAACACTCTCCCTACCGACCTGATCTGGCCCCCAATAACTTCTTTCTTTACCCAAAGATAAAGGGAATATTGAAAGGAAGATATTTTGATGACATTCTGGACATCAAGGATAATATGATGACAGCTCTGATGGCCATTCCAGAAAAAGAATTCCAAAATTGCTTTGAAGGGTGGACTAGGCATCTGCATCGGTGAATAGCTTCCCAAGGGGAGTGCTTCGAAGGTGACCATAGTGATATTCAGCAATGAGATATGTAGCACTTTTTCTAGGATGAGTTCGTGAACTTAATTGTCTGACCTCATATATCAGACAATATAGACTTCAGAACAAAGGTTATAATAAGAGACAAAGAAGGATATTTCTCTTTGTGTTTTTTTTTTTTTTTTGAGGGCAGTGTCACTGGCCCTCATATGTGGGACCGAACCAGGGTCGCTGGCTTCCTAAGCAAGAAGGATATTTCATAACGATAAAGGGGTCAATCCAACAAGAGGATATAACCCTTATAAATATTCATGAACCCAATATAGGAGCACCTAAATACATAAAGCAAATATTAACTGACATAAAGGGAGAGATTGACAGTAATACAGTCATAGTAGAAGATTTTAACACCCCATTAACATCAAGGGATAGATCTTCCAGACAAAAAAATCAATAAGGAAACAGCAGCTTTAAGTGATACATTAGATAAGACAGACTTAATTATTTTTTAGAGCATTTCACCCCGAAACAGCAGAATATACATTCTTTTTAAGTGCACATGGAACATTTTTCAAGATAGACCACATTTTAGGCCACAAAACAAATCTCAATCACTTTAAGAAGACTGAAACATACCAAGAATCTTCTCTGACCACAATAGTGTGAAACTAGACATCAATTACAGGAAAACAACTGAAAAAACACACAAATATATGGAGGCTAAATAACATGTTACTAAACAATGAATGGGTCAACAATGAGTCTAGGAAGAAATCAAAAGATACTGTGAGACAAATGAAGATGAAAACCCAACAACGCAAAACCTATGGGACACAACAAAAGCAGTCCTAAGAGGGAAATTCACAGCAATACAGGCCTACCTCAAGAAACAAGAAAAATTTCAAACAATCTAACCCTACACCTAAGGAACTAGAAAAACAACAACAAAGCCCAAAGTGGTTAGAATAAAGAAAATAAACATCAGAATGGAAATAAACAAAATAGAGTCTAAAAAACCCAAAAGATCAATGAAACCAAGAGCTGGTTCTTTGAAAAGACAGGCAAAATTTATAAACCTTTAATGAGACTCATCAAGAAAAAAAGAGAGAGGACCCAAATAAAATCAGAAATGAAGGAGGAGAAGTGACAACTTATACCACAGAAGTACAAAGGATTATAAGAAAATACTACAGACACTTATATGTTAATAAATTAGATAATCTGGAAGAAATGGATAAATTCCTAGAAACAGAATTTTCGAAGACTAAATCAAGAAGAAAGAGAAAATCTGAATAGACCAATTACTACTAACAGAATTGAATTAGTAATCAAAACCCCACCACAAACAAAAGTCCTGGACCAGGTGGTTTCATGGGTGAATTTTACCAAATATTTCAAGAAGAATTAAATCAACAAACAAGTGTTGTTGAGGATTCGGAAAAAACGGACCTGTTGTGTACTGTTAGTGGGCTTGCAAATTGGTGCATCACTTTGGAAAACGGTTTGGAGGTTCCTCAAAAAATAAAAAATACAACTACCTGATGACCCAGAAATTCCACTTCTGAGTATCCGAGGAAAGCCAAAACTCTAATTTGAAAAGATATATGCAACCTTATGTTCATTGGAGCACTATTTACAATAGCCAAGATATGGAAGTAACCCAAGTGCCCATCAATAGACAGACAAATAAATAATAGAATATTACTCAGCCATAAAAATAATGAAATATTATCATTTGCGATAACATGGGTGAACCTGGAAGGTATTATACTAAGTGAAATAAGTCAGACCGACAAAGACAAATACCATATGATCTCACTTATATGTGGAATCTAAAGAACAAAATAAATGAACAAACAAAACAGAAACAGACTCATAGATACAGAAAACAAACTGATGGTTGTCAGATGGGAGGAGGGTTGGGAGACGGGATGGAAAAGATGAAGGGATTAAGAAATACAAATTGGTAGTTACAAAACAGTCACAGGGATGTAAAGTGAATCATAGGGAATACAGTCAATGATATGGTAATAACTATGTTTAGTGCCAGGGGGGTCCTACACTAGTCAGAGGCATCACTTCTTAAGTCATATAAATGTATGAACACCTGAAACCAATATAAAATAATATTGAATCTCAACTGTAATTGAAACATTTTTAAAAGAGTGGGGGGAAAGGTGAAGAAGAATAAGAGGTCCAAGTTTCTAGGTATAAAACAAAATAAGTCATGGAAATGTAATGTACAGCATAAGGAATATAGTCAATAATATTGTGATAGCATGCTACAGTGTCAGGTGATTGCTGGACTTATCATGTTGATCACTTCTTTAGGTATATAAATGTTGAATTACTATGGTATATTCCTGAAACTAATATAATATTGTATGTTAGCTACATTTTAATGAAATCTTAAAAAAAAAAATAAAAAGATATGTTGAGGCCCACGATTAAGCTATGTACTACAACTATCTACTTTTATATGGTTTATACCCTGAAGTTTCCTCCCTCTGTAGTTCTGGAACTTTCTGGTTCAATTAGTTCACTGGCCACGTGATGCCCAAGTGAGGGTTGGAAATGAACATGGGCCAAGAGAGTTATATGACAACAAGATTATGAACTGGAAAAGGCCTAACCCGTTAACGAGGTTGAAAATGTCTAGCAGTTAAATAATATGTAAAGTGCTTACATTTGGGAATGCTTTGTGGAATTTTTCCTACAGAGCCATAATAGAAATTTCCAAGGTGAGTTTTTCTCAGATTGTTCACATTCTAACAGGAGAAAGAAGGGATATATATGCTATTTCTTTTATTCTAAAGGAGTTTTTCCCATTTGCAGCAGGAATCGGAAAGTTCCGAGGCATGCAATAATACTGACACTTGCCTGAACAACTCACATTAGTTTGCTTTGCAAAGGGGGGCAGAAATGGGGAATAGTTCTTCTGGCATTGTCTTTAGCATCTACTTTCAATTTACTTCTTGCACTAGTACTTTATAGTGTCATATTCACAAAACACGCTCTGAAAAATCAAGGTGTTTGGTAATTCCAAAATTAGCCACATTAACCCATTGGAAAAGGCCAGTATTAGCACCATTTTGTGAAACGTGGCTCTTTTGAGGAAAGAAATCAAACGCAGTGTTGCAAGAACAAGCCTGACTGTTTCAGGCAACATGGCTAAGGACTTCCGATTTGTAATCCTGTTTGGCGAGCGATCCCATAAGTAAACTTGGGGGAAGCTGGCCAAGTTTCTGTCGACCAAATGGAAGCACAACCCGAGACATCTGTATAAACCTGCACACAGCTCAAAAATGGGAGGAGGGGGTGGAGCTATGAATACTGATGCACAAGTTTAATTTTAAAGAGATTGTGTAGGCAGATTCAGTCCTCCATGGGAATTTCTGAAAAATTAAAATAAGACTAAGGGAAGAATTTATAAAGGTACATAAATAACAGAAAGGCTATCTCTCTGCCGGCTGTCTTTATCTTTGGTCTGCACCCGTGTCTCTAGGAAATGGTAAATAGAATTGGGATAAGGCTTAGGAGCTGGGAGTCTCAAATAGACAGTTTTCATAGACATGCAGTGGGCACTTTTTCTTTTAAACCTGCCCACTTCATCCTACCTTCCTTTCTACAACTACACATAGAAGTCATTGCTTTTGTGACTCAGAAATGGTAGGTTCAAACTCACCACAATTTCAGTCCCTACCTCCCCTGTGCCTTCAGTCCAGTGTTTTCTGGGGTTACTAAGTAAGCAGGCAGTGCTCTGTGCTGCGCTGGCAGAGGAGACCAGGGGAGCTCACTCCCTTGAAGAGCTTACAGTATTAAAATGAAAAGACAAACCGCAGAATAACAGTAATGCAAAGAATGACTAGGATTAGCACTGTAGGAAAGACCCAAACCAAGTGTTACGAGAGTGAACAGTTTCTGGCTTGGAGGATGTGCACATAGTCCTGGGGAAGGTCATACTTAGGCCTGGACAGGCAGCTGTGGGAAGAGAATGAAGGGATAGTCTAAGCAAAGAGAAAGTGTGAGCAAAAGCGAGAGGTGGCCAGGTATAGAGCACATTCCCCTCTAGGGAGCCTGTAGACACATTTCCATGGTGCTTGCCCTGCCACTCCTGGCCTTGCTGCCCTGAGGTCCCAGGGTTGAGGGAAGGCTGAGGATTGGGAGATAATTTTCCTCTCAGCCTGGCCACTTTAACTCCACTGGTGGGGCCAGGGGAATGGATGTGAAGGAGTAAAGGCAGTGAAAGAGGCAAAATAATAAACTCTTCTAGCATTTGTCATTTGTTGCATGCACGCACACACACACACACGCGCACACACACACACATGCACACACACACATGTACACACAAACGCGCACACACACACACTTTATAAATTTTTCTGTACTCTATTAGCATCAACAGCATTTTCATATTTTTAGATAAGAAACTCTGTTATAATGTTTTAAAATTGACTGTGGTGATGGATGCACAATTCTGTGAGTCTACTAAGAGCCAATGAATTGCACACTTTAAACGGATGAACTCTATGATATGAGAATTGTATCTCAGTGAAGTTGTTTAAAAGAAGAAAAGGAAACTTGTTATAGCAAGGACTTATTTCAACTCTTCTTTTGTTATTGACATAAAACGACTCTCCGTAACTTGATCAGGATCATGTTATCATTTTGCCAATATGACTGAACATTTCTATATGTCACGAAGAGAACTCTCTCCACTTGTGGCTAATAAATCATGCTGACTTTGGAAGTGATTCCATTCCTGTGCAAACAAAAAGGAGCCCTTTGGAAAGCCATCCTCAGAATAAGAAACAAGTCTTAAGTCAGCCATTCCAAATCACAATTCCCCAAATACACTGCAGTTTTCTTTTGAGTGGTAGGGGTGAGCTTGGGGTGGGGCTGGATCATTTATTTAAAAAGAAAACTCACTGGATTGGATCCCTTCCATGCACAAACATGGGAAGGTGATGTTTCTTGATACACTAATGCCTGTGTGTGAGGCTCACAGTACTACCAGGTTATGCCAGAGCAACACAATGTAAGCAAGCTAAGTAGGCAGGTGTATGCAAGCTGTATGCACTGCCAGTCTCCATGCAAGGCAGGGCTCAGGAAGGCCCCCTTAATGACCTCTCCTAAGTACATTTGCACTATGAACTCCTAAAGGTGACATTCACTAGCTGCTTTATGTCCTTAGTTTGTGCCTAGCACAGCATCATTGCATATAGAGAGGCACTGAATGGATTCAGGAACACATTTAATGATGACAGTAATGATTAAAAGGAATCAGTGCAAACTAGGGGCCAGGTGGAATTCTTCAAGTAATAAAAAGAAAGCAGGACTCGTCCTTTTCCCCCATCTGTCTCTCTTTTCCCCCACCAAGCAGCCCCTGGTCCCTCAGGAACAGTGTGCTCAGTGGCTGGGTTGGAGGTGGGGAGAGGAGAAGGCCATCTGGCCTCACCTTTCACGTGAGAGGACTCCAGGCTATTCTCTTCTTCAACTTCTTTCAGGCAACACTGCATTTGATATTTCTTCTTGAACAAGCGCTATGTTTGGAAAATGGTGTTAGACTTTTCAGTGGGCTATGTGAGTAAGTTTGGAATTGCCAAGAACTTTGTGATTTAGAATCAATAAATATTTTGAACATATAAGGAACAAAACTATGCTTGGAGCATCTCCACCCTCCTTACACTTCATTATCCCTGCTACAGAGCGGTTACTAGGAAGATTCCTGTGAAAACCTATTATGATGATCCTACAGTCATTCTGAGTTTCCTATCTTATTAGTTCCTTTATTTCATTCTGAAAGGTTGTCAGACACATATTTCCCTTCAGACCTGATATTGCTGTGGTGATTAAAGAGTTACTATGGCATGGACGGCATTAAACAAACATTTATTCCATAACAACTATGTTCTGGCATTGGGAATGCAAAGGCATATAAAGCTGTCCTCAAGCTTTGTAGGGGGAGAGATGAAGACACTCATCAGAGCAATAAAGTGTCCCAGGAGTTAAGACGCAGGTCTGTACAGGTGAGTGCAGTGAGGGAAGGAGCGGCCATTTTTATTGGGGACCTGGAGAGGCTTTAGTATTGGATGATTTGGGAACAGAGTGAAAAGAGCGGTATGCTGAGTGGCACATTCGTTAAGACCTGGCTTGGGATGCCAGCGACCCCAGTTCGGATCCTACATATGAGGGCCAGTGACACTGCCCTCTACAGCTAACAACAGCTCCACCTGGAGCTGGGCTGTGCGAGTCCCGGTGACAGTGTAGGCTGCAGCCCCTGCTGCAGTGGGCTGCCAGAGGCTACAGTGAGTGGCCGGCAGCCAGCGTGAGCTGCCAATAGCAGTGGTGAGCAACCATCCAGAGGCCGGCGACCAAGTGCAATGACGGTACCAACATGGGCCAGTGAAGCAACGTCCTCTGCAATTAGACTGAAGAACAAAAGGACAGCAACTTGTATATTCCTCTTCCCCGATTACCCAATAAAATATTTTTTTTTTCAAAAAAAGAGGGGTATGCCAGACAGATGACTGAGGAGAAGGAGCAGGACATGGCATGCACATAGGCAGGGGAGCCTGACCTGTTTCAGGAACAGCAGACGGTGTGGATGGCTGGAGTATGGAAGTGGTCCTGAGGGCCTGGCAAAGAAGTATTGAAGGGGCAAGGATCAGCTCTTTCTAAAGGGCCCTGAGTGCCTTTGAAAGGAATTTGGCTTATCCTTAAGATAATGGGGGATCAGGGAGAATTTACATGAGCTGGGTGACATGGATAGATTCAGATTTTGAACACTTAACTCGGGCAGCCAGTGGGAGATGCACCCAAGGAATGGATGGGACTTGAGGCAGGCAGTGGACTAGTCAAGGGTGCTACCATGAGCCCAGCCAGACAGGATATGGGCCAGATTTCTTGGGATAGAAGGAGACATTGTGGAAGACATTGGGACATATGGGAGAATTTGTTGTGAAGGCAATGACGCTTCCTTAGGCACAGGCCCCTTCCAGGGTCGTGGGAAGGGACCTAGCAATGAGTTGACATGGACCTTTGTTTTTCCTAAATTTCCAAAATCATATATTTTTGTGTTTTTTCTTATAAAGATACCTTTAAAACAAGATCTACCCCTGCCAAGAAGTTCCCTATTATTCAAACACAGGGAAAATGAGGTTTAGAGATGTTAAATGACAACTACATTGGAACAGGTCAGGCTGAGGAGCTGAGAGAAGCAGGACAGAGAACCTAGGAATGCTGCCCCCCTCATCCCCGCCCTTTTTTAACTAAATGGTCTATGGTATGTTGCTCAAAATGGAGAACAAATAGAGACAAGGTCTGGAAAGAGACTGTTTCTGTGAAAACATCCCCTCTCACCATCAGGGCATGCTCATTCCACTTCTGTCCTTACATAACAGCAAATTATTGCACTCTCAGGGTTAAACAAATAACCATGACACAAATTTTTGCAGACTTTGTATGACTGGAGGATTTCAGTGGTTTACTTTTATCATTGTAAAGCCAAGGGCAACTTTTTAACTTGTGTGTGTGTGTGTGTGTGTGTGTGTGTGTGTGTGTGTGTGTGTGAAGCTGTGACACACAGTAATAATCTAAAAGAAATGAATCCTATGTAATTTTTCTTCCAAGTCAAGTGTTTTGTTGTTTAAATGCAGAGAAGGGAAGGGGGAGGAACAAATAGAGCAATGTGATGGGGTAGAAAGAACACTAAACAGGGTATTAGGATACTTGAAGACATATGCTCTGCGATCGTGGTGGACAAATCTCTGAACCTTTCAAGGTCATAGCTTCTTCTTGAGTCAAATAAGCGGGTCAAGTCAGTTGCTCTAGAAGCTTCCCTTCTTATTCTAAGATTCCAAGTCAAATCTTATTTAATATTCACCCAAGGAGTTTCTCTTTTTACAAGTCTGTTTCCCAAAGGAGTTACACCTATACTTGGCTTTATGAGAATATTCAATATTCTGTTCGTGTACCACATCTCAAACAAAATCTGAAGTCAGCAATACTGCTCTCTTGCCCTGATGTACAAAATGATCGAAGCTAAGAGTTCTGAGTTCCTTTGCCAGCTGTCTCCTTCCCCTTCCATCACTTCCTTCCCTAATGATTGATAGCTAAACCTCTTCCATACGCATAGATGTTGGTAAGCTGGGTTTTCTGAAATAAAGTTCAGAAAGGGAGAATGAATCGAATTATCCCATTCCTCCCACCTCACATCTTTTTAAGAGAATATCTGAATGCCAAACTTTTCAAGGAGCAAAGGATGATCATAAAACCAACTGGCCCATTTTGCACATAGCACTGGCTATACATTAAAGAAAAGATCCATAATATTATACATAAGGGAATGCTCTCAGCCAAACTGAACCTTCTATACTAAGCAATTAAAAACAAACTCCTTGTTAGTTAAAATGTCATGACATTATAACATTTTAGTGTCATTTTCTGAAGTATGGGTAGTGAGAGAAAATTTCATTGTAGGTATTTACAAAGTGGTGTTTTAAGAGTATTTCTATGTAAATAAATAATACAGAGCATCTATAATTATTAATGTACCACCCTTTTCATTATAGTTAGGATTTTTGTGAGCTCTTCTTTAATGTTTAGCTACAAATTAATTTTCTTTTCCATGCACACTATGGAGATAGCAGATATACACTGCTCAACCTTGCAGAAGAATGCCTTGCAATCTCTGGAACATTTATGGCAAGTTTAAAAGAAACCAAAAATCTTCAGACCATGCACTCTCATTTCCTAATTGACAGTTCATTTCCCATGCTCCCCCACACATTGCAGCAGACATCAGTGGTCGACCCATATTCCATTGGCATTTACTTCCACAATTAGAAAACTTACTGGGAACACATGCAACATCACACAGAGGTGTCGTTGTTGTTTTTTCCCCTTACTGGAGGTATAAAGGAACAAGAAGTGCTGGTGAGACAATGTCATCCAACGCCCCATTTAACCAATGATGGAGAAGTATCTGAATAAACACCGAGTTTCCACACTTTTATTTTTTTTATTTTATTTTTTATTTTTTTTTGAGGGCAGTGTCACTGGCCCTTATATGTGGGACCGAACTGGGGCCACTGGCTTCCCAAGCCAGCGGTTAACCACCGCGCCACTCGGCCGGCCCTTCCACACTTCTAAATTGGAGTAACTTAAAAGCATGTTACATACAGTGGTAACTGGTTTGATAATACCTTTATTGCCTTCCTTCCCTTTTCTGTCTTATCTCCCCAAACCCCTATCAGTATTTCCTGAGTGCACCTGCCAAAGAAACCACCTGTGCTCAAAAATCTTATCTCTAGGTCAACTTCTTGGAAACCTAAGCCAAGATCCAACACATAGTTCCCCTATCCATGAAATGTTCGGAGCTTGTGAGATACTAGAACACAAAGGCCTCTCGCAGTCCTATTAGACAACCCTGATGGGTTTACTTTTCATCTGGAAAAACTGAGCTCTGGGCAGACTGATTCCAAGGTTACAAAAGCAGTTATGGCAAGGAGCAAATATCCTGATTCTCCAAGGATTCTACTCTGAGAGCAAGACTTTAACCTGGTTAACCATCCGGGACATTTTTGGACTAAAACACTACTTTTAGCAGTAGTCTGTCATGGGACTTGAATTGAAAAATAGAAAAAAGTCCATGGTGATATGCTCAGTATAAAAGAACAAAAAATTAAGAGGGTGTATGCTGTGAAGGTGATAGGAGTTAAAAAGGTATTATTATCATTAGTCAAGGAGAAACAAGAATACATAGGAAAATTCAGCATAAAAACTAAAGTAACATCCCATTCTCTTCAACTCCTTAACTCTTACTACTCAATATTTTGAATGTATATATTTTTAAAAAATATCATAAGGTCTTCCACCTTTGGTACAATGACCCTCCAGAAACTCAAACCCTTGAATAACAATAGATAAGCCCCTTTCTGTACGTTGTGCTTTCAGTCAGAAGATTCGAGGTTGTCTCATAGCCTCTAATTTTGTTCTTCATCTTTTGTTATAACTTGGTGCCTTTAACAATTCATAGGTATTGCCGTAGGGGGCAAATCTAGAACAAAATAGGCTCCACAGAACCTTTACAAAACAAGACACTGGCCTACTTAAAAAGTGCTTTATGGGGCAGGCCAAGTGGCGTGTTGGTTAAGAGCTGGCTTGGGACGTCAGCGGGGCTGGTTCGGATCCCACATATGAGGGCCAGTGACACTGCCCTCTACAGCTAAGATGGTGAACAACAGCTCCACCTGGAGCTGGGCTGCTGTGAGTCCCCGGGGATGGCATAGCTGCTGCCCCTGCTGCAGTGGGCTGCCATAGGCTACAGTGAGTGGCCAGCAGCCAGTGTGAGTGGCTGGCAGCTGGTGTGAGCTGCCAAAAGCCGCTGTAAGTGGCCATCCAGAGGCCTGCAACCGATCTGCCTCACCGGAGAAGAGCACAATGATGATGCCAACATGGGCCAGTGAAGCAATGTCCTCCACAACTAGACTGAAGAACAAAAGGAAAGAAACTTGTCTGTTCCCCTTCCCCAGTTCCCCAATGCTGTTCCCTGCTCCCAATTCCCCAATAAAATCTTTGAAAAAATAAAATAAAATAAAAAGTGCTTTATGAAGCTCATAGTCATCTTAAATGACACTGAAGAGAAAGAATGCCTCAAAACAGTTTATGAGTAGTATAAATATTATTCTATGTGTGTACTCGTTCTAATTTGTCCAAATGTCCACATTCCTTTGGCATGGGATCTTTCTGAGGGTCTGACATATTAGAGTCATCCTGCAATTTATCAACCAATAACAAGGAAAATAATATTCTTCATGGCACATCATCAAGTTTTTAAATTTATTTTACTCCTCTAAAGTATCAAGAGGCGGACATTTAAAATTGGAGACAAATAAATAATACTATTACGAATATATAATTCAGGTTTTCACGTTGGTTGTTATGAATAAAGAGAAGCTTTTGAGTCTGTGTGCAAGGTGAAAATATGGAACAGTGTTTATCCCTAGACTTCTTTCAAACACAGGTTCCTAGAGCAAGGGTATGTGAGGCAGAATATAATGTCCCTCTCCAAAGATGTCCACATTCTAATCCCAAACCTGTGAATACATTACCTTCCACGCACAAGGGACTTTGCAGATGTGATTTAAATTAAGGCTCATGAGATGAAGGGATTATGCTGAATTTTCTAGATGGGCCCAGTGTAATCACAAGGCTGCTTAGAGGGAAGAAAGAGGGTCAAGTCAGAAAAGAAAGGAGCTGTGATGATGGAGGCAGAAGTTGGAACTGTGATACCATTTCGAAAAGGAAACCACAAGACAAGGAATGTAGGGAGCCTCTCGAAGCTGGGAAAGGTAGGGAAACAGATTTTTCTCTAGAGCCTCCAGAAGGAACCAACTCTGTCTTTATCCCCGTGAGACTAATTTTGGCCTTCTGACATCCAGAACTGTGAAAGAATACATTTTTGTTGCTTTAAGCCACCAAATTTGTCGTAATTCATTACAGCAGCAACAGGAAACTAATATAAGGGGTATTTGTAAGTATTATTGCTGAGTAACCTATCAAACAGCTCAACTCCATGCTGGGCATGCTAATTCACCCAGTCTCAGGGCAGCAGGGTGAAGTAGAAAGCCAAGCCTTAGAGCCAGCATTCCTTGAGTTCCAATCCTGGCTCTATCACTTACTGTCTGTGCTTTGCAGCAAGTTACATCACCTCCCTGAGCCTTACTTGCCTCAGAGGTAAAGTGGTGGTTGTTCATATTTAAGATCCAATGGAATTACATCTCTATTGCAACAATAAACCATCTAGAGAGAGTCAAGTTACCAGTAAGTTGTGGGATTTAAATGAGATAATGCCTTCACTTCATCCCACCTCACCTCACCTCACCCTTACACAGCATGGCTTGTGTACAATGTCATAGGGAGCTTTCTAACATGCAGGTGCATGAACCTACACAATAAGTACCTTCCTCACTCAACTGGGAAAATATCAATACTTCTCAGCAGAATTTATAATATGCGTTTTTACTTTACTGAGACATAAAATTTACCTGTTTTAAGGGCAACATTCGATGAATTTCAGTATATTTACAAAGTTGTACAACCATCACCACAATCTAATTTTTGAACATTTTCAACATCCTAAAAAGAAAATAGGTACCCACTTACCATCACTCCTTATTTACCCCCCAGCTCTACATAACCACTAATCCATAGATTTGCTCTTTCTGGCCATTTCATATAACCACACAATGTATGGGCTGTTTTCTTGGCCCACATCTACTTCTCCAGGCTCACACTTTACCAATCCTCCATCCCCCCATCTGATATGACAGCAAAGGAACTACTTTTAGTTCTGAGTTCTCACCATTTACAGTCTTCTGCCTCCAGCCCTACCTGTACACATGACCCTCCATCTGGAACAACCTCGGCATTTTTCAGGTCTCAACAGAGACTCTGCTCTTTCTGGGAAGTGTTTATTAGGTGCCCTTGCAACATGTGCTCTTAGTTCCTTATTCTGCATCTCATCATGTTACATTATAATTGCCTGTCTTCATTCCCTGTAAGCCTTGTGAAAGTAGAACCTGTACCTGTATATTATTCATACTGTATCTGAAGCATCTTGCATGGTACTTGGTACTATAGACATTTGTCAATGAAATAGATTAAAAATATCTCCAGTTTGTACAAGTTCAGGCTTCTACTGAATTCAGAGAAGCTAAACTTAGGTTGAAACTTCAGAGATTACCTGTGTGCATTTGTCACCTACATATTACTAATGGATATTTAATTGCAGTGTGTGTGTGTGCAAATGTATTATATATCAAGAAATATATAGCATTATACAGCATTTCTCCTTAACTAATTTCTGGACAAAACATGGCTAAATCATTTACACAGCAGCATTCTACTTAATTTGAGAACTATTTCCACCTGGGGTAGCTTGGGAAGGATCTTTCATTCCTAAATCTCTATGATGGATGTTTTAACCTTTGTGCAAAAGGTACCTATTGAGCTACAGAGAAAAAAAAGTAAAATTAATTTTAAACCAATCTTTTTTAATACAAGCAAACCAAATAAGCAAATTCATATAAAAAAAATTCCTCATCCCTATGGTCTTCTCCTTGCTTCTTGTACTTCATAGAATGCAACTTTGCTGTTTTATTCACAGGCTCTGGAATGGCACTGTCCAATAGAAATATAAAATGGGCCACAAATGTAATTTGAAGTATTTTAGTAGCAGCATTAAAAAAGTGAAAAGAAACAGGTGAAAATAATTTTTAAAAAATATATTTTCTCTAGCTTAATATATCCAAGGTATGACTCAACATGTAATCAATACAATAACTATAAATGAGATGTGTTACATTTTTTTCCTGCTAAGTATTCAAAATCCATTGGGAATTTAACACTGAGAAAGTTGCAAGAGCTCATTGGCCACACATGGCTGGTAGGTGCCATATTGGACAGCACAGCTGTAGAATGTCCATCCCCAGAACTAACTCTTATCCCAACAGAGAGCACAAGGGAAGGTTCCTGATCAGGTTAGTCCAGTGATTCTTGGTATTGTTTCTGCCTGGTTCTGTGTATGCCCATCCTTTGCTATTATTTGTTTTGTTTTTAATGTTTATAGCAATTTTCCATTCTCTTGTTTTAGCCTATTATGTTATTGAAAACCTATCTACCTTAAAACATTCGATCAATCACCAAAAGCTGAAAACTATCTCTGGCTATTAGAATTATAGGGCCCAACCCAATGGTTGCCATGGTTGGGATTGTAGGCATTATTTCCTCAGATGGATTCCAAATGTGGTTTACCCTAGCTTCAAGAAGAAAATTTTAGGGTCGGCTGAGTGGCGCATTGGTTAAGAGCTGGTTTTGGGATGCCAGCAGTCCCGGTTTGGATCCCACGTATGAGAACCAGTGTCCCAGTCAGTGACACTGCCCTCTACAGCTAACAACAGCTCCACCTGGAGCTGGGCTGTGCGAACCCCGGCGACAGAGTAGGCTGCAGCCCCTGCTGCAGTGGGCTGCCATAGGCTACAGTGAGTGGCCGGCAGCCAGCGTGAGCGGCTGGCCACCAGTGTGAGCTGCCAATAGCCGCAGTGAGCGACATCCAGAGGCCGGTGACTGATCTGCCTCATCTGGGAAGAGTGCAATGACGATACCAACATGGGGCAGTGAAGCAATGTCCTCCGCAACTAGACTGAAGAACAAAAAGACAGCAACTTGTCTGTTCTCCTTCCCTGATTCCCCAACGCTGTTCCCGCCCCCAATTCCCCAATAAAATCTTTAAAAAAAAAAAAAAGAAGAAAATTTTACTATTTAAGCAGATACCCATGAGCTTATTGGCCATCACTTCAAAACTCTACTTCTTTTCCTTCAAAAACAAAAAACTTGATCTACCTAAAAGGACTCCTGAAGGAAACCGGGTTTTATTAGAGTTTCCAGGGAGTTAAAATTTAAAGGATACATTTTAAGAACAGATTTTCAAGATGCCCACATTTAAAAACTCCCCTCCTCACTCCTGCTCCAAAGCACCAACTCTAAAACACTAGTCTCAGTGGTGAGAGAGCTTGGTAGTCTAGAGATGAATATAAATGAACCCAAAGTCCAAGGGGTTCCACCAGCAGCCTGGTCATGGAGGGTTGTCCCATCTCCCTTCTTTCCCTTCTATTTTCCCTTCTCTCCACCCCGCATAGGTGTCTTCAGTGATCTGAGGGCCAGACCCATTCTTTTTGCTTACCCCAGGCTTCTAGGTGGTGTGTCATAATTATAGCTGGACGGGCCTAGCTAAAGTTGTCACAGTGGAAGTGGGTTCCCAGGGGGTGAGGCAAGGCAGAGAGTTTCTAAATGGGGCAGGAGGGGATGTTGTAAGCCACAAAGTAGCCAAGTCTAAGTCTGTGAGAAAATCTGAAGTTCAATACTGAAGAGAACACCAATTAAAGTACAATGTGCACAGAGTCCGAGAGAGGAGTTCCAGGAACTGCAGGCTAGTGTTGGGTGAGAATAAAACCAAAGAAACATGCAAAAGAGATCCTATAGTACTTCCTCCAGCACTGGCTGGTTTATGCTGCTCACCCTGGAATATGAGGCCGCAAAGTTAACTCAGGGTCAGGACAGAACACACAGGCTAAAATAGTGCACTGCCCTGGAGAACAGGGACCATCTCTTCATGGCTGTCCCAGCCATGTCTGTTCTATTACTGATCATTACTATGCAGGTTCAGCTCATGGAGATCCGGTTAAAAAGACAACTTTTCCAATGATGCTTTTGTCAGTCTTAGATTCATGTCCATGAATGACCCATAGTAGAAAATGGGAAACATTTGTATTGCATCAAATTTTTAATTCTTTCAAGCCTTTCATCTTAATACTTCTGGCCAAAAAAAAAGGGGGGGGGGCGCACGTGGAGAAGAATGACTTTGGTGGATTAAATTTAACTTCTAAAATAGTGCTGTGCACTTAGGTGCCCTCCTGTTGGATTTGATATTAAAATAACTTAATACAGTTATTAGACAAATTGGGTTTGCATCCATCTGCCAGAATAAACAGGGATACAACCTTTTCTGTGTTGCCATCATTTACTTATCAGATATCAAGGGTGAACTTAAGGAGCAACTGCAGTTGTTGGCTAATTATTGTGAGGAAGAGAAGTTCAGATTCAACTAGGCTAAAACTGAAATAATTGCATTTGGCAAGCATCCTCTACTGTTTAAGTGCAGAATATTTAATTACCCCAACAACAGCATATTCAGCTGCTTAGGGGTGCATTCTGTAGGTGACTCATCCAAGAAGGCCCATCACGGTGCAGTTAGAAGTATAAGCAAATGTTCTGCAGAAATAGTATTGCATTCATTTTATGGTAGAGACAAGTGGATTATAACATCTGCTCTTAACATTTTTAAGACAAATTTTTCTCGGTGTGTGTGTGCACATGTGTGTACGTGTGCATACAGGATTCTGAGTTCTCAAATGTGAGTCTCAGTACTTGAGCATATTAAACATTTTTGAATTGTGTATCAACGTTGGTTGTACCCATAGTTGTATCTGTAGCTCACCTATAGGAGTAAATAGGGAGCCCCTCTGCAGAGGTGAGAATACAAGACGGGTTGCCAAATTGTTATAACTGAATGTCAACTCTGTGGTCAGCACTTCTGGAGTCCAAAGCATTTCGTTCTTTCTTTTATCAGCAACATAGAAATAGGTACTTAGGGCTCTTAATAGAGAATTCAAGTATGATTTCACTGCAATCTAATACACATGCAGGTGAGACATGTGATTTTGAGAGAGGCAGCCTAGAAAGGTTAACTCCATTTTTCCAGGTCAGAGGTCCTCAATGGTGGCTGCATATTAGGAGGTGCCCCTGCGGTGCTTTAAAAATACCTGTGTCTAAGTCCCACCCAGAACGTTTGATCTAGAATTTTTTCAAGGCTTCCTAGAGTCCTGAACCTCTATTCTAGAACCTTGCTTCTCCAAGTATGGCTCATGGTCAGTAGCATTAGCATCACCTGGGAGATTGTTAGAAGTGGCCTTGAACCCCTGTCCTGGTCTGCAGAATCAGAATTTGCATATTAACAACGTTCTCAGGTAATTCTAATGCATTGAAGGTTTGCAAACCACTTTTTAAAAAGGAGTTTCTCTCAGCTCTTTGTATTGTCAGATCATCAAAGAGCAACACATAAGCAGAAGTCCCTGCTGAAATCCCTTACTGAGCACCAGTTTCATGGTTTTCCTGAGGATCTGTACAATCCTTTTGTGTCAATTACACAGTTCTCATCAAAGACACCTTCCCATTGTGTATCCAATAATCCTTATGCAAGAATCCACTCAATCAAAGTCCTTTTACATTTTAATGATGAAAAAGCTTATGCCACCAGATGAATTTAGTTACTCCTTTTACATAATGTTAAAATCTATAGACAGTATAATTCATGGAAGTCTCTAAAAGTATAGGTGTGTTATATACACAGGCTTGGTGGTACCCCTACCTCATAAACTAAATGTTCATGGTGGCCTCAGATTTACACAATCATTCCAATAATGATGTAAGCTACATCATTTCTTTGGCCATGAATAATGGTCCACAGGACATTCAAGAGATGGCATCCTTGTGAAATGATACCCCCCCACCCCTCAAGTAACCATTAGTGGATGTGCCTGGAATGGTTTCAACTGACACCCGTGCCTTAGCACCCATCTCCCTGCCACTCGCTGCAAGCCAGTAGTGAGAACTGGGAATGGTGTAGGTAGTCATTTTCTAAGTGGGGTCCTGGGACCAGCAGCAGCAGCTGGTGCTGAATCAGACCTACTACATGCTTTAAGGAGCCCTCTGTGATTGTGACGTAGGCTGGAACTCGAGAACCACTGAGAGCAGTAGGTGTGAGGTGGGCTCAGGGAATTTTCACTTCTAACAATTTCCCAGGTGAAGCCAATCAGGGAACTTTGAAAACCGCTGATGAAGAGCAATGAGAGAGAATGCAGCGTAGACATTATATTTAAAGCCATTTTAGAAAGCTTCGATTCTGAGAATTCTAGTTCATCAAAAAACAAAATGGAAAAATAAAGAGACGTATTTTTTTTCCTGTTCTAATCCAAGGCTTTCTTTTTTTTGAAGCTGCTCTTTTCCAAGCTCATTTATAAAATTCTACCTTAGGCTTTTAAGGGTTAAGGCACCAACATTATAACTTCAGTACAGAAGTTACCTCCTGAATTATCATTTAGCAAATGGAACATGGTGAACGGGGTAAGAGATTTCATGAAATGGAATGAGTTTGAGTGGAAATCGTGGAAGCCAGTGATCACCTTCCCCTTGCTTCATTTTCCCTGAAGGATTTCTATTATTCTCGGAGTGGAGACAGAGACACAGCAGAGGTTCCCCAAAGGGATTATAAAGTCGACTCTGCCAGATTTGGAAATCTCAGGATCCAGGGCTCTGCTCCCACAATCAAATCCAGGACCTCGGCATCTGTTAGCTCTTGGCAAAACAGGGCTTCCTGTTTTCAAGATAATGTTTTAAAATGGCTCATAAAAGGTTTCTTGGACATAACTAGTCCTTGCAAAGCAATATTTTGATGATTAAACTATAAATGAATCAGAAACATATGGAGCAAATTTCCCTTGGGTTTGGCAAAACACACATTGGACGTAATTCCGTCCAGAATATTTGAAAGATGGTTCTGAGTGTTTGTTGAATCAAATATGGCTTCGCTTTCCCCAGTTCCCTTTTTACTCTCTGGCAGTTTAGAAAGAGGACAAAAACTCCTTAAAGATTTTTTTTTTTTTTTTTTGCCTTAGCCTTTGTTCCTACATTACCAGATCTCTGTACCAATGCAGAATTTCTTCATCTAAGAGTTTCAGTTGACTGAGTATATAGTACAGTTGTCAGCTGCATTGCAACTCTCTTTCTCTCTTTTGGTTTCAGAATAGTTCAAGAGGCTTTTTTTTTTTTTTTTTTTTAATTATAAAGGAAGGGTTTCAAACTTGGGTTATTTCAAAGAATAGGAGCTCCCTTGTGAACTCTTTCCCACTTACCTACAGAGATTGAAGCTAACCAGTCTTGCGATCTCCTGTATTTGAACTCTGTGGGAAGAGGTGTTTTGATGAAGTGCCACGGCTCTGGAAAGACAGTCCGTGTGGTCAGGAAGAATGCTCACCTTCTGGACGTTTTGGAGGGACATTTTAAGAAGAAAGGAGTCCAAGAATCTGATAAAGGAGTTTGTTTCCTATTATATATTAACATGTTTCTGAATATAATAAAGAGCTCAGCACTTTTTAGATGAAATGCCCTATGTCCACAGACACTCCTATTACTAGGAGTAATAATTACTAGGAGTGCTGTGGAAACAACCCTTAATACCTAAGTGTCGGGGGAATATTTAATTTCTTAATCTCTCAGGGAAATAGACAAATGAGTCTCAGCAATACAGATTTGGGAAACTTAAAGAGAAACTTAAAAAAAGTTCAAAGATACTTGATATCTGAGATGAAAAGGAAAATGAAGACCATATCTTTTTATGCCTGGTCATCCAAATCTAATACAAAAATAGCACAGTCATGCTTTCCTCTATTAGTGACTGCACTTGTCAATAAATCTTAGCTGTATTAATGTGAAATTCAAGAGTAATTAGGAGGAGAATAATTCTTCTTAAGTAACATGTATTACATTCTGAGAAACACTGAAATGTTTAAATCGTTTTTTTAATTAAACAGCACAGCATAACACAACATAATATGTCAATTTCTGCAGCTATCAAATAATAATAACCACCCCCTTTGCCACATCAAAACAAAACAAAACAAAACAAAAAAACCCTAAAACGTAGGAGCGAAGAGCAACATTCTTGTGGGAGTGAAGAAGTTGAACAAAAACATAAAAGTAGGAAAATATGTGGTGTAAAGAGAGAATATTGGGAAAATAATTAAAACCAAGAAATAGAGAATAAGATAGGGTATCATTAATGTGAATGTTTCTCTTCCTCCAAGATCTCAGATGCCAGAACTTCTCACTGTGATCCAGCCTCCAGGGTGACTCTGCCTGAGTTGGAATTCCTTGTTCTGTGGCTACAAGCAGGGTGCCATGAGCAACTTTCTTTACTTCCTTGAGCCTCATTCTCCTCATCTATGAAATGGGCATAATAGTCCCTGTTTCATAGGGTTGTTGTGAGGATTAAATGAGATCATTTAGCAAGAGCCTCTCCATAGCACCTGGAATGCTTCAAGACACTTTATTTAGTGTGTATTGTTGACTCATTAACCTTGAACTCACAGCCCACAGTTGCTATCACTCATGCCTGAGTGAGGCTTGTCTAACATACCTATTTTCTCCATAAAGCACATCTCAGCCTTCCAGTGCTTCGGAACACTAGACAGCACCTCAGCACTACACATGGGGATGATCTTAAACAGCAAAATCATCAACAAAAACTAAACGTGAGACTAAATAGACCACCAAAATTATCCTTGTTTACAATATGAGAGCTAAAACAAGAAGGCAGAGTGTCATCTTCTCTGATTTGACCTGGGAATGCACGTGTGGAGCAACTAAAATTCTTTACTGCTCAGCACATGTCTGCAAAAGCACCATGAGTATTGGGTTTGGGGTTATAAATTTTAGCGAGTAAGCAAATTTGCAAATACAGAATTCATGAATAATGAGGACCAACACTATTTGTACTTAACTTGCAGGTTTGCAGTACAGATTAAAGGAGATAATCTAAAGGAAATGCTCAGCATCTACTAGGCACTCAACATCATTATTATTATTATCATTATTGACTTTTATTATGTGCTCCACTACTGCAATAGCATTGTAACTGATTGGAGCACTCTCCATCTCACTCCATTCACCCCGCCCTACACATAGTGACATGCTTTGACCACAGCATTTTCTGCTTGATATTCAAGTTCTTCCCAATGTATCCACAACTGGTCATTTTCTTTTTTTTTTCAACAGAACTGGCCTGGTCACTATGCCTCGTGTATAATCCAGGAGCGCCTACTTCTGTGATTTTGCTTCCCATTGACTCCCTGTCTTCTGTTGGATTATCCCCTGCTGCCTCCTCTCCCTCCCTCCATACTGAAATGCGTATCTCTATTCAGCCCTCAAGGCTCTTGTTAAGAACATTTCTAAAGCCCTTATTAGCCGAAATTAATATCTTCCTCTTTAACAACTTTTATTTTGTTCTCATGAAGCTGTCATTTTTATACTTTATTAAAACTTTTATGTTCATATTTTATTTCTTTAAATAGATATAGATAGATCTGATTCATTTTTTTCTTAGACTGCAAAACTCTTTGCATGAGAACTTGTCCTTAGTTAAGTAGATAATAAGTGCTTACTGATTAAATACAGCAACAGCAACAACAAAACCCCAAGGTAGCTATTTTTATTTTATAAAAAACCTTACACTTTTATTTTAGCAATTCTATATATGAACAAAACTCTTAAATAAGAGTTCCTAATTCATAAGTTAGGGAACCCATACTAGTTTTCTTAGGCTAATGGCTTGGTGCTAAGTGTGTGCCCTTATCTTTTTCAGCCTCCTGGTCCTTTTTGGGGCAGGTCATGAACCTTAAAATCAGGGCTAAATAATACAGGCATTGACATATTCCAAATTACATCATAGTTTCTTTCAACAGTCTCTCTCTAATAACCCAAACAAGAGACTTGATACTTGGAGAGGATATTGCACCAAATAACTTGAAGGTTGGCAGAACTAATTTAGCTCACTAACCCATTACATCCCCTGCCTCTGAAATGAATCCTGATAAAGGGGGGATCTCTCTCTAATAATGGAGTGTGTTCTTGTTTATGATGAAACTGCACCATGAGAGGGATCAGGAAGTATGATCATGATGCTTGGGAAGTTGACTCTTTCCTCTTGTTCATTGGAGGCATACCTTATATTTAATGAAAAAGGACATGACAGGGTGTTGTTTTACAAACTACTAAATGTGTGCTTCTTTGTTCCTCTCAATATAATTTTTCACCATCATCAGTTGATATAAAAAGAAAATCAAGTTACATGTCTTGCTTGCATGACATCCCCATGTTTTCTGTCTGGAGCGAGCATCCAGATTGCTAACAGAGAGCAGGGATGTACCCTACCAGAATTTGCAAAAGGTCCACCTACAGGTGGAGCTGGAAGGCAGGGAGCTTGCTCACCCTTACTGGGGTACACCTGAGAGTCACCTGTTCCTCCTGTTATCACTTTCTCTTTCAAGCCTTCTAATGCCTGTGAATTTCATAGGTGTCTAATCCCCTCACCTCCCATATTTGTGGAAACATTTCAGCTATGAGCTGGGCCTTGTACCATTCTGAAATCAAAGATATGAAATTTAGAAAGAAAGTGATGTATAAGTATCACCAATCACCTTCTCAAAAATTTTGTTTCAGTAATAAATAAATGTGTGTGTGTCTTCAAGTGTGTGTATATGTGTGTATATTTCAGGTAACCATGTCACTGAATATACTAAATGGGAACTGTTTATACTAAATAGGAACAGGGAGAGTTGGGGACTGTCTGAAGAAATGGTGAAAAATGTGCATGATCACATGAAATATGGCATGAACTCACATGATAGGATAAATCTTCCACTTCCTTTAAGAGACAGAATTTTGAATGGAAGTGGGAAATTAGACAATGAAATGTCATTATCCTTTAGATCCCAAAGGAACATCATAGATTTAAGCAATGTTAAATCTATCCTCCAAGAGATGCAACTTGCTAGGGACAATCTGCTAGTTCTTTGATAGAACACCCATGTGGAAGTAAACAAAAAACAACCCAAGACCCTTACTTTCCCTCTTAGTTGAAATATACTAGGAAGTCAATGCTTCTCTTGAATGTTGGGCCAGGTCTACCAGGCAGGCTACCTTCAATGGTGTGTCCCCATGGCAATTTGGAAACATCTTTTTCCTTTATGGAGATACAATTTTTCCTTTAGGACCTGATAAATTCCTAAAACAAGAATACACTTTTTAATGAATTTTCTTTTTTTTTTTTGAGGGCAGTGTTACTGGCCCTCATATGTGGGACCTGAACCGGGGCCGCTGGCTTCCCAAGCCAGTGCTTAACCACTGCGCCACTCGGCCGGCCCTTAATGAATTTTCTTAATTGATGAATGATATGGGCTGAATTGTATCTCCCCAAATTCATATGTTGAAGCTCAAACACCCACTACCTCAGAATGTGACTGTATTTGGAGATAGGGCCTATAAGAGGGTAATAAAAGTTAAATGAGGTCATGTGGGCTCTATTCCAAAAGGTATCCTTATAAAAAGAAGAAGAGACACCAAGGATGCACACATAGAGGAAAGACCTTAGAGGGCAAAGCAAGAAGGCGGCCACCTGCAAGTCAAGAAGAGAGACCTCAAGAGAAACTGAGTCTGCTGACATCTTAATTAGCCTTCCAGGCTCCAGAGCTGTGAGAAAATAAATTTCTGTTGTTTAAGCCAACCAGCTTGTGGCATTTTGTTATGGCAGCCCCAGAAAATTAATACAATAGTTAGTGGTTGTTCATTAATTATGGATTAGCCAAAGTGATTTTATTCTGTATTATTAAGAAGAAAATCCCGTTGCTTAGTAACACACACACTTTTGCCTTTTTTTCTTCTTCTTTTTTTTATTTTTTGTCAATTTTCTTTTATTCTCTGTAGTTATTAATACCTGTTTGATAGGCCCAGATGGAGTTCAAGTTCCTAACACTGTTGAGGGGAACACTCTAAGGTTCTTGTCATCTCATCAGTTTTGACACAATATCTCATCTGTTTCTCTCAGTAACCCTGGGAGTAGGGTAGGAATTATTTTTATCATTTTATAAATGAGGAAGTAGACTCCGCTGATTTACCCGGGAAATGAGATTGAATTTATAACCAAGTCTTTCAATCCCACTCTTTCTGCTATTTCTCCCACATTCCACTCCTTTTTCTTTTTCCTTAGCATTATAATACATATTTCAAAGTTTGAGGTGTTTTTACTTTTCAAAATTAGTTTCTTTATTTTTGAATCATGTGTCTTATTTTTCCGTAATCCTATTGGATTTTTTTTTCTGTTTCTCTTAATTTTAGACTTTGGTGTTGACTTTGTGAAGAAGAAGACACTGCACTATTCTTTACTTGCCATTTGATGACCCATCCCAGGGAGAACTTTTAATCAGTTTTCTTGAGGAGCCCAGGCTTTACCTGGAAGACCATTTTTTTTTTTTTTTTTAGCTGAGCCATCCTGCCACCTGTTGGCAGCTCAACAGCAGCTCAGCTGGGGCCAGGAATGCCACTGGCAACCCTGTTGCTCAGAGCTCTGCACTCTTGAGCGAGTTCTTAACCAACCGAGCCACTCAGCCGGCCCCCTGGAAGACCTTTTATGAAATCCCTTCTCTTAGCCCCTTCCTTGTAACTATGGATTCTGCATTTTACAGGAGGCTGAATACCATGGCACGCAAAAATAAAGTTCTTTCGACATCTTTGCTCTTTAGATTAATTATACAATTGCCTTTGACTTTATAGTACAATAGGTCCTCAAATAACATGGTTTAGTTCAACATTGTTTCATTATAATGTTGACGAGATGCCATAGGAATATAACTCTTTTTTGTATTAATTAGTCGACAGTAAAATTGGCTTAGTTACATGTTTTTTTGCTTAAAGTTGCAGAATCAATCAATGATGTCAGGTGAGGACTTACTGTATATGATCAGGAGTTTGCTCTATGGGAGGCATGAAATCCCCATGTTAGGGGGCTGGATGCTGAACAAGGCTTGCAGATCCCGTTGTCCCAATGGAGGCTTGGAACTGGGTCACCATCACCCTCACCCATCTGCATGAGCTGGCCAGGTGGGTAAACACCTGTAGCCTGAGCCCGGCAGATTCAGAGCCGCAACTCATAGCAGGGCTGAAGTGGGGAAAAACGAAGCCTGCCAAACCAAACTACATCCATGGGAAGGTGTTTGAGGCTCTCCAGAGATAAGAGCTCCTCTGCCTTTGTTGGTCCACCCCTGGTGTTGTCCCCAGTGGGGTCATCAGGAGCGGTATGGTCCAGCGGTTAGGGTACAGGGAGCCTGCAGATAAATATCCCCCACCTGCTATTGTCACTGATGTTTTGTGTGGCTTAAACCTGTTCAATGAATTCTTCTGTTCAAAATATAGGGACAATAATGCCTCTTCATAAAGAGGAATAGCCATGTTAATTCCTTAATTCCAGAACATTTTGAGGATAACAAATGTTGACCTAAAGCTGTACAACATATTCTTTACCCTCTTGTATACTAAAAGGAAAAACGTGACTGGGTTTTTCAAGTATTTTGTAGTCACTAGGTATCATAATAGCAGGTATGTTTATTAGGTGCTAATTATGCTAGACACTGTGCTATGTGCTGTTCATACTGTTATTTTATTTACTTCCCATACAATCTATGGATAACCACTGTTATTATCCAATTTTACAGATGAAGAAACTGAGTCTTAGAAAGGTCAGGAAACTTGCCCAATGTCATTCCCTGAATAGGTGGCAGAATTGGAATGCAAGCCCAAGTCAGTCTGAACACAAAAGCTTACACTTTTAGCCACAGTACCTATATTTCTATGAGGACTGGATTTTCAACAGCTGTCCTTTTTTACATCTTCTAACCAGTTGTCCCATGAATTACTGAACTGTCCCAGAAATGGACATCCAAACAACTGCATTTCCCAGACTCTCCCTCAGACCGAAAGCACAGAAATCCTTTGTGAGACCACAGTTCTGGTTTTTGGGGTAGAAAATGCGGCACGACGATTTAGGTAGGGTACCAAATCTAAGAGAATTAGACTACAAGGCAATGCACTCAAAACTATTATATATCTGCTATGATTTGGAAGGCAACAATGGACCTTGCAGTGTATAGAGGTCGTTCTTATGAATCCCAGACTTCATATATTACTGAAGTACTGAAATGCAGGTTTCCAGCGTTTCAATTGATGGGAATCTGGAAAGGAACTCACTGTGCTGATATTAATTATTTAAGCTTTCTTGAGGGATTGCCATGGGCTGCAAAAAGCGCCCATAAACTGTTCTCTTATATTATGGATATTTATAATATCATACTAGCTATATTTCAAATGTGGGCTTTAATTAGAAAAGCCTCATTATGCTATGCCTTTTGGCTTTGTGGTCACTGTTTAGTTTTATTTGTTGAACAGCAGAAGAGATGGGGGGTGATAGGGCCTCAGTAGAGAAAGGACTCTATAAAAATTCATGATCAACAAAATCTTTTTGATTCTCAAATGTGGTCCATAATCCCAAATATTTAAGAACCACTGATTCAAGATCATTTTAATTCTAATATCCAAATATCCTCTCGCAAAAATAATTGTACCATTGGAAAGAATTATTTATATTAGATGCATTCAACTCATATAACTTGTACAAAACTGGGAAGGAGTAGGGGGCAGCAAAAACTTGACTATTTCTTTATAGGCATCATTCTAAACCTATTTTCCCTTTGGTTCTAACATTACCATATTATGTTAAGAGCACCTCATGTGGCCAGAAAAGAATAGCAACTAGAAATGAACTCTTCCAAACTAAAGCCTTGCCTATTTCTCAGGTTGTCTTGGAGTCAGTGAAAAAATGATCCAGTGTAGTATTTCTTATTCATGCCAAGGAAGCTGTTATCAGTTCCCATATTGATTATCTCCATGCCGCATTTTATCTCAAAATGCCACAGCACAAGATGGGGTTACACCAAACTTATTCCTTTATCTTTATATTTTATTTTCCCAGTTATGTTTCTTTACTTTTTTAAAAACCATCTACAGCATCTCCCTGTGCCCCTCCCGCCCTCTTACCTTCCCAAATATCAATTGCTTATTTGATTTTTCCTTTCCTGGCTCTTTAAATCAGAAACTTCCTGAGGTACCTAAGCTGCCTGCCTCAGCAGGCGTCCAGGACTTCCAGCAAGTTTCCATTGCAGTGAGATTTGCAAGTGAATCTCCCTGATCTGAAAAACATTATCAGATCCCTATGCATCTCCTCTGACTTGCAGGCATCTGCATGAACACCAGTGAGTTCCAACACATTCTAGGAACCTGTCCGAGGTTTGCAAAAACAAATCAATCCATGTTGGCAGCTCCAAAAAAGGAAAATTTCCTAAACCAAACAAAACATAAAATCAATACAAAATCCAACTAACAAACGCACAAAAAAGCAATACAATTATTTAAGACTCAAATGCCTACCTTATAGATTTCCCAAAGCTCTTTGCTCACACATGGAGCCTTCTCCCTGCCTGTTTTCTGGCTCTCCAATAGCTGTGCTTTCTTAGACTGAGCAACAATCTCCTCAAGTGTCGGGCTCTGAAATACACATGCTACACACGCCCATACAGCCTTCCAGTGCCAGGCAGCCCCTTCGCCTCCCTTCCCAGTCCCGGCTGGCCTGTGCCAATTCCCTGACCACTGCTAACTCCTACACGGGATGGAATGGGGAAGGGAAGGGAGCCAGCAGGAGATGGGGACAGAGGCAACTCACCATAGATTGGGTGGCTACCCATCTGGGCAGGAAGAGTCCATTTTATCCCTTTCCTACCCTGAAACCCCCTCCACAGATGGTTTCTCCAGGCTCATTCAGATCCCAGAGCAAGTTGGCAGACTCCTGCTCACGTTCCCTGTGTGGACCCAGACCACTTGGAGGCAGCAGCCCCCAGCCTGCAGACACGGATCTCCTCTTACCTTCAGAAAGCCCCTGTCCTTAAAAGCCTGGCTGGGGTCTCCGAGGAGCCATGCGTTTTACTTGACATTGCAGGCAACCCGTTTCAGAAGCAGGGAACATTTCAAAATGAAAGAGAAAGTAAGCTGGTGATCCACACCAGACCCCCAACCAGCACTTAGCCCTCCTCAGCCTCTGGGAGTCCTCAGGCTCAGGCCAGCCCACCCAACACTTTCGGCAGGGAGAGAATTCAGAGGAAACTGCGCCTTGGATGTCCCTAACTCAAGACTTGCACTGCCTTTTTTTTTGTTGTTGTTGAGTTATTGTTGAGCTTTTTAACATGCAGTTTGTCTCCTTCTGCAGGGAATTACTCAGTGAGCCCGTCACCTGACTTACAGCAGCTCCATTATATAATTCAAACTGTGCTATTTGAGTTCTGATCAGAAAGTCACACTCCCCTCATATCTCCCCGACCTGCTCCCCCCTCCCCTCAGATTGGAGGGAGAGGCAGAAAGCGAGACACTCAAAACACCAAACAACAAGTAATCGTTCTTGAATTTTGGGGCAGGGGGAATGCTGCGTTTTTGCAGTACATTTTTATTTCCCTCTGGTTTTATTCTTCTTGGGTCAGGACTTCCTTAATGCCAATAATGAGATAGAAGGAGTTTCTCAACATGTTACATCTCAAGATGGAACTGCAGCAGTTTCCTGAATTTCTTTTAGTGGGGGCTGTCTCTAGAGTAGATAAATCACTGAATGAATTTTCAAATGACAGGGCACATTATCAGTTGAAAACCTCACATAGATTTATATAACACATGTGTAAATGAAACCTAACACCTAGACTGTTTATTACTTTTGCCACGTATCTAAGATCTGTGAAATGCCAAAGGGGTAGCTTGGGTTGAGGGGTCTTTAGCCAACCCTCTTGTCCTGACCTTGATCCTCGTAAACCCTCTCCAGGTACCTCAAACCAGCATAACATCTGACTGAAAACCGCACGCTTGCTATGCAAATACGACTTAAAGGCCAAGCCCCCAGCCTCTACTGTACTTCCAACAACACTAAAGCCCTGAACGCCAATTCATACGGGGATTTTGAAGTCACCACAGTCTTGGGCGAAGGTAATAAGAATCATTTTAGTCTGTCCCAATTTCCCCTTCTTAGCATCTGTCATCTCTGTCCAGGTGATATATATTAAGGGGCAAGTATGTTAAAAGAGGATTGACCCATGAGTGACATCAGTTACTAAGTTTCTTTTGGAGAAGCTTAGATGGCATAAATGAGCATAACACTTAAAGCATCACGAAACATGATGATCAACATAAAGAACTACAACCTGTTCACTCTTTCCATGTCAAATCTTGGAAGAAGAGGGGGCTCTGGGTCTTCTCCCAGCCAGTGGAGCCTTGTAGTTAAATATAGGAAGTACTTGAGAAAGACTGTTAAAATGGAATATTACTCAGCAATAAAAAAAGATGAGGGCCAGCTGAGTGGCACATTGGTTAAGAGCTGGCTTGGGACGCCAGCAGCCCTGGTTTGGATCCCACATATGAGGGCCAGTGACACTGCCCTCCACAGCTAAGATGGTGAACAACAGCTTGACCTGGAGCTGGGCTGTGCAAGTCCCAGTGACGGTGTAGGCTACAGCCCTGCTGCAGTGGGTTGCCATAGGCTACAGAGAGTGGCTGGCAGCAAATGTGAGCAGCTGACAGCTGGTGTGAGCTGCCAAGAGCCGTTGCGAGTGGCCGTCCAGAGGCCAGCGACCGATCTGCCTCAGCCGGGAAGAGCACAATGATGATACCAACATGGGCCAGTGAAGCAATGTCCTCTACAACTAGACTGAAGAACAAAAGGACAGCAACTTGTCTGTTCCCCTTCTCCGGTTCCCCAATGCTGTTCCCCTACCCCAATGCCCAATAAAATCTTTAAAAGAAAAGATAAATACAGGCATTTGCAACAGCATGGATGGACCTTGAGGATATCATCCTAAGCAAATAAGTTTTAATGGAAAGTCAAGAACTGTATGATTTCACATATATGTGGTATATAAAACTAAAAGCAACAGATGAACAAGATAAACAAAAACTCATAGCCATAGGCAACAGTTTAGAGGTTACCAGAGGGGAAGAGGGCTGTAGGGAGGTAGAAGAGGGTAACAGGGGTCAAATATATGAATGAAAAGATAATTGATTTTGGGTGATGAACAGACAATGCAATATACACATAGTGTATTACAGAATTGCGCACTTGAAACCTATACTATTTTATTAACTAATGTCACCCCAATAAATTTAATAAAAAAATTAAAAAAAGAAAAAGAGTGTTAAAGTCTGTGGGAACAAATGCTGATCAACCTTCCTTTGTTTTTTCCTCATCTGACCTCTCTTCTTCCTTCTGCATTTCCCCATGTGTGTTCCCCAGAGGAAACTACCTGCCCGTCTCCAGCATTGTAAGTAATACTGGGCATCATTACTATATTAAGCTACGTGACATTAGATTGATGTGGTGCTCTAAGAAAACTTTCAAAATACTTTGAAATACCTATCCACATATTCCCCTGAAAGGCTATGAGACAGTTACTATTCTCCTTTGATAGACCCAAGGAAGCCAATGACACAGGCAGAAATTAGAAGTCAGTGCTCTATTTTGCAAAGGTAAACACTGATACACATGAACAAATTATAAAAATGTAAACCTGAATGACAGATTGATGTCTGTTTATATCTCTCACTCCAGTTTTAGTAAATACAATATGTTGAGACAGTTACTATCATATCTACTCCTTTCTTAAAGGGAATAAGGGTACACAATAAGATACTACAAAACATCAGGCTGCTGAGACCCTTCCCAGTTACGGGAAGAGAACCAGTAATACAAAATATACCCTTGGTCTGTATATAGTCATCCAATATTGCCATTGTGAAACTTGAATTTCCTAGATCAGGGATGTCCAATAGAAATATAACATCAGCTACATATGTAAATTTAAATCCTCTAATAGTCACACTAAAAAAGAAAAGCACCCTGGTGAAATTAACTATGGTAGTATCATGAATATTTTATTTAATCCAATTTATCCAAAATATTGTTTCAACATGTAATCAATATAAAAATTATTGACAAAGTATTTTATGTTCTTTTCTTTATTCTAAATGTCAGAAACCTGTTATGCATTATATATATCTTACAGGATGTCACATCTCAGCTCCATTTCAAATGCTCAATAGCTTTAGACAGCTCAACCCCAGACTACATTTGACCATGTGGGGTTTGGAAATTTTTTCTTGAGTCCATGTACGTTTGTCTATCCCTACTTGGAACTTTAAAAAATATAAACTTATTTTTTTCATTTGGTTATAGCCTTATGGCATAATTCAAATGATATTTTCTTGAGTGGAGCAAGAAAATATCAAATAAGCTTGGAACTGAAATGTGTTCAAGATTCCATTCCTTTCATGTCACCAGGGGATTGTGAAGATGAAAAAGAAATCTTAGGTCTGAAACAAATTCCTTCCTTGGGTTACCCCAGTCGCCCAAGTTAGGGGCCTCAGAGTCAGGCTTGACTGTAATTTCTATATGCTTTCTCTCTATGCTCTCTCCTAGCAGCCCGTCTCATAGCCTACTAAATCTATTTAAGCCTACCTGTCACCTTTCTCAAGTCCCAGGGTCTCGGCTACAACCCCTGAGAACCCCTGCCTGGTCTCCCTGCCTCCACTGTCTACCCATTCAAGTTTATTTTCTTTCCTGCTTCAGTGTGAGCATGCATTGAAAGTAGACATTTAATCATGCAGCTTCTCAGCTTAAAGTCTTTAATAGCCCCGTGCCACCTGTCAAATGAAATTCTTTGTCATCATTAGCTGGCCTCTGGAGAACTTTCTGGCCCATCTCCTGGCTATACATTCTTTGATTTTACCCTGGCCTACATCCTTGACTGCGCCATGATTTCTTCCATGATCTCATGCCTTTGTTTAAAGTCTGTTTCCTCTTTCTGGAATGTCCTTCCTTAAAATACCTACCCTTCACCAAACAGAAAAATCCTTCCAGCGACACTCAAATAATTACTGCAGCTTTTCCTGGTCTTTTAATCAAAATTAACAGCCCCTCCATCGAAGTTACCACAGCCCTTTTATAAACTGATGTTACAACATTTGTCACATTCTATTGTAATTATATGATATACTATACAAGGATGGACTCAAAAAACAGGACCCTCATGCCATTTACCTTTGAATTCCCCTTGGGACAGAGGACCTCAATAAATGCCTAAGGAATTCCAATACATTTTCCTTTCATCCCCCTCACCCTTCCAAGTGTCTAAACGCCTGGTACCTCATTACCATCACTATCATTACACAGCAACCAATATTTATTAGTGCTACTAGGTACCAGACACTGCGCTAAGCATTTTATATACATTTCACTTAATTCCAACAACAAATCTATAAGTTTTAATAGCTGTGTTTAATAGCTGTGGCATCTCTAGTATCGTTTCCTTCTTTCAACAAATGTTTAAAAGTCATTCTTATAACATCTGTTATGACAAGCTGATGTGCAGTGATTCCACCAATTAATTTATTTGTTAAAAGACAAATAGATGTGTGTCTTCTGTTTTGTATTTTTAGTGTCTCCATCTCTAACATTTCTGATTCTTAGTGGTCTGGGAAAACCGAAAACCTAACTTAATAGTATTTTGTGCCGAATAAGAGTTTGGTGGCTTTGCGTAAGGACATGAAAAACCTGGTCACATGAACAGCACAGGAGGTGACACTTAGTTTTGCAGCTCAGAGTCATTTTTGGCTTTTATTTATGGCTCTCTAGTTGTTTCCAAATAATTCAGTTTATCAGTGCTTTAGAAAGTGAAGGGATGAACCCCAAATGCTGGTGAGACTGTGGAGCCCCAGGAACTCCATTCATTGCTGGTGGGAATGCAAAATGGGACAGCCACTTTGGAAGACAGTTTGGTGGTTTCTTACAAAACTAAAGCATACTCTTGCCATTCAATCCTGTAATTACACTCCTTGGTATTCTCCCAAATGCACTGAAAACTTATGCCCACACGGAAATCTGCACATAGATAAATCAATTGTGGTACATCCATGCAATGGAATATTACTCAGTGCTAAAAGAAATGAGCTATGAAGCTATGAAAAGACATGGAGGAACCTTAAGTATCTATTACTAAGTGAAAGAAGCCAATCTGAAAAGGTTCCATACATTATGGTTCCAGTGATATGACATTCTGGAAGAGGAAAAACAATGGTGACAGTAAAAAGATCAGTGGTTGTCAGGGGTTGGAGGGAGGGTGAAATAAACGGGGAGATCACAGAGGATTTTTTTAGAGCAGTGAAACTACTCTGTGTGATACTGTAATGATGGGTACATGATGGGTACATGATCCAAACCTATAGAAAGTATACCAAGAGCAAACCTTTATATGAACTACGGACTTTGGGTGATAATGACATGTCAAAATAATCATTATAACAATGTGTCAGTGTAGATTCATAATTGTAACCAAAATAGCACTCCGGTGGCTGGAACTATTAGTGGGGAAGCTGTGCGTGGGGTGGGGGCAGGGGTATATGGGAACTCTTTGTACTTTGTGCTCAATTTTGCTGTGAATCTAAACCTGCTCTAAAAAATAAAGTCTTTTTGTTTCTCTTTTAATGGAGGGACCAGAGAATGGCTTGCTTATGTGTGCCCAGGGATTATGCTGCACGGGTTCTGGTATTATATACAAGTTGTTTCCCCACAGTTGTCAGATGCTCAAGTTTATTAATTGTTTTCTCTACTTTGTTTCCACACCACCACTAAACTAATGACAATACGTATACTAAGGGATTAATAAATATTTGTTTAAATGAAATTAAGACCTTAATGCTTCATATAATAAACACATAATTCCACCCACATAAACCGCATCATAGCTTTAGTGTCAACAGGAAAAACTATTACTGATGTGGTTTCTAGAAACGCTGGAGACTGGGACAGCCTCAGACTTGGAGGCAGGGTTGTGCTAGGAGGCCTGGCTTGGGGCTAGAAGGACAGCAGGGTCCTGGGAAAGCTTAATCTCTTTGACTCCATCCTGAAGTGTTCTATGGCCATGCCCTGCTGGATTTACAATACGCTGCACAGAGCAGGGCTGCTTTTGCTGGGCCTCATCTGTAAAATGGGGAGAAGGATATTGTGGGCGTTACACAGATCATGTCTACAAAATGCTTGGTAGAGTGATTGGCTAATGTCTGTGTCAATTAATGAAACAAGTTTATGTTTAATATAAAGTAGTATTAGACATGACCTGATAATAATGAAGTATTGGAGATGGAATTGAGGAGCTCAAGAGATGTCAGTGCCTGTGTGAACTACTCTTTGGCTCTCTCATGGCACTTTTTTTTCTATTCAACTTGCTGTTGGCATATAGTAAGAAGGTAAATTTTTTTTGACTTTCATAACCTCTGTCTTCCTTCCTTTCTTCTTTCCTTTTTCCTACCTTCCCTTCTTTATTTTCCTTCTTCCTCCCTCCCACTACTCTTTTTCTCTTCCCTTCCATTTATTATTTTTAAATTAGTTTATTTTGTCCCTTGCTATTCTTGGCCAACTAACTGAGGCTCTTTGTATCAAGATCTTGCCAAAGCCATATTAAGCTCACCAGGTCGCTAAACATAGACCGGCCAGTTTCTGCATTCTCTTGGAAGCCCTGCAATACCCCAAACAAGAAAGGTATGGGGTCAAAGGATTCTTGTTCAGAGCAAAGGGGGCTGCTTCACACAGAGATTCCCAGAAGGAAGGCAGAGCCCGAGAGGAAAAAGATCTGAGGCCTCTGGCATCATCTGTAAAGAGCAGTCCAGACCTCACTCCCTGCCAAGTCAGTGTCACCTCCAATCTCAAGGGCCATTTTTCAAACTGTACTTTGGCTAGCTCAGCATAATGTCTACGTGACAGCTTTACTTTGGGAAAACAGTAGAAAAAGGCAGTTTCCTAGAGGGGTAGGCAGTTTAGTTGCTTCCTTTAATGCTCTTTAAAGCACCATGTGGAATTTATGTGATAATCTGTATCCCAACAGGATTAAGATGCATGAAAAAAACAAGAGGAGAGAGGAGATCCACAGTGGTCCTGATACAGGGGCAAATAAAAGAAGTTTTAAAAGGTGGAGAATGCAGTGGAGAGAGACCCAAGAATTCTAATTCTGCCACCTTCTCACTGTGGGGCAGGTTATTTTCCACCTGCTTCTTTCTGTGTGAAATGCTGATCATAACAAACTGGGGCAGGGGCAGTCTGAGGTGACATTTGTATAGCATCGGTCAGGAGCCCTGGTACAGAGCAGGTCCAGAATCACCTTGGCCAGGTAGGTTTTCTCATGTCTAAAATGGAAAGAAATTACAATGTTCTTATTACAAAGCTCTTTGTTGGAAGTTAAGTGAGACCTCCAACAAATGGTAAGTACCACATGTGTATGTCTTCCCTCCCGCCCCTTCCTGTCTCCAAATCTCGATGTTTCAGATTATGTTTTCCAAAGATGGACACAATTCTATCTTCCATCCCACCTACTCTTCTAGAACCTCGCCATTCCCCTGGTAAGTGGCGGGATCTAATTTCTCTCCCTCCAAATCTGGATGGGCTTGAAACGTGCTTGTGGCAATTCTGTGGGACTACAGAGGCTGAGTCATCAAAGGCAACACAGCTGCTGCCATATTAGCTGGAATGCTTGCTTTTGAAGCCTTTGGCTGGCAGGTAAGTTGTTGACCTCTAAGGCCACCATGCTATAAGGAAGCCCAACCTAGCCCATGTGGAGAGACAGAGAGAGTTCCCAGATTCTCCAACCCAACTGACTATGACCTCATGAAAAACAGCTGGAACCAGAATCAGCCAGATGTGCCCTTCCAGAATTCTTGAGCCATGTCAATGAAATGTAGATGATTAACACACAACAAAACCTAACTGGAAGAGAATATGTCTTCATTATACTCTCATAGAGTACAATAACACAGGCTTCAAAGCTTAGGCCCTGGTATCAGGGAGGACCAGGGTTAGATTGGCCTTCTAGAGGTCCTGTGTGGCCTTCAAGAAGTCTGCATGTCTAAAAAGGTAATACAAATATGGTCATAGAAATTTTGTCAGGATAAATGAGGTGGTTCAGGTTAAGAAATTAGCATCATAACTGGCACAGAGTAGACATCTTATATATCACTTGCCATCATCATCATCACCACCAATACCACCAATGCCACCACCACCACCACCACCACCAAACCTATTCCATAATCATTACTGTGGGTTTTGCTCCTAAGGCCATAGAGCTGGTTGGAATACATCCCTTTCATTAATCACACTTTCTTCCATGTAGATAATTTCCCTTCAACTCATAGTCTATAGGGCTGCCATTTCTCAGCCTTCATGCTAATGTCATAGTCATGAGGAATTGTTTCAAACAATCCAATCAATCTTAGCTGCTTTGTACAGCTCACCCACAATCAGCCATCACTTTACCCTCAATGCTCTTAACTGTCTCAGTCATCATTACATATTAATGGCCAAGTATTCTGGAGCAGAAAATCTGTTTTGTCTAAGGATGCTAAGGATGCACAACTGTCTGTCTCTAGGTCTGTCGGGTCACTCAGCTCAGCCTTTGAATACCTATGATGAGCCAACAGGAGAGAAAATTAAGGTTCAAAAAGATAAAGTATACCATAAACAGTATAATTGTTCATTCACTTATTCATTCATATATCCATTTGGCTACTCAACAAATAGTTCTTAACAGCTTATTATGTGCTGGACTCTGGACCTGCAAACATGAGCACAGCAGATGTCATTTCTGTTCTCATGAAGTTTTCAGACTGGTGGAACATAACTGGCTTTGTCATCAAATAACCTTGGGTTTGAATCTAACTCTGTCACTTACTACATATGTAAATTGCTTAAACATTTTTGAGCTTCATCCTTTCCTTAGGGTAATTGTGAGGATTCAATGAGTTAATATAAAGGCAGTGTTCATCACAATACCTGACAATGTGTATGTTTCTTTGCTCAACTGTCATGTAACTTATAGCCACTAAAGACAGCATACAAACCTAGGCATGTCTGGCTCCCAGGTTTTTGCCTTTAAAGGATTTTTCTAATTATTATAATTATTGTTAAGTCTCACCTCTTTTGATTTTGATGTTTCCCCTGTCATTAATTAATTCATCACTCACTCAAAAATGAGAAAAAAAATGTTTCTCCATGTCTTTTTTAGTCCCTCTTCTGCAAAACCTAATGCAGTAAGCACTAACAGATATAAAAATCCTAAGGCAAATATATGGTCATCACAAACAACAACAACAACAACAAAACAAAAATAGTTATATTTC
This sequence comes from Aselliscus stoliczkanus, assembly GCA_033961575.1. Taxonomy (NCBI): domain Eukaryota; kingdom Metazoa; phylum Chordata; class Mammalia; order Chiroptera; family Hipposideridae; genus Aselliscus; species Aselliscus stoliczkanus. The sequence goes on along the minus strand of CM066730.1, from coordinate 16,716,902 downwards.
TTCAGGTGATACTTGGGAAGCCGCAGTGAAGTGTTGGGTTATGCAGAATGTCTTATCTAAATAGTACACCAGAAAGAGCTGTAGTCAGCATCCACTCAGAGCTTATTTAGCTGTCTGGTAATTTATGGGAAATTGTTCCTTTGTTTAAAAATTGGAGCTTTTATAAAATTATATTAATGATCTATGGGACTGATGTTAAAAATCCACCAGACTTACTGCTTTGTATGCAAAGTCTTTCAAGACCTCTGAGCCCTCTATTTGTTGGATACCACATTGCAATTCTTCTCTTGCCTTCCAGGACACCACTTATTCTAAGCAACATTTAAACAAACAAACAAATAAACAACTGTACTTATTTCTTTTTCTTTTCCCCATTTATCTACTTCTTAAACGTTGGGTTCTCTCCTAAGTCCTCTCCCTGCCTTACTCCTCACTGAACGATTCCATGTCTGATCTTTTAATTTACTTTCCTGGAGCCTTCCATTCTATAGCAAGTTCTCTAATTTACATCCTTAGCCTCTCTCACTAGAACTATCATTATAACCAACTGGTCTCCATTTGCAAACTGCTCCTGTCTCTGAGCTTTGTTTTTCACACTGCCACCAGAATTATTTTTCTAACACCAGGCTAGTATACCACACTGCTAAAAGATTGACATCACTTCCCTACCGCATAAAGTTCAAATTGTTTAGTATGGGATTCAAGGCTCTTCCTGATGCTGCACTGTATCCCTGTCTTCTCTCTCACTGCATCCCTCCCTGATGCTGAACTTTCTGCTATAATTTACTTCTTGGTGCTCCATACATTTTCCAGCTTTCCCTACCTACCTTCTCATCAGACAATGCGTTTCCCTTATTTTCTTTCTTTTGCAACATTTCCTACTATGTGCTTCTCAGAATACTGATCTTACGAAATGCTCTACTGAAGAAAAGGAGCTCTAGTCAATGGTTCTGGGAAATAATGTATTCCAGATTCCTCCCTCCCCTTAAAAGTTACATGTACATTAGCATTTCAAATGTTCTGAGAAGTCCTGCAATGCATCAACCTGGTTAGCTTTAAGTAATCCAATATTTCCTAAACATTAGATTCCTTTTTTTCTGGAAACCCTTAGAAACTAGAAATTATTAACTATATTTTGAGAAACACTGAACTATTCAAGTCTTCTTCATTCATTCATTCTTCATTTGTTCATTCCTCATTTACTTAGCAAATATTTATTTAACACCATGCCACGCGTTGGAGAATGTAATGAGGGAAAAATAGAAGGCAAGATGGACATAGTCCCGGCTGTCTTGAAGCTTATAGTTTTGCTTAAGGGGATATCAATAAAAATGCAACAATTACAAAGTATGCTAAGAGCTATCATAGGGGAAGGAGAGGTGTGGCCATGCATAGTCATAGGACTTAGGCTGGGGGAATGGTTAGGGAGAGGTTCCTGAGGGAAGTGGCTTTACATGCACACCTGAAGGGAAAGTGGGGGGTTAGCAGATGGAAGTGAGGGTCAAAAGGGGAAACAGTTAAGTAGGCAGGGTCAACTACTTCTGTGAAGGTTCTGGAGCCAGAAAGAGTGTGTGGATGACTGGGAGACTCTGAGATATCTCAACCCAAAGGTCACCCTTTCATCCTTCCTCCCAGAATCTCCTACCCTATCTGGCTTATTAAGTGAATGTTTAATAAATGTTTGCTATTTCCCTTATAGTAATTTGATCACACTATTATTTTAGGGGGCTGATATGATATGTTGAAGGACAGAGCTACACACACACACACACACACACACACACACACACACACACGCCAGCCCCAATACCCTTAATATAAAGGTGAAGTAAGGGAATTATTTTTTAAAAGGTTTGTTGTTAAAAATGTATATGGATGGTGTCTAACTAATTTTGTTTCTAATTTATTTTTTAATTAAATAATTAAATATAGATATATAATTGTAAATGGTGAGGTGATTTTTAAAATTAACTCCATTGCTGTCTAACCCTCTTTAATATGTTTTCCATTGTTGGGTGGCTTGCTTTTGTCATCTAGCAAATAGAGAGGTAAAACTGTAATTAGACAGATTGGACTAGATGCTCAGCATTGAGTGTACCTAAGCACCCAAAAGTTGTACTCAGCATCTCCCCCTGTAACCACCACACTGGGATTCCTGTCCTCTGCTGTTGCCTTAATTTTCAGGCACACTGTAATTCCTGCCCTTTTTTCTGTGCTTGCTCTCTGGTAATAAAAAAAGAGCCATCTCTTTTGTCATCTGTAGAACAGAGGGTAATGTCTCTTAATTAACAGAAGGAAGTGGTGCAATGTAGTGAGAACATTGCAATTGTTTCCAATTAATCCCACATGCAGTTTGGCCAAGTTAATAATCCATAAAATGACCTAGGATCTAAATATGGAGAACAATCATCTTTCATCAGACATTTTTCTATTGTTCCAGCAAAAGCAAGAAAATTCAAAGGCGAGATGCATACAAGGTCTACAGATTTACAGTATCATAAATTCAATCCTAAATATAATCTCAAATAGATAAGAACTGTGTATGTGCTATTCCGATCTTAGGAACTCCCAAATGTTTTGCAACCTCTATAAATCATCACAGGTTGATAGGTGTCAATTCAACCACCAGTGGAGCAATTATTTGATTGGATACACCTTTTGTGACCAAAGCAAGGACACCTTCATGGTCACGGAAAAGCAGAAAAGTCATGTATCTTTTAATTTTATCAGGCAGTGCATTTCTGAATTCTTTGAGGATATAGAATGTGTATTGCACATCCCTGAATCCCTAAAAATGCCCATGGAACATCTTACTCCAGATCCAGACTTTTTGAAAAATTGGGAGGAATACACCATATAAAATATCATTTTAGCTATTCTTCCTCCTCCTCCTTCTTCTTTTTTGTTGTTGTTTGTGTGTTAGAATATTTCACTTACTGAAGGTGAGCAAGAGATGGCATTTGGCATCGGAGAGCTAACGGCCATGAATGTAGGCAGTGATTCCGTCATGGTTGCCTTTTACTTAATCACTCTGTGGGTGAGGTCAGTTGTGGGCAGAATGGGTGAGTTTATGAACCTGGTGTTTTCTGCTAGAAGTTTTTCACATCTTGGGGAGGAGCTTCTCCAAAAGGAAATATCTAAGGACTCCCTGACTGTATTAGAAAATTTATTTTTACTAATTCAGGTCCACCTGTGATAGTTTGATTGCAAGCTCTATGTGCTAACATTTCAGTCTACTGTGCATAATTTTCTATGCCACTGCATGCCTTCAGCTCTACAAACATCATATTGTATATACCTTGACTTGTATACTTGCTCTTGGTTTATAGTTTTCCCTGCGTTCTTATAATGTTGTATCTCTGACTCACTTCTGCTAGTGGCTCTCCCGTCTCAACAAAATTAGCAACACTGCAGCTTCCCAGAATCCCAGTTATGTGCTTAAAGGGTTTCTAGCTTCCACCCTCTTTAGGTGAGAGTGAGATTCAAGGGAAGAGACAGGAAGTGGTGGGACAGAGGGTATGGCCTCTGCCCTGTGCTCTTTGTGCTGAGGAATGTCCTGGAGCAATGTGTTGGGTGATGAAAACTACCCACCCCTTCAATCTCTTCCTATATTTCTGTCAACCGTCCTGTGCCATGGTTTTCTATCTGCTTCTGTTCACAGTTGTAATGTGCAAGAAAGACCTTTGCTCTACTTTACAGGGATGATTTATGCCATAACAAATGGCCATTAAGAGTGCCACATGCAGTGGGCCAAGCGATCTACAGGACAGAGGAGGTGGGTTGAGTATCATGTAGCTGTCATTAATTTGCTACTACTTTGGGGGTACTTTTAGAAGAAGCATTCACTGCTGATCTGGTTTAGCTTTTCACCAGCTGAAGGTTTATCCAAGGATTTTCTATAGATGAACTGGCATGGGTGAGTGGCCTTGGCCATAAACCTGGCTTGTACCAAAAGATTCCTCACATGGAGTTGGTGCCACACAGAGTTCACTGAGCATAATGTAAAAGTGGAAACTGTATCCTTGTTATGAAAACACCTTTTAAAGTCCAAGGCCCAAGCCTCCACTTTCAACCACATTGAAATTCCTAAGGCTGATCTATATAGACATTTTAAAGCCACCACTGTCTTTGGTGAAGGTAGTAAGAATCATTCCAGCCTGTCCCAATTTTCTGTCTTTGCACCTGCAATGAGAAGACAGCCAATATCTCTGTCCAAATGATACTGAGAGCAAGCGTATTAAAACACTGGAATTGGGGCCAGCCGAGTGACGCGTTGGTTAAGAGCTGGCTTGGGATCCCAGAAGCCCGGGTTCGGATCGTACATATGAGGGCCAGTGACACTGCCCTCTACAGCTAAGTTGGTGAACAACAGCTCCACCTGGAGCTGGTCTGCATGAGTCTCCGCGACAGTGTAGGCTGCAGCCCCTGCTGTAGTGGGCTGCCATAAGCTACAAGGAATGGCCGGCAGCCAGAGTAAGCTGCCAAGAGCAGCCGTGAACGGCTGGCTGTCCAGAGGCCTGCGACCGATCTGCCTTGAAGAGCACAATGATAATACCAACATGGGCCAGTGAAGCAAAGAACAAAGGGACAGCAACTTGTCTGTTCCCCTTTCCCAATTCCCCAGTGCTGTTCCCCTCCCCCCAATTCCCCAATAAAAATCTTTAAAAAACAACAACAAAAAAACCCCATTGGAATTGATCTACTCACGAGAGGCTGAGAAAGTTAGATGGTATAAATGAGTGCAACGCTTAGAGCTTCATTAAACATGCCCATGAACATAAAAAAATCTACGTGTTTGCTTTTTATATGGCAAAGCTAGGGCAAGATGAATGCAGGACGTGACCCAGGGAGGTTGGAAATGTGCATTTTAGTCACTTCTTGGTAACACATAGCTCCCAACCAACAAAGCTCTGTGAGATCTCATGCCTCCTTCCACTCAAGGTTTGATGTGCATTATGAATTCTAGACTGAACACTGGTCAGCCATCTATAAAGCAGTTTTATTTCCACTGAATATTTCGTCATCCTAAATAGAAATGGTTTCAGGCTATTTAAGTTGTTCTGAAGAAGAGTCACTCTAAACCAATATATTGAGGCTCTCATTAGTTGAAGAAGCACAAACCTCTTATAACTGTGTTACGTCTAAGAAATTCATCTTTTAACACCTAAAGATGAAAAACAGCTTAATTCCATCCTACACTGTGAGGTATTTAATTGTGGTAGGAATACATGTATCAGGAATCATTCCTTAATTAGTCTAAACCTAAAACATCAGTTGTTAAGTGTGTGATTTGAGCTGATGCAATGGGGCGTGCTTTTGCTGTCGTGCAGCGCAGACAGCAATGCTGTTCAGATTTTATTTTTAAAATTCGAGTAATTATAACTTAAACTAACAGCAGAGGGAAGTGAATCGTTTATTTGCCTCTCTTATAGCTTCTCTCTCTCCTCCACAAGTGGTTCCTTTCTTACAGTATTTACCTAGCTAGCGAGGTGTTACTCTGTGTCCTGAGGACTTAAGCATCAGGGATTTGATCACAAATTGTAGAGTAAACGTTCTGGGACAGATGATTGCCATCCTAACTCATTACACAATGGAAACAATGTACTCATTTAACTTAGCACGTTTGCTTGATGTAAAACTTAAACAATCAACGAGCAGAAGTTTGGTGTAGGAGGAAAAGCTCTGGAGTAGACATCAGGAAACCAGAATTTGAGCTCCCTTCTGCCAGGGACTAAGCAGGGGCACCTCGGCCACCCCCTCACTCTCTGGGCCTTGGTTTTCTAAGTGCTTTCTTAGGTTGCATGCAGCTCTGAGATGCTTGGATCCTGGTGATCAGGATGGTATAGCAATACAGACGTGTGGATGGTCATGAATATACAATTTATTTGGCTAATCCACTGCTTTGCTCCAATTAATACAAACTGTGCGTCAGCCTGAGGATTGGCTGTGATTTGGACTGATGAGGAGAGAGTTCTGGAGAGAACAAGGGATGTGTCGACAGTCACACTGTTAGTAAATGTAGGAGAGAGAGTGCAAACCAGGGATTTTCGTGCTGGTTTATCTAAGGATCTCTCTCCTTAGATTATGAAGAAACTAAGAGACATCTGAACTAACGGCTTTATAACTCTATTTTCAATGGCCACTCATTATCCTTGGATCGCAGCTTTTGGAATATAGTGTGGTCTTGGTTCTATTGTAGTTCAGCATTATTTTGTCACACAATACAGCTTCTATGCATCCTATTTTTATCGGTTTCTTTTTTTTTTTTTGAGAGTATGTAATGATTAAGAGTGTGAGCCAAATACAAAGATTTGTACACAGATGTTCGTGGCAGCTTAATTTGTAAGAGCTCCAAACTGGCTATTAATAGCCCTAGTGTCCACTGACAAGTGAATGGATAGACAAACTGTGGAATCGCCACACAGTGGGACACCACTCAACAGTAATAAGGAATGGACTGTTGATACCCGCAACAGGGTGGATCTCAACATAATTATGCTGAGGGAAAGGAGCCAAACAAAAGAGTCCATACTGTATGATTCCATTTATATAAAATCGTGGAAAATGCAAGCTAATCTATACTGACAGAAGGCAGGGCGGTGGTTGCTTGGAGACGGAGTGTAGAGAGGGATAGAAGGGGGAGATGAGAAGGAGGCATGAGGAAGTTTTGGGAGTGCTGCATAAGTTCATTATCTTGATTGTGGTGATGGTTTCATGAGTATTTACATATGTTAAACGTCCTCAAATTGTACACTTTATGTGGAGTTTATTGCATATCAATTATACCTCAATACAGCTGTTCCAAAGCTGTTCCAGGGGGCCTGGAGTTGAAACTCAGCCTCACTATCCACTGGCTGTGTAACATTTGGTGTGTTATTAACCTCATCAAAAAAGGAGGTAATAATTCTTACCTCACAAAGTTGCTGTGAGGATTAAATGAGTTAATACTTAGAAGGTGCTTAATAAGAATTAGCGCTTATGATTTTCCCAGAACAGCTGAGAAAGGATTCTGTTTTATCTTTTGCATCTCATTCCCATAAGACTCAAGTTCATTAGTCTATTTAAGGAATATTAAAGTGAGGCACATTCATGCAGATTTTCAGATCTCGGCTCAGCACCCCGTGTGGGAGCTGTTTCCTGGACATACTCCAAAATAGCACTCCTGCCCCGGTCACTCTTTAGACCTTTCCCTTGATTTATTTCCTTTCCTAACACTTATCACCATCTGACGTTGCCTTGTTCAGTTGCTTCCTTTCTGTGTCTCCCTCCACTGGGACATAAGCTCCCTGAGACAAAGGACTCGGGTTCACTCATATATAAGTCATTCAATGGATACATGTTGGGTGTTGAATATATGAATGACTGCATTATCCCCAGGCTTCTTCCTTCTTGCTGGTGGCAGTGTGGTGGTCGCATGCAGTGTGGTCTTTGTCGTCGTCGTCATTGCTGGTAGCATGTATGGGTTTATGTTCTCTTATGATTCTGGGCAGCTTCAGCTATCACACACAGGTAGCTGGGCAGAAAGAGCTGAAATTGGTTAAATCAGGAAATTCCCAATCTCATTTCCTTGCGGCTCTGGCAGATGAAGAGATTGCATAGGTCGAATAACATATCTGAAACAATAAGATGAGGTCCTGAGACTAAAATGATGAATAGAAATCTTAAGTTTTAGAAAGTTGTGAATGACTTTGACATGATCCATCCTTAAACTCTTTTCTTAATAGTCAACAAGAAGACAAAACTTGGGTCCAAGGCACAAAGTCACCTAGCCCTCCAGTGGCCCTGGAAAGTGCAGCCTATTTGTTGGGTTTGGGTAACTCCTAGATTGTCTCTTTTACTTTCTTTTTAGTCCTATGAATACAAAATACATATCTAAACTCATAGGATTTTTCTTGACTTGCTTCCATCTTCCTGTCTTATCCTCCTGCTACATGTTTCCTATCATGCTATTTTTTCAAGTTTATAGCTTTATGTGAAAATGGCATCAATGACAGTGCAACGTTACATCGTCTCTAAACATGCATCTAAACAATGCTCTATGGAGTATATACTTGGACCTGCAACTGTACTGCAATCACTCCTCATGGGAGTACTTTTATTTGATACCTATGTATAAGCAGATCACTGCAATTAATCTGCCTTGAACCTCTCCTTAGGAATCTGCAGATAATGCTTTATAAATAAGTAGCACAGTTTCAGTGTGTACAAAAGACTTCCTGAGTTAGCATTTGTCATCATTTGTGTTTTAATTATTTCATTTGATCTCTTTATTGTTGCAATTACATTCTAATTTTGTGTGCAGACACTTGAATGCCTCCAGGCTAGATTCATCAATTAATACTGCAATTATTATTATACCAATATAAATATAAGTGGATAGGTGGCTTGAGTAGCTCCAGATCCATTAGTGTAATTTTGAATAAAGAGAGCCTGGCTGTGGAAAATTCTTTCAGATTATTTTGAAGTGAAAGATGAAATTTTCCCTGAAATCCCAAAGGCACATAAAGGGTTTTCTGTTGTTTTGTTTTCTTTGGTATGGTGTTAACACCCTTTCTTTGCTATAAACATGCATAGCTCTTCCAGGGGCAACAAGACTATCTCTGTCATATGTTCTATGATGCTCAATCTGAAATCACAAGATACTGGACTGATGAAAGGCTCGTAGTAAACAGGGAGGTTGAGAAGATTATGAGGAGATTAGGGCCCAGGAATAATCCTTTTCCAGGCAAAAGAAGCAGGTATATATCACAGGCATGGAATAACCTCCCACCTCAGTGCACAAGTCGAACAGATTTTTCAGGAGCCTATTTCACATCACACAAGTACACAGACTGGCCACCATGAGTGCTAGGCCAAACAGAGAACAGAGATTGTCCTTGGGGCTTTGGAAGAACCATGTTGTTAGATGGAAACAAAATGAGGAAGACAGTATCCTAAGTTCTTTTTCTGTCTCAGGAAAGATACCCATCCTCCATCAGACTACCCCCAAACACACACACACACACACACACACACACACACACACACACACACACACACACAGAGTTACCCATATATACATGTTAACACAGTAACATATGCATGCCATAAATAATATATCAATATCTAAGATGCTCCCTTTCCTTGGAACCTCTATATTGTAACATCAGTATTTATGTTACATCATGCTTTTGGTTCTTACTCATTCTCTAAACCATGAGTATATTTCGTTCAGACATTGGATTGCAGCAATTGGTAACATTTATTGAGCCTTTGCAAGCTGGGGTCCACAGTCCCAGCCAGGTCTTTTGTGCTTTTGTGAATGTTTGTGTGGAATTCTGTTTTGTGAATATCACCCTTATTTAATTGGAGTCTCTGGGTGCTGACACGAGCAATTTCATTTCATTCATCCATTTACTCATTCATCCATCAATCCAGCCTTCAATTATGCATTCAGTGTCTACAATGTGCATAGCCTTACTTAAACTTCACTTCCAGTCTTCCCCTGAATTTATTTTGGGTCCCTGGACATTCATATTCATTGCCATGGTAGAGACTGCCGATCCCTTTCTTTTAGGAAGATACTCCTCATCCCCCAGTTTAGCCAAACATATAGTCATTGTATTCAAAACTAAATTCACCAACCTTCTCTGCACCTACGTTTGACCATGAGACTAACTTCAGACCAAAAGGAGATGAGCCAAAGAAATGTGTGTGGCTTTTGGGTTATCTTCTTTCAAGAGAAAAGTGCTTCCCAAACTTCCTTTCTTCCTTTCCTACTCTCTGAAATGGCTGGGACAATCCTGGAAGCCACGTTGAGGATGGCAGAGCCATTCCACCATCCCAGGACCATTCCTTTCCTGGCTGTTAGAGAAAAACAAACTTCTATCTTGTTTAAGCCACTATATTTTGGGGTGTCTTTGTTACAGCAGCTCAGTCTTCACCTGAACTCATACAGTTAGCTACATGGTTGTCCTTGGCATCTGTTATCTTTGTGAACTCAAGATGCAGCTCAAACTTTTACAATCATGGTACTGATGTATCCTTTATTCGACTTAATTACTTGCCAACTGGCCTTGAATTGGCATTTGCTTCTACCCTTTCCAGACAGTTAGAGTCCCAGTTCTAGTCCCGTACCCTTCTTTGCAGTGACTCTCCACCCAGGGTACTCATCGGGGGTACAAGTAAATGCTGAAGGGATGACATGGCTGGCAATGCTGAGAGATACAGGTGCTGTCATAGCAACGTGAGCAAAGACAGTGATTATCAAATACTAGAGTAATTGTTCAAGGACCAATAGTCAGCTCTCTGGCACCTCTCTTTCTTTTTGTGCAGTCCTCAAAGAGATTCTCCAGATATAAGTACAAGAAAACCTCTGTTTAAAGGGAGAATTTGGAGGATTAACCAACAGATTAGGAAGTCTTTTACTTGCAGTATTTGGGAGATAAAATATTGTACTTTAAACAAGCAGTGCAAAACACTTAAATGGCGACAAGTTATGTTGGTGATTCAAAAGACATTGTCATTTACATCAGCTTCTTAAAACAATGATTACTCAGCCAAGAAGTGCCACGAAGGCATTTACAGAAAATTAAAATGATTACTTCTGACAAGCTTGAATGAAGGAGCAATCTCAGCTGAGGCTGATCAGTTAGAAACTACTGAAGAATACCATCTGGGGATCTTGGATGTTTTATTTTCCAAACTAAGGTAATACAGTGAAAAAGTTGCAGGCTTTGGCTGTAAAAAAGAGGTGAGCTGGGCAGCTGTTTATGTGATGTGACTGAGGAATAATGAGTCATTTGATCTTCAGATTTGTTTGTCTCAAGTCTCAGAGTCACCTGGTTGCCTCGACTTCCTTCAATCAGACCACTGTTCTCCATGCTTTTCTAATAACAGGCCAATACATCACTTGTGGATAACATTTTAGAGTCCTTACATCCTCTGTCTGGGAAATTTTGTCACTATTGCTACCAATAAATCCACACTGAGTGTCTGTAATGGATAGTTTGAAGGACTGGGAGATGTGGAGTCAGGTGCCCCAAAGCAGAGCCCAGGTGGAGATTTAGGTGCATGTGACCTGCTAAGTGAAGACTTTCAGGAGAAAGACAGCAAGCCGGGGCAGGTTAGGGCAGGGAAGGGGCTGAAGCAAAGGAGTGTTCTCCGCTGGATTCTAGCTCCAGCCTGACTCCATGGGACCCTCTGAAGCATGAGCTGCTCCACAGAGCTGGTCCCGTCTTGAGACAAGGGGGCCAGTCCTTTGTCCCTCTGTGCCAGTCATGCATTCATTGGCTGCCAGCTGCACTGGATGAGGGAACAGCGTGTGTGTGTGTATGCTGGCAGGTGGTGGTGGTGGTGGTGGGGAATAGCTCGGACATAATCTCCCATATGGAGCATTTCATGTTTTGGTTAGGGCAGATCTCCAGAGCAGTGCTTGTCAAACTCTGTTACACACTGGAGTTGGCTGGAGAGCTTTAAAAGATACTACTGTGTTGCTTCCACATGCAGACATTGTGATTTAAGGATCTTTTGCTTGAAACTCCCTGACTTCCCCTCTTCTCCTTTAAGACTCCTGTACCCTTCCTCTGTGCAGCCTTGGTTTAGTCTTGCCTTGGGGTGGTGAACACGTCAACTCTGCTTCCTCTGGCACCTTTACCTCCTTTTGTTGTAGAATCAATCACCCTCTATCAAAGTTGTCTGTTTGCGTTGTCCATTGGCCTGGGCTCTCCTTTGAATAGTCTAATCTGGCCCCTACTTCAGTGCCTGGCACAGAGGACATTGTCAGGATATGTTACACAAATGAATGAACAGATGGAACTGCAAATTTTTAAATGAATGATACAGACACAAGTGATGCAGGAGCTCTGAACAGGAAGTAATCCTTCAGGGCTGGAGCAGGCTTTGAGGGAAAGGTGGAAATTAAACCAGAATCCTGAAGGAAAAAGAAACACAAATCCATGTAATGCCCCAGTTTCTAGGTTTCCCTGGAATCCTAGGGGTTAATTTCAAGCCCCTTTGGTGGTAGGTAAGTGGGGCGGAAGCTGGATGAACCGGGCATTTTTAGCGTTCCTCTCAGCAGCCTTCCGGAAGAACTAACCACGGTTTGGAACATATGTAGTGAAAACTGCTCTGGAAAGAGACATCTTGCCCTTCTCCCATAGTCATTTGAAGATGATTGCTCATTCATCAGCAGGCCTCCCTCTTGGGAGGTGTCTTTCTTTCTCCCATTCAATGTGTTATTGAATCTTGGGTGAAACCATGGGACATGTGGGGACAGCCATCGTCATCCTGGTAATGATGGATGTCTTGATCTGAGCCTGACAGAGGGGCTTCATAGCTAACAGAGAACCTGGCTGTGACTGAGACTTGAATGACAGCCAGTAACCCAGCTGAGGTTTATTACAGGTAAGAGAGAGATGCTGGTGGCAAGAGATACCTGTGGGCAGTCGTCAGAGGCCTGGCCTTCTTAGCTCTGAGAGGGGCTCCCTGCCTGGAGGACTATTCATCTTAGACTCTCAGGAGACAGCAGCAGCTGAGCTCGTCCCTTTCTTGTGTGGGGAGGTGTCATCTATCTTCTTACGGGTGGCCTAGATGCCTCCAGGTTTGCTCTTCATCAGACTGCTTTCTACAGAAGCACTTCGATTCTCCAAGGGTCCTGAGCCCAGGCGTTATCATCCTGGGGCCTTGTATGTGCATGCGTTCTGTTCATCAGAGTGTATTAGGGCCCAGGCTCTGGAATTAGACAGGCCTGGATTCAAATCCTGGCTGTGTGACTTTAAGCACGTAACTGAGGTGTTTGGAGCTCCAGTTTTGTGATCTGTAAACTGGAAATAATAATACCTTCTTCATAGGCTTACTGTAATAACTAAGTAAGATCATCTCTGCAAAAACATTTAGAGTTGTTCCTACAACCTAATAAGGGATTTAAAATGTTGACATTATTATTCTTGTTGTTGCTATTTGTTATTCTTCTAAAACTGGGACAATCTTTTCAAGCCTATGCAAGAGAAGGCACTAGGCCTTGAAGATAAAGAGACAAAGGAGGCCTGACCCCCAAGAGTTCACAGTGTGGAGGGGATGCATACAAGAGCACTAAACTGAACTCTAGTTTGATGTTGGGTCACCACTCACCTACACTGTACCTTTATGTGACTTAGAAAAATAGATGCTCCCTTCTACTAGTAGTCTGGATTTTAGACCCTTGCCCTCTTGGCCAGGTGTCCTTGCTCAATAAACAACCTGAACAACTGTGCATAATGACCACATGTGATACGTGCTATGCTAGCAGCATTAACAAAATTGGGATCATTATATTTGGTGTGGGAGAGGTAAATTAAATTTTCACAGTGATGTTTGAGCTGTATCTTAAGTGATGACTAGATTTAACAAGGCTCACAAGATTTGCCAGAAAGGGCAGTGAGACAAAGGCAAAGAAGCAAGAAAAGGGTTGGGGACTTCATAGGCTAAAAGCTAGGTGGAACCAAGATGAGAAGCGCCTTGAATGCCACACCAAAGAGGTTGGTCTTTTGTCCATAAGCACTGTGAGCTCATGATCAGCTCTGTTTGAGTTCGGTGCCTGCTAGACATTTGTGATATGGATTTATAAACAGAGAGCCAAGAAAGAAGGCCACTCTACACATCCTCATAAGAGGAATGAATTTCCAAAGCAGGTTTTCATGGAGAAACAGACAAAGCCAGAAGTGCTACATTGAAAGTTATCTTCGGGACTGGGTGAGCAACTTTCTATGGGGAGTAATAAATATGACCAGAATCCCAGTCACCTAGTCCAGATGATGCCAAACAGGGTAGGGGGCAGGCAAGGACCTAGGTTTGAGGGAACACAGTTAGTGGTACCTGGTATAACCAAATATAAACACAAATCTGGATTTCAGGTGAGGGTCAGAGCATAGATTTGGAAGTCATCAGTTTATAGGTAGAATTGAAGCAACTGAAATGCATGAGTTTTGCGAGGGAAAGTATGTAATGAGAAGAGAAAAAAGCTCCAAGACGGTATCTTGGGAAACACTAATAAAAGGCTAGGATGGAAGCCAAAGAGATAAAGGAATAAAAAAAAAGATAGAGGGACCAAAATGGTGGAGAAGACCCAGGAGAGAGAGAGAGAGTGGACGGAGAGAGGGACATCAAGGGCACCCATAACTCTTGAAGAGGAACAGGTAGGCCAATCGTGCCAATAGCTGTAGAGAGTTCTAGCAGTATGAGGAGGTCCGAGAGGTGGCATTCAGGAACTCATGCAAACCTAACCAAAAGCATTTCAGTCCTAAGGTAAAGTCAGAAACTGCATTGCAGAGGAGATGACATGTAAATTTAAGGGAAGAAAGTAGAGGAAGGAATAGAGAGACCTTTTTGGATTTTTTTCAAAGAGGTGAGTGAAGAAAGGAAAAAGAAATATGTGATAATGGTTTGAGGGGGAGGCAGGGTTTATCAAGGTTAGTTTGAAGGCATAAGAGCGAGAGGCTCTTAGAAATGGCTTATATATTTCTGCTTGGGGTAGCAGAGAAATGGGAAACCGTTTTTTGGGGAGCAGAGAAATAGGAATGTCCAGTCCATTTTTGTTTGCCTTTGGAGTTTAATTCTGGGCTTTCTAGAATATCAATGCAATTTCAAGATGGGAAGCTATTTTTGTGTGTGTTTTTCTAGTGGGAACATAGTCACCAACCAAATCTAGGGCTTTTGAAATAAAATATGAATTCCAAATATTAAGGAGAATGGAGAAAATGTACGAATATTTATTGCCATCTGCTAAATTCTACTCCATGAGTTAGAAGTTTTATGTACATCATCTAATACAATCTTCAGAATAACTATATGATTTCAGAACAGAGGTTCTTAACCTAGGGATATACAAAGTTCTTGATATTTTATTCAACTTTTTGTGTATGTATATGTTGTATTTGCGAGAGTGTTCATAACTTTAATGAGGTGATCAATAAGGTCCAAAAAATTAACTATTGACTTGGATGGCTGCTCATCTCAGAGAATAACATACTAATGAGCATAGTAATAACATAGTAATTTATTTTCTTTTTGTTTATATTTATACATGTGTAGAGCATTTACTACATTTTATACCCTTCTATGCATGCACCCCCGGTGTCTTAAGCAACTAATAGGCTTCCAGTACTTGTTGATTAATTAATAGACTGATGTATTTACTCAAATACATTTATAATCTAGAGGAAAAAGACAGAGAAAATTTCACTTTCAACCTATAGTTGATATCACAACATAACTGGGTTACATATCAACAGGTCAGTGGAGCCCTCAACAAAAAGGTGATAAAGTTGTCAGGAGCTATTTGTGCTTGAAATTTGCATCACAAATTTCCTATGAGATAATTGATTGTATATAAAATACAAATGGCATCTGCTGTGTGATCCTGTTAGCAGCAACTGCCAGGAAAGCATATGCCAGGATAAATAAGCAACGTGGGTGATGGATCTTAGAGAGTCAAAACCAGAGAAACAATCCATGCTGGCATGGTGAGCTTCTCACAGGTGATTTCTATCATAAATGGTACGTATTGAATGACAACACAAAAGCAAATGACTTGAAAATGTCTATTTCCATTATGATCATCAACTTGTAATACAAATACAGAAAAAAAATCATTTACACATTTTTAAGATGAGTTCAAATGAGTGTAAGCAACTTCAAAATATGATTAGTTACTATAATTTAAGAATGTTCATCTCACTTTATATCTCATTAAGAGTTCATGCAAATTAGTGCATTGCCAAAAGCTTGACAAATCAGTGTTAATGGGAAAATTAACATATTTGTTGTGGTTGCTTATAGAAACATACAAAGCCATTAATAAAATTTACATTTTTATTGGTATATAGTTTAAATGACCTAAATATAATTATGTGTCAACACATGTTGTTATATGTGTGTATACTAACATGTTTACCTATATCTATACCTATATACACACATATAAATATATGTTTATATATGTGTTTATATACATACATATTATCTAAAAGCATATACTTTTAACAATCTATATTACAGGTCAATTTCACGTGAAATGCAAATCTTTTATATATTCTAAAATGCTACCACAAAAAAAAAATCACAATTTGTACTTGGTGATTATATCTTTCAAGATTGACTTAGGGGCCGGCCAAGTGGCTCAGTTGGTTAAGAGCTCACTCAAGAGTGAGAGCTGAGCTCTGAGCAACAGCTGTTCGAGGCCAGCCCGAGCTGAGTTGCCGTTGAGCTGCCAACAGGTGGCAGGATGGCTCAGCTAAAAAAAAAAAAAAAAAGATTGACTTAGTTAGTTACAGTGTTTAATGTTTAGGGTTTACTCTAGAACATTATTTTATTACCATGAACAGAAATGCTCATGATGATGTTGTTCAGAGAAGCAATAATCATTATAATGCAAGCATGTCACGTGTAAACCTACCCCTTCTAAAATAAGTCATCATTTGGGCCGCCCGAGTGGCGCAGTGGTTAAGCGCTGGCTTGAGAAGCCAGTGGCCCTGGTTCGGGTCCCACATAAGAGGGCCAGTGACACTGCCCTCAAAAAAAAAAAAAAAAAGAAAAAGTCATCATTCATATCACTTCTTTACACTACTGCCCATTCAGGCCCATCCTGTCTTTGATGATCAGTTTCTTGCTGTTGTTTGATGTTATCTGACAACACAATGAAAATAAATTATAAAGAGAAACAGCAAATCTTATGAAGGCTGTATGGTCTCATGAAACGGGTGAAAATGATGATGGAGAACTGCAAAACCATTAAAACATGAACTTCTGAAAGGGTTAAATCAGTTAGCAACTGAAATGGGGAAAAAAATTGGTAAGGATAATGATATGATAGATGCTTCACTGGGAATACTTTTAATATCAAGGGATTGATATTAGAAAAATGCAGGTCCTCATATAATTTTGTAAATGTGATTCTCTTGTGGATCATCCTGCAGAAATGAGATGTGATGTCCAGGATGTTGCATTGTGCTATCGTAATATCTGTTGCAAAATTATTTTAAGTAACACATTCTATTTTGTGTTTGTTTTATGACTTGCAGCACAGTAATGTTTTATTTTAAATTTTGTTGACTATAGAATGAACTACCTTATGTAGATTCATTTTTCAAGGCAAAATCTCAGTCATACTCATTTTCCACTATTTATTATTAAAATATAGCCAATTTTGGAGTAGATTCACTTCATGAACTTTGATAAGGGCCTGTCCATCGTATCTGAGGTCCCCCAGTCTCTTCATTTCATGTTCCTTGGACTTGAAGACATAATTCTCACCGCCCCCTCCTCCCCAATTACTTGACACAGTAATGCATATCTTCTTATAGCTACTTTCTTTCTTTTATTTATTTCGTTCCTACTTCACCTGGCCTGGATTTGGCCCTCTTTTAAGGGACACTTTGATAATGACAGTCCTTTTCTCTCACTATAATTCTGCAGCTTATTAATTATGATGCAGGTAAAAATTTATTTCATCATTACATTCAGTCTCACTCCTTCTAGTATCAGGTAGGTGAAATAGAAACATTAATGAAAAAATTCATTAACATTGCTGCAAATTCAGACACGTTGGCAGTTTATTTCAGGTGGCAGGCTTAGAAAAGTTCTTTATCTCCTCCATTAACATTATGAGTGACTCAAACTGGGAAGAGGGGAACAGCTTAAGTTTAACAAATGCAAATGGTATGAATTTCAAGGTAACCCTCCCTAATGTGGATTTTCTAATATACAATTTATTGGGAATTTTTACTGGTTTATGAGTAGAAAAAGCTGTATGTTTCATTAACTCTATTGTCATATAAATGGGGAGCAGGATAGAAACAAGTTTTGTTCTCTATTTTTTTGTTCACCACCTGTTAAGTTCATCTGGGAACTTTCAGCAAACATCCCAACAGACATGTATCTGTTCACAAGAATAGCAGCAATAATAATGGTAACATTTCTTGAATGAATATTGTGTCTCAAGCAAAATATTCACATATTAGCTTCTCTGTTTCTCTCTCTTTTTAACAATCATCCTTGAAGGTAGATATTACTTACGACAGTGCTTTGAAGATGGAAAAACTAACTGAGGTTGAGATTAGGGAGTGATTTTGTCAGTGTCACACAGACAGTGAAGTGTGGAGTGTGAATGGTATTCAGTTCTCTTTGACAATGGTCTTTCCATTATACCTCAGTGCTTCTACAACACTAGGCATGGGGCTAGGCTCCAGCAATAAAAGATGTAAAAGATGTGGGAGGCTCTCCTTGAGAGAGACCAAATCCAGCAGAGGTAACACTGACCTTAAGCGTAATGTATGTTTAAGGGCGCTGTTGCTGCATTTCATTCTGTGCATGAAACAATGGCTTAACTGGATTTTAGAATTTCTCAGTGATATTAGTGAGGAACACAAGATGAAACAGAGCTGGAAGCCATGGACAGCATCACAATGGTAAAGCGACCCAGAACTTTGTGTGGGAGAAAGTTAATTCTAAATTTCGTAAGGCACTTATGTACAATAGTTAACATGTGTATTTCCCTGAGTCTAAAGCACTACTTCTAGATTGTAAGCTTATCGTAGCCATGCGCACTCCCCTGTGGTTGTGTTTTTTTCCTGAAAAGCCTTTATAATGTCAGTAGTGAGCCATATAAATCCACGTCACTTTAGAATCTATGCAATTTTGAAATTCTTTTCTCACTACTGGATGACCACTAAAAGGTAAAGTTAGAGCTCAAGTGATCTGGAAGAATGGTTGTATCCACTCTGAATGTAAATTAAATTAAAAGGTTCTCCTTTGACAACAGACACCTGGCCCACTTCTAAGGCTCTGCTTAAGATGATGCATTTTGTTTTGATCTTTAGCTTTAATAACACGTCCAACATGTCACAACCATTTTGGGCACTGGGCAGTGATTTTATACCATGAGTCAGAATTTTGGGAGCTCACTGACTTGTGACATACAAACACATTGTTTTATACTCATACTGACATCACATCAAATTAAAGAATATTAAAAAATAACAACCAGACAAGCTCTATACGCAAATGAAACAATGACGAATAGCTGGGGCAGCTCTCACACAACACGGCTAATTTATATACAGTGGCAGAAGTAACATCAACAAATATAACTCTAAATGCACTGTCAAAATCTGTGCTTAACTCCTTTCACTAAGTACGGATGTAATTATATATAAAACAAATTGTGTTTGCAATCTGAGATATGGATATGTGTGCTTGATTACAATAGCTATAGCATGAGAAGTCACTCTAGGCTGTTCAGGAGAAGAACTAGAAATTTCAAAACGTCCAGCCCAGTGTTTCCCTGGGGCTGTCTGACAGTTCCTTGATGAGGAGGGAAAGGTCAAGGAGATTTGCAGCTGGGCCAAATGGGCACCCATCTATCTCAGGCTGTGAACACGCTTTGCTTGGTGGAAACCACTTTGTGGCTTCTGGTAAGGGTGATTTCCTGGACTGATTTATAAAGGTGATGCACTGTGCAATGCTTTTAAAAAATTTTCCCAGCAGTACCATGGCACACAGGGAGAGCATGGAGGAAAACTCTCAGTGGATATAGTTGCTGTTCTTGTTGTCATTGTACCTGTGTCCTGTCACTATGGGTGGTGCTAAAGCTTCATGTCCTAGAAGGCAGGATAGTGTTTTTGTAGTTCTCTTTGCTTACCATAAAGCACAAACCGTATCCTATTTTTAGTGTTACCATCAGAATAGTGGTGCCTGGACTGCCAGTCCCCACAAATTCCTGGGTTCTGAGTTCCTGAGGACAGCTCAGTGAGTGAGGACCAGTGTTGAATTGAGAGACAACATCCACCTTGAGCTGCTTAAGCAGGCTTGAGATGCTTTTCATTTCAGGCTTTCTCCTGGGCATTGACCATAGATAGCAAGCTCAAAACGAATATGGGTGGTTCCAGTATGGTGTAAGTCCCTCCTGAGGGTCCACCTGAAAAGCGGTAGGTCTGAAGCTGGGCTCCAGCCTGCCCCACACATCCTGTTCTGTTTACTAGCTAAAGAAACACCCAGGCCAGGCTACCAGCCTCCTTGAGACAACTTTGTTCAACACTATTAGCACTCTTACTAATGGAGAGTCTGATTTGAAGAAAATAAACTGGTATACTACTCGAAGAACTGTCCCCAGTCATGGGAAAGGGAATTGATTAAACCAACATAGTATTACGTGAGAGAGCATTCAGCCAGGAGCCTGGCACACTTCCTTATTATTAACGGAAGCCTAGATTATGATCACAGAGGTGCACTCTGCTTACCTCTGCTGCTCATTTCTCACCTAACCTTAACAAGGTAATAGTACCCTTCAGCTAGAAGTATTTCAGAGTTACCATGGGTGAAGTCCTACAACAGCCCCAAATGCTGGTATGTGGAAAGTAAAAAAAAATAAATTAAAAAGTAAAAACAATTCGTCATTTATCCCTTGACAATGTATTCCATTCAGAAGTCTAGGCCCAGGCCCAGGAATATCCAATTCTCTGGAGATTTATTCATTATTATCATTTTGAGTGAGCAATTATAAATTTGCTGATTGTCAACATTATCATTTTATTAAGGGTGTGTAGGTAGGAATGTCTTCAATTTTTATTTTGATTTATGATTTTCCACTGCAAGCTGGGTATCCTGACTACCTAAATGATATTGCTCTCTCATGTAGAGACATGGGAATACATTTGTTACACAGCCTCTTGGTGTTCTTCTCATCATCCATTCACTCATCATCCAACATTTAATTGAGTGCCTACTCTGTACCAGACATTATATTCGCTTGAATAAATAGTTGAATAAGAAGCAGTCTCTGCCCTCTAGTTTATAAACAGATGAAAAAGCTTGACATATGCATAGGAAATTTAAAATATTGCTTGTTAGGAAATAAAGTGAGAGTATAGGGAAATAAACATCTGCTTGCCCTGGTTACCTGGAAAGGTTTATTGCTGAATGTTGACATTTGATCTGGGATTTGAAGGATGAGTAGAAATTTAGAGCGGAGGAGAAAGCAAGGAAGGGTAATCCACACAGAGGGAATGCCTTGTTTTGAAGGCGAGGAATGGAAATTTAGGGCTTGGTAGGTGAAATTCAGTCTGATGAGAAGTGGAAGATGAGGCTGCCTAGATATGGAGGTGGGGAATGACCTGGTGCCAAGAGGAGTTCAGCAAAGGGGAGACACAGGTGTTTTTGTTTTTTTAAAATTTTAGTTAATAGATTTTATTTTTTAGAGCAGTTTTAGGCTTACAGGAAATTGTTTAGATAGTACAGAAAATCCTCATATAATCCTTTTCCTCCCACAGTTTCTTCTGTTGTTAAAATCTTGCATCAGCCAACTAGTCACCAGAGGTTTTTAAACAAGGTTATAATAAGGATGATTTTATTATTTTAGGAAGATTCCTGATATTTGTGTGGTGATGGGACTGGAGTCAGGATATCCTGGTGGCAGGAAGACCAGTCCCAAGGCTATGGCTAAAGTTCACATGACAGCTGCGAAGAGGATGAACCAAGGCAGAGGTGGTAGGGGTAACAGGGGAAATGGATTCTATTCTAGAGACATTTGTCTGCTCAGTGGTTAGCAAGGTTTGGTAACTACATGCGAGGAAGTGAATGGGAGGGAAGAGCTGAATTTGGGCAACCATGCCAGCCATTAATATATTACTGCTCAGCTCTAAATTCACCCACTTACTACCTGCTCTGTCGTAAGCACTGGACTCTGAGCATTTCTCCTTCTCCATGCAGCTGAAGGTGCTCTGGAGGGACACTGCAGGAAGAAGGGAGCTGCTCTTCCTGGTCTGGTGTGCTGAGCTGTGCTTTTTCTTGCTCTTGCTCCATGGTCCTACAGTGGTGCAGGTGTGTGGAGACATCCCATGGTTCCCTGCCTCAGGTGCACACCCAAAATGTGTGGTCCCCTGGTCATCTCGCAGCTCTGGCTGGGCCTGGCATCATATTGCTGTAGCCCTCCCTGTGCATACACAGCACGCTCCAAGCCTTGTGCTCATGGTGGTGCCTCAACTCACTCTGTGACCCGTGCACAGCCTGGCCTCATCTGCACCCAGAGGGGCAGGTGCTGCTGCTGCCCACTTACTGTCTACCACGTCTGGTCTGGACACACAGCCAACACTGCCATCACCCAGTGGGCTGCAACCACACCTTTTCCAGTAAGATCTGAATCCCACTGCTGCGTGGGGAGAGTGCACTTCTAAATTTGTCCTTCCTTGTGTACTGTCCCCTCAGCCCTAGGCTGCCCTTTACAATCCTCTTTACATCTTTGTAGTTACTCCCCTAATGAGTTTAATAATTCATACATTAAGCTTCTTTTTTTCAGTTCCTGTGAGGTTTCTGTCTCCTGACTGGACCCAGCTGATAGAGCAACTAAGTGGATGGTGGCCCTAATGGAAACAGAGGAGGAAGAAAACCTTTTGGTGGTAAAGATAATGAATTCATATTTGCAGTTGCTGCATTTAAGGTGCTCATTGGACCTCCAGGGGAGAAATCAAATAGGTGATTGGTTCAGGGATCTGGAACTCAGCCTGCTTATACAGATGTCTTGAGCACATATATTATAGTTGACATGAAGTAACCCAGGGGAGGCATGTAGAGTTTCAGAGGTAAGAAGACCAAGAATAGAATCCTTAGGATTCCCAGAGTTTGAGGACTAGGCAGAGCGAAGGAATCTGCAAAGAGGTGAGAGGAGCAATCCCGGAGGTAGAACCAGCAGCAGCTGAGGAGGGAGATAATATGTCCCAGACCATTCAACAGGAACAGGTTGTCTTCAGCGTTTACTTGGAAGTTCAGGATGTTCTCTGGAATAACATCCTCAAGAATATCAAGGAGTAGGCCGGCTGAGTGGCACATTGGTTAAAAGCTGGCTTGGGATGCCAGCGGCCCCGGTTCGGAACCCACATATGAGGGCCAGTGACACTGCCCTCTACAGTTAACAACAGCTCCACCTGGAGCTGGGCTGTGCGTGTCCTGGTGATGGTGTAGGCTGCAGCCCCTGCTGCAGTGGGCTGCCATAGGCTACAGTGAGTGGCCAGCAGCCAGCGTGAGTGGCTGGCAGCCGGCATGAGCTGCCAATAGCCACCGTGAGCAGCCGTCCAGAGGCCAGCGACCGATCTGCCTCACCCGGGAAGAGTGCAATGATGATATCAACATGGGCTAGTGAAGCAACATCCTCTACAACTAGACTGAAGAACAAAAGGACGGCAACTTGTCTGTTCCCCTCCCCCAATTTCCCAACGCTGTTCCCCTCCCCCAATTCCACAATAAAATCTTAAAAAGAATATCAAGGAGTGTAGGATGCATACTTGTCACCTCTGTGAATGAACACTTCCCATTTGCCCAGTGAAATGTTATTAATGATACCTAGTGTATTATTCTCTTTTCTTCATTGTGAAATATGCCCACAGGTTTACAGGTCGGTTGATGGTGTCTCTGGAGTGTAGAAATCATTTAGATCCCTTAGAATTTGAGGCCCTGAAATCTTCTTTGACATGACGGGGGGCTGGGATAAGTGTGGAATGCATTTTGTCACTCCAGAGGTGGAGTGTGAAGGATATAAGAAAATAATCCCACCTCTTAGGAATTCCCTTAGATTCAGAGGGCATCAAGAGTGGCTCTAGAATCAGTTGGGAGCCCTGGAATGATGTGAGAATTATTTTATCTATTCAGACATTTCCTAGGGAGATCAATGATAAGAAATATGGAAGCTATTAGTGTTTGATCAATCCTACCAAGTTCTAAGCTGCCCAGTGCCTCATGGCATATGGCCCTATGGATTTGTAGCAAGAGAGTCTTGGGACTCTGAGTGCTAAAATTTGCATGCAATTTTTGACACTATAGGTGCCCCTGGGACACAGTGAAAGCTCACAGTCAATTTGCTTGGCAACATAGCTGCATAGACGAGCCATTTGACAAACTAATGGATCCAGCGCTGTTCTGTATTCTGTGTGATCTCGTTCCATTGAGACCTAGGAAACCATCTATGCTCCTATCAGATGGGGCCTTTGGATTTTTATGTTTTGGTTGTATGTCTACATTGGGTTTTTCTGTAGGAAACTCAGTATCTAATCTGATGCTATATCTATGCTTTCTAGGGGTTGGGGGGACACATATGAAGCTTTTCCAAGTGGGATGGACACATCCTATACAACATTTATGGTGTCTCTAAATAGCAGTTCTTTAGAATTGTCATTTCTTGTTATACAAGGAAAAAACATAAACTATATATTAGAGAAGGCATGCTATTGGGGTGGGGGAAATGGAAGGTGTGGTTGAGGTGGGCTCAACATGGACAGTGTCTGCACCTCTTGAATATTCTTTCTTACATGGGGTATATCCCAGCTTTATAGATTTGTACAAAAATTGCCAGCCGACAAAACCTTTCAAAACCAAACAACAGACTTTATCTTTGGGTAACACAATCTGTGCACCACAGACAATGAATTAAAATCCCCAACATAGACCCTCTGACTAGTTTTGGAAAAGGGATTCCCCCTAAAGCCCATTCTTGTCAACTTGAGATTAAGGGCCATTGGGGAAGTGCAACAATCATCAAATGTCTCCTTGTCCTCGATGATGTATTTTCCTGCACTCTTCCCCTCTCAGGAGTTGGTTTTCAGGTACTTTCAGGTGAGGATTAAACAGTTGGTGGTCAGGAAGTTTAGCTGTCTTGAATCGTGTCAAGGTAATTTTGTGAATCTATTTGGACAGGGGACAAAAGCGATAATACAGCTGTACATTATAAGCCCATTGAAAAATAGCAAAAACTCAAAGGCTGTGGTTTTCAGCTGAGATGCCTTATGGGCATTGTGGCTTTTTGCTTTTTTTAAACAAAAAACCATTTGGGTATCTCATAGGCTCTGCCTCGAAAAAAGAAGAACTTGTGTCATCCCACAGAAAAACAGCCACATTATTATTTAACATATATTGCCCTCTAGCAGATGACTCAGTATTGCAAGCATTTTATTCAGAAAGTTTTTCCTGATCAGCTCTTTGGCATATTATAGAGCTGGTCTAGGAAGATGTGCAGAAGAGCACCTGCCCATGCCTCCCTCTTAGCTGGCCTAGAACCCCCAGGTAATTGGTAAGAAGGCTGGGCTGAATCTACACAGACTAGAAGAGCAAATGGGCGCATAGTACAGAGCTGGGCCAAGTGAGACTAAGCAGCTCCATTCTGCAGAAGGACCAGCAGAAGGGCTGTACTGCTTGCCAGCGTAGGGCTGCATGGATGCCGAGGGCAGCTCGGGTTTTAGAATGAGGGGCCTGGGAGATCACAATGGTTGTTTTGTTAGAAGTGAGGGAATCCTGGGAGGCCTGGCCATGGGCATGTAGGAGTGGTGAGCTTAGATACTGTTGAGCACGTCTCCTAGGGAAATTCAATTATTCATTGGTGATGTTTAAGGGAAGGCTGCAGATTCCAAGCCTCAGCAGGACAACCAGGATGCCCTCCTCTTGCTTTGGGCTCCAACCAATTTTCAAAGTGACTCTCATGAAGACCTCACTTGGCAAATGTACTGAGCAGTCACTGAACTTGGAAGGGATGCATGGGTCATTGTATCTACACTGAACTATTACAAAAGAGCAAGGTGCATTTCCAGCTACTGGTAATTTCTTTATAAGTCATTTCTTTATAGTCTACTTATTATGAAGATATTTCATCAGGCTCAATGCCATGCCCTTCATATTTTTAATTCATTTCCATGATCAATGAATATAATTACAAAAATAAATCTAAAACAAATTACTCCTGCATATAAGTCTTGATCTCACAATTAGCTACTATGACAATTGTTCCTAATAGCCCAAAACCATGACTCAATTGTAATTTAAGTTGGCACCATGATGTAAATAGTGAAATCGCTATTACTTCAGGATCATTACACTGTAAGGAAGAATGGGTTGCAATGAAATCATAGTAGAAGGGTCAAGGTCACCAGGTTCCATCAATATCAAGAAAATAACCCAAATGGTGAAGAGATGGGAAACAGTATGATATGGAATGACTGAAAATGTTGGAGTCTTTGAGAAAAAAAATTCTTCCTGACCACGCATTTCATAGACATCCAGTCGGTACTAACTGGGTCCTGAGGACTTTACCTAATAATTTGGGCCCCCACCTTTCCTCTCCATCTCCATTGCCTAAGTACTGTTATACACCAATATTTTTGCCTTTTCCCTTGCTCTATCATCTCTTCCTCTCCTCTCTACAACAATCATCTCACACATTTTACTCAAATGCAAATCTGACAGTGTCATTTCTCTGCTAAAAGTCATTGAGTGGCTCTTTGTGACTTGTAAGATAAGCGGTTCTCATGTTGCCAAGCACACCTGTAAGAACCCTGAAGATGCTGTTTCCTGCCTATCATGCACTGTCCCCTCCCTCTCTCCTGGTTGCCCAGGTATCCAGTGCCTGGCTGACTTGCAGATTCATGAACACACTGTTCTCACCCACCACCACCCCTCACCCCACATTTGGAGAGGCTGCCAACCCCCATCATAGGCACCTGCCCAATTCTTATATCTGCCTTTCAAGACTCAGTTAAAACATCACCTCGTTTGCCTTTTTTGACTCCTGCAGGCAGAATGATTTATTCCATCTTATGTGCTACTCAGCATCTTGTTTTTAATCTCTACAACTGTACTTATCACATTTTTTCGATTCATTCTGATTATGCATTGTCTTCTTCACTAAACTGTGAACTGTTAACGATAACCATCTTTATGTCCTATTTATTGCTAGAACTGAGCTTGATCTGAAATAGGCAATCTCTATATGATTTTTAAATTCTGTTTTTGAAAACAGAAAAATTTGGTCTAAAGAAGGGAAGAGAGAGGGTACTTGATATCTGCTTTGGAGTATTTCAAGGGTTGTCATATGCAAAAGGATTTGGGTATGTTCTACCTGGGACTGGGTGTGAAGCTTGGTCAATGTATGGATGATACAGTGAGACAGATAGTGGATCAATATAAAGAAGAATGCTCTAATGTCAGCTGTTCAAAGCGAGAAACAGCTGTCTTTCGAGACAAGTAGTGAGTATCAGATAATTGAGGTATGTAGGCTCAGCTGGAAATTTTGTAGGAATTATTCAAACATTGCTGGTTGTCTTTCTACTTGGTGATGTAATACTTAAAACATGGTGTTGATGTTTCATTACTTTAACTCTCTACCTCTCAAAGAAAATAAATCTATAAATGAAATTGTCAGGACCAAGACTTGCCTATATCATTATCCTCAGATGCCTGATACTAATCATTGAATGTTAAATATATCAAAACTTGTTTTATCAGGATAATTACTGAATATATGATATAGTTCCAGAAAGGTCTGCAATGTATTTTAATATTTAAGATTTTGATTTTTACAAATGACGTTTCATGTTTAGTGGGGTGTGTCCTAATGATTTTTTTTTTTTTTTTTTTTTTTAGTTGAGCCATCCTGCCACATGTTGGCAGCTCAGCGGCAGCTCAGCTCTGGCTGGGCATCGAACTGCTGTTGCTCAGAGCTCAGCTCACATTCTTGAGTGAGCTCTTAACCAACTGAGCCACTTGGCCGTCCCAATGATTCTTGATGTTGGAACTGAAAAGAAAGTTTCCACTTAATAACTTAATCCTAAAGTGGCATTAAGATTGTTGTTACAGTTTATACTTTCAATCAATAGTTTGATTGTGTTCAAATGATTGATTGAAGCTCTTTGTTTTTTTTTCTAAGAATTAACTGTACATTTTGAGAAATAAGAATTCCTACGTGAAGTTTTAAACTACTCCATTACAGTTCTATCACTATTAAGATTTCATATATTACATCATTATATGCTGTTTTTTTTATTTTCTGCAGTAATATGGGATGGATAAAATGATTATGGTGAAACTGAGATGCTGGACCATTATGGCAGCACAAAGTTAGTTGATCATTTTTCCTCTCTTTATAAACTCCAGTTTTTTTGTTTGTTTGTTTGTTTTTAAAGATTTTATTGGGGAATTGGCGGAGGGGAACAGCGTTGGGGAATCGGGGAAGGGGAACAGACAAGTTGCTGTCTTTTTGTTCTTCAGTTTAGTTGCGGAGGATGTTGCTTCACTGTTGGTATCGTCATTGCACTCTTCCCGGATGAGGCAGATCGGTCACTGGCCTCTGGATGTCGCTCACCGCGGCTATTGGCAGCTCACGCTTGGCTGCCAGCCGCTCACGCTGGCTGCGGGCCACTCACTGTAGCCTATGGCAGCCCACTGCAGCAGGGGCTGCAGCCCACACCATCACCGGGGCTCGCACAGCCCAGCTCCAGGTGGAGCTGTTGTTAGCTGTAGAGGGCAGTGTCACTGGCCCTCATGTGGGATCCGAACCGGGGCCGCTGGCATCCCAAAACCAGCGCTTAACCAATGCGCCACTCGGCTGGCCCATGAACTCCAGTTTTATTGCAGCTGCCAAACCTTGCACAGCCCCAAATTAGGCTTCTTTGTATTATACAATCTCATAAATACAATTTTCTACTATCTAAATAAAGCCTCGGAGGAAATTTGACTCACATTACTTTTAAAGTATCCTCTTAAAGATGACTATGGCTATTTGAAATTTGATGTGTCTGAAAATTCATATTGGCTGCAAATTAGGCAAAGTCCTTCTAATTAGGCACAGGACAGAGAAAAGGGCTTTCTGAATGACATTTGTTGCCTGGTTGAACATAACAGTGTTTCCCCATTGTTCTAGCCAGTCTGAAAACATACTACCACCATCCAGGAAAAACGCCTCTCAAGATACTGAATCTGCCAAGTCACCAAGCAGGCACCCAGCCAGGTGGTGGCATTTCATATTCATGTTATATCTGTTCACACCTAGGAACACATGGCCCCTTTTTGCCATGTGTAGGCACCTATCAGTCTGACCACAGTCCCAGCAGCCAGAGATGTCTACCTAATATTAAGGGAAATCTCTCCACAGAAGATTCTGTGGAAGTAACAGTAGTTGAAGGCTTATCTTTGGGAACCACCAGCAATATTGGTTAGGACAGCTCTTATTTTGGTAGAGATTTGAAATGTTAAGCCTTTTCCCCTTGGTGCCTAATTTCTGTGTTTCTATGTGTTACAGTAAATACATTTTCTCACATAGTGAGTTGTAGTTCTTCATACTTCCTTCTTCATTATATCATCAATACATGTTTATGCACTGATTATGTAGCAGAGTCCAGACATAGTACAGTTTCTAAAGAAAGAATACACTAGCAGAAGGGATATGGTAAGCAGGAAATTTAAAAAACGGGATTAAGGAAAAGAAAAATTGAGAATTTTCTTTACTGAAGGCTTTAGAAGAGGATTCTTTGACCAGCTGGCCTAAAGAGCCAATCTACCCAAAAAGAAAATATGGGTGGGTTGGACTTGCGTAGGTTGACATCACTAGCCATTACAATTATCCTAGTAATAACTCTTGCTAGTATTTCATGTTCTCCAAGAAACTTTGAGGTTAACATTTGGCTTCTCCTAGGAATTTCCCTTGAGGGAGAGAAGTCACTGACTATTTTCTCTCTTTGAACTACCATTTCAAATATTAATTGAGGACCTACGTACTCCATCCCAGTGTTTCAGGCTAGGAAGTTCATTCTAAATTTACATTTTGAATTGGATATTGACATCTGAGTGAAGAATGGATTAAACAAGGAGGAAGGATTGAGTCAGGGGATCAGAAGTGTAGAATTATAGTCTAGGTTAGAAATTATGAGGGTCTGTTTATAGTAGAGACAGAGGGTGAGAATGGGGGGTGGGAGGTATTAAGAACACAGAATTAGGAAGGCTTGGTCACCATGGAAATATATGTGAACTGAGGCTACAAGAAGATTTTCTGGTTTCTTCTGTGAGTTTGGTATTGGCCAGACGTACAGATACGCTTAATGCCTGAATGTATTGGGGAAAAACATTAAATTTCTGGATCTTCAAAGCTGAGGAGCAACCTTAGGCCAAAGTGACCTCCCCAAGGTAATTCTATCCCGTTAGATTCTATCCAAGTGCCAAGCTCCTTTCAAACTACAATCATTATATTGAAATACAAGACACTAACAACGTCATAGAAGCCTTATACAATGGAAAGCACAAAAATGAAATTGCTTATAATTTTCAACCTTATCTCCTCCTTCCCCAGCCTCCATCTGCTTCTCTGGGAAAATAACGAACTCAAGATAATTAAGTTTTGTTAATTCATTTTTATTTTATAAAACCATAATTTTGTTTTTTTGATCCACTAGTTGTATGAATTACTAAGATTTTTCACAGGCAATTTAGTAACCCAAGAGAATTTTGTGATGTTATAAAAAGCCTATGTTTCACTGAAGGGAAATGTGTCAGTAGCTTAAAGGATTTTTAAAAGGGAAGAAGTGCCAAGTGTATAATGTAAATTTTTCTATTAGGTCTTTATTTTTTACTTAGTAGAAATATTAAAATTTTGATGGAGAAACAAGAGAAAACTATTACTATAATAAAATGGCTACCAGTAATATTCATCTCTTAATCTTTCTGCCCCCAATTCATTTCTCATGGGAACTATTCTTTCCTCCTCCTCGTGGTTCTGGTGGGGCTGTCCATCAAGGGTGCTGTCTTACCACAATGGTGGAGCCAAGTGTCAATCAGAAAACCTCATTTCTCTAGACATAGTGATTAGTCCAGATTGAGCACATGACCCAACAGGAGAAAGCAGAGTTCTCTTGGGGACTTGAAAGCTTCACTGAGAATGAGAGTTTCCCTTTCAGAGACCATGAACTGTATTCGTCTTGAGGTCTTGGACCAGGCAGGGCTCAGTATTCCCTCCTTATAGAGAGAACCTACCAGAGAATGAAGGCAACAAAACTGAGAGATGAAGAGATGTAGTGAGGGTCAGTTGAGGGTCTGCATTCATCCTCCCATATACCAATAAAGTATCCCTTTTTATAAGTTAAGTTTGGATTTCGAAGGAAAGAACACTGACTAATCATATACCTTGCACTGAGTTGTGCTTTTTATCTTTTTTTTTTTTTTTTTAGAGGGCAGTGTCATTAGCCCTCATATGTGGGATCCGAACCGGGGCCGCTGGCATCCCAAGCCAGTGCTTAACCACCATGCCACTAGGCCGGCCCCTGTATTGTGCCTTTTAGATCTCAAAGCTATGACATACAGATTATTTGAGAAAAGGAAATATTTTAGTTTATTATCAATAGCACTTTTCATTTAAAGATGTGAAAGCACCTATAAACATGAGGTTTTTGAAAGGGGAAAAGGTTGATGCCTGAAGAGCCTAGCTCTATGCTAATAGGAAATGAGAACATGGAAACACAGAGTTTATGTATACTCGTAATTTAAGTCAAGTATCAATTTTGCAATGCTTTGATGTCCCTCCCAATTTCTAAATTCTATAATCTATGGTTGAATAGCACTGAACATAAGTAATATGCTTTTAATAATTTTGACTAAATGGTTAAAAACAGAGCTATTCACAGACCAACTATCTGGGAATTAATTTTATACTCACAGCACAACTAATGTTTCCACTCTTCTATCTCATATATAAACAATGACAGGCACACAAGATCTGTCTTAATTAGTCTATTAGATAAACAGAAGAACAGGAATGAAGTAAGAAAAAGAAAGCTTGCAAAACCATTGCACTGTGTTCCACAATTTAAAAAAAAGGTTAGAAGTAATATTAGGAGTCATTTATTCAACTCCTTTAACATACTATGTAAGGATATTGTCACACATATTTCCCAGGGAATTTAATTAATGGGATGTTACAATGCAGGGATATTCTAAACCCATATCATCCCAATATTATCTTCAATGTACAATAGGTACCTACAGACTTACATGAACAATTTTAAGGTAACGCAATATGAATTCATGATTGTTATATGAAACTGGCAAACTCTCCTCCCGACCTGTGCCACCAACATCCTGTCTTTGGGCTTCTCTTCTCTGCCCAGTTAATTCCTATTCACTTTTATCATCACCTTCTCTGCATGTGCTCTCAGGCCCTATCTCTCCTAAGCCTGAGTTAGTGACACTTGTCCAGTGCATACCTATGTGGGGACACATGTCTCATGAACTTTCATTTGTTTCCTCCACTCGACTGGGAGTAACATGAAGGAAAGATTGTGTCAGACTCAGCTCTGGGTCCCAGAAAAATAGCACAGTTCCTGGCACATAAGTGGACTTCAATAAATTATGTGTTTAAATGAATACATGAATACTAACTAGACATTGTGCTATGGGAAGAGGGAGGCTCTAGAATCAGCACTGGAGGTCTTAAAAGATATCCAACATGCTAAATGAAATAGAGTTTAAGAAGAACATACATTCAAGTGGGTCTCATCATGAAAATATGCTTCAGTGGTTGTTTACTATTAAACTTATGACTTAATAAAGTACGAGGACACTGGGTCTTGTACACCTGTTAGTTTGGAGTTGTGAACCCTGAATGGTCATTAGAGTCCCCTAGGGAAACTTTAGAAACACACAGATACTTTGCTCCTGTTTCAATCAGGCTCCCTGGGGGTGAGTACCAGGCATAAGGATATTTTAAAAGTTCAGCGGGTCATGTGAACATTTAGCCAAGGGTTGAGAAACACTGAATTAGCTAATGGGTAGGAGCACCCCCTACCATCAAGTCTGGCTTCCTCTGTCTTCCTTGTTATTTCTATGGAGGCGATTGGATCCATGGTCTAATAAATGACCTGTGTGTGGAGTACTCATTGAATACCAGGTACTTTACATACATCATCTTGACAAAATCTCAACTGTTCCCTTTTATATGTAAGAAAATTAAAGTTCAAGAGATTAGGAAGCATAGGAGCCTGGGTTGGTGTCCACCTCTTTCAGAAGCCCGCCATGCTCTTTATCTAACATGAAATCAAGCTGGCTGGAGGAGATGCTGATTTTGCTAGACTGAGAACTCATCAGTATCAGTGTATTATTGGTTCACTCTGTGGGTAATGAGCCATTTTACCTTCCTTATGTCAAAGTGATGTCAGGAAAACGAAGATGAAAAGGTTTAATGTTTAATGTGACTCCCATACCTGGGAAACTATTGTTACAATTAGTTTCTATAAAGGGAGCTAGTTTAGAAAAAAAAGAAAAGGAAAAAAAAAAACTAAAACAAACAAAATAAAATGGCTTTTATAGTTCATTTGCTAATGCATATGTATATTTCATTTATTTAACAAACATAAATGAAATGTCTTTTCTGTTCCAGATGCTGTATTATGTGCTAGGGATATGAAAAAGTATAGCTTGATTATCCCCTACATTTTAAAATGGATGTCGGTATTCTGTAAAGTAATAAGCAATCTTTCCATTACAAATATTTTTGAAGGTTAAAAACAGGGTTTTATTTTTAAAGTTTTAAGGCAATTACCTCCTTAAAAAGATGTTAAATTATAAAACGTGTTATTATCAGGAAATAAGGTTAAACCAAAAATTAATAGATATTACAACTGAATTCTTGTCCTATTTAGAACTGTTTAGCAATATTAATAGACTGAAATCTCTCTTATCTCAAGCTTTTCACATATTTTAAAACTCAGCTGGTGGAAAAATCCAACTATGGCCAATGATTTAAAAACTATTTTGTTTTACATGACCTCAAGAGCATAGCCATATTTCTTGCCTTTAATAAAATAATTAAAATCCCATTTTGCTTGTGTTTAATCATTATGTCCTGAGTTATAAGGGGGAAGGCCATGAACTCCCCTAAGGCAAAGGAGGAGTGGGGCAGCTTGGAGAATAAGCTTGGTGTGCTCATTCAAAATAGCAAAAAGGAAACAGAACCAACAAGAAGTAGGACGGAGTCCAGTCCCGCTGCCCTTGTAAGGAATTGAAACTTGTTTAGCTGTGCATTTAACCTTGGAGAGAGGTAACCCTCGGTCATGCTGACCATCGGGTTGATACATTTGTAATAACGCTATCTAAGGGCAGTATTAGCAACAGGAACATTCACAAGTTCTTGGCTATTGATTGACTGCCAAGATTCGTGTCTCCCCTTGAACAGTATCTACCTTTACCAGGCAATCATTATGCCTGGCACTGTTCTAAGTGCTTTCCTCGTCCTAACTCATTTGATTCCTACAACAACCCTTTAAGATATCCCCACTTTACATGTAAGGAAACTGAGCCACAGAGTGGTTATGGAACTTGACGGAGAGCTGGGGGCGGAATGCAGGTGTCCTGGCTCCGGACGCCAGGTTCTTCACCCCCGCCCTCAATCCTTTGCCTTGTGGATGTCAGTTTCCCTTAGTCCATAGCCCCTTGGCTCCTCTTTGCCTCAAACCTATAAGCTGAATGGGTAGGAGCTACTGGAGATATCCAGAGCTTGTGGAGGAAGGAGTCACAGGGAATCTACTGGGTCTGGAAAATTGCAGCCAATGTCCTTAGGAAGATGGCTGTTCTCTAGGGACGGGGCTGCTGGTTGGCGACTTGTTGAGATGAGCTGTGCAGATGTATTTGGCTCTAGTCAAAGCATGGATAGAAGCTGTACGTTCCCCAGGCCAGATACGTCTGCCTTCTCTGTGAGAGCCGGTTGATTGAACAATGGCTGAAGAGGAAGAAATAGAGACTGAGAAGAGAAAATCGAGGTCTAAGCGCCTCAGCCGGGCAAAGATTTGTGGAGAAATGATATGTAGAGAAATAAGGGATGGACGGGGACAGCTGGGGCATGGTTGGTTGATGGAGCTGATATTGTGTTCAGTTCCATCATTTTGGGGGTGGAAATGGCCATCAAGTGGGAATGAATAGAAGTCCTGTAAGGTGAAAAGAATGTTGTTAGGAAAACTGTCATTACAGCAATGTTTCTCAGCCTCAGCTCTACTGACATTTTGGACTGGGTAATTTTTGTTGTGTGTGGGGCTGTTCTGTGCATTGTAGGGTGTTTAGCAGCATCCCTGGCTTCTACCCACTAGATACCAGTAGCAGCCCCACCCCCCAAACACACGCAGGCTGTGACAACCCAAAATGTCTCCAGACATGGCCAAATATCCCTTGGGGGGGGGGCTAATGCTCCCCCAGTCCTTTTTTTTGAGGGCAGTGTCACTGGCCCTCATATGTGGGACCCAAACCGGGGCCGCCGGCTTCCCAAGCCAGCGCTTAACCACCGCGCCACTCCGCCAGCCCACCCCCAGTCCTTTGTTGAAAACCACTGAGTTCAAGCATAGGCACTGGAATTTAATTTTCAGGGACCTGAGTCTATCTAAGGTGTGTATTCTCTTTTCCTTCAGGCTGGACCAGGAGAAAGTTCATATAAACACCGCAATTTCATTTTCGTTTTTTTAATTCCCTCCATCTCTCCTTTCCCTACATTGCAATAGCTTTTTTTTTTTTTTTTTTAGCTTATTACCATCTTCGGGGGAGAATTATAAGAGGCACCTCTTCTCTTGTTCGTAGTTCTCCTTAACTTTCTTCACTCCCTATAAAGACCAAGGAGCAGTTATCTATTCTGAAAACTACCTTCGATAATGTTTTTGGTATGGATTTATAGATACTGTTGCAAAATTACTCTTAAAAGCAGAAAACTGAATCCTCATTAGCCAGCAGCCCAACTGAGAGTCAGGGCTTCCAAGATCCCATTCTTGCTTCACTTCCTGACTCAGCGTTCCTCTTTGCTCACAAAGAAGCTACGGAAAGAAGAGCAGCTGGCATGAGTTCCTGCCTGCCCCACCCCCTGCCCTAGGAAAAAACAAGCACCCGTGTGCTCTCACAGTGCATGTCATCTTTCCTGTTGTCGCCTTTATCAGATCAGCATGTTTCTTGAACTGTTTTTTGTCAAACAAAAGGAAAGAAACCAACAGTTTAAAAACAAAAATAGAAGATAATACTTGTCTGAACAATGTAGAAAAATGAAGCAAAAGAGGCTTAAACATCAAGTAAAATGTCGAATTAAAATGAAACACACACACGAGTTAGGAATGACTAGTGAAAAGTAGATAAAGTAAAAACAAGGCAAGGAAGAATTCATATGCAGAGTCAAACACTGAAACTGGGATTGAATAGAAAAAAATTGATCAAATATTAAAATAAGCAAAGACAATGTAGAAGGGCAAATGATTTAAGAGACCAGGAAATTGAAAACTTGAAAGCCTCACAGTGTAAAGATGAGGAGTGAAACAAAGGCTAAAATAATGAGTCACTGTGTAAAATTATCAGCTTCAGAAAAACATGAGATAATTAGCAGCTTAGGAAAAAAATGAGCAGTCAAAAACAATTTATGGAAAGTAAAACAATGAACTAAAAACAAAGAATGCAGAAGGGATTAAGATAAGTAAAAAAATCATAAAGAAAATAAAATTTTAAACTTCAAGCAATTTAAGAGATTAGTGAACATTAAGAGGAAAATCAAGTGGGTTGTAAAAGGGAAGCCAGGTGGCATCCGAAGGCCGAAAGGTAGTAAGTAGGGCTGGGTAGGTCAGAGATAGCGCTGTCAGATAAAAGGAAATATTTGCCAAATACAGTAAAACCTTGGAATGCGAGTAACATGGTTTGAGAGTGTTCTGCAAGACGAACAAACATTTCTACTACATTTTAACGTGGTAACCAAGTGATGTCTTGCAATACAAGTAGTTTGTTTCCAGAGCGAATTATGCTCACAAACCAAGGTATTACTGTATTCTGTAAGGCTTAATCTGGTAATTAAGTCTTAAAGAGTGTCAGCTGGGCAGAGGCAGTCCCCTAACCTGGCTTTCTGGCTGCCGAGGCAGAGGCCGACGGTGGTGGAAGGGGGCAGGACTGTGCGTCCAGAGGCCAGGGCCCCATGTTGTCACCAGAAAACCCATACCTCTCAACTGGAGGGATACAAGGCCCGGTGCAGACAGGAAAGCATGGGCCTCCTACGGAATGAGCTCGGACAACGATGCAGAACATTGGTTTTCTGATGGTAACATCACACACTTTCCTCGCGGGTTTTCAACGACTCATTCCCATCTACAAAGTCTAAGTTGATCTGAACCTAGAATCACACTGTAGGGTTGATCGAAAACAATCATTCTGTAAGGAGTCTTTTCACACTGAAGCTATTTTCCGTCAATCCAGCAGAGGGCGCAGGCAAACTCATGTGCTCCCTGAAAGATGTTAGCTTGCCCCCATCACTGAGCTGTTTAATTACTTTAGTGTCAGAATTTCATCAACACTTGTAAATATCTACATAGAGACGCACTTCTAATTATAATTTCATTCACTTGGACAAATTAAACAGACCATATTAGTTGGGCTACTTTAATAGTTGATGACATGACTGAAATTACATTAACGAGGGTATCAGGTAAAGGGCTGATTTATCCTTTCTTCTGTGTGTGTTTTTATTACTTTAATGCCTTTAAACTAATTGTTTCTCACTATTCTTCATACCATCCCTGTACTAGGAAAGTAAAATCATGCTTCATTTATTTAATTGGCATTTATCAGCCACTTACTGTATGTCAGGCAAGTGACAGACTTTGTGGACGAATGATGAGTAAGATTCAGACTCACTTCTATGGAGCTGGTAGTCTTCTTAAAGCAGGAAGACACAAATAGGCTATTTTAGTCCAGTGTAATAAGTGATGTGATAGAAGTATACACACCTGCTCTGGGTGGGCACGTGGGCCAGCATCACAGCCTCGGGGGGGGGGCTATGGGAAGTTTTGCTGGGGAGGCTGTATGTGAGGATACGTAGTTGATAACTAGGCAAAGCAGTAGAGTGGGATGGGGGAGCTTTGCTGGAGGGGGTGTGTTTCAGGCTCAGGGAACAGCATATGCAAAGAGCTTGGGATAAGGTAAGTACCTGAGAGTGGCCAAGTTGCTTAACAATGACAAGTAGGTGGGAGGTCAGAGCATATGCCAAGGGCTTTGTATTTGAAAAGCGATGGGGTCTTCCTGGTAACTAGGACAGACTGCAGTGTTGAGAGAATGTTCTGGCTGCATTGTGGAAACTGGATCAGAAACAACAGGAGCAGCATGCCATCAGGTGACTTAAGTGATGTCAGTGTGAGAGGATGCCGGCTGCCTAGATTAACAAGGCAGTAGCTGCTGTAGACTGAAAGTTTGTCTATTCCCTCATCCCCCTTCATATGTTGAAATCTAACCCCCAATATGATGGTGTTTGGAGGTGGGGCCTGCGGGAGGTGATCAGGTTATGACGATAGAGCCCTTATGAATGGGATTAGTGCCTTTATAAAAGGGACCCCTGAGCGCTCCCTCATTCCCTTCCATCATGTGAAGCTATAGTGAAAAGAAGGCCATTTATGAACCCGGAAGCAGGCTCCAGACATGGAATCTGCCAGCACCTTGATCTTGGACTTCCCAGCCTCCAGAATTGTGAGAAATAAATTTCTGTTGTCTATAGGACACTAGTCTTGGTGTTCTGTTACAGTGGTCTGAATGGAGTAAGACAGTAGCTAAAAGGGAAAGAGGTGACGTGTCTGAGACATTTAGGAAGTAGACTTGACAGGATATGGCGGTTTAGTCATCAGGTTTGTGGTTTGTCAAATGGGCTCTTGGGGTTGCCCTTCACTGAGACAGGCAATATAGGGACATGCTGAGATTGCGACGTCTGTTGGATCTGTGGTTTTAGGGCTCAGGAGAGCAATCAGAGTTGAAGTGGAGTTCTTAGAGTCATCAGCTCACAGCTGGTGTCTGGAGGCGGGAAAGTGAATGCATCCCAGAGGCAGAGAAGCTACAGAGAGAAGGGAAAAAAGGAGAGGCCAGGGCAGTGTGCAACCACAAGATCAAGGGAACTGAAGGAAAAGTAGGAGTCAAAAAGGACCCCAGCAATGGCCAGAGCGGTAGGGAAAATATTCCAACAGAAAATGGTGGCCTGAAGTCAAGGAAATGGCGTTTCAAGGACAGAGTGGCCCACAGTGCTAAATGGTGCCTGGAAAGTCAAGTAAGACAAAGACTACGAAATGCCAGTTACATGAGCGAACAGAGACATAATGGGTCATTTGGGGTGCAGAGGATTTAATGAAGTGATAAAGGCTGAAGCTAGATTGAAGGTAGAAGTGAAGGTGGACACTATAAATTAGGAGGGCTGTGTGTGTGTCTGTGTGTGTGTGTGTCGGGTAGGGGGAGTTAGGATGATAGGCTATAGCAATAATAAGAGGATGTGGAATTCAAGGGGGCTCTGCTTTTCAGCGTGGGAGGGATTGAGCATGTGTAATGCTAATGGTAATATTCTAGTGGAAGGTAGTAGGAGAGGTTGTGAACTATTTTCCATGTCCACTACGGAAAAAAGGGGCACAGAAACCAAGGTTGGCGAGGGCTGTCATTTATTACTCAGCTCAGGAAGGTGCTATTTTCAGAAATTTCTCTTTTAAGAAGAATGCTTGTGATAGTCTCAGTTTAAGAACTTGTATTTGAATTCAACTTTTCCACATCTGCCTCTGACCCAAGTGACAGGTTTTAGGTAGCATTCACTGAGATAGAGAACTGCTCAAGCAGGGAGCTTTAAGCTTTAATGTCAAGAAGGCATCAGTAGAACTTTGGGCTACTTTGAATTCCACCCTCAGCACACTGAAGATAGATACTAAACTGACCTTTCATTTCTCTAGAGACACACTCCCACCACTGCAAAACATATAGAAGTGATACTTAAAAGATGAGGAAGAGCTACGCAGATCAGAATCCATTGTGTGGGAAGAAAATTATTTAAGAAACTGTCAGTTCACTGAAGTTTTAAAACCATGCTTTATTCCCTAAAGAAATGTGGTTAGAACTGTTTTTTGGCATGGAAGACTTTCTCTGTTGTTTACCTTTATTTTTAACTAGAATCTCCTGGGAAACAGGGACTATATCCAATGCCCTTTCTCGTTTTGGTCACAGGAGACTGTCTGGCATTTTAGTCCCATGTGTAGAACTTAATTGTGCCTTGGGGTGGGGTGGGGGTAAGTGATCTGGCCATGCTTAGTTCCGAAAGCGTTGGTTAAAAGTCTGGTACATGTAAAATGAGAGCAAACAGTCATCAGGTAAGGGGATTGTCAAAGGAAAATGTGGGCTATGTTTCTAAAAAATCTGAGAGGAGTCACTTCCTCATAAAACTACCAATTGGTGGTAATCCAGTGGCAACACATGTATGTAGTTCCCAAATTCATTTCCTTCTACCTTACAATTGAAGTCTATTTTAATAGTTGTGTTGCATTACTAGGATGATGCCCTCATGGGTTTACCACATTACAACAGAGAGATGCAGTCTGTCTTCGTGTACACAAGGGTTATGCCTAATGTACATAAAGTCATTTTGGTATTGGCAAACTCTCTAAGAGATATTTACTCTACTTGTATGAATTCTGTTATTATTTCCCTAAAATAGCTCCTAGGCATTCCCATTAGCATGAGGCTACACAGCTCACAGCATCACATCTCAGAAGCTATCGTGTCCATGGTTTTCTGTGTTCATCTTGAGTTACACACACTCAAAGAGGGGCTCTTCTCTAGGGCCTCTTGAGCTTCTCCGTGACACGAAATCTGTGGGTAAATCCATTTGAACTAGAGTTTCTCTCTGCTGGCTGCACATTAGAATTATCCAGGAGGTCTAGAAAATGCAAGTGGATGAGACTCACCCGAGACCAGTTAAGTCAGAATCTCTGGGGGCTGGAACCCAGGCATCCTTAATTCCAGACAGAATCGAGGATGGTGGGTTAAAGTCCTGAGGAAGATGATGTCACTTTGGTCTTATTCTGACGGGTAAAACTGGCAGGAACATAGCCATCTTCTGCATCAGAACTTGTATGTTATTTAGAAAGCATTCACCGCCACTGGTGCTGCTGGTCTCATAGGTACAAGGCTGACTGAGGGAGCGGCCCCTATACTATGCCACTCTCTTGTAAATCTCATAACCTAGAGAACATCATGATGAGTGAAATAAGGCAGCCTGAGAAAGACAAATACCATATGATCTCACTTATATGGGGAATCTAAAGAATAGCATAAACAAGCATACAAAACAGAAATAGATCCAGATTGGGGAGAAGGTGAAGAAATTACAAAGTACAAATTGGTAGTCACTATATAGTCATGGGGATGTGAAATACAGTATGGGGAATATAATCAATAATGCTGTAAAGATTATGTAGGGTGCCAGATGGGTAATGGACTTATCAGGGGGATCACTTCTTAGACTGTGTAGATGCCTGACCACTGCGCTGTACATCTGAAGCCAAAGTAGAATAATATTGAATGTAAATTATAATTAAATACACACACACACACACACACGATGCCAAAGAAATGTATACACTTTTAAGAAAGGAAAACTGTATTAAAATTGTAATACTATATACTGATAACAAAAGATGCATATACATCACGTTTGACTTCTGCAATTACAAGAAGTGCTCAAAATGGTTACCATCAGAATCCAGACACTTCTGATTATGGCGAACTACAGCTTGAGCAACATTGACTAACGTGTCCACTTGTATACATTTGGCACCCCCAGGATACATATATTCATGGGATGTAATGTACAGCATAGGGAATAGAGTCAATGGCATTGAATTGTTGACAGCTATATACGATGTCAGAGGTTGGGGGGTTATCACTTTGTGAGGGGTGTAAATGTCTAATTATTATGTTGCTTTGTACACCTGAAACTAATTTAAAAAACCTCATAAAACTCCACCACCTTTGCTTATTATAATTTTGTTAATAATAAAAATAGAAAGAATCACAGTATCAGATGAGTGTAGATTAGTTAAATAAATATGGGATAGCCCAAGAGTGGAATATAATGATAGTAAAAGCAATTATGCAAACTGTTCAGTCACGTTCATTTATTTAATAACCACTTTTAGAGGAGTCCTTGTGTGCCAAATATTGTTCTAGGAATATAGCAGGGAACAAGAGAGAGACACTGACATTTTTAAAGTTTTAGTTTTAAAAGTTTAAAAATAGCATACTATTATGTTTTATTTTTGTAACATACATGCAAAAATATGGAAGATATATATTAAAATGTTAATTGATATTGCTGTGTGATGGCATTTTAGATGATTTTAATTTCCTTTTATGGATTCTTTTCTATGCTGGGTGTTTATTACTTATGCAATTTTATGTATATAAAGCATATACCACTCTGTTTCTCAGCTGTCCCACAACTGTAATGGGAATCTGTTTAATGGCTCGTCATATAGAAGGACCTGGGTGGCTCTCCGAGCGGCGACAGCGTGCCTGGGCTGAACGGTCAGCTAGAGGCTGCAGAAGTTCAATGCCTCTTTAAACTTGGCAATGCAAGCCTGACTACTGAGGTTTAAAGCGTCTTAAATAATAGTTACAATAATACTTTTAGGATTTCTTATTCTTTACTTTTTTGTCAGTCAGTTTTTCTGCAAGTGACTGAGATATTAGGGGCTCAAAAAGTACTTGTGAATAGATGAGTGAATGATTGCAAGGCAGGTTACCTGTGCTAAATCATTCAGATGTAATGTCTGAACTAGCCACAAGATGGCGATAAAACTTAGAAAGTGAGAGTAAAGGGGCTTCAGTAAAAATCCCGTAGGTCCCAGTGGAAGATGTATTCCCCTGAAAACTGCAGTTAAACTGAGCTAATTGACAGTACACGTTACAGTCAGCCTGGAGAGTCTTTCCTCCCTTGCCCCTGCTTGGGGGAGGGCATCACTGGCCTCAAGGAACTAGAAGTGAGAGTTCGTGTATCTTCTTTTCCTGGAAAAACAACAGGGCTGCTGTGCTAATTCTGGAGGCTCATGTGACTCCTGATTTAGAAAAATTTTGGGTTTTAGCTTTGAGTGAGCTGTCTGTGTGAAGAGAACCTCAGCTGTCTGTCCCTGAGGGAGAAGTACAGTAGTATCTATAGTAATAGTGAAAGAAGATAAAATAGAAGCCAATGGTTTCTTTGCCTTTGGTCAGTGTGAGGACTGGAAAGGGATTGACAGGTTGATGGAAGGTTATTGGTGTTATCATCTCACAAGCTGTAGAGGCCCAGAGGACATCAGGTCACAAGGAGGAGGGATAAGGGGTCGGCAAAACATAAGTTTTAAAAATTATGTACAGTTAACCCTTGAACAACATGGGTTTGAACTGTGCAGGTCCACATATACGTGAATGTTTTTCAAAACAATATATTGAAAAATCTTTTGAGATTTGCAACAATTTGAAAAAACTCA
The DNA here is from genome assembly GCA_033961575.1 of Aselliscus stoliczkanus. Classification (NCBI taxonomy): domain Eukaryota; kingdom Metazoa; phylum Chordata; class Mammalia; order Chiroptera; family Hipposideridae; genus Aselliscus; species Aselliscus stoliczkanus. The sequence continues at coordinate 16,673,829 of CM066730.1, read as the reverse complement.
CAGATGAACTGCATAGCCTAGAAATATCACAAAAATTTTCAAATATCAAAAATATCAAAAAATTGTTTACGTATATCATAACAGTATATAATACAACATACAAAATATGCGTTGATCAACTGTTTATGGTATTGGTAACAATTCTGGTTAACAGTAGGCTATATGCACTTAAGTTTTGGGGAGTCAAAAGTTACACAGGATTTGGACTTTCAGCTGTGCAGGAGGTCAGTGTCCTTAACCCCTGAGTTTTTCAAGGGTCAACTATATATAACAATTAAGGAGTCTCAGTGCTATCTTTCATATATCTAGAACCTGTCAAGGATTAGCGAGCCTATTAGTTTATGATTTATCTTGCTGCTTACTAATTCTTAAGCCATTCTGTTGTTTTTATCCAGGTAGCAATTCCTGTGCAGAACCTGGAGAGGTACAGAGATCAGGAGAACCTTAAAGCAACAATTTTCCACTGTTGTCAGGTACAAGTTGATTGAGAAGTAATAGCAAAGTCTTGCTCCCCTTGACTCTATTTTTGGATTTCAATTTTCCAGCCTACAGAGCATCTGTGTATTTGATGCAAAGAGCACAGACTCTGGAGTCAGACAGCGTGAGTTTGACTTTGGCTGTGCACCTGACTGACTGTATAACCCTTTTTGACCTCTCAAAGTCCCAGGGCTCACAGGAGGAGGCAAGGAATCATGTTTATAAAGTGCCTACCATGGCCCAGCACATAGTGGGGGCTGGAATAATGGGATTTTCCTTCCTTTCAAACCTCATTTTCAGCTGCATTACTGGCCGAAGAGTGTTGCCTGCACACTTTTAAGACAGTCATACCTTGGAGATATTGTGGGTTCAGTTCCAGACCACCACAATAAAACGAGTTATCATACTAAAGGGAGCTGTAATCTTTTTGCTGGTGGAAGGTATTGTCTTCAATTGGTAAAATAAATAAATAAATAAATAAATAAATAAATAAATAAATAAATAAATAAATAAATCTGTAAGGCACAATAAAGTGGAGTGCAATAAAATGAGGCATTTCTATACTGTCAAGACTATATCCTTTTTCTCCCCCTCTTCTATCTCTTGAAGCCTCTGTCTCCCTTCTTTGCCTGAAGAAAGCCCAGGATTACTTCAAAGCCTGGTTCAGGTGGGCCTGCCTCTTCCTCAGAGCTCCATCACCTATGTCTGAATAGCCTTCTAGTGCAACCTATTTTCCTCTACTGGCATGTCTCATATCACTCGTAGAACTTGCCCTACTCAGTAGAGATGGTGGTTTCCATTTTTGGTTTCCCACCCTTCACTGCCCCACCTGTGTATCCTGTGAAGATGGAGATAATGACAATGCCTTACAGGTACTCCTATGTCTTTGAATAGGTGGAAGGATGAACTTAGATTACTCATACTAACCTGTCTGCCTGGAAAGGAAAACGGTGTCTAGAAATGTGTCTGAAACAGTAACTGCTATTGCTTCTGCTCTGCTTTACCATTAGCTCAAGCCTGTGTGTGTGTAAGATGCTGGGTAGCTTGACTCCAAACAAGCTCTGCCAGTTTGGGAATAGTTTTAAAAAAAAAGAAGAAGAAGAAGAAGAAGAAGAAGAAGAAAGTAAGACTGATCCACAAATTTTTGCTGTAATCAGATTTAAAAATCTATCTGTTATCTCATTTATTAAATGAGTGAACCTATGAAAATAAAAACTTTCAAAGCAACAAAATGGCAATGCATAAGACTGAAACATTGGCTAAAGGAAGACTGTTTCGCTCATCAGTACATCTTCTTTGCTGCCATCTGCTCCCAAATGTCACAGAAATTTGAGAGAAGGCTGACAAAATCACTTCAGTTCCTTTCCAGGCCTCCAAAGTGCAAGGTGGAAGAGTGTTTGAAGCCAGGCATCAGATTCACATACATTTTCAAGTATCACGTTTTTTTTTGACATTTGTAATTCTTCCAGCATGCTTTGACTAGTACAGTTGATCATTATATGTCTTTTAGGTAGTTATAGATAAAGATATAGATACAGTCTCATCCAGCCAGCTGAATAGGCTTACTTAATGCCTTGGAATTCAGTAAATATTTGCTTTCCTCCCCCACCCCTTGTCTGTGAGAAGAGTATATCTCCACCCCACCTATTTTGACCTTGATGTTGTGACCTGCTTTGGCAATGAAATATGATTGCTTATAACATACACCTCATGGAGGCAGAAGCTTGGAGAGGCATTGTATGTTTCCACCAGCTCTTTTATTCTTTTCCTCTCACATGGTCAGTGTGCTCCAGATACCTTCTGCATGGGTTCTGAAATCAGATAACACGTGGAGCAGACCCACAGCCGATAAGAGAGCCTGTGTGTATCAGGAATGAGAAATAAATGTTGCAAGCCATTGAGATTTACGGAGTTGTTATTGCATCAAAGCTAACTAATATGAAGTCATTCTGGATGGGTGCGTTTTCCAGATAGCTAAAAGGTAAGTGCAAATGTAATTAAAAATACATACTTTTAAATTACCAAAATTATATTACTCAATCCATGGTCTTTAAAAAGAGTTAACTGGCTAAGTTAACTAAAACTCCTTTTTGATGACTTTGGTTTTTTAAAATTTATGGTTAATTATAAAGTGCCCACCTAGATATAGTTTATTAAAATTTGGATTTCTGTTGAAAACTTTCCTATGAAGGGATATGCTTCTTGAGATTAGGAATAGTGTTGTACCCAGCAGCTAGAATAATGCCTGGCACATACTGGACTCAATAAATGTTTGTGGAAAGTATGTGGCAAACGAATGCAAGAATCCAACAAAGTGCTCAGGTTATGCTCTCAGTGCTTGAGAATTTCTGCTTTGGGGATTGAAAAGGTGACATCCCATGGATGGGCACTACTGAATGATAAGGGTCAGTGCTGGAGTGGAGCAAGGAGACTATGAGTGCTCAGCTTTGCTGGTGGGTTTGGGTTAGCCAGGAAGATTTGGGGGGAATGAAGCATGTGAGGTACATTCCACTCAGTAGAAAGCTGCAATGTGTGATGCTTATTATAATACTAAACCTCCCCTTTACTGTCTTCAGGCACTGGGTATTCTAACATGAAAAGTCCCTACTTCTTCCTGTTGGTACATATTCAAAGAAGCAGAGAAATCCCAAAGGAGAAGGACAGGTGGAGGTGAGCTTGGAGAGCTCAGGAGGGGTCTTGATTTCCCAAAGTCTGGAAGGACTGACTAACCACCCGGAGGAAAAGGAGGCCCCTCCTTTTGTGCTGCTTAAACGAGTGGGCCAGCACATGGCTGCCTGAAAAGCTTCTGCTCATTAAAAAGAGAAGGAGAGAGGAGGAAGAGAAGGGGCTATCTTATCACATGGAGCTTCAGGCAGGTCTGAAACCAAGTACCAACTTCTGTTGGGATTCCATGCTGTGAACCAAACTTTTTTTGCTCCATCATCTGCATCCTGTTATCCCTCCCTCTATTATTTTTTTTTGAAATGGCAGCTAAAGTATTTTTGATTTGTATTCCTGAAGTTTCTACTTGCCTCAGAATCTTGACAGTCCCAGCAGAGAGGCAAGCACCAGACAGGAATGATGACAGCAGTTCTCTTCCACCTCTGTCTCCTCCCCTTTCTGCATCACACCCCATCTTCATGAGCTGCCAATGGGTTTCTCTCTGTGGGTTCTCTGTTTGGGTCTGTGTTGTTTGGGATGTGTCCTAGTGATTGATGAATGTCCTAGTGGCTAATGAATCACTTAGCTTTAAACTGAGGATTTAGGCTTTTTTATCAAACCTGGCTGGCCACCTTTTTTGCCTCTCCTTCCTTCCCCAGCAAAGCACTGATGTGGGTAAAGCAGATATAGCATCTGCTGCTCCTTTGGTTGCCTGGCTTTGGGGAACTTACACAATCTCTCTTCTCTTCGGTTACTCATCTGTAAAATGGGCATAATAATACTTCTCCAAAGAGTTGTTTTGAGCATTTAATATAAAAATGTATTTAAGGTGGCTACTGCCAATAACTGTTCAGTGAGAATGTTTATAATAATAGAAATTATTGAGATGCTTGTCTCTAATATGGGACTCGCTAGCACCGAGAGTGACTTTTTAATGTGAAAAAATTTTCCTCATTTTTTTTAGAAATGTGTAAGTCTGTGACATTTGAATGTGTTTCTCAAGTTGCTTTTTTAGCAATAAGACAAAATTTTTAATGCGAGAATATACATTCTGTGGTTTGCTTTATCAAAATGCAGCTATGAGCCAATATCTTAAGGTCATAATAGAATCAGAGAACTCGTTTCCATTTTATTAAGCTTCTTCCAACAGGGTTTTAAATGGTCAGTTATGTTCCCAGAACCTATTCCCTGTGTCCCTGTAATCAGAGGAGAGCCCCACTGCTCTGATTTTCCACATTATAAGGGTATACGAGGTGTGATCAAACAATATGGTGAATGTTTAAATTAAAAATAATTATTATACTGGGCAGGCCGAGTGGCGCATTGGTTAAGTGCTGGCTTGGGACGCCAGTGGCCCTGGTTCGGATCCCACATATGAGGGCCAGTGACACTGCCCTCAAAAAAAAAAAAAATTATTATTATAGTACAAGACACATTGCCATTAACCCCCTCAAAATACTCCCCCTCACTTCAAACACACTTATCATTCTTGCCGCTTTTTGAAGCAGTTCTGGAAGTCCTCTTTCATGAGTGTCTTTTGTTTGCACTGTCGTGGCTATCTCGGTGTCCTGAATCAATTCAAACTGTTTACCTTTCATGGTCATTTTGACTTTGGGGAAGAGCCAGAAGTTGCATGGTGCCAGATCCAGTGAATAAGGTGGATGAGAACACACCGTAAAGTTTTTATTTGACAGAAATTACTGTACCAGAAGAAATGTGTGACACGGAGCCTTTTTGTTGTGATAAAAAAAATACAGTGAATTCTGCTGCCGAGTGCCATCCAACAGAAAGACAGGGATTTTCAATATGGGAAGCAGTGCATCGAACCTTAGTAACAGTGTGTGACAAGTTTCAACTTCTTTGGTGCAGTCAGTTGGATGTGAGCTATGGTTGAGAGAAGGTGTGTTTTAAAGTGTGCCGTAAATCATCCTCCATCATGACAACACTGTCACACATCGCTTCTAGTATATGGAAATTTCTGTCAAATAAAAACATTATGGTGTGTCCTCATCCACCTTATTCACTGGATCTGGGATCTTGTGACTTCTGGTTCTTCCCCAAAGTCAAAATGATTCAGGACATCAAGGCAGCCATGACAGCTCAACTAAAGACACTCAGGAAAGAGGACTTCCAGAACTGCTTCAGAAAGTGGCAAGAATGATGGGATAAGTGTGTTCTAAGCGAGGGGGAGTATTTTGAGGGTGGTTAATGGCAATGTGTCATTTACTGTAATAATTTTTTTTATTTAAACGTTCACCATATTCTTTAATCACGCCATATATATCTCACACATATATAAAACCCAGTATCTTCTGCGGGAATAAAGCCTCACAAGGGGCTGTGTCATTGTGATGGAAACTTTCAAACAAAAATCCTGGTGAAATGATTCATGAAGCAAACCCTGTGAGGGGAGTGGCAAACAGAGACAGAAAGAAAATGCATCTTTGCCATTTCTAAGGCCAGACAACAATTTAAAACTTCAAGGTGAAATAAATAGGCAAAGCCTCAAATGTCCCTTACCTCAGCTTACTAGAAAACCAATTTTCCAGATAATAGGAATTCTCTGATCAAAGGCACGCGGGCATTTCCCCTTAAATGAGTCAAATGATAATTGCTTACATGAAAGAACCAAGTTAATAAATTCTTCAGCATTCTGAGAGCCTGCAAGGGATTTGGATAGATGCTTGAGGGCAACCCTCTCCCCAAAACTTTCTCAAACAGCATCAGATAAACATGGAAAGGCCACTATGGATCCTGATGAAAAAGCATTTCTTTACCATGGGGCTGTCTGGGCATGATGCAAGGAGACTCCAGGGAACCCTCCCAGTACTCCACAGGGGCATGTGCTAACCTCATTCCAGTCTGTAGATATAAGCAAAGATCAGCTGTGCCCTCAGATCTGCATTGGCTGCAGGGGAATTGAAGGGGGATGATATACCAGGCATAAAGAAAGCTTTCCACAAGGAAGCATGCTCCTATTCACCCTTCAGGACCCTAAGTCCCTGTGACCACTGCTTAATTATCAAGACAACCCCAGTGGCTCCTTTATCTGGCACTCATATTAGAATATGTTAAGCCATTCTGTAATTATTTATTTATGATTAATATTCCTTTTACAGGAATGATGACTGAGTTACTAGAGAGCAGGTATGTGTGTATGCATATGTGCACGCACGCGCATGCATGTATTCTACCTGGAGATAATGGGTGCTCAGTGCTGCTGAAAGAATGAATGAATGATGTATTTGTGCCATGTTGAGGTGCATGAAATTCTAAGAATTCAACTATGTAATTCTGCAATTTTCTTGCATTAAACATAATTCTCATCTCTTTATTATCCTTTTAATGAAAGTATGTGCTAATTTACAAATGCACAAAAAGGAATGAAAATGGAAATAAAGATTTACTGAGCCAGCATTCTAGGTATTGGAAGATAAAAATGTTTAGAGTAGTTCTCTACCCTTAAATGCTTATGATCTGCAGTGATAATGTGTGTACAGGTGTGTGTGTGCGCGCACGCGCGCACACACACACACACACACACACACACACACTAATCTCATAAGACAGTACCTGGTGAGATCAAAGGATGAGCACAAGGGAAAAGAGAATGCCGATATGCAGGAGGAAAGAAGGGGGATGATGTGAAAGAAGATATGAGACATGAGAGAAAGAATGGGATATGAAGGCCATCAAGATGGCATGATCATGAACCCTAGGGCCCCAGCTTCATCAGATGGTCCCCGCTCTGACCCCTGCAAGGTAGGAGGGAGCAGTGGTAACTGGACCACCCCCAGAGAGCATGGAACAGAGCTATTTTGTTACATCTGGGATAATGAAATTACACTTAAGCATTACTACACCAGCCCGCATTCATTTAGAACATACTTCTAAGTGCCTTACAGCATATTCTTTTTCTTTTTCTTTCTTTTTTAGCTGAGCCATCCTGCCACCTGTGGGGAGCTCAGCCGCAGCTCAGCTCGGGCTGGGCATCCACTGCTGTTGCTCAGAGCTCAGCTCGCACTCTTGAGCGAGCTCTTAATCAACTGAGCCACTCGGCCGGCCCTCAGCATATTATTTTTCTGTTGAACTTATGTGAAAACCTCGTACGTAAGTCAGGTAAGAGACGGGCGTCATTCCACTTTTCAGGGTAGACAGCTGCCATTCCATGCGGGGTCTGTTTCAACCAGGAGCAAGCGACATGGTGAGAAGTCCTAATACTTCTCTTTCCTTTCTCTATTTTGACTGTCTTCATCTTTCTCTAATTGTTTTTCCATTTTGTTTTGGATGCTCATTTTGCCTCTAAATTGATTTTAAGCAGATGAAAACATTTATTTCCAAATGACAAAGGCGTTAGTATTTGTTTTATGCATTTTTATATTTCTCTTCACAGTTTTGAGATTATAACTATGTGGTCATGGGACTCATTTCCACAAGTCATAAAAAATCATTATGTGGCTTTTGGCAGTCAGTTTCATGGATCTGCTCAATCTGCCTTCCCTTATGGGCAGGTGTCCTCTCCTTGCTATCACTGTCCATTTTTCCTAAGCATCTTCAGTCTCTCCTTTTTGCTGCCTAATTCTCTCCTAGGTAGGAGCTACTCTCTTACATTCTTCTCCCTGTAAAATGCTGTCTTACTTTTCAACACTGCTTCCTATTCAGGGGTCCGTAGAGATTGGTGGGGAGCAGTGCCTGCCTCCTTCATCACACCTGCTCTCTCGGCCCCAGGTGTGTGTTCACAGTCCAATGGAGCCCCAGCTCCCAGCAAATGCCTTGTTCTCATATTTTATTTTCTTTAAGGCCTCTGCAATATTTTACCATGTTGAATTTTTCTTTTATTTTTTTTGTCATTATCTCCTGCCCTTAGTCTTCAGGGTACTTTGGTGTCTTGCTTCTTTTCCTATCTCTCTGATCCCTTATTTACTCTCTAGCTCATTCCTGCCTCCTGCAAAATGGATGTTTCTGCTCTTCTCTCTCCTCACCCTCTGCCTACACCCAACATTATAGCTTCATTTATTCAAATATATTTATAGTTATTGAGTTTAACAGTGCTTAGTGCCTTTTACTAGGAATACTGAGCCCTGCTATGTCCTAAACTTTTCTAAGCCCTAGATCCAGGAGCGGGACAGGACCAAGCCCCTGTTCTCTGAGGGGAGGCAGGCTGTGAACAAGTAAACAGACAACTGTTACAACTTCAGAGTGTAAATGTTATGAAGTAGTAAAACAGAGTGATGGGATAGAGACTGCAGGGGCTGCTACTCTATTTTATGATGGTCAGGGAAAGCTCCTCATAGGAAGTGACATGCAAACTGAATCCTGAGTGAAAAGGAAACCATGGACATCTCTGCAGGAAGAGTATTGGGGGAACGGAGCATAAATGACATCTATACAGATGAGTCTGAACTCAGAGCCACAATTCATGACTTTTAAAGAGCTCTCATTCCCTCTCCAATTCCCTCCTAGCTATTACCACTGTCACTGCAGGTATAGCTTGTCTACCCTCAAACTCAGTGCTCCCACACAAATCAGCTCTCTCTTCCTGACTTCACCTCTTCTGTGAGTGGCAGTTGACCTGGAAACGTAAGGACACCCAGCATATATCATCACCCTCTGTCTTGATATTCAGTGCATCACCAAGATTCCCCAGTGTCCTTTCTGTTCCTACGCCCCTCACAGTTTAATTCCTTACCGGTTCTTACCTACACTATTCATCCTGTGACCTGCAATGAGATGAATAACTGTATTTATTGCAAACTTACACTATTCCAGGCATGTGCTTGGCATTTTGCACACATTGGCTCATATCGGCAAGGTAGTATTAACAGCTCTGTTTTACAGATGGAAAAGCTGAGGCTTGGTATTCTCCCTTAGATCCTAGCCTTCACTCTGCCATTTCTTTTCTTTTTATTTTTTTCCTTTCTTTTCATTTTCCATTGTTTTATTTAAAAAAAAAAAATCTACATGAAAATGACCACATTTCCTCAGCCTGATAAACGAGGCCCCAAATTACCTTTAGAGCCACAACTCACCCATCCCCTCCACCATGAAATCTCTGACCCTGCTAATCAATAAATCTATTTTGCTTTTAACCTATTTCATATTTTCTCACGCTGACCTCCATGTCCGGAATGCTTTGCCCTTTTCTCTCTGCTTGTTCAAATCTTTCTTAACTTTGCTCCTCTCCTCAATGATGTGTTCACCGTTGACGGAGGCCATGAAAACCCACATCACATATTATTTTGGGAAAATTTTTTTTGGCTTTTGACCATGCATAAATTACCTCAATTTAACCACAAGCACACCTGTTTTGCAGTAGAGCACTGTGGTTAAAAGTGGGAGCTCCGGAGACAATCTCAGAGTTTGAGTTCCAGTTCTGTCCCTGAGTGGCCATGTGATTTCTGGGGTTCCATTTCCTCATCTACAAACTAGAGTTGATCATAACAGTACCTACTTCAAAGTGTTGTCCGGAGGTTTACAAGAGTGAATGCACATCTGTGGGTAGTAAGTCCGGCACATAAAACACATTCAATTAATGTTAGCTGGTTGCATCCCAGCCTCGTATAGTATTTTGGGAATAATATGGCATCAGTGGATACCCTTTCAATTGATCTGTTCAGATCAATAAGTATGTAGGCAACAGTCTTCTAATGAAGATAGAGAAAAGTACCCATATGAGAATAGAGGAAGGGTGCTAGATTGGCACTGGACTAATCAGGGGGATTATGTCATAGATTGTGTAGATGCCTGACCACTGCACTGTACACCTGAAGCTCATATAGAATAATATTGAATGTGAACTATAATTAAACACACACACACACACACACACACACATACAGAGGGTGCCCCAAAAAATGTATACACATTTTAAGCAATGTTATCTATACTCAAGCAATAGTTTGCCGTAATCAGAAGTTCCTGGACGCTGATGGGAACCACTTTGAGCACCTCTTGTAATTGCAGAAGTCAAATGTGACTTGTATTCATCTTTTGTTATTGGTATATAGTGAGTATTACAATTTTAATACAGTTTTCCTTTCTTAAAATGTGTATACATTTCTTTGCCACCGTGTGTGTGCGCCTGTGTATGTGTGTGTGTATAGTCACAGATATAAAGTACAGGATAGGGAATAGAGTAAATGGAATTGTAACAGCTATGTACGATGTCAGAGGGATAGTAGATTCACGGGGGTTATTACTTTGTGAATGTAAATGTTTAACTATTACACTGTTTTGTACACCTGAAACTAAAATTATAATAACAATAATAATAATAATAATAATAATAATAATAATAATGATAATAACAACAGAGGAATTGCTACAATGGACCAGATTCATCCCCTATTATTAGTGGGACCCTGGAGTAAAGATTGTGGAGTCAAACTGCCTGGTCTCAGAACCTGACACTTTACCTCTGTGTTGCTTGGTTTCACCACCTGAAAAATGGGGATGATGATACCATCTGCTTCAGAGAGTTCTTGTGAGGACAAAATAAAGACAATAAATGTAAAATACTTAGTGCTAAACAAATGTTGGCTGTTGATAGTACCATGGGTTGTTGCTGGTCTAGCCCTGTGTAAGTCTCTGACTAGGATACACAGGTCCCAAGAGAAGGGCTGCAGATCAGATTTGAGGGAAATCAGGAGGAAGGAAATAATTAGAACATGAGCCTTGAAGCTCCTCGAGGACTAGGCACCTGGGAAGAGTGGGGGGAGGATGCAGGAGGAGCCAAGGAGTCTCTCAGGGCCCCCGACTTGCCTGATTCACAGGCTCTCCTGCATGGGGTTACATTTTAATTGGTTGATTGGCTCTGGACAATGCCCTTATTCTCTACTCCACCTTCTTTCTGTTTCCACACTCAACTGAGCAAAACAGATCTAGGCACTCTCCTTAGAGCGCTTACCTCTCTCGCAGGTCTTTCTCCATCTGCCCCATTGTCCCTGCCTTGTTTCAAACTCACCGTAGTTCAGGCTTCTTGCTCAGATGACTGTCAATCTTCAGTGCCTCCAGCCATGTCTCTGTAATCTGCCCCACACTTGAGCAAAGCTAACCTTTGCTTGCAAACATGACTGCAAGCAAGAACTGTATTAAAATATTGAAACTGTGAGCCACTACACGGCATCTCCAGACTATTAACAACCCCCTGCTGCTACATGTGTCATCTCAAAGCTGTTGACACCACAGGAGGCAGAGGTGAAGTCTTCAGTGGATGAAAGACTGATTGCATGGAGCCATAAATTCCAAATGAGTCCATTGAAAACTGTGTCTCTCAATCTGTCTCAGATGTCTTCATCCATCTCCTCCCGTTTTAGACAACAGTTCCAAAGCATAATACATAACACTCTCAGGACCCAGGGCTGCTAAAAGGGAGACAAACACTTACTGATACTGAACAGTGCACAGGAGCTCAACGCATTTCAGAGGTGATTCGATTCTCAGAGCCCTACTCTAAACTCCCAGAGCAAACCCATTACCAGGCTGACTTCCAACTGCACTTGTAGGCATTGGCTCACCACTCAGTCTTGGTTATATGCAGTGCAGTGTTCAGTTTCTTTCAATGTATTCCATAGTGTAAGTTAGGAAGGCTTCACTGCAAGATGCTACGTGTCCTCAGAACAAGGACCAGGGACTCAAAAGGTTTAATTTCTTATCTGACTGCACTGCCCATTGGTTCTATGGCCTTGGAAATCCCTAATTGTGATCTCGATTTCCCTGTATCTCTCAAATATAGGGGTTGAATTATCCTGTAAGCCCCTGGTAAGCTGCAGAGTTCTTTCAAAAGTTCACCCATAAGAAAGTTCATCCAGGGCTGGCCAAGTGGCTCAGTAGGTTAAAAGCTCGCTCAAGAGTGTGAGCTGAGCTCTGAGCAACAGCGGCTCGAGGCCAGCCCGAGCTGAGTTGCCATTGAGCTGCCAATAGGTGGCAGGATGGTTCAGCTAACAAAAAAAAAAAAAAAGAAAAAAAAAAAAAAGAAAGTTCATCCATCCATGCATTTGATCAATAAATCCATAGCAGGTTATTATTTTTTCAATCCACACAGATTTCAAAACTACGTATAATTTTGATTTATAAAGGGAGTCCTTATACACATGGCAAAACATTAGATAAGATCCTCACTGAGATCTTTTGCTGCTCTAATATTTATTCATGTCATAAGTATTATAATAATAAGTATTCATGGAAGGCCTCCTCCATAGGCACTCTGCTAAGTGCTCTGGAATCACAGGTAAATAAGTTTGATCTTGGCCTCAAGGAGCAACGGACATCAAAGAGACAACTACAGTCCAACACGATATAAGCAGGAAACACACTGGAGATTCTCTAAAATTTGACATAAGTATACCACTTGATCTTTCTTCACTGTAAGATCGATCGGCACTCTGATCATCCCCATTTGAGGAAGGGCCAGGTGATGCCGGATAATGAATGAACCCAGTTGGGGAAAACTCCCTCTGATTTCAAAGCCTGGATTCTTGACACTAAACTGATGTTGCTCTGATAAAGGGAAGATATAGTGCAGTGGGAAAGGTGCCAGAGAAAGGGAGGCTTGGAGACAGGAAGGGAATGCGTCACAGGGTGGTGATGTAAGAGTCATCTGAGCAACGGGAGCAGTTTGGCAGATGGACACGCAAGAAGCTCATACCAAGAAGAAGTGAGAGTAAATGCAAAGCCACACAAGTGCGAAACCCTAGGACACACCCTGGGAACGTCCAATTTCTATGTGCTGGAATGGGGTGATGGGCTACGGAGCAAGGTTGAGGAGTCAAGGGCCAGACTTGATGACCATGCATCCCAGGTCTCCAATTGGGTGGTTTGGTATATACGATAGATGCTCTCTATTCTCAGTTGGTTGATTAGGATTGGATGGTGTACACTGTTCTATTATGTAGTATTTACCAGCATTTTTGTCCAGGTGATGCGTTATTTTGAAAACTACTCTACCTTCACCCTAAATTGACATGCAAGCCTTTAAAGCTCATAAGGTGAACTTCCCAAGGAACCAGCCTCCTATCCTCCAAAACATGACACCCTGCAGGCAGGACAATAATCCCACATGCACACATCAAGTCATTTTACCGCAGCCTGTTGAAGGTTCTTAGTGTTTGCACTGATGGCTTCGTTGTGAGCCTTGCCTATGGATGCTGTGGGTTTGAGGCATTGTTTTCTTTTGATATAAAATTTGGCATCAATGATTTTGAGTCTGAGTTGGGTCTCTTTGTCAGATTGTACACCTTAAGTGTCTATGTGCTTGGCCTGTCAGGGGAAGTCTGCCCCATGGAGACAGTGATGTGTCTGCATTCCTAGAGGCAGGAATAAGCTGAAGCTTAGAGGATTGTTTTCTCATCAGAGCAGAATTCTAACTCTGATGTTCACTAGCTATGTGACCTGGATAAGTCTCTTACTTGCTCCTTTTCTTAGTTTTCTCATCTGTAAACTGGGAATTATAATGATTTTAATATGAATATTGCTACTATTATAAATACTACTCCCATCTTTGGGTTACTATGAAGGTTACAAGTAATATATGCTTTTACTTAGAACAGAGCCAAGCATACTGTAAGTGGCATTTAAATATTTGTTCCTTATTTAGGGAGGTCCTATTGAAAGTCTGTGAAATCCAGCCTTTGCCCTGCTCACTAACCCCTGTGCCATGCAGAGGGGCACCTATTCCTAACTGGCACAAAGGCATTGGATGGACCAGCAGCAGCCCTGTTTGTAATGGTGATGAATTTGCCCTTATCTGCTCACACTGCTTTGCCCTCCATATTTTGTGATCATTGAGAAATATTTGAGAAACAGATATACTGGACAGCTTCACAGATTGGTTATAAAGCATCCCCAATCTTCCCATTCATGTTTTTAACATCTCTAGGTGTTTTTTTTAGCTGAGCCATCCTGCCACCTGTTGGCAGCTCAGTGGCTGCTCAGCTTGGGCTGGGCATCGAAATGCTGTTGCTCAGAGCTCAGCTTGCACTCTTGAGCGAGCTCTTAACCAACTGAGCCGCTCGGCCGGCCCTTCTAGGTTTTTTAAAAAGAACACATGGCCAAGAAACACACAGTCAAACAATCATTCTTGATCATCCTGTGCAGTGTCCCTGGTCCTGCTCCTTACTCACTTATAAACAGAATGATAGCACTTTCCAAGCAACACTTAAGGCATCTGGTGCCATGTGACCACATTTGGTTTCTCCAGTCCCTCTCAGAAAAGCTTGAAACACGCTGACAACTTGCCTAGTAATTTCTCCATCACTTTGTAGTAACAAAACATCTTTAGTCCTTTATGAGAGCTCACACAAATCTCCACAATAAAGATTTCCAGTATTAACCCCAAAACCAGAATAGCAACTGGACAACAGTGGGGCTATACTCATAGGTCAAATTGGACTGGGCAGCTTCTGGTACTGTTCTGTCAAGAATGAGGTAAGAAATGGATGATTTTTCATCTTAGGAGCAGCACAGACCATTGAATAATATCAGAAGGCTCAGCCTGCCTCTTGTCTTTGTGTGACCTTGGACAAATCCACCAAAGTCTGCTCTTAGAGCAACATGAGCCTTAGTGGTCGGTCATGATGCAGTTATTGAGGTGGTGAGTTTAAGTGACTTGCCAAACATGACCAAGTTAGTAGTAGAGTGGGGACTCTCACCCTTGGCTCCTGGCCCAACCAAGAACCCTACAGAATCTGAGGAGGGATAAATCATTTTTCCAGATAAATTGTAACATGCACTCTATTGAACATAGTAAGTATAAGATTCATGTATAAATTTTCTGTGGTAATTCAATCCTTATGTTTCTGAGTCACGTGGAGTTTTCTCATCTAAATATTATTCTTTTGAGAGCCTACTGATGTACAAAGTGCCCTTTAATCTTGATTCTTTACATAAGTCTTTTTCTTTTTTTGGGGTGGTGATGGTGCAGAAATAAGAAGTTCTTTGCTAGGCAAAACATATTTGAATGCCAGAGAATTTTAAATTTTCTTTCAGATTCAATACCTGCCAAATCTGAGTTAGTTTTAATCCTTTATTTAAAAATAAAGGGGAAGGAAGGGGTTGTTCTCATTTCTAATCCTCATAATTGCAAGCTGAAATAAGTAAAGGATATCTTAAGTCGTTCGAGTGAGAGTTTGTATTTTACTATAACATTACAAGGATTTTGGAATGGGGCAGGTGGCAATCAGCATTATTATTATATTTGTAATGGGTCAAGGTAGAGACCCACTGGATTTGTTCTTTTTGTGTTTTATGAGAGGTCCTTTCAGTTTGATGCTACGTTTGATCACTAAATTATTACAGCTCAGAGTGAGGTGCGGCTGGTAGGTGGCTGTGTGGGGATGAAGTGCATGGAGGGGCCCATGTCGCCTGCCAACTAGGAGATCCTGAGCAAAACAAATATGGTAATTATAGTATAAGTCTTGTTTTGAGGAAAAAGAAAGACATGATTAATGGCCATTTGGCATCTAGAATGCTGTTCTTCTAAAAGCTTAAACTGTGGTCACAGAAACAGGGCTTTCCGTCTCAGTGCAATTTAATAAGTCAGGTCATGTCCAGAAATAAGTTCTGTTCTCTCCATATTTCTCAACTCTCAGATGCTTTCTCAGGTGCAACTCTTTCATGCCGTTGGAAGAACCAACCGTGAGTCCCGAGTTTCTCTGGAGCTTTGTTACTCACAATGCTCAGAGTGGTACAGCAGCTGTGGCATCACCTGGAAGCTTCTTAGAAATTCAGAATTTTAGGTCCACTCAGAACCTGCCTTTAAAGATTGCCGAGTGATTTAAATAAACATTAAAGTTTGAGAAATACTGTTCAAGAGCAGAGTGGGGAAAGCTTTTTCTGCAAAGGTTCAGATTGTAAACATCTCAGGCCTTACATACCCTGCTGTGCAGCTCTTACGGGTGCATCTTTCTCTTTTACTCTAAATATGTTTCTTAAAATAATACAGGTTTAGATCAGAGATTGAACAAAGTAATAAATACTTATTCAGTATGTACTATGTCATTGTGCTGGGCACCAGAAATGCAAACATAAATAAAACACAGCACCTGCTCTCGAGGAGATTCCATTTTAGAGAGAAAGACATATAAACAGATAAGTGCATACAGAGCCTTTAAGGAGATTAGAAGTTAGTGGCACGAAAAAAAAAAAAAGCTCCAGTGTTAAGTACAAACACTGCATTAGATGTTCATGTAAAGGGCTTTTGCAACAGAAAGAAGAACCAATCAATTCTGAGGAAGCACAGAACAGGATACCTAGAGAAGAGATGGTACGAGAAATGAGTCATGAAACATGAGGAGGCACTCCCCAGGCAATGAAGGGGTTGGAATCAAGGGAAGAGGAGGAGATGTTTAGGGAGAGCAGAGAAGTAGGAAAGGGCAGAGAAGGACATAAGGGAAGGGGCTTGGTTTTTTGCTTTGTCATAGTAACAACATATGCCTGTGACTCTCAGTCCCACACATAAAATCCAGCCTCCACTTGGTGTTGTACATAATATTTACTAGAGCACAGCTTTGCCTATTTTTTTACAGGTTGCCAGTGGCTGCTTTTGAACTACCGTGGCAGGATTGAGTAGTTGTGACCTAGATCTTCGGGTATGTGAGGTACTGGAGATACAAAGAGTTGGTCCCTGTTTGCCTGGAGGAGGATACACCTGGATTCAGCTCACCTGGAGGAGGATATACCTGGACCCGCGTGTCTAAGGAACCATAGTGAAGAACAAGAGTGATGAAGAACTTTTGGAATATCTTCATGATGTTGGGGGAAGATGCGGAACCACAGGAGTCACAGTACTGAAACAAAGTGGGCTCCAATTAATTAATGTTCAATAGGGGGTTCTCCTTTTTAGGGACTAAAATGCTCACATCCTGTATCCCCCAACTTTCCTCCTTATATCAAGATACTGGGAGAATTAATAATTAAGAGGTTGTTCCATGTACACGAAATCAGTGTGTGTGTGTGTGTGTGTGTGTGTGTGTGTGTGTGTATGATCTCACCTTTTCTTAAATGTTTTATTATGGAGATTTTCAAACATCCAGTAAAAGTAGAGTTAATAATACAAAAAATTTCCACATATCCATTATCTACTTTTAATAGAGTTTTCCAAGTTTCTTTGTCCATCCCTCTACTTTTTTAAAAACTTAGGATATTTAAAAACAAATCCAAGCTGTCTTGTAATATATCACTAATATTATATACTGTAGTATTCACCTTTAACAGATAAAAAGGTTCCTTTTAATGTACCCACAATACCCTATCTGTCCTGGGGTTGTATGTGTTATGAGGATGGTGTTATGAAGCTTTGATGTGATCAGAAGGGGAGACTTAGTGTGCTTTAGCATTCAAAGAAAGAAAAAAAGAAGAATGCATGTGGGTCCATGTTTGTGTATGATTATGGATGTACATGCTGCAGACCCTTCAAATAAGATTCCGAAGGAATCAGGCTCCACTGTGTTTTTGGAATGATTGTAATTTTAAACTTTTCAGAGGCTGACATTTTCTAATAAAAATCATTTTACTAAATTCCTCTCCCAAAAGGAGATTGATAAAATCCCCTTGATGAAACATGTAATCATACATTAATGAATCTTCTGTTGAGATGAATTGAATTGGTTGTACAGCAACAATCAGAAAAAAAGAGGGAAAAAAAAACAAGACAAAAAAAAAAAAAAGCATTCCAAACAAGATACACATTTCTCTGAAATGAGTGTGTCAAAGAATCTCTTCGAATTGATGGAGCAATGTGTTATTACACCTACAGGTACCGCCAGTCTCTGTCATCCTATTGAAGAAAATGTGCATGTTGTCTTTGAGCCAATTAGGGATGTTGTTGATGCATGCATGGGAAGCTTTGGAGACTTATTTTACTGTATTCCTATTCAGCTACAGTGATCACTCAGCCAGCTAATTTGCTTTCCTCCTTTCATTCTGTCCAACAAAATGTACCTGTCATGGCACTTTGCCAGGCGCTGTATGGGCATACAAATTAGCAGACTATAAAAGAAGGTCATAGAAAGGCCATGTCTTAGTCACCCTATAACCTTAGCACCTTGGACAATGCCTGGCACAGTGGAGGAGGTCAGGGACTATTTTTTAAAAGGACCTGAGGAATTCTTTACCCTTGTAATCTTGTATGTGAAAACAATATATTGGGTTGTCAGAAAAGTCATGACACATTTTTGCAACAAAAAACATAGAAAAAATACATCATGACTTTTCCAACAACCCAATATAAACAAATGCATATAACTCCAAAAACAGTATGTGTGAAGTACTCCAAGTAAGGTAAACAAAAAGATCCATAGAGTGAGAAGATAGAAAGAGAAATTCTGATCCAAAGGGATTTCATACGAGTGGTAAAATTTCAAGACTAGAGTGTAGGAAGGGCATTTAGGGCAGGGTAAAAGTTATTATTATAACGAAGGCATCATGGTTGGCAGGAAGAAGGAGATTGGGTTTGCTACAAAAGGAGAAATCCAGTGTATTTGGAATGTAGGGCAAAAGGCTGAAACTCAGAGTTTAGGGGGTGGGAGATAGGGTTGGGCCATTGGGTAGAATTGCAGTGAGATTATCACTGTGATGCAAAAGTGGGAGGCAGAGCTAAACAAGAAGGTAGACGTTCAAGGGATGGGAACAGGGCTGGACCATCAGGGAGAGGTACATGGGGTAGAGATAGGGCTGGACTATTAGGTAAAGGTCCAGGGAATATGAAATAGGACTGAATTATTAGGTACATGGTGCAGGGATAGGAAATAGGGCTGAACTGTCAGATGGAGATAAATGATGGAAGGGCCTGAATGTCATACTGAATTTGTTCCTTATCCCACATGCTGCCCTGGGGAAACATGGAGCTGGAGAAACATTCCCAGCTCCATGCTGGGAATCTGCCAATGCTCTATGAGCCTCTCTCATAGCTCAGAGTCATTATACTCGAAGCAGAATCAAAACCCTGAGGTATGTGTAGATTAGAAGAAGGGTGTAGGTGGCAGTGGGAAGGAGCTTGCATGAAGAGGGGGGTATGCTGGACCCTTGCTATTGATTATAAAGTAAATTCATGAGGACAAGTTACCCAAGACCTGGCATTTAACAGTGGGCAAAATTTAGGCTACTCTCACCTCTACGAATTTCTATAAAGTGGATCTATGAACAGAATTGAGGTTCTGGTTTTGGGGGAAGGAACTACTAAAAGATATTAATTGCTCATTGTTCTAAATGAATAGACTGCCTGCCTAGGGTCTAGGCATTCTGACTAGACATGTCTGACACTGTCCTTAAGTTTGCATCAACTGTTCCTAACTGCATGGTCTTCTGGCAAAAGGTCAGCACATAGGCCTTTTGCTATTTCAGGGGGATAAGAAAGAATTTGACAGCTTTCTTCTCTTTCCCTCACCACTACTTTCCTCCCTACTTTCTTCCTCTCTTCCACTTTGTGTTTCTATTCAGTGTATCTGTTATCTGTTCCAGGTGCCATTTTGGTGAAAATTGACGAGAAGGTCTTGATCCACATGCCTTGATAGAATGGAGACTGTCTCCTACCCACTCCGTGCTTCATGTGTTCTGTCCCCCCACTTCTGTGTTGAGTTTGCCATCTTCAGAAATGTCTTTTCATACAAATACATTTTTGGAGTGTAGGTTCAAGTAGCATCATGAATAAACAAACAAACAAACAAAAAGTTGGTTATCGTTCCATAAGGAATTGTAGAAATATGGAAGTGTTAGAGAGGTCCTTTCATGCACTGGTCGGTACAAACTTCTTATTCTCATCAAATATGCCAGTTGAGATGGGAACATTAATTGGTATGGATGTGTGGCAGTGTTAGTCTGAAAATAAAGAAGGCTTGGCATTCCCATACCTTCACTCACACATTAATCATGGACCAGCTCCTGCCTCTCTCCTTCCTTCATTCCCCCAATGATCTAGTTAAATCAAGCAAGAAAAAAAAGCAGGGGGAAAAATAATCTGTAGATCTGTCTTTCCTCACTTGCAATCTAGGTTGCTATGCCTCCCAAACTCTCACTCTTGATAATGAAAGTGAGTTAATTCATATGCCAGGTGTTGGGATAGGGCTGTGATAATAGGCTGGGCCTCTTGAGTCAGGTTGCTGGGGTTTCTCCTATGTTTACTTGTAACTTGTTGCACATCTAAATAATTAAGCTCTGAGGCCAATCATTTGCCCTCTCTGTACCTCAATCTCCTCATCTGCGAAGGTGGGACAACAATGAAATTGTTACTGTCACTCAGAGGGTAAATGAATAAATGCATGTCAAGCACTTAGAAGAAAGCATGGCAAACAGGAAGGGCTCAGGAAGTATCTGCTAAGTGACTTTTCACTTAATTCTTGTAAGAACCTGACCAGTAGGTATTGTTATTTTCAGTTTACAATGCGCCTAGTGAGGTTTGGCTCTCCTCTAGACCCTTGAGGCAGCTGGCAGATACAAGAAGACTCCAGCAGAGACAGGAGCTGGAACCTGCCAGTACAGTCAGAGAGCAGCACAGGGGTCATGTGACCTGGGCTTGGGTCTTGACCTCCAAACTGTATCTCTATATCGATATCTTAAGTCTCTCTGTTTCTCTCTCTCCACTATCTGCTCCTAACCATCAACTAAACTCAAGACTTAGTAAACACAACAGGCAGTTGGGGGAGAGGGAAGAGGAGGAGACATAAAAGCATTCTGCAAAGTGGGACTCTAGCCCTAGTAACCCTTAAGAGATCACATGTTTCATTTCAAAGCTTCATCTTAGCTCAACAACAGTGAAAAACAGAGAACTTGTTTGGCACCTATAGGCCACTTTACTCCCCAGCACACACACAACTCTGCAGAAAAACTCCCATCTATTGTTAGTATTTCTTTTCTGTCACCAAAACAGTCTCTTCTCAGCAAGGCAAATTGCATAAATGTTTTATTTGCAGAGGGAAGTTAGGCGCCCTGCGGAGGCTCCTTAACCTTTGTAAACATAAAAGGAACATTTTGAATATGCCTCCTTGATTACACCATCTCAACCTGCAAAACCCTGACATATGTGTGGGAGGAAAGAGGATTGAGCAGGCTGAGCCTTTTAGGCACCAGTTCTTTCTGACATAAAGAATAGTAGTGCTGGGTTGTAGGGGGACAATTCTTGAAACTTTACCATTCTCTTTTGGGGAGAGAGGGAGTGAGGAGAGCATTTCAGAATTGCATGGAATAGGTCCTTCATGGAGGGATGTGGGTGGAGAGGTGGGGAGAGAGGAAGAAATTAAAATAGCCCAAGTGAAGTTTAAAATGCAACCAAAATAGTTTTCTAACTTCTTTCTTTTACCAGGAAAAGCTCAGGTCCTATAATCCAGGATTTTTGCTTGCTTGATACCCCATTTGTTCTGGCTAAGAGGAATTGAAAAGCTCTAAGACTGCCATCACAAATGCCACCATTGGCTTGAATTACTCAGGTATAGGGAAAGGGTAAACTCTTTGGCCTTATTTATCATAATGGTTCTTCCCCAAAAGTGTTGTTGAAATTTGCTGGTACTGTGCCTGTTCACAGGTGATATAAAACAATTAAAGAGTTGTGTATCTCCTTCTTGGGTCTCTTCTTTAATGAGAAAGAAAGTAACTTGAGTCCCCTTCAGCTGAAAGGGGAGTGCCTTTCCTAGGGTAGGGTGGAGGAAAGCATGAAAAGTAAAGGGTGGAACTAAGAGCCAAAGCTCTCCTATTGAACTTCATTTGGAGGTTATTTGCATTCCTTGAGGAATAGAATCATAAGGTTTTACAACTGGAGGAAAACATAGTATCAAACTTCTTACATCCAAAATTGATCCCTCAAATCCAACAAGGCCAAAGATATTTGCGGGGACAATATAACAAGCTCCCTGAAAGTAGGAGTGTCCTAGAAAACCAAACAATTAGAATCTTTAATTTTGTAGCTTTGCATACTATAATATTTGAGTAGTACTGATAGGCAGTGAATGAGGAAGCTTTCACAATGGCATTTTATGACGACAGCTTCAGGCTTCCGAGCAACTAGCACATTGCTTATAGGAATAGTGTACAAAGGTGCTCATTAGAGAGAGCAAAAAGACCAGGATACATACTGAAGATGAAAAAAGCTTGGGGAAAAGGACTTGTCTATGCACATGAGCAGCCATTAAACAATTGCATGGTATATCAATAATAGCCTCGCACCAGAATCCAGGCGGAAGTGAGCAGGCATGACCTTGTTGGTATTTGTCAAATCAATTCATTAGTATTGGAGGATATTTTTCTGCTCCCATGAAACCATCACTGTGAAGCAGCAATGTTAGTATAAGTGACATGATCAGGAGTCATTATCCTCCTGCTTCCCCACCCTCCCCCAAGGTCATTGGCAAGCTGTCCTTCTGCTAGAGTGACCAATTAGCCTGGTTTGCCTGGGCTGAGGAGTTTTCTGGGATGTGGAAAATTCAGCTGAAAAGCCAGAGAGCACTGGGATAATATCTGGGTGAACTGGGATAAGTTGTTCACCTGACTTTCCACTTATTCTCCCCACCCTCTATTTCTTGCCCTTGGCTGGCTTTAACTAGATTAACATACTAGCACTAACACACTACACTTAGTTGTAAAGATAGACATGAAAATAAAGTCAACGACGCAAAGTAGACAATCAAAAACAAAGAATGCAGTTGATTATAAAATGTTGGGCATATAAATCAAACCTGAAATCCTTTAAGCTACAGAGGAAACCCACAGTGGAAACTAAGCCCACTTAGGCCATTCTAGGGTCTATTCTGGAGATCTCCAAGTTTAGCTCGTGATTTCTCATCTGATTTTTTCAAAAGGAACAAATTAGCTGAAAGAACTATTACTTAGACTTAAAGACTCAGCATTGGAGTGTAATTTCTCTCTTAATTATATAGGATTAGAAAGAGCATCACCATTTTGAGCCAGTAGCATTGTTATCAGCTGGGCACATGTGGGGCAAATTCTCAGGCCCCACCCCGGACCAGCTGAATCAGGTACTCTGGGGATGGGACTCCGCAATCTGTGTTTGCACAATCCCTTCAGAACTCTCATGCATGCAGCCAAAATTTGAGAAACACTGAATTAAGGTACCCACACCTTATCTTACTTACTTTTGATTGACAATCAATGTAACTTTAGTAAGACACCCGAAGAATTCAAGTGTTAAGTCTAGCTTTTATATTACTACTGTATGTCAAGGACAGGCAATTAAGGATCTTGGATTTCACCACCATCAGTAAATATTTCACATGGTGCCAGACTCATGTCATCTTAGTATCATGCGTGAAACTCAAACAATACTATCCTGTCTTCTCCTCACTCACCTTTCCTGTTTGCTCACACATTAATCTCATAAATCATGAATTGCTACAGAATTTGCTGAGCTGCCACTCAATACTTTGTTGTTCCTGAAATTGTACAGAGTCAGCTGGGCTTTTCATTTACTCTAGCATCACATTGAAGATATTTTATTATTTTAAAAGCTGGGAAAACATAACAAATACATTTTATAAAGAAAAGAAGTACCAAATCAATTATTATTCTATATTGTAAGATGAAATCATGATTACCCAAACCCAATTCTCTTAACATTATTTAAGACACATTTATTTCCTAAGAATGCCCTACAAAACTATCCTACTGCAGTCAGATCATGCCTGGGCTCTTGGTTTTTAAATGGGAAGACCTCATCCAGACATTTCATAATCTCAAGGCATTACATTTTTTCTTTCTGGTTAATGAAGCAATGGTTATCCCCATATGGCAGTGTTATAGATCAAATATTTGTATCCTTCCTAAAATCATATGTATGTTGAAGCCCTAACCCCCAGTGTGATGATATTTGAAGTGTGGGCCTATTCGAGGTAATCAGGCTTAAGGTGGGCCTCTTATGATGGGATTAGTACCTTATAAGGAGAGGAAGGAAGACCAGATGTCTGTTTATCCACCATGTGAAAACATAATGAGAAGGTGGCCATCTGCAAGCCAAGAAGGAACCAAATCTGCCACACCTTGATCTTGTACTTCCAGCCTCCAAAAATGTAAGAACTAAACATCTGTTGTTTAAGCCACCCAGTCTGTGGTGTTTTATTATATTTATTTATTTTTGAGGAAATAGTTTTCAGTAACCAGCGTATCAAGAATGTGTGTAATGTTTGGGGAAGGAAGGCATGGCCGGTGTGAT
Source organism: Aselliscus stoliczkanus (assembly GCA_033961575.1). Classification (NCBI taxonomy): domain Eukaryota; kingdom Metazoa; phylum Chordata; class Mammalia; order Chiroptera; family Hipposideridae; genus Aselliscus; species Aselliscus stoliczkanus. The sequence goes on along the minus strand of CM066730.1, from coordinate 16,649,543 downwards.
GGCATCCTGTCTGTGTATCACATGTCCAGGGCAATGACATTTTGAGAGTGGTCTTAAACGGTAAATTTACTTTATAATGTTGCTTTCCTTGTCCAACAAAATTGGTACAGTTTATGTAATACACCAGAAATTAAACTTTCAATTTTCAAGCAATCCTAATATCATAACCCTTGGTGCACTTAAGATACCTTTTTAAACCCACTGTTAAGAATTTTTATAGAAAACTTAGTGGTACCTTAACAATTTTGATGCCTCCTAGCTCTAAAAGCCCTGTTCCTATTAATATTGGTACCTTGTAAAAGGCTCTCTCTGGAGAATTTCTTGTGTATTTGGAATTAACATCTGTTGTCAACATGTGTTAGAGTCCCTGTTAGTTAACGATGGTGAACACATTGGTTCTGGACAAGGGTACAAAGAAATGGTTGATGAGGCACCATCTATAACCAAGAGGAGAGCTCAGTCAGCATTTGTGGGACAAGTAGGCTACTTGGGTGATGGTCTAATTCATAGCCCTGCTCCGAAAGATGGAACATTGCACACATGGTTCTTGAAGTATGTTTGCTACTGCTATAAATAAAACAAAACATAAGAAGCCCATCCCCCAAAACCTAAATCCTAGATTGCTATCTTCTCTCATGGCCTCTGGAATTTTGCCTGTATAAAACCCACCATAGTATCAGATTTAGATATCACTTAGTACAACATCGCTGGTACAATATTGAATTCACTTGACATATACTTGAATACATTTGAAATATATAAACCCTGGCAAAGATTCACCAATATATATAGAACAGGAAGGAAAAGTTCTAAATTACTAAATATACAGTATAAATATACTATATAAAATACACATATTGGCTGTGAATACCATTCACTGATATAGAGTAGGCTTGGGTCAGCTTTTTCAGTTATATTCCAAGTCCTATATATTCCCTTAGGCAAAAATTATGTGTAGAGGGTAAAAAGGAACAGCCAGTAACTTGTGATGGTAGTGTCTAAAGCCAGCAATTATTTTTATTAGCTTTCCCTTGTTTCATTAAGTCATTCTTATAAAGGAATTCACAATCAATAAAGTTTTTGCAGATTTATTATTAATTATTATTATTATTTGTGTATACTTAATGTCTAACACCACAAGTTTCAGAATAAATCAGCTATAAAACTTGGCTGTGAGGCTTATTAGCTGTGTGATCTTGAATAAATTATTTAAATTTTCTAGTCTCAATTTCCCCCTTTATAAAATTGGAATATCTATAGATAATATCTATATCATAATGCTGAGGAAGGACTACATAAAACATATAAAGGACATATAAAACACTTAGCACAGTGCCTGATTTAAATACTTAATGAAAGATAGATATTTTGATAGTTAGACTTTGATCTCTAAACATAGTCTCATACTGATGAAGTATATAGGTATAATATTGTCATTATCATTACTGCCATGTTGATAAATGAGAAATTAAGGCTTCGGGTGTGGTAATTCTCTTGGCAGTTACATGTTTATCTGTAAATTGTAAGAAAATTACTAAGGAAGACCTCAGCCAAGGCTGGAATCCGGAGGACCTTTATGGGGAGCTGTGGCATCTAGGTCAATCACAAAGACCCACGGGAACTCTGGTTTTAATGGCCCTCCTAACTTCCTCTTTCCTTCTGTAAAGAAAATTCCTTTTCTTTGTTTTGGTGGACTTGCAGGTGGCTTGCCTTAGCTGCATGTACTGGATTGCAATTCTCTCTTTTCCCTGAATAAACCCTTTTTTTGGAGGAATATCTATCTAGATTTATATAGTTAAGCCTTTTCAGAGTACGATCAACATGGATTGGCCTTCCCAAGCCCAATGGGCACTGGGACTCTGACCAAAGAGAATTTCTGAGCCTAAAATGGTAAGGGTGACACGCACACTGCTGGAGAACTTATCAATATTTCTGTCACCTTGTGAGGTCGCTTTCAATGACCTTTCCAATCTTTTCTAAACTTATTATGTGCCTTCCATGGCAACTTTTATTACCTCTATTATTTAACTATCATATTTCAGGGTAATTGCATATTTATTTCTCCATTCTACAGTAAATTTATTGAGAATAGGCTATATCTTTTAATCTTTACCTCCCAAATGCCTAGAACAGTAGCTGGCATGGAAGAAACTTTCAGCACTTGTCTGATGAATGATTGAAAAGACCTGAGCAAGATTACAATGGAAAAAAAATTGTGAATTCAAGATTTAAATACAGATTTTATGACAAATCCCTTGTTTTGTTTCCACAGACGTTGGCTGAAGTAGGGTGATTAAATCTCATGTCTTAAGAGTGAGAAAATCATAACTAATCCTGCCAGGCATTAATCCTGGTAAGGAGCTGAAAGATACAGCCTAAGGCTTTGGTGATATAAAAAATAAAAACCCTAAACCCAAGCTCATATTGTTAGTTGATTCAGCACGATTATTTTTATCACCAATTGAGTACTACTCCTAACTAGGAGAATTTTATTAAATTTTTTTTTATGAGCATATAACTATATTAATCTGGCTTTAAGTGCTTGACATGTAATTTATAGATCTCTTTTTAACTCTTGACCTAATTTTTATCTAAGCAATGAATTCCCACCTAATTGTGGCCCATAGGCAGGAAATAGCTATATGAAAAATGAATAAAAATATCCTGTGAATAAAAGCAACATTTAATCGACTTCATATACAGAGCTGCTTGCTAGGAATAGGATATTATTTTCCAGGTTCTACATTTGGAAATCATGCTTTTCTCGATTGGATGCTTGGGTCTGTTTGGAACACAACATTCCGCAAACAGGATAATCCCCCATTTCAAGCAAACAAAAATGACTGAGGCCTCCATTTTCATAGACTCAGAAGGATTCTGAGATTTCATTACTACCACAAGGCCCTTGTCTGTGGTCCATTGCTCAGGAAAGCAAACTCTCTGTCTCAACTCATTAGTGAAGATGACAATGCCCAGAGTGCTTCTGGCTTATTTTTCAAATAAACAGCAGTGTTTTGTTGATTGTCCGCTGGCACAGTACGGCCTTTTGCCCAGGTCTTCTAAGAACTGGTAAAGGCAAGCAGCCAAAGTGGGAGGAATTTAGGATCCTCATAGCCCTCAGTCTTGGTGATCATTACAATAAAAATGTGTCAGGAAGTGGAATTCTCTGTAACCACAGGGTCTGGTATAGTTGATTGATCAGAAAGAACGATTTGCATTTGGTCGTGCAGTTCTTTTGTAGATAATTCAAGAAAGAGTGAGCTTTTGGAATTAAACTTAAATAGACAGTGACTTAATGAGTTAAAGAGACTAAATAATTATAGTCCCCTTGGGAACCAAGAAGATAGGGCAGTAGTTGAATTAAGATTAGCTGAGCTTTTCCACTGGCAGCCTCACTTAAAACCATCATCATTAAAAATACATATTACCTTTAATCACACTCTTATTCCAGTTTAGCAGCTCTTTATTATGACTATTAATTTCTAAGTTTAATATGCCTTGGGCTATAAGTCTCTGAAATTAGGAGAAATCAGGAAATTATTATAAACCACTCTGCCAGGAAGTAACCTAAGTGATAAATTCTTAACTTGTATTCCCATTCTCATGTTAGATGGTTTTCATGTCATTTTCAGATTCTGAGCCAAATTTTTAAAAAATTAGACAAAAGCCATTCATCACATACTGACACTTCCATAGGTACACAACACAGCATTCTATCAGGATTTGATAGAAATGAAGAAAATGCGAACAAAGTGCAAATATCCTGTGAGGCAAGCAGGTCAACCAAAAATATATCCTACTAGCTTGGCCTACTACCCTACATCTGAGGAAATGAAGTAAAAAATAAATATACAAATTTCCATGACAAAACTTTAAATGGATTTTGGAAGACCTTTGCACTTGGTAGCTTTTTGGAGAATTGGGTACTTCTGATGTTTGTGGTTCTATTTTTAATAACTTGATTAAAGTGATATGTTCTTATTCATCCCTCCAAAACACTTTTATTATCAGAAATTTCCTGACACTGAATTTCTTCAATGGCATGACTTTAAGTTACTTTTTGTTCCCACTCTATCCGTATATACACATAACTCAGTAATAAGGAGTTGTCAGTACATACAGACCTGGCCTATTGCCTTTGTTCCTGGTGTTGTCCCATTTAGGAATGTTCATGCTCAAAACTACCCACAGACGTCATACTCATTCTATATAGTGTTATTTAAATACTTTCTCCTCCATAAAGATTTCTCTGTTTCAATCATTCAAAATAAATTGTCCTTTCTCCACACTCTCTGAGCATATTTGAATCTCTGCTTAGCATTAAAAAAAATTATCTTGAATCATTACTAGTGACATACCAACCATGGTTAACTAATAGATCTTATCGCCTATGCCAAATCTGATCAGTGTTTTTTGCCTAGATGTTGTGTTGAGGATTCCGAAACTGTGTCCACCAGTGAGTGGAGGGAAATGTAGTAATCCATTAATGGTGTCTGCAAGGGACACAGGAGCAGGGCAATGGTAGCACACTTGCTATGGGCTGGCCATTTCTACAGTAGACTGAACGTTGTGATTCTGGGATTGTTTTTTGTTTGACTTTATACATTTGACAATCCCTTATTTCTGTACATTTACTAAGTGCTTAACATATGTCCTTTGAATACTCTAAATTGCAATGAGCAGTGCTGAAGACTTAGGTTCGACGTAAGGATGGATTATTGCTGATTCAGGTTGTGATATGGTAGAAAAGGGTTCTGAGAGAAGCCAACGATCTCCTGCCTAAGACTTTAGGGCACAGGTTACAACCCATTCCTCCTTGATGCTTTATGTCTAGTGCTATCAAAACAAAGCAGTGCATTTCATCATCTTTGGGTATTCTTCAGGTCCAAAAGTCAATGACTTGTAGAGATTGTTGCTCTTTTAGCATGGATGGATAAGGAGTTTGTATTCCAAAAGCAAGTCCTATAAACTTTGCATAGCCTGTGTTCCTTAAGTCAGGTTCTTCTGATTGAGTATATGACTTTCCTTTATAAGATTTTTGTTGTTTTCTTGTGTTAGTTGTGTTTCTGTTTCTAGGGTAAGATGGAAAGAACGGAGAAAGGCATGAGTCGCCCCAACTCTGGGCCATTGCTTGGCCTTAGTTGGGTCACTGACACAAAATTTGCTTCTCAAAATTTCTCTTTAGGATCTGAATAGTCTTTACCACATATTACAACATACTAATAAATGTTGTACTTAAGTGGTAGGACCAAAACTCACAATAGACATGGAAAGGGGGGGAAACATTTAGCACAACTGTGCAAGATTATTTAAGATTTTTCTTTATTTAAAGCAAGTACTATTGTTTAAAGAAAATTCAGAGTTTAAAGTTAAAAATGCTTTAGGATAAGTATGTGGAATCTGTCAGATTATTAAGTTGATTTGGAAAATAAAAGTACAGATATGTAAAATACATGTTCTTATTCAGATGCTGGACTCAGTTTCAACTCAGCTTTATCATTGCTCCGCATTATAAATTATTGGGCATTTATATAATTGATGATAAAATGATACTTTTTATTGCATTAGACTATTATTACTTATATGTGTTTTCAGTAAACTTGCAGGGTGTTTGAAGAATTGAAAGGGCAAGATTTGAGTGTTTTTGGATTCCCTTGCAATTATGTCTTCTAATGCCATCACAAAACACTGCTATTCTCAACAGTACTGTATTTCTTTGTATTAGCTTATTAATGTGCTAGATTGTTATTTAAATCTTCATCTATGTATTGTCTCCCAAGCATCCCTTGAAGCAGGCTATTTAAAGTCCAGAGCTTTATCTTACACTCTTTGCATCTTCTGCTTAGCACCCACATCCCTGGTACATGGTTAAGTATTCTTGTTGATCAGTCTATTCAGGGGCATGTTTGGTTTACATGAATCTGCTGCCTGTGTATGAGATGGAATGATATATCCAGTTTGTGGAATCTGAGTAAGGTAGTATTTTTTAGATGTGTGAATACACAAACTTCCATAAAATTGGGAAAATAACATATACTATATGGATATATTATATACCATATATTCCATCGTATATATTGAATAATATATATTATAAAACAGAGCATTGGAATATTGTTGTGAGTTTAATGATCTCCCCCAAATGAAGATATATTGAAGTTCTAAATTCTACCTCAGAATGTGACTTTATTTGGAAATAGAATCTTGCAGATTAAAGGAATTTAACATGAGATCATTAGAGTGGACTTTAATCCAATGTGAATGGTATCCTCATAAGAAGGGGAAATTGGGACACGGACATGCACAGCAGGAAGACCACCATGTGACTGGAGTGATGTATCTATAAGCCAAGGAACACCAAAGATAGCTGGCAAACACTGGAAGCTAGGAGGCAAGGAAGGACCCTCCCCTATAGCTGTCAGAGAGCATAAGGTGTTGACACTGTGATTCTAGGCTCCAGAACTGTGAGACAATAAATTTCTACTATTTTAAGCCACTTGGTTTTTGGTACTTTGTTACAGCTGCTCATGGACACTAATACAAATACCGAATGAGGCACAAGTCCTCTGGGAGACCCACTGGGGATCAAAAGTGATTTTCTGCTAAAGTGGGCATAAAGGATGAGGTAAAGTTCCCTTCTCCAGGCAATGCCATATGGGCAAAAGGGCAAGTCTATTTCATCTGTGTGCAAAGTCAATTTACCAGTGGGAGAAGGGGGGCGGGGCTTCTGGGCACAGGTTGAGAGGATTTTAAACCTGAGTCTGGGTTTGGTGGGAAAGAGTGTAGGCATCCATTATCAGTAATTGCAGTGAATGCAGAGGAAGGAGAGGATGGCATTAGGCTAGGGAAGCAGCAACTACAGTTGATCTTTGAATGAGAGTGTTAGGGGCACTGACCTCTGCCCTACTCCTAGTCAAAATTCCCCTGTAACTTTGACTCTCCCAAAGCTCAACTTCTAACAGCCTGCTGTTGACCAGAAGCCTTACAGATAACATAACCAGTTGATTAACACATATTTTGTAGGTTACATGTATTATGTTCTGTATTCTTACAATAAAGTAAACTAAAGAAAAGAAAATGTTATTATGAAAATCATAAGGAAGAGAAAATACATTTTATAGTACTGTATGGATTTATTGAAAAACTCTGCATGTAGTGGACCTAAGCAGTTCAAAACCATGTTGTTCAAGGGCGAACTATATTGTTATTCTAGTAGCTTCCTGGAAGTTGTGAAGGAGGAAGGAAAGCTAGTATATGGTAGGCTTGGGGATAAGAGAGGGGAGTAGAGAGGAAGAGGTAACATTTGACTGAGGCAAAAGGAAAAAGGACTCCTTGACTGTTTCAAGTTTCAGTCAAATTCTGTGACACGCTGGGAGAAGGGACATAGAAGACAAGAAACCCTCTAGATCTCAAAGCCAGTCCAGGAAAAAGAAGTAGGAACTGATTTTTATACAATGAAATCACAGGAAATCTCAGTGACTCTGAGCAGTCTACTTCTTTTTTGAATAAATATGTCTTTATTTTCTGGAAATTCCTGGCCACATAACTTTGTGGCCAGGAATGGTGTATTTTTGTTTTGTATTTCAAATATTCCTAGGAGTCTTGGGTATAGAGGAAGGAAGACTTTTATACCATTATTGTCTGATTATCTGGAAAATTGTTAAATAGTGCACAGAATATTATATTTATAAACATAACTGTTGGTGTCATAGCTGGTGAAATCCGAACTGCCCCAGGCCTCACCGGCTCAGGCCCAGCAATGGAATGACAGTAACAGCAAAATCTCAAAATTCACCTGCTCTTGGCCTTGCTGCTCACATGGAGTCTCTAGCCTTCTAAGCTTCACTTGTTATTCCTAGGAGTCTGCATGCTACCTCTCCTCCATGCTCACAGTCCCGTCTGTCAGCTGCCATTACATGTACTGTCTATTACATCCTGACTCTTCAGATGTGACCTATAATCCATATCTTCATTGGATTTTGCCTGCAGCTTCTCTTCACTAGAGGCTGCAGACCACCCATCGTCCTCTTTACCCTCCCTCCCCCAAATCTCAGGGCACCTCCTATTTCCAGCAGGTACTTGTGTTCTTACAAGGAAGTGCTTGTAGGTCTGGCTGACTAGATCACGTACATGGGACCTCAGCACAGCTAATCGTAAGTGCTTTCTACGGGGGCTCTGTTGTTAAGTCTCCCAGAAATGCCGATAATGGGCCAAGGCCTTCTTAATTGGTTCATTCTTTCACATACTCCCAGGGAATCTGTGTTGTTGCACATAAGCTGAAGAAACTGTCACATCTAACTCAGCAGTCTCCTCACTGCCACACGAAGGGCTTCTTGCCACACCGGGGACTTCCTGATGGGGAGAAATGACATCTTCATCATCTTTAAAGGGACTTGCATTGTTTAGAAGGAAGTGAGCACCAGCTGCAAAGTAATTTGAGTTGTAGCAAAGAATATTGCCTGTTTTGGAAATCCTAGAGAGAACAATCACTGATAGAGGCAGTCAGATTAAACGGGCTTTGAGAAATGCCACACACACACACACACACACACACACACACACACACACACAAAAGAAAAAAGTTCTCCATTTTCTTGGCTTTTTAGTAATTCTAATAAATTTTGACTTTTTGGCTGTTAATCTAGAATCTTACGGCACTTTCTTAAAAAAAAAATTGCTTCCTTTAAAATGAGGTGGATTTCTTTCCAGGGGAGTTCATTTAGTGTTCTCTGACAGTAGAAAGCTATTGAAAAATAAGTTCAGAACCAGAAATGTAGCTATTTTCTTAATTTCTGTTCAAGTTCACATGCTTTGTTTTCAGAGTGATCGGTTACACTGAAACTGATCAGGATATGGAAGAGAAAGCTATTAAATATCATTTAAAGCAAGATAACCTTCAGGTATGTTGCAAACCAATTGTCTTGAGAAAACTTTTATCAAATTCCACCACAACCCCTCTTTCTAAATGAAATGCTATAAAATTTCCAAATGAATGTCTCTACCAGTTGCATTAGATTTTTAATAGAAATGAATTGTTGCCCTGATTCAACCCAATGGAGCCTAAAGAAACTTGGAAAAAGAAGACAGGAGAAGAAAACAAAAATGAGACAACAGCCCTTATTTATATTTATGTAAAATCATATATACGCATACATTCATGCATATTTATAAGAATATAAACATAGGAAGCAGACATATCCTGATCTTCCATTAGTGGGTGATCATTTCTGATGGTTATAGGTAAAGATGTTAACACACAGGCCTAATCTCTGTGTGGGTTGGTTAGCTCTATTCTGTTCATAACCAATATGTGGTATTGGTCCAGCCTACAGTATGGATGGATTGATGAAAACCCAGCTTCACTGTTTCAAGGATAACATTTAATTATTATGGATTAGACTTTTCTTCCTTGTATATATAAAATGTTCAATTCTAGCATCACCTAACGATCATCTGTGTTCCCAGGAAATGTTCTCCTAAGCACATCTGGGTGAGGAGATACATCAAAGTTCAAATAAAAGGTAATAAATAGGAAACAGTGAATAGTTTTAAAACTGCAGTTAAATGGTAACATTGAGGAATAAATTTGTTTTACAGAGGCAAATTTTGAGGAATGTTGTTTTGTTCCTTTAAACCCTCACATTAATTTTTTTTAAAATCAATTTTGGATGGAAAGATCTCAAAATGTATTAGTTATTTCCCTGTCATTGGACATAGAATAAACCAAATATAAAGTAACACTTTTTAAATAGCTTATTACTGTGATACTGTGCCACTAAAACATCTTGGGATGTGTTTTGTAATTTTCTCTTATACTAGATGGTCTCAGATTGCTATTCTCACTGATGTTTCATGCTTGTTTTCATAGTCTTATTGTTGCATTTCCTTTGGGCTAATAGATCCTAGACAGTATCAATATCAATATTAATACTAACACTAACATCAATACCAATAACAAGGTGTGTTAGAATTCACATTAAAGAAAAGTAATAGATTTTCAATGAGTGCTGAAAAATACGTAATATGATTAAGATTCATGAGCTTTGTGTCATCCAGTTTGGCTACTGAAAGATCTTTTGTGTTTGTTTTCTTGGTTTTTGACTCATCTAGTTTGTCATAGATGAGGTTGCTGAATGTTTGATTTACAAATAGTTAAGGGTCTATTATTTATTCAAATTTACCTATATCTGATGTTGAAAATGACATCACTGAATGTTATTATATCAGGTGTTATAGAATTACCACAACTATGAAGACTATACAGCAACATATAATGCTTATGATAAACCATTATCTATATATGGTGGTGTATAAACTATAATTACAATTATCACCAATTTTCTAAGGCTATTAACAAAAGGCCAAAGAGATAGGCCAAAAGAGGCATTCATTATTGGGTTAAGGTGATAGTATTATATATTTCTACACTTCCAAAATTTTTCAGTGTTACTATTTTTAAATTAATTAAAGAGGCCATTAGATTGAGGTGGTTCTGATACTTTAGCATCCTGTGTAAGCAAACCCAAACCTAAACCTGTAAATGCCTCAAAGTTAGGAAATCAAAATTGAAGGATAATTAATCAAAAACAGCCAACCAGGCTGGACCAGCTGAGTGGCTTAGTTGGTTAAGAGTTGCCTTAACAGTGCAAGCTCTGAGCAACAGGGCCACCAGTTCAATTCCCGCATGGGCCAGTAACGATGTGCCTGAGCTGAGCTGTCTCTGAGGTGCCAACAGGTGGATGGCTCAGCTGGTGTAACAAGATTACCTGTTCAATGGTGGCATCTGCAACTAAAGATTGAACTCCGCACCTTGAGCTGAAGCTGCTGCCCCAATGACTCAGTGGATAGGGTGAGTGCTGTTAACAACAAGGCTGCCGGGTTTGACTCCCACATGGGATGGTGGCTATAAACACCTGCAACTAAGACTGAACTTGGCACCTTGAGCTGGGTTACTGCCCAGATGGCTCAGTGGATAGAACATGCTCTCGTAATAACAAGGCTGTTGGTTCGACTCCCCGCAGGGGATGGTGGCTACGCCCACCCACAACTAAGATTGAACATAGCATCTTGAGCTTAGAGGCCACGAGCTGCTGCCGGGAAGCCAGATGGTGACTGGCGCCCTCCACAAGGAAGACTGAAGAATAACAACTTGGCTGGTAAGTCCCTTCGCCAATTCCCCAACACTGTCCCCCTCCCCCAATTCCCCAATAAAATCTTAAAAACAAAAGAACAGCCAACCAGGCTTTGCCAAATAAGGCAACCTCTTAAACTGCAGCCAATCAATGAATTTTTTTTTGTTTTGCTTCTGCCCTTTCTCTATAAAAATCTTGCCTAGCTCCTGTCTGTTGAGTGCACATAACCACTTCTGGTTTGGTGTTGCCCAGTTTGAATGGGTTTTTGCTCCAATGAACTCTTAAAATTTGTACCATGCCTCAGTTTATCTTTTAACAACATTTCAAAAGTAACAAGCAAATGTATAACTGAAAAGTCCAATAAAGAACTCAAAGTCCTTGCCACACTATAAGAAATCTGATTTTGATTTATAGGCAACATCAGTGCATGCCTTGCAGCTCAGAATCTGAGACCCAAGGTCTACCCAAAGCTTTGTTGGAAAAAGAGCATCCACCCATAAAGTTCTCTTCCCTAGCAGTGGGGAAACCTTAACATGTGAAAGGAAATTGGTCTTATTAGAGCAGTCCTTAGAACTGTCACTCTTTTGAAGGAAATTTGCAATATAATCTCAAGAAGAGTATCCAAAATGTAGTATCAAATTAAAAATGTCTATTTCCATAACATTTAAGATTACACTTAACATTTAATATCTTAACATTTAAGATCTCTATCTCAGCTGAAAACATCTACCAATCCATTTCCTCAGCAGATACTCATTAAGCTCTTGCTATGTGCCAGCACACAGCACCAAGCACACTGAACAACAGGCAAATATCAACACAGGGCCAAAATCATCCCTCAGAATTCAAGCCTTCATTCCAGTGTTTAGGCCTCAGTTTTTTTGTTGTTGTTGTTTGTTTTGATTCTTTACAAAATGGCTTCAAAATGGCTATCAGTCCTCTCCTTTCCACAGTTCTCGCTTTTGCTGTCTGCAAACAAATTACATTTAAACTATTCACCTCGTTGGCTTGATTTATAAATATGACAGGGAAGAGAGACACATACTTTTCGCAGGTGCATGAGGTCTGTTCACAATTAATTGCTTACTTTGTCAGATGAAAATTTCAGGGCAATACAAGAGCTCTTTTAAAACAGAGAAGTCAAAGTTACTCTTGCAGAATCTAAGAGAATGCTGCCTTCTGGTGAAACAAATGGCCTTTTACAAGAAGTAAGATAACGAGCATTGCAGGGAGGCATGTGAACAATTCCCTATTAGAGCCCACAGAAGGAACTCAATAAAGTGCAGAGATCTGGTACTCAAACGTACGGGGAGAAGGCTAAATAGATGCATTAACCTCATCATTATCTTTCTTTCAGGAGTAGTTTTTGTAAACTGCACACAAAACCACATATACGATAATAATCTCGGCACATTAGACTGTCTCCCTGCTGAACAGAAATAGTAATCCCCCAGGTGAGACTCCTGCTGTGCCACGGCTGACAATAATGCCATCTGATGCTGCAAAGCAGCAGAAGGAATGCTCTGCATTAAGAGGTTTTTTTCATAATGACATCTTTGCACTTCATTCTTTTTTCCCCTGCAAAAGAACAAGCAGGTACTTGTAGCAGAGATTAAAATGCAAAGGAGAGAGTGAGGAAGGATTTACAAAAGATCTGATACACCTGAAACTGAAAAAAAAAAAAAAAAAAAGAGAAAGAAATCTGATAACACATATGATGGGTAACACCCGGGCATCATTAGAGCTGCTGAAGAAGAGACCAAAATAACTTGGGGCATGTCTCTACTTTCCATCATAGTGATTGTACAAAAGTCTATAAGTGTACCGAACCCATAATCGCACTGGAAATAAAAATACCACAGTTTTGAAAAATGTAGATGCTTGACACCCAGATGGAATCTCTGTATAAATATGCACACAAACACACACACACCACACGCACACATTTATGGTTTGATGTAATGTTTTTTTCTTCAAAACCTTACAGAGAATTGAAACAAAGTTCACTCATGGTTGCCTGCTGGTTCCCAAGTCTTGATTGTAGTTACTTGTTTCCACCAATAGAGGGCTGAATATGGGGGAGAGTTTGCTCTTCTACACCTACAGGTGCTTTAACTGAGGTCCTGATTTCACCCCCAATACACTTCTTCCCTGATTTCTCCAGCAATACCTTCTGCTGCTCTCACATATATTTCTTTCCTCAAGTACTTCTTGAATCACTGTAGGCTATAAAAGGCAGATAGCCCATCTAGTATTTCTCTTCACTCTATAGCACAGTGTATTGCATGTATTAATAAATTCTATCCTTTATTGAAACTGCTTACCAATATATAAACTGCTAAGAGCAAGATCTGGTCTGTATGTTTCACTTCAGTGTCTCCAGTGCTTAGAATAATGCCCAGAGCATCACAAAATAGATCAAGACTTGTGTCCTTACTTATCTGACTGCTGATCCGTAGGGCTGGATAGTTGATTCTTATTGTTGGAGATTATATATATATATATATATATTAGATTTTTATTGTTGAATTGGGGGAGGGGAACAGCGTTGGGGAATCGGGGAAGGGGAACAGACAAGTTGCTGTCTTTTTGTTCTTCAGTCTAGTTGTGGAGAACGTTGCTTCACTGGCCCATGTTGATATCATCATTGTGCTCTTCCTGGATGAGGCAGATTGGTCGCCGGCCTCTGGATGGTCGCTCACCGCGGCTATTGGCAGCTCATGCTGGCTGCCAGCCGCTCACGCTGGCTGCCGGCCACTCACTGTAGCCCATGGCAGCCCACTGCAGCAGAGGCTGCAGCCTACACCATTGCCGGGGCTCACAGCTCAGCTCCAGGTGGAGCTGTTATTAGCTGTAGAGGGCAGTGTCACTGGCCCTCATATGTGAGATCCGAACTGGGGCCGCTGGCATCCCAAAACCAGCCCCTAACTAATGCACCACTCAGCCGGCCCTTATTGTTGGATATTTAATCTCATTTTATGTACAGGAATCTGGGATTCAGAGACATCAACCACTTTACCCAAATTCAGACCCATGTCTATTTAACTTTAAAACATATTTGGTTTGTACTACTATATATTTATTCAAAGAAAGGCTTTTATGACCATATAAAACATTTCATGCAAATACAAATATTAAACTGACCTGCTCTCAATGAAGGAAAAAGGGAACTTCATTTATTGATTGCCTACCAAGGTATCATACCCAATATATGTTCTGCTGCTTATTTTTTTCCTTCTGATTAATGTCAGGCCTTTATTAACCATATTGCCCAAGCTCAACTGCCCATTTAGAACTGAAATCCTTGATTTTATTCTCCTTGGCATTGGGAAGAAGTGTCAATTTATGATGCATGATTAAACACATCATTTATAAGGAACCATAATTTCCAAGCAACTGGTTTGTTTCTCAGTTTCAAACAAATATATATAGTTTATTTCTAAGTAAATCCCTCCACCACCAGTATAACTGCTTTACTCCTGCTTTCCCCACCTGCCACCTCCTCAACCTTTTAGCATCTTCACCAGATTTTATGTTTGTATTCCTCTTTTCTTCTAGGCTCCCATAAAATTGTCATTGAAATGGAAATAATAAAAAGAAGATGAATCAAAAGACTAGATGTATGAGGTCCCTGGTTTCCAAACTTCCAGAGCTAAAGTCCTTAGTAGAGTTACAGAAATGATTTTCAATGTCTTCAAAGGTTGACTCAAATTGATCACTGCTGTTAGTTAGTTAGTAACAGAAAAGTTGTGAATATTCTCCTTTCTATAAGGGATTTTAATAAGAAAAAAGGGTGCTACCATTTCCAACTTCAAGATTCTCAGACCATCAAATTCTTTATATGTTCCAATGACAAAAAGCAACTTTGTTAAGAAAATGTTTATTTTAGATAGTGTATAAAGGGAAGATAAGTCAAACTGTGACCCAAGAAATACAGTATATATGAGGTGTGATCAAACAATATGGAGAATGTTAAATGAAAAAAAAAAAATGTATTACAGTAAAAGACACATTGCTGAGGCCGGCCAAGTGGCTCAGTTGATTAATAGCTCTCTCAAGAGTGTGAGCTCTGAGCAACAATGTTGCCAGTTCAATTCCTGGCCCAAGCTGAGCTGCTGCTGAGCTGCCAACAGATGGCAGGATGGCTCAGCTAAAACAAAAACAAAAACAACAGCAACAACAAAAGACAAATTGCCATTAACCCCCACAAAATACTCCCCCTCGCTTAGAACACAATTATCCCATCGTTCTTGCCACTGTCTGAAGCAGTTCTGGAAGTCCTCTTTTGTGAGTATCTTTAGTTGCGCTGTTGTGGCTGCCTCCATGTCCTGAATCAATTCAAAATATTTACCTTTCATGGTCATTTTGACTTTGGGGAAGAGCCAGAAATCTCATGGTGCCAGATCTGGTGAATAAGGTAGATGAGGACACAACATATTTTTTTTTTTTGAGGGCAGTGTCACTGGCCCTCATATGTGGGACCCAAACCGGGGCTGCTGGCTTCCCAAACTAGCACTTAACCACCACGCCACTCGGCCAGCCCAACATAATATTTTTATTTAACAGAAATTGCTGTACCAGGAGCGATGTATGAAACGAAGTCTTTCCATTGTGATCACAAAATAAGGTGAATGCTGCTGCCAAGCACCATCCAACGGAAAGACAGGGATCTTCAATATGGGAAGCAGTGTATCAAGCCTTGGTAACAGTGTGTGACAAGTTTCAACTTGTTTGGTGCAGTCAGTCAGGTGTGAGCTATAGTTGAGAGAAGGTGTGTTTTAAAGTGTGCCATTAATCATCCTCCATTACGACAATGCTCCATGTCACACATCACTTCTGGTACATGGAAATTTCTGTCAAATAAAAACATCATGATGTGTCCTCAGCCACCTTACTCACCAGATCTGGCACTGTGGGACTTCTGGCTCTTCCCCAAAGTCAAAATGATTCAGGACATTGAGGCAGCCATGATAGCACAACTAAAGACACTCACAAAAGAGGATTTCCGGAATTGCTTCTTTAGAAAGTGGCAAGAACAATGAGATAAGTGTGTTTGAAGCGAGGGGGAGTATTTGGAGGAGGATTAATTGCAATGTGTTTTTTACTGTAATAAGTTTATTTACTTAAACATTTACCGTGTTTTTTTTATTACACCTCATAACTACATGCTAGACATACTCCTCATGGCACATTTACACTCCTTAAATAATAAGTACAGTACATTAACACTGAATTTGCAAAATTTAGAAAAAAATACCTTTACTGTTTAAAAGCATTTATTAAAATGTGTTTTACTTTTAAAAATAATTTCAAAGACCTTAAATTATTTTCATTCCTTTTAACAGATCATCAGTAATTTATGACATTGGGCCACTGGTCAAGAACACAGAGTGCTCTACTTGCAACTTTGTCCTTATTGGAAAATATGACACACTTCTGATAATCTTTTTTCTTAATAACATGGAAAAAGTTGAAGATTGCCTATGTAGTGTATACTACTGAGAAAAATGACACTAATATGTCATGAAGTTATGCTTTATAGAATTGTTAACTGTACCCAATAATGCAAATTAATCATCTTTTTAGTTTTAGAAATTTTTCAGTTAAATTTTTAAGGGTAGAACACTGAATAATCAGCATTTTTCCTGGTAAAATATATTTTTTCTCACTGTTATTTTACATATGTATTTTTACTTATTTGATTTGTGTCTTTTATTAAATGGTAGACAAACAGAGCTGTATGGTTATTGTAGAACAAAACTCCTTTTCTCTAGTGGCATAAAAATAACCACTTACCATTGCTTTATATGATGCCAGAAACCTGAAACAGATTGTAAAGATAATAACAAAAGGTTCTAAAGAGTACTTTTTAATTTTTAAAATAAAGGTGTAAGAAGCCCTGAGGGTAACTCAAATAAGCTGCTTAATTAAGTGATAACGTTAATAGGAAAGAACATTGTCAAAGCCTAATGATTCCCACAAGAGATACCAGATTAAGCAGCATAATTAACAAAATAAATTTTGGCATAAAAGTGAAATGTTTACAGCATTCCTTCTTGGCCAGCTCTATTTAATTATTTAGAGTATTTTTTTTTTTAAAAACCTATCATTTCTAGTCTCCCTTTATGATAACCAGATGGCTACAGTAAACATTGAAATATTAAATTATTCTGTTGGACTAACATTTCTTATTGAGCATAATGGAAATTTAATTTTACTCTGGTCATCACCATTTCAAAAATTGTTCTTATTTTCCTAGTGATATAACAAAAAAGAAAATCATGATATCTAATGCTCAATTCATATATATCATGCTTTTCTCCTCACAACTAAAAGTGTATAGAGCTGGGAAACTGAAGTCCCACGATTTTAATCTTAATGATAGACTCCCAGAACTTAGCAAGTCCAAGGTGGTGGATTCTCACATTACTCTAGTGAAAATATTGTAGGGGCATAATCATTATTTTTAGAAGAATGACATGACTGTGCAGCAAAGGATAAAAAGCAGGAAGCAACACATTGATCTAAGGGAAACAGCATGGCCTTTGGGTCAGAGCCCTTCTGACAACAGTAAATATCTCACCCTGATTGTGTCCCTTACCCTCTCCAAATCTCAGTTTTCCTATTTCATATATCAAGGAGTAGTTGTGAGGATTAAATGAAGTAATTAAATTCATAAAGCTTAACACAGTGCCATATGCAATGAACAGTAAAACATCAAAGTCAGTTCTTATCATATTTGTCACTATAATTCACTATGTTAGCCAAAGTACCCTCTCCTCCAGAGTGTCCCCATCTGTCACTTGTTTAAGGTCTTGTCTCAACATGGTTAAAAGAGGGACCATGTCATCCACTAAGTCAACTTTCCTTGCCCCCTCAATGCAACAAGCATTTTTCAAATGCTTCCTTCATGTATACCACTCCTTTTAAATCATTGATAACATCCTTGGAAAATTTTTTTTAAAGAAAAGAAGAAATGGTCACACTACTTTTGAAGATACATAAATTTGGGGGTGGAGCATATAGACCCAGGTACTTCCTTTTTTGGACAAAGATGGTGATGTGTGCTGATATAGAAAACATAGGTGTCGCTATACAAAATTCATGCATAAATTACCCATTAACACATAGGATTTCACTAAGAGCTGCATTCAAAGGTAGCCCCAGAAAGCCCCCCTTTTGTGATGCACTGGTGTTTCTCTATGTGGATGAAGAAGCAGGCCTAAGCAGCAGTGTAGAAAAGGTCTCCTTGTATACTCAAGTGTCTGGAAGTCTGCTTCTACAAGGCAGTCCCAAAACAGAGGATCCACGAGCCCCTTTCTCATGGATGAAAGCTTTATCCATGAAAGCTGTTATGTTTAAGTTGTGTGCATGATGGTGCAAGTTAATGGAATGAATGAATGGCCAGTGTTTAAAGAAAACAAATTAGACATACCAAAACATTGGCTTGACTAAACTCAGCTGTCCTGCATTTTTCGTGAAATTTCTGCAGAGATCTATGCCATGCATTCTTGAAAGAGTTAACATCACAAAAGACCAGAATATAAATGTTTGAAAATAATGTTTAGTTAGTGAGATATAGCTGAGTCTTCTTGAAGTCTCCCACAGGACACCCACATACAAACTCTGCTCGTGACTTCGCATCAATATGTAACTTCTCTACTCTCCATTGAGACTGGGAGTAATTTCTGATGACAGAAGTATAAGGTAATGATCCTTTGTTCTTACTTTGTAGCTGTGTTATACCTACATTCTTGCCTTCTTCCCACAGCCCTTAATTCTTCCTTCCGCACGGACTACCTTCCCCACATAACTAAAGCGAACCTCCTGGAATACCGTCTACTGGTCTTAGTCCTTTCTCTAATTTAGAGATGTGTATCATATGATATGGATAAACTCACTGTCCATCAAAATGTGTACATTTTAATTGGAATCTAATCAGGAGGCACGTCAGAGATCCCCCAAACTGCAAGACATGCTACACCATAACTTGTACTCTTCAGAGGTATCTATGTTGCGAAATACCCCAAAACACAAAACAAAATCAAAACAAACAAACAAAACACACAAAAAGTATAAAAAAACTGTTTTAGACTAAAACATGATCTTGGATTCCCTTTCTTTTAGGAAAACCGGCATGATCTAAATAAAATCGGAAGATGAGGTAATACAGTATTGTAGCAATGTGAAATTTCTGTTTTTGATCATTGTTCTGCAGTTATGTAAGGATTTTCTTATTTGTAGAAAACACATAGAAAAAGATAAAGCAAATGTAGAAAAATGTGTCTAAACATTTGTCTTACCAATCTGTAAGTCCAAAATTATGTTGAAAATACATTTTAAATTTTGATAAAGGAAATATGACAAATGGTAATTATGATGGGTGAATCAAAATAAAAGAATAATGGGTAAACCTAAAAAAAAAAAAGTGTACATTTTGATGTTTTCATGACTGATATTCTGTTTCTATTAACTGCATCAGACTTTGGGATCAAGTTGAGAGGGTGGAGCTCGAGGGGACAAAGGTAATCTTGGTACCCATCCTATGGGCTAATGGGGCCAGGTAGAAAGGGTCAGCCCACAGGACCCATGGAGTATAGAAAAGGGGCAGCCTGCCTCAGATATGCCCTGACTACTCTGCTCATTGGCCTAGTACAATCCTGTCTCTGACTGAATCCCACTGAGGACTCAGTGTGGGATGGAGGAGGTTATAGATATCCTGTCCCATTTCCCCACTGACTGGCTCTGAGAGAAGGGGTAACAGCTTGCTGGTACCTGGGTGTACAGCCACAGCAGTCAGGATTGGGTGGGTGTCAGAACCAGGGCTGACACCATTCTTTGGCCACAGGTGCAACTTTCATCCATCTTGAACAAGATGGCCCTATAACATTTTGAGGAGATTGAGGAGACTATTTAGGGCTATCTTTAGCCTTAATTAAAGTTCCTGATTTTTCACAGAAATTTCTCTTCTTCTTTTTTTTTAGCTGAGCCATCTTGCTACCTTGTTGGCAGCTCAGCGGCTGCTCAGCTCGGGCTGGGCATCGAACTGCTGTTGCTCTGAGCTCAGCTCGCACTCTTGAGTGAGCTCTTAACCAACTGAGCCACTCAGCCGGCTCTCACAGCAATTTCTAAAGTTCTGAGATTGAACCTCTCTAAGGTTAGAATCCAGGCCCTGCCACTTGATAGCCATGTGACCTTAATCTCTCTAAGGCCCAGCTTCTGCATTTGTGAATAAGGATACTAACAGTTCTTTTCCCACAGGGTTATATCAGATTGCATATATGAAGCATTTTAGAATAATGGCATGTAATAAATATAGTAAATATTAGCTATCACCATCATCATCAGCAGCAGCAACAGCAACTGCCTCAGAATCATTAAAATCCCTACCATCTTTGGAAGATCATAGTTCTCATAAATTCCAGAGATGGGAGATGTAGGTAGGGATACCAAACATGGCCAAACTACCCAGGATGAATAATAACTGTGTTGATGCCATTCTGCCTCCAGTTGGGGCTTGTGGCTATTTTAAACCACCCTAAGGGGAACAAAATCCACAGCCATTTCTCGGCTACTTAGTGAAATGATTTTGTAGTGCCTGCATTTCATGAGTGCTTTTGTACTCAATTTAGATTCGCATTCATTTTCTGAACACACTCCAACAAAATAGCATTCGATGGATAAACAAACAGGAGAAAACAAAAAGCCTTTTATTTTGTAAAATTTTACTCAACTATTAATTTTACTGAACCTAATTTAACTTGTTTATGAAACATTAATTTTAATATTTTCCACCTAGGGTTGTCTTTTTTCTATTTGATTTCTATGAAATTCTAAAGCACTGTCTTTAACTAATTAGACAAAGAAGATTTTGATAGGCAGTGGGGGTCATGGTGTTCTGACCTAGAAATTAAAAAGAAAGGGGTGGTGGGTGACCAGTTAGCTCAGTTGGTTAGCGTGCCGTGCTGATAACACTAAGGTTGCCAGTTCGATACCCTCATAGGCCACTGTGAGCTCTGACCTCCCTAAAAGTGTCAACTATGCCATTGTAGCATGAAAGCAATATGTAACCAAGACCATAGCTGTTCCCTAATAAAAGTTTTTTAAAAAGGGGGGATAAGATAGAAAAGGAGGAAATGGGTACTGGGCACTGTGGTACACAGACTCTAGAGTGGAGCCATGATCCCTTCCTTCATTTTCACACCCTTCTGTGATCCCTTCCTTTTGAGTGTGGGCAGGAACTGTGACTTGCTTTTACTCCATAGACTATATTAAGTAAAAGAGCCAGGGTAATGGGATGTCACTTCTGTGCTTACATAACATAGGGAGACTCTCCCCGTGCTGGTTTAATGAAGAAGTAGCCTTGTTGGGGTGGCTCACAGGGCAAGAGTTCTTCAATCCTCTAACTCAAGGACCTGAATTCTGCCGACAACCACGTGAGCCAGGAAATGGGTCCTTCCCCAGTCCACCTCCAAATGAGACTGCGGCCCTGCCAACACCTTGGCTGCAGCTTTATGAGGCCCTGTGGCAGAGGAAACAGCTAAGCCACTCCTGCACCTCTGAGCACAGAAACTGTAAAATAACAAATGTGTGTGGTTTTAAGCCACTAAGTTTGAGGTAATATTATTATGCAGCTCCAAATAACTATACAGATACTCATATTGGCAGTTACTGGATTATTACTTTCACATGTATAGTTCAACAATACTCCCAATAATTCTGTGAAGAAGGCTTTATGTAAATTTTATAGAGAGAAAGCTGATGAGTGGGGACGTCACATAACTTGCCCAGGCCATTCAGCTACCTTGAGGAAGGGTTATAATTTATACAGACAGAGAGATCTCTGTGGTTTCTTTGTCTCATCTCTTGTTTTGGTCAAAATATAATAATTTGAGTAAATGGTGTCTCTTGCTTATCTTTTATTTTTTGTAAGTAGAATGAAACAGGTTTTAAACATCTATTTCATTTATTCATCACATTAGAACTAATAGGACTGATGAGACAATGCCTTTTATTTTATTTTATTTTATTTTTTTGAGGACAGTGTCACTTGCCCTCACATGTGAGACCCGAACCGGGGCTGCCGGCATCCCAAGCCAGTGCTTAACCACCGCGCCACTCGGCCAGCCCGACAATGCCTTTTAGAAACTTCTTGCTCCCTGGAGAAACTTGTAAATGCAGTTAATATTTGAAATAATTTTTATATTTTATATTATAAGTAAATTACTGAGTAGGTAGTTGCTTTCTTAGAACAAATCTTACCTCTTTGTAAATAAAAGACAGTGATTTAAAAAGCACATAATTTAGACTCTAGCAATATTACACAAAAAGTCTTTCAAAATATCATTTCTAGAAATGGACGAGAAAGCTAAATGTGTCCCTCTTTGGGATACATAGTATTTCTTTTTACCATTCTTTATTGTGTTTGTTCGGGAATATTTGCAAAAAGTTCGATTAGTACGTGATGGTGTGTCTTCACCTTTCAGTTCTCTAAATATTGCCGGACACTTTCCACTCTTATCTTCAGCCTAAAATCCTTCATGCTGTACTAATGCTAGTGGCTTTCAAAAAGGGGATACAAGAAAGGGATAAAATGCTGACAACGAAAACTCAAGAGAAATTGAGATTTTGACTTTGCTTTTTTAAATTCACCAATCTATGCCACCAGAAGAATTCAGATAAATTACCTGGCCAATAGAAGAAAGAATATCTTGTTCCATCATTTATCCTGAAATTGAAACTGAATAAAGAAGCAGAGTTGGCAGGTGAGAGAACGAGAAAGGAAGAAGTTAAAATTCAGAGCCAGGCTTTAACTAAATATTTTAAGTCGCTGTGGGTGCACTTTCCGATGCCTTTAGAAGTCAAGTGAGGTTGATGGTTTCTGATAAGTTTCAAAAAGTGATTCAAGCAGAAACAAAGGCCTGGGTATTTAATTCATAAGCATCACAGCCATTATTATTGTCGCTTTTGTGGTATTAAATAAAAGGACATTGTGTTTTATAGGATTTTATAAAGAAACAATGCAGACACATTCATTGTCTACTTTCTTTTTTGCCTCAAAAGGCATCTAAAACTTTCCACTTTGTAGCTATTCAAATAACCAGGATGAAACTAGTATATGTGAAATTTCATTTGCAGTTATTGTTAACTCTTTTCTTTACTTTGTGTCCTGAAATGTTGAGGGCCGTGTAGCCCAATATTGAGGGGCATGCAGGTTGACTTTAGTGGGCTTGGTGAATCTGAAAGTACTGTTGATTAGACATGTGTTCCTCAAATTTGTATTCCCTTGAAGCCTGTGTTTTTATTACAAAATGTATGTTTTGTTAAGGTTTGTGATAAGTCTTGAGAGAACTTTAGGTACAGTTAAACCAAAATTAAATATCAAAAGTGAGATTCTCTTTAGTATTCACACCCAGGATTACAGATTATGTAGAAACTGAGTCTGGGTCATAAAGAGATTACCATAGATGGGATTATAGAAAAGGTCACAGTGTGCCCTAAGGAGAACAATTATAGGGACTAAAGGTCTTAAGAGAAAAATACATCAAGACCATGTGGAACTTAAACTTGTAATTGGATACTGGTCAAAAGTCCCTATAAAAAGGACATGTTATTGTAATAAAATGTGACACTTTTCTCTTTAACTCCCCGGTGTCTCCACTGTCTCCCTTCTTTATTTTCCTCCCTCATTTTCTGTCTTTTACTGCAACAAACTGTCTTTCATTTAACCGCCGACGCCGTGTCCACCTTCTTGAACCCTGGTCAGCGGAGGCTGGTCCCCCGCACTGAAAACTGTCTTAATCTTGCAACAAAAAACATAGAAAAATATGTGACTACTTTTCCAATAACCCAATTGATATTTCCAATCAAAAATCACTAAGCCTGGGTTGTTATATAATTTCTGTGGGCCTGTTTCCTTGTCAGTAGACTAGAAATACTGACATCTGTCCTATGAATCTTAGACAGTGAAGACGGAATAACATGAAACTATGGTAAAGAATAAACCACTATATAAAACCACATTATTAACATTCAATCTGACCCTCATCATACACTGTCTTCTTTAAAATATCTTCCAAAAGGAGTACATAGACATATATAACAGTTGGTGGGGATAGAATTGTTTCATCTTTGAAACTTTAAAATTTTGAATGATAAGTATGTATTGTCTATTCAAAAATAAGTAAATACAATTAAATCCAATAAGCAAATGTTTAAAAAGAATGTTTTGTCTGTTTGGTCTTCTTTTCAAGGTCAAATCCTTTTGGCCTGGCTCATGTTCACAGTCTCCTCCCCAACAAAGGATTAGACAAAGAAGCAGTCCAAACCTTCTATGCTGTACTCGCCTGTCATCAGAGTCTCATACTCTGACTCAAGCATCCTCAGAAATGTCTCATTTTCCTCTGCCCAGATGTCTTTCATGGAATGGAAAGGAAAAAAAAAACCATCTTCATAATTTGGCTCAGCCCGAGGTTCCCCACCTGGCTTCTCACCCCTTTAACAAGCGTACTCTTACTTCAGGTTATTCTCCCTCTCAAAACACATTCCAGTTGAGTTCTACTGTCCACAGATTCTCTCCCTCTGGGTTTGCCCACCTCCATTGACTGTCCTTCCCTCCCACCCCCAAGACCCTTTAACCTCTTCACATCCCAACCAGGCTCAAGTTTCCCATTGTCCTCAAAGCTTTTCACTCTTTTTGTCTGAATTCCCTTCCTTGCTGATCAGTTGTGAGGCACAAACAAAACATTTCATTTTTCTGGGTATCACGCATATATCATTATGAAGGGAGTGTTTGCAAAGGTGCAGATGCTTCTTCTGTTGATAGTACCTCATTCTGTTCTATGATGTTTTAAATTGTCTTAGCAACTTATTAAAAACAAGTCACCATAAGGAGATTGATTTAATCGATTTGCCTACAAGTAGAAGAACTGCATAGTGTTCTGACTCATCCTGAAGACAATATGAAGAGAACCATTTACTTGGATGTATACATACACATTTTTGTTTTTATAATCTCATTCCCTTATGGCTCAGACCATCACATTACTAAAGTAAGGATAAACTATCTTAGTACTATGTTTTGCTTGAATTACTAATATTTTTTGTTTTCATCCACTGCTACGGTTATCTGGGCTTATGTGTGTACCAATCATATTTGCATCTGTGTGAATTTTCTGTCTGAAATAGGTATGTTTTACATCTGATTTACTTTTGGGTGCTTAATTTGCAGAGAGCTGTATGTAATTTTCATGTGTAAGTTGTATGAAAATACCTTCGCCCCTCTATTTTAACTTCTTCAGGTTGACATTACCATTTCTCTCCATTGATTTAAACCCACTTAATTCTTCCCAATGTGCAGAAGTTTTAACTTATAAAACCAGATTTCACTAGCTCTGGCCATTCGTGGGAACAAAGTTGAGACATTTCTACTAATATCTATGGACTTAATATGCCAATCAGGTTTCATAGTTGATTACACTAAACTATTTCAGCCAAAGGGAACATATTTTTATTCTCTTCTAAAGTCTTCTAAGAAACAGTTACTGAGCACCTACCATGTGGTAGGTACTACTCTAGTGATACATCGATAGAAAGACTAGGCAAAATCTTTTGAACAATTTTTGGTTGGGTAAAAATGAAAGCAGCGAATATGTGGACATATACAAAAATAATATGGTTTCAGATAAAGGTCAGTACTATGGTGGAACTAAAGCAGGACGAACAAATGGAGAGTGACCAGAGGATATTGTCAGGATGGGGATTCAGGAAAGGCTGTCCGAGGGGGGCAGCACCCAAACTGTGACCTGAATTACAAGAAGGACCTGGCCATGTGATGTTCGGGGAATACTATTCCAAATAGAAGGTGCCATTAATGCAAAAGCCCTAAGATGGTGTGAGGTCGGTGTGTGTGAAGCGTAGAAACAAAAGCTAGAGCAACTCAACATGGTGAATAAAGACAGGAGCCGGATGAGAGAGGCAGGGTTCTGATCATACAGGGTTTTCTCAGGCAGGCTAAGGCATTGGGATTTCATTTTAAGTGAGTAAGAGGCCATTAGAAGATTTATACATAAAAGTGCTCACTCAAGCTGCCAGATAGAGAAAAATTGTACATGAAGTTGTGTGTGTATTTGCACAAGGGGCAATAATAGACCAGTAAGTATTTCAGATGCCAGAGATGGTTTTTTCAAATATGATGGTAGTGGTGAAGGTGGAGAGAAGTAGTCAGGTTCAGGTTATGTTATTTAAGTAACAGAGGTTTCTAGAATAGTGATTATCTGGTATATCAAAATATATCTTATATGTGCCTGGCTCTAACACAGAAAAGAAAGCAAAAAACCAAATAGCACACAGATAGTTACTTTACCTCACAGCATTTTTGAGGTAGAAGGGATTTCAGAGTTTCAGTTAATGGGTGAGAAGACAGTAAACCTTAGGTAAATAACTTCCTCAAGGACATACAATTTATGGGCTCCAGAACCAAGACTATGTCTCCTCACATCTGTCTTCCTCACTATATTTAGGTTCATTGCTATTATAATTTGCAGCGTGCCCTTTGGATCACATTATAATTGATAGTCTAAAGCTGTAAGTTACTTAAAGCAAATTTCAGAAAGACTACTTAGATATAAGCAACGCATATTGTCTTAGACTTTGATTGGTTGTGATTGAAGTCAAGTGTCCTGGTTCAGAGGGAGAAAGTATCTTAGTGTTTAGCATGGACAGGGATCTGACTATGTTTCTACATCCCTGTGTGTATCATTGGTACTTCTGTGTGCCTGATAACATAAGGAGAATTTTGCCACAATGTGACAAATGTATTGACATGGCAAAGAGACCATTTGTCTAAAACTAAATGTATGCAAGCATACCAAATCCATTTTAGCTCATACAGTGTGGTTTCTATTTCAGAATCCTGGTTTATAAAACATGTTATTTCCAAGTGCTCTTTCCATAACAAATGTATCTTGACATTTCAAAGTGCTTTTTTTCAGGCAATGCGGGGAGAGAACCCCTAGGTTTCACTATAGCCTTGACAGAAATTACCTTAATTAACTCATTAATCTTTTCAAGGTTTACTGTTTTCTACTTTGTAAAATGAGGGTTGTGTTTAGATTAGATGGTCTAAGATTGCTTTACTCCCCAAAATTAAAAGGCAGCAGCTATTTTAAGAAATCATTAAAAATTGTGTGTGCCACCAATGACCAAAGCCACATTTATGCATAACGAGTTTTCCAACGCTTCGACTTAACCTTAACTTTTTTTCCCTCCAAATAGCCAAAAAGATTTGCATATGTTGTATTCCAAGGATAACTCCCACTTGGTCATGCATGATGTATGATCTTTTAATGTGCTATTGAATTTGGTTTGCTAGTAGTTGAGAATTTTTGCATCTGTATTCATCAGAGCAATTGGCCTGTAGTTTTCTCTTCTAGTAGTGTCCTTATCTGGCTTTGTTAATAGGGTAATACTGGTCCCATAAAACGAATTTGAGAATGCTTGTTCCATTTCCATTTTTTGGAAGAGTTTAACATTGGCATTTTCTTTAAATGCTTGATAGAATTCACCAGTGAACTATTTGGTCTTGGGTTGGGAGGTTTATGATTACTTATTCAGCCTCCTTAGTCATTATTCAAATTTTCTGTTTCTTCCTGTCTCAGTTTCTATCAGTCTTGATAAGTTGCATGTTTCTAGGAATTTACCCATTTCTTCTAGGTTGTCCAATTTGCCAAATGGATTTAATGCAATTACTGTGTGAGCATTAACATGAGCGTTTTTAAATTATGTCATTATGTCATGACTGCCATTCTTGTTACATCAATCAAGAAATGTGACAGAACACAGAACAATGCAGGCTGGCCAAAGTCTCCTATGTGGCAAGAAATACTCCAAAGTAGCCATAATGTGAATTTAAATAAGGGGCTTTACATCTTTGTATCCAAGTAGGGCCTCCATATCAGTTATTCAGTGATGAAATTTCCTCCTGTTTAAGGAAGTCATCCCATTCTCGTAGGTCACTGAAGTACAAACCACAATAAATATTTATGTGGGGTCCTGGGTGAAGAGGTTCTTTTCTGGGTAATTTTTTTTATTTTGGTACTATGATACTCCCTATTTCCTCACAAACCTAATGTCTATAACCTACAACGATTATATCCCCAAATGTTCACACAGTTTTTTAAAAAATGTACTATAATTTCAATGTTTATTCATTCATTTGTTCATTCATCTAGTTATTCAATGGATATTTGTTAAGCACCTACTTTGTGCACTACAATAGATTTTTAGTCAGAAAACATAGAGAAACATTGCAACTTTGTTTTATTTTTCTGGGGGAAACTGCAATATAACAGCTCTTTTAACTTTGTATGTTTAGGGTTATATAATTCAACTTTTAAAAATGTTGTTTATGTCCCAGAAGAAGTGAGTCTTCAATTAGTATGTGCTGCCACTAGGTGATAATAGACTGGTGGTCTCAAATCCATGGTTTTTAGTGTTTCTCTCCCCCCCCACTCCATATCTCCATCAATTCATCATTTTTATTTACATGTTCAATATAGAAAGTGTCAATGTGAGCTTTAAATACATTGATTTCATAAAGAGAATTTCAAGAAACAACTATCTTACTGTCAATGCCTTTATTTAGAGATTCTCTTTTGCTGAGACCCTTGCATCCTATTTTGAGGGCAATCTACAAAGAGAAAAGAGCAAGATTCTGGAAAATCAGGTCAATTTGATATCAAACCTGATTAGAGTGTTTAGTTGATTTTCAGTTTTTAGATTTCAGTCAGTTGTAAATTAAATAAATGGTGTGTCTTAGATAAAGGGAGCTAAAGATAGCTTTAATTTTTTTTATAATCTTTTATTCATTTTATCGATTCTACTCATAAAACTAGAGCCCAATTCAAGATCGCATTTGATCCATTTAAGAGAGTCTCCACACCTTAAACTCATTCTACTATTACTCCATTCCCCAAGCCATTTACCCAGGGTTGCAGATTAATTTTTCTAAAGCATAGCACCAATCTTATCACCCATCCACTCAAAATGCTTTCAAATGAATTCCCGTCACCTCCTAAATCAAGCACAAATCTCCTTAGTCTTATACTTAAGGCTATAACATGGTCCCAAACCCTTCTATTAAGCCTACTAAGAGTCCCTCAAGGCTATATTAGGCTGAGGTACAACTTCATGTAAATAGTTCTTTCCACTAATAGAAAGAGCTTTTTCTCTGGATTCTAAACTCTAAACGTGTGTTTTTACCCTTTCTCCTTCTGAGAAACCCGTCATGCTGCTTAAAATCAGTCATTGCCTTGCCTTGCCTCTGTAATGACTCCCATTGGCCAAGGGCTGCAATGTATGTTTTGCCTCTATTCCAAATAGCTTTTTCAAGGGCCTGCATCTTTTACAACAGAGCATTATCCCCCCACCCCAAGTGAAGTTTCTTTTGTTGCTTTGCTCACTACAAAAGCAATACATTGTCATTGCAATCAAATTAGAAAACAAAGTTAAAGAAACAGTGGAAAACAGAAGTCATCCATAATTCTACCCATCCAGAGTTGAATTCTCATGTACTTGCTTCTTCTTTACAAGAATATTGCACTTTAGAAAGTTCTCAAATATGCATTTAAAGTAATGCTAAGACACTAGTTATTACAAACAAAAGAAACAAAAATAAATAGAAACTCCACTATAGAACATCCTTGATTATTTACTTCTCACAGTGATTTTCTTATAAAAAGAACACATTCACCTAATCTTACATTCTTTATACAATCTAAATTTATTCCAATCTCTGGTTCTCATTGTGTATTCAGCACAATTCTTTTGTGCTGAATACATATCAATATGCTATAGAAAATGTACAGTTCCAATAATATTTAAGTAAGTAACTGCAAAAATCAGTGGAAATCCCTAATTAATAAAAGAATAGAGAAGCATAATGCTTCACTTGAATCTGAGAATTTCATGATGTTCTAAAAATAAATCTTTTTGGCTCATTGGCATTATACACAGCAAAATCACAGAATGACAACTCTATTACCTACCCACTCAACCAACTGTGATTGGTTGAGGTTAGGGAGGCAATCAAAGCCCACAGATACTTCTTTGAATAGATAATTCTAGCTCTGATTAACCTGACAATCACATCCCAAAATTAAGTTTTCTGCTAGAAAAGAGAGACATTAAACAATTGATGAAAACCAAAGTGACTAATGAGTATCAAAAAAGCCTAACTATCAAGTCATAATAGCTCCTAAATACTCTATTTATTGCAAGGCCCACTCCCTCACACAAGACAGAAAATAAAGGTCTTTTTATTTTTGTCTTGTTATATAATGTGCTTGGAAGATTATATTGGAATTCACTTCGGTTTTTTTTTTTTTTTTTTTTTTAATAAAACCATTGGTATGCTTGCCGAGGGCCTGTTTTAGCAGGGAGGGTAGACAATTTTAACCTGGCTTTTGTGTCTATAAAAAAAATATTGGGCCAGCCCAGTGGTGTGGTGGTTAAGCGCTGGCTTGGGAAGCCAGTGGCGCCGGTTCGGGTCCCACATATGAGGGCCAGTGACACTGCCTCCAAAATAAATAAATAAATAAATAAATAAATAAATAAATAAATAAATAAAAAATATTAAATTTTGGCAGTTCCAGGAATATCACAGTCATAAACATCAAATTTTGTTAATCTTAGTAAATTCGGTCTTCATCTATGTGGAGATTTATGTTGCCTTTTACATGAATGAAAACACCTTCAAGGTCTTTTAACACTGATGTGGTCAATTTCCAGTGAGGTCCCAGAGTGAGATTTTTCCATACAGGCTTTTATTTATGTGTATATATCTTAAAGTAACCAGAGTCAACTTAAAATTTAAGTTAGAAGGAATGCCATCTTTGAGTTAGAGGGCTTTTGTGTAGGCACTGGGAGGTCTATAAAAGCTTTCAAATGATATACAAAATTTAATATTATGAATCTTTGTGCATTGTTCTGGGGAAGGGGCTCTGTAGCTGTCATCATTTTCTCAAGGGTTTGTGACTCCAAAAAGAACCCTCGCCCTATATTAAATACACTTGAACAAATTGGATTTCATTTTTATGCAGCGGAGTTACAGCAGCTTTTTGGATAGCTCTTGTATCTAAAGTGATTAAGCAAAAGACAGAAAATGTCCTTTTAAGAAAACTGTTGGAATTTTAGCCAATAACATTACTTCAAAAATGGGATGTTTTCTTAAATAATGAATGGCTTAATGATAATCAGCTTTATAGCCATACATAACTACTGTATGACCCAGGAATTCCACTCCTGGGTATTTATCCAAAGAAATCCAAAACACTATTTTGAAAAAATATATGCACCCCTATGTTTATTTTAGTGCTGTTGTTCACAATAGCCAAGACTTGGAAACAACAGAAATACCCATCAATAGACAATTGGATAAAGAAATTTTGGTATTATTCTGCCATAAAAAAGAAATTTTACCATTTGCAATAACATGGATGGACCTAGAGAATACTATGCTAAGTGAAATAAGTCAGACTAATACAAATACCATATGACCTCATTTACATATGGAATCTAAAGAAAGAATAAACAAGCAAACAAAACAGAAAAAGACTCAGAGATACAGAGAAAAAACTGATGGTTGCTAGATGGGAGGGGGATATGGGGTGAGAAGGTAAAAGGATTAGAAAGTACAAATTAGTAATCACAATATAGTCACAGGAAAATGAAATACAGTATGAGGAATATAATTAATGATGTTGTAAAAACCATGTAGGATGCCAGATGGGTACTAGACTTACCAGGGGGATCCCATCTTAGACTGTGTAGATGCCTAACCACTGTGCTATACACCTGAAGCTCATATAGAATAATATCAAATGTCAACTATAATTAAATCTATCTATCTATCTATAGAGATAGATATAGATAGATATATAGATACAGATATATTCATGGATGTAAAGTACAGCATAGGGAATATAGTCAATGGCATTGTAACAGTTATGTATGTTGTCAGAGGGGTAGTACACTTGAGGGGGTTATCACTTTGTGAGGGGTGTAAATGTCTAATTATATTGTTTTGTACACCTGAAACAAACATAATAATAAAAAGAAAGAACTAGGACAAATAACGAAATGTAGTTATCCCAAAGAAGTGCTTATGAGACTGTTATTAGCAGCCCATTTCTAAGGCTGTAACAGTAATTAGTCCAGTGGAATTTCTTGATACTCCTGTTAGGATGTCATAGAGAAAGTCATTCATTGCATCAAAGTGTGTTCATCTTCATGAGAAGTCTCAGGAGAAATCCGCACTTGACCTTTGTTTCAAGATGGATTGACCTTAACCTGAATAATTATTTCTTTTATATTGATTTATGGACAGTGAGAATTGTGCAAACCTGGGTGTTCTCTAGCTCAGTGTCTATGAAATGTATTGTGAGTGATTTTCATTATTAATATGAAGGTAATGAAGTTTATAAATTATGTACTTCAGAAATAAATTAGAGAAGATTCAAGGATATCCTATAACTATGTCACAGTCATTTGAATTCCCATATACTTTCTTTTTGAGTGTCACAGAGAATGAATAACAATGAGCAAACTGGCTATAATTGTGTCCCTACAGAGGACGATATCTCACAGGTAAAAGCCATCTGTCCTATAAGTGGAAGAGGAGAAAATATTGGGAATTGTTACTGAATTTGATCAGGTTTCTGTTTTTCTAGCCAATTATGTAAACTCATTCAAAGAAGACATTTGTGTTATCATGATACATCTGTTTAGCCTCTTTGGCTCTGTATTGTCTCCAACTTCATTTTTTTTTTTTAAATATTTTATTGGGGAATTCGGGGTGAGGAACAGTGTTGGGGAACCAGGGAAGGGGAACAGACAAGTTGCTGTCCTTTTGTTCTTTAGTCTAGTTGTGGAAGACATCACTTCACTGGCCCATGTTGGTATCATCATTGTGCTCTTCTCAGGTGAGGCAGATCGGTCGCCGGCCTCTGGATGGCCGCTCACAGGGGCTCTTGGCAGCTCACTCCGGCTGCCGTCCCCTCACACTGGCTGCCGTCCCCTCACACTGGCTGCCAGCCACTCACTGTAGCCTATGGCAGTGCACTGCAGCAGGGGCTGCAGCTATGCCCTCCCGGGGACTCACAGCAGCCCAGCTCCAGGTGGAGCTGTT
This sequence comes from Aselliscus stoliczkanus, assembly GCA_033961575.1. Taxonomy (NCBI): domain Eukaryota; kingdom Metazoa; phylum Chordata; class Mammalia; order Chiroptera; family Hipposideridae; genus Aselliscus; species Aselliscus stoliczkanus. The sequence continues at coordinate 16,616,225 of CM066730.1, read as the reverse complement.
GTTCACCATCTCAGCTGTAGAGAGAAGTGTCACTGGCCCTCATATGTGGGATCTGAACCGGGGCTGCTGGCGTCCCAAGCCAGCTCTTAACCAACGCGCCACTTGGCCGGCCCTTCAACTTCATTTCTAATTTTTTCTTGTTCTCTCTTTTGGGGGAAAGGAGTGCCACAACTTTAAATTCAGTCTATCTTGTTAGAAAGTATATATCTTTGTAAGCTGCTCAATTCCTTTCCAGAAAAATGGTAAATACATAAATGAAAAAAATGTAATAAAGTGCCTGCTATCTATCAGCTTTCTTATTTCTAAGTCAATTAGGGAAATACTTGGATTTTTGGTTAGCCATTGGGAAAAATTACTTTCATTCTCAAAATTATAGAGCATTGTAATCTAGGTGAATGCATAGATTACAGAAACAGTCCTAACCTATTATAATTGTTCATTAAAATTCAAAGACAATTTAAATCTAGAAAAGAGTCTCATTTGTAATATAAACCTAATGTAAAAAAGTCTTCTCTTAAAATTATTTCTTTTCTTTTTTTTTTGTTATTTTTAGTGCCTACCTCCTTGTGAATGAAGACATTATCAAAAATAAAGGTGAATTTTGGAAATTTTAATTTCATAATGAGATAAAGATTAAAAAAAAAAAGCAAAGCCCTGCAGATAAGAATGAGAGAATGATACAGTGAAACATATGAAGAAACCTACAATGAAGAATGGAGCAAAAATGGAGACAAAAGGAAACTCTAGAAATAAATTAGGAGGTGGAATGCACAATGAGTAGATGGAACAGGAAAGAAGTAGTCAGGGGGACACAAAATAACCAGGAGTCTCTCTGCAGATGATCCAGGGCTGGGATGCCAAGTTCACGTAAAGTTTGTACTGTTGTAATTTAGCTTCCTGCCTGGTTGGAGTTAATAGACCCAAATGGCTCGTAACAGAAGGAAAGCAGTTGTCTGTACCTTGCCTAACTGATTAAGAGGGATTTTATTTATATCCGTAGTGGGTGAGTTCTCCCAGGGAAACTTTCCTAGTTGCTCAGTTGTGTTGGCCACAGATGGCAGGGCATGGCGTATCTTTTATTTCTGGTGTCCATTTGCCCCTAAAGTGCCCCTCCCTTGTTAAATCCAATTGTTTTTCTACATAAATTGTTTAATGTGGACATTTATTGTAACAGAGAGGTTAAGTTATTCTTTTCCTGTTAATAAGCATGTGGGTCTGAGGCTGAGTCAGGGCAGTTTCCTGAAAAAGGGTTGTGAGGTAAGATGAAGCACATGCATATCTTTGTTTCAAAAGCAGCAACATAATAATGCAAAGGACAATGAGATAGAAGGAAAGTGACTGTGGGAGGAGGAAGGCAGCAAACCGACCACAGAGGTTCATTGATTTTTTTGGGGTGCAACTTTTATCATCAAAATGTAAAAGCAAGAATGATGGGATTTATCGCTTCAAGCAGCACATGACTTCAAAACTTTTTAAAAGTACAGGTAGGCTGTGTAATACAAACTGATGTTTTTCAATCATCATATTCAATTGCATTGGTAATATGCTGGTATGTTTCTAAATAAAACAGAGAAACAATACTAAATAACTAGTTATTTAGTTCAGAAATAAGCGCAGAGAAATAACTAGTAATAACTAATAATGTTATCCATTCTTCTGAACACTTTAAATATGTTAACTTCATTTCCCCTGCCTTCATTTTACAGAGGTAGGAACCTCAACATAGAGCAAAATGACCTGTCCAAGGTCACAGGGGTTGTAAGTGATGATGGAACCCAGACTCAATCGCAGGTACTCTGGTTCCAGAACCAGTGCTCTCTTAACCACCATACTATGTATATTAATGTTAATCTTCTGAAACTCCAGGACCCATGTATATTAATAGATCCCATTATTACACAGTTAAGAAGGAATCAAGTGTGCAATGAAAACAGCTAGGAAATAGGACGGCATTGTCTATTTCCTTTCCAGTCTTCACTAACCCTTCCAAACTTTCTGAATTCCACCTTTCAACTTTCTTCTTCCAGAGAAATAGATTGAGGATGGAAAGTATTTATTTGGCTTCTCTCTTTTTTCATAGTGTGCAGATATATAATCCCATTAGGGACATCAGGCAGGTGACAGAACTTCCCTTTCCTTGGAAGGAAAAATTAGTAGCTTTTGCTCGAATTACCATGGACAGGTAACTTTTTGCATCCTTTTCCTTGGAGAGAAAATCATGAAAAAGGTAATTCAGGAATGCATCAAATCAACATGTAGTCACACCCCAGCAAAGCAGCAAATAACTCCTCATAGCTAATGAATGTTAGCTTATATTTGTCTGCAAAATAAGAAAAGAAAATGGCTGTGATGAATGTGCCCTAAATAGAAGTTTCTAAAGTGGTGGGACTCTGCTTCTGCCCTAGTATACTAATAGGAAACCACAGACAGAATGGAAATAGAGAATGAGACTGCAGTTCCAACTGAGAAAGCAGTTTTGTAAAAATCAATTAGTGTAATTCAATATAACATTATTCTGAACATGAAAGTGGGTCAGCTGGCTCCCAGGACTTGCACATTCCATGCGGATTTTCAATTGGCATGAAAATCAACAGGGTAGATCTGTCTAGATCCAGCATTGGGCTTGCTGTGTGTGTAATAGCCAACAAAGTATAAGTAATACTTTTTTTGTTTTAACTTCACTCAAAAAATTTCATGCATCTTATTGGTATTGGAACTATTGGAACATTTCTTATATTGTAATTGTTTTTATACTCAGCATTCACTTAATAAATGGATGCTTTCAAATTAACTTCTTGGACTCGCTGGTTGATTTTAATAAAGTTCATTTAAATTATCGAATTAAGTGCTCCCCATGTGTCATCCACTCCTCTAAGCACTTTAAGTATATGAACTTATTTATCCTCCTTCCAGAATCTTATGAAAAAGAGATATGATTCCTCTCGCTTTGCAGAATTAGAAATCTAAGCATAAAGAACCTAAGTCAATTGCCCAAGATCATCTGAAGGTGAGTCAATGGCAGGGTCTCCACAATTAGGTGATGTCTGCAGATGGTCAGGTTTTGTGACTCTGCCTTGATGTACAAGCCTTCTGATCAGACACCGAGATTCCCATTACCACAGTACTGTTCAGGAAATCTATTAACAAAGCACCATGAGGTTCATTTGTTGTCACCGCTAAGCCACTCAGATCCCTCTCCCAAATGCTATCGTAAAGGAGGGTTTCAAGGGTAAAATCAAAAGGCATTTTCCCCCATAACCTTTGTTGCAAACCCTCTCTGTGGCCTCATACTGATGTATCTGCCCAGAGATAACAAAATAACCCCCAAAATTCTTTCCCTACTTCAGACCTTGAAATCACCTAAATCCCATAATTCATATGTCCAGTTTGGTATATTATCCATAGGCTGCACATGAGTTTATGTCAAAGCTGTGGGTCAGAACTGACCCAGACTAGAGGCCTGTCCTGGGAAAGAGGGCATCTGAGTACTTCTTTTTTTTCCTGACTCAAGCTTCTGCCCCTCCTTCCTGGCCTGGCCCTGACCTCCTGCCCTACACTCACTAGATACCAGTGCTTCTCCAGGGCTTGGGGAAGGCAGGGGAAGAAGAGAGATAGGAGCAGGGAATATCTTCAGTGTTTAGTACTGCTGTGGGTTGGCATTGGTTTCTTCTGGCTGTAGCAGAGTTTTAAAGGCAACTGTCTCTCATGGAGAACTTTGTGGGTTATCAGAAGGTCTTATCCCCTGGCTATCCCCCAGCCCTCATTCACTTGGTATCTTTCTCTGTGGCTCCCTGACCAGGGCATCTGACTGGCTCCTTGTGGCTGCTCCTTAGGTCTCTGGTTCTCAGAAGTCCATCATCTGCCAGCTTTTCCCTGTTGGGGTCTCAATGCTCCCTTGGTGGCCCTCTATGGCGAAGTCCATTTAGGAGAGCTCCAGGTCATGTCTTGTCCCCTGGAAACACATCTCTGACCTTTAGTTGACAGGACTTCAGTGACTTCCAGAACCTCAGAGCTTTATTCTGCTGCCATAGCCAAGTTCTTGTCCTTTACGTTCTCAGGCCTGAGTCCTACAGTGTTCCCCCAGCCCCACAGGACACAACAAACTCTCATGATTTTCTTGAAGTTCTCTTATTTGGCTTGAGTTCAGGGGAATGCACATCAAGTATGGTCTCCTCATGTGGCTTACAATTAAAATTAATTTCTCCAAACGTTTCTTTCAATGAATTTTCTGATTATTAAACACTGTTTACAAAGACATAGCAAAACTGATCATTGAATTCATTTAGTCACAGCTCTAGGTTCAAATAAAACATGTATAAAAGGATGTAACCCAATATCCTGGCACATATAAGGCAGTCAATAAATTATAGGTATTATCATTAAAAAACAAACATCTTAATTTTTTTTTTTTAGTAAAATATCCTTTCAGTCATCTCCATTTATATATAGTCATTGAAAGATAAAATGACTGTATACAGGTTGGAGTCTAGGGGGTTACAGGTAAGAAATGCCTTGGGATTTCTGGCTTGTTTATCAGGGTCTGAGCCACATTCACTGATAACTAATTCCTCGTGTACTTGTCTTCCTTCATTTGGGTATTCAAGACACAATTACACTGATTCACTACATTCAGAAACCCTGTCTAATTTACAGAAATGCTCACAAATTAAGTCTTTCCTGAAAATTCTAAAGCTTCATACTAGGTTTTCCAAGAAAATATTTGGAAGTGATTAAAAAAGTGAAAGGGACAAACAAAATAACGCATTATTATGATCTCTCAAGAGCAGATAGGACAGGTTTCTTTTGGTATATTTTTTCCTTTTTTTGGTTTGGTTTTTGGTGATGATAATGCTACTTTTTTTATCGAGAGTTTATACAGACAGTTCTCATATTTTAACATTTCAGTTTCTATTCTTAACTAGAAGAAGTACATCAGAATATAGTTTTCAGCTTGAAAAAAATAAAGAATTCAAATTTTAAATTTAGCTCTTTGATTTCAAATGAATCTCCATTTTCTCTTGCCAAAGGGGAAGCTATGCTTTTGCAAATCTCCCTGGAGAATAACCCTTCCATAAGGACATGCTACTCAAAGACGAGAGATCAAAGGAGAGGTAGAGAAGGGAGTGGAGGAGAGGGAAAACATGCAGGTGAGGATGAGAGGGAGATTGCATAAAGTACCTCTTTGCTCTGAAACAACTTTCATTGTCCTTAGAAACATTAAAAATACTTGTTTGCTGATGATGTTGTGACAGACTGGCATACACTCATCATGTACGCCGAAAGGTTAGGGAGGTAATAGGTAATTTACTCTCATGTGAAATACTCACGCCAACTTCATCCCCTCAAATATTTAACTTCTGGGAGTGTTGACTTTCTCTCCCATGTCTGAATCAAGTACTGCTATGTGTAGAGTGGTTATCTAAAAAAAAGTTGTTACAAATCTAGGCAGCAATAGAAAGCAAGTAATTCATAATTTGAATAATTGGTCTCTAAATAACTGAAAGTTCTGTCACCCTGATAATCCCAAGAATAAACTAGAATGAGGTTGATTACTAAGCTGAAATTGAAGATAGGTAACCTATAGAAATAGCTTTCCTACTCCTCACTCAATTTTAGACTTATTATTTACCCTATCTGAAAATGGTGAAATGGGCTTTAGGGTTCACTGAGTTCCTTACTGATTTGAATGATTATAGACATGGCATTTTTTAGGCTAACAATAATGATAATAATAATGCCATCTCTCTGTCTCTGTCTCTGTCTCTGTCTCTGTCTCTGTCTCTGTCTCTCTCTCTCTCTCTCTCTCTCTCTCTCTCTGTATAACTTATAAAACTTTACGATACATGATTTCATCAATCATCAAAATACCCCTTGGGGTAGGCAACATTTTATAGAAGAAGCAATTAAGACAAGTGCAGTTGTTTATATTGCCCAAATTCACTCAGTTAAGAAGGGGTGAATTTAACATTAGAACCCAAGTTTTTTCCTGACTCCTATCCTATTACATTAGTGTTAAGTGTTAAGTTATCATCTATATCAAATACTCCATAGTGAGTGGTTGAAATACATGAGGAACCCGGAGCCTGGCTGCTTGAACTGCTCTGGTATTCACCACAAGAGCCACTGCAGAACACAAAAGCAAAACCAGCAACTCTGCAGACTATCTTGTTTGCAGAAAGTATAGCTATCAATTGTAGCTGCAGAGAATATTCCATTCATATGACATACATATATGTCTCTAGTCTTATCACTACCCTTGAATATTAAATGATGAGCCATAAAATATCTATAAAAATCCAAATAATCTAATAAAAAAAAATCTTGATTTGGAAATAGAGCTGTAGACAAGACAAAGCAATTGATCTGAAGATGTCAAATTTTTTTAGTGGACTATTTGATGTTCATATTCTTCAAGCCACCATGATTTAATGCTATGGTTGAGAAGTTGAGAAAGGTGCAGTTGCAGAGTTATTTGTTTGGTTCAAATGTTTTCCAGACTCTCCTTTTTACAGCTAATATCTCTTGCAAGGGCATCTCTGCATTTCCTATAACTGCATTTTCTTGAATGAGTATGGAAATAAAGAGCTGCTTCACTTTTCAATGTGTTCTCCAAAGAGTAGAGAAGCTGACTTGTATACAGAGTTCTGGGCTAATTTTTTGGCTACGTTCACCTGGAGAAATTTGTATGTGCATTGGTAGTGGTCAAAAGGCCAAGAGTTAGATATAATAGTGACTCTGTATTCTAAGAAATGTTGCTGGAAGCATTATATATCCTGATTTCAAACTATATTATAATCAAAATAGTATGGTATTGGTATAAAAACAGACACATACAACATAGATCAATGGAATGGAATAGAATAGAGCACCCAGAAATAAACCCATGACTATATGGCCAATTAATTTACAACAAAGGAGCCAAGAATATACAACAGGGAAACAATAGTCTCTTAAATAAATGGTGCTGGAAAACCTTGTCAGGTACATGACATAAAATTGAAATGGACCACTATCTTACACCATAGACAAAAATCAGCTCAAAATGGATTAAAGACTTGAATGTAAGACCTGAACCCCTAAAACTCCTAGAAGAAAATAGAGGCAATGATTTTTTTGGATTTCACACCAAAAGTAAAGGCAATAAAAGGAAAAGTGAACAAGTGGGACTACATCAAACAAAGAAGTCTATGTACATCAAAGGAAACCACCCACACAATGAAAAGGCAACCTACTGAGTGGAAGAAAATATTTGTAAATCCTATATCTCATAAGGGGTTAATATCCAAAATATATAAAGAACTCATACAGCTCAATTGCAAATAAACAAATAATCCAGTTAAAAAATGAGCAAAGGAACTGAATAGACATTTTTCTAAAGAAGACATACAATTGGCTAACAGGTATAGCAGGTCCTCAAATAATATACAATGTAGGTTTATTATAACATTGATGAGATGATGTAGGAACTTAACTCTTGTTCATATCAATTAGCCTATGGTAAAATTAGTTTCATTATACGTCATTTTGCTTAAAGTCACAAAACCTATTGATGTTAAGGACTTAACTGTACATGAAAAGTGCTCAGTATCTCTAATCAGAAAAATACAAATCAAAACCACAATGAAATATAACCATATACCTGTTAGAATCATCATCATTCAAAAGACAATAGATAACAAATGTTAGCAAGGATGTGGACAAAAGGGAACCCTTGTGTACTGTTGGTGGAAATATAAATTGGTGGAGCCACTATGGAAAATGGTATGGAGGTTGTTCAAAAATTTAAAAATAGAACTACCATATAATTCAGCAATCCTACTTCTGGATATATAACCAAAGGAAATGAAAATAGGATATTGAAGAAATATCTGCACTCCCATGTTCATTGCAGAGTCATTCACAATAATAGCCAAGATGTGGAAAAGACCTAATACCTAAGTGCCCATCAACAGATGAATGGATAAAGAAGATATGGTAGGGCCGGCCGAGTGGCGCATTTGTTAAGCGCTGGCTTGGGAGGCCAGCGGCCCCGGTTAGGTCCCACATATGAGGGCCAGAGACACTGCCCTCAAAACAAAAGAAGATATGGTATACTTATATAATGCTATATTATTCAGCCATGAGAAAGAAGGAAATCCTGCCATTTACGACAACAAGATGGACATTGAGGACATTATGCTGAGTGAAATAAGCCACAGAAAGAAAGACAAATACTGCATGGTATCACTTATATACAGAATCCAAAAAAAAGGTAAGCTCACAGAAACAGAGTAGAAAAGCGGTTGCAGAGGTACAGAGGCTGGGGAGGTGGGAGATCTAGGGCGAGGATGGAAAAAGGGTACCAACTTTCAGCTAAAAGATGAGTAAGGTCTGAGGACCTAATGTAAAACATGGTGACTATGGTTGATAACACTATATTATATAATTGAAATTTGCTAAGAGAGAACTTAAATGTTGTCACCAATTAAATAAATAAATAGATAGATAGATAGATAGATAGATAGATAGATAGATAGATAGATAAATAAGATAAATATGTGAGGTGATGGGTGTGGTAATTAACTAGATGGCGGAAATCCTTTCACCATGTATGTAATATATCAAATCGCCACAATGTACACTTAAGTATCTTATAATTTTATTTGTCAATTATACTTCAATAAAACTTAAATAAATATATGCTTATTTTTAATTAGTAATGTTTTTATGCGATAGAGAGTCCACTTTACTAATAGAAGGCGGTTTGATTTCAGGACCCATCTTTCCTAAGAAATATCACTAATGTCTTTCAACTTACTGTTAGGAAAATTCCAAAGATTTGAAATCTCTTTTCTGAGTTCAGGGTGATGCATTGTAACAATAACAAAAGCTACCATTTAATAGACATTACTGTAACCCAGCTACTGCACTCAGTGCTTCAAATGTATTACCTCACTCAGCTGTAGCAATAGCACCAGGAAGATTTTATTGTTTCCATTTTATACCTTAAGAAACTGAAGCTCAGAAAGATAAACTTGTCTAAGATCTCACAGTATATGGCGGAGCCAGGATTCAACCTGAGATCTTTCTGACTCTTAACCATATTAAGTCATGGCCTACCACACCATTTAGCATTGCTATGAATAAGTGTAAAATCACTTATCCCAGATTTAATAGGTATAAATATCTGGAAAAGATATAGGGAGCAGTAAAAAGTTTGCAGAAAAGAGAGCTAGATGATGTGATGACAAACGTCATCTGCTTCATAATTTTGCTTTCTATCACTATTCCAGTAATTAAAGTCCCCTTTATAAAAAAGCTTAGTCTACCACTTGCTGGAAATACTAAAAGGTAGTAAGAATTTTCAATCATCATCTTTATACCACTATACAAGTATGACCAAACTCGTACTTCCCTGCCAATCAGGGAAGCCACAGTAAAAATCCTGTCATTTCATACACACACCAAACACACACACACACACACACACACACACACACACACACACACACGCATGCATGCACGCACACACACAGCCTTATTTCTTCTTTCTCTCCACTTTCTAGTATAAATTATGAGTGCCCTTCTGAGCCATCGCAGTGTTATTTCCTTTTTCATAGCTAAACCCAGTGGGGATTCTCAAAGTTGAGAGAAATGATAACTCCATTACACATCCCGCTACATTCTACATATTGTTCCAATAATTTAGTCTCCTTTCTTGTAATAGGAATCCTGAAGTCATTTAACACTTGTTAACACATGCTTCTGACCACCCTGGTTTGTTAATAGGATTGGGAAGATCTTTATGAGCAAAAATCAAAACAAAAAAGCCAAAGCCTCTCTTTAGGCTGTGGCTGATTTATATAGACCAAAACAAGATTTACCACTTCCAAAAACTGTATGACACTCTACAGTTGTGAAGATAGAAAAAAGGTGTCAGACATGATTTCACTGGGCAAGGACACACTGACAGATGTCTCCAGATCGTGATGTAATATAATGCAAGGTCCTCAAAAAGAAATAGGGAACTGTCTCAGAGAAATAACTTTTGTTCTGGGGAATGGGTCTAATCAGGCTTTATCGCTCCCTCACATGAAACCCAAGACACACACCCACAGAGTTTAATTACGTAAGTCTAAAAGACAAAAGGGAATGACTGAATTTAACTTATAGAGAACTTCAGATTAAGAAAGGGGTGAAAAGTTTAAGAGATGACACCCATTCTTTGAAACAAAAAGGAATGGGCCTGATGAAACTGCTCTCATAAGAACATAAGTAGCTCATACTTCTTTTGAAAATATCAGATATCGTCAGGTATATTAAGGAAGTAAGTTGACAGCTTCTTTTTGTCAATGCCAACAAGCATGAATCGCTAAGTTAAGAATCCTTTTCTGAGTTCTAATTCTGAGTCATTTAAGGTAGCACTGGTGGAAGTTTCTAGAATATAATATTTAGTACAACTGTTGTTCACATATCCAATATAATCTACCTCTAGGAGGAAGAGATGAGCTCTCCATATTGGAGAGAATCTTCCCTTTGGAAACAGCATATGCCTGTGACAACCTGCCCTGATCCTCTGGAAGATGGACACACACAAGGAGAAGGTAGCTAACTTTACTCCAGAGAAACTTTTAGCTTCTTGTGGAAACACTCTACATACTGTTTTGTGTTTAGTTAAGTCTTAGAAGTAGGCTAGGCCAGAAAAGAGACAAAGGGACAAAAAGAGACAAAAAGATAATAGAGACAAGAAAAAACTAACTGAAGGACAATTAAACGGATCCCTGTTCCACTACCTTCCCCCCAAACCTGTATTTGGCTTCCTGTTTTGGACGTGAGCTGGGGTTTCTGGAATTTGACTTAACTTGGGAGAAGGTGAAGGTAAGTAGTTATTTCTGCATCACTCCCTCGCCCCTCTCATGCAACTGTCAACCTACACTCAATAAAAATGGGAGGATGATTGTTTTTTTCCTTTCCCATTTCTAAGCACAAAGAAGTAGGAATAACTTTACTAGCACCCACTGAAAACTTGGGTACAGGTTAACGTGTCATATTCACAGTGTAGCATCAGGGATCTGGCTTCAGAGGGAATGATCAAAACAGGTAAATCTGATGTAGGGAGTTGCAAATAGCGAAAATGCCAAAGTGTGAGGCTCTCAATATAAAAGGGAATCTTGGATAGCCTGGGGTAGGGGGTAGCCCTGGGGCCTAGGAATAGAAGGGGGTACAGATTATAGGCACTTCCCTGGCTTTGGGCTGCTCCTGAGGAAGTTGTGGAGAGGGAAAGCATATCTATAGGTTGTTAAAGAATTTCAGAAACTTCAAACAATGCATTTGGCCCACCCCTTGCATGAATAACATTTCTATGTTGAATTATAATTCAAAACAAAGCAATTAGAACAGATTCCTTGAGCATAACTTTTAATTGCCTGCATGGGAGACTGTATTATTACAATGACAGTTGGCACCATGATGAATAAACACAAAGTACTGAAGCTCAAAATTAATCTTTTCATTTTGTCACAGAGGAATTTGCAACTGTGCTCAACGCATGTGAAGTGTGTTGTCTTTTGAGGCAAACCTAATGGAGGATGTCTCACAAAGGACCCCAGATTTGGGCTCTGGGCCGCATAAACTAGTAACAGCAACTCAGACTCACTCGTGGAGGGGGATTAAGGTCTGTGGCAGTGGAACAATGAAAATCTATTTGTCTCAAGGGATACACTTCAAGCATCTAACTAAGCCTACACAGTATAGCTTTTTTCACCATTTGCAGAACAGCTGGTGGGGGATGGCTTCCTCTGGGAGGCAGTACATAAAATGACAGAGTTCAGAAGGATCGTAGAGAGCACTGTGTTCAAAGCCTCACATTATAAGTTGGGAAACTGAGGCAGAAGGGACTTACCCAAATTCTCACAAAACTAGTCAAAGCTTGATTAGGAACAAGAAAGCCAGATCCACAAGCTCCCAATTCAGTGCCCTTTCTGAAAGCTGACTAATACAAAATTTTACTTTTGCAAGATAAATAAGTTCTGGAGATCTACTGTATAGAGTAGCGCCTACAGCTGACAGTACTATATTGTATACATAAAACTTGCAAGGAAGACAGATCTTATGGTAAGTATACTTCCCACAAAATAACAATAATGATTAATAATAATAATAATAAATGTCAAGGTGAAACTGGGAGGTGGTAGTCATGTTTAAACCTTTATGGTGATGTTTCACAGTTGAATACTACCCCCAAACTCACTGAATTGTACACATTAAATATGTACAGTGTACACATGTCAATCACACTTCAATAAAGTGGCTTAAAAAGAAAGAAACAAACATTTTTGGAACGTGTACTCTGTGCCAGGCACAAAGTTCCTATCAGAGCATGGCAGTGGACCATCAGGGGTGGTAGAGGTCCCCTCACACAGTGCAGAGGGAGTCACGATCTCTAGACTGTGAGACTACTGTTGGCTGATGCCTCAGAGACAAAGCTGTGAAGTGGCAGTTCCTAAACTGAAAATCAGACAAAAGCTCTGCATCCGCATCCCAGAAAAATGCAAACACATAACATTTTCCAGATAATTCCAACGTATTCATAGACCCCTGAAATTGGCTCACAAACCCAAGATTAAGGATGTCTCCCTTCAACTCTAACAGGAAACTCAGAACTTGTGTTTAGAACTATTATCCCAGCACAAAGAGACAGCTCGCATCGAATAAAAATGAAAACAAATTTCATTGAAGTGTAATTAGTAAATATTTAAACACTTATTTAAGAAACAATTAGGGCTTCCTGTCTGTTTTCATCTTTCTGTGCACTGTTAATATCCAAACTCCACCAAGTTTCAAAAAAAAAATTAATTTTTAATTCTTTTCAATATCTCTTAGTTGACAAAGTTTCACAGCCAATTAGAGAAATAATTGGCCTAATGAATTAATTATTAAAACCCACCGCTGCTGTTGCTGCCTCAGTGATGCTCATGAATATTCAAAGCATCCTCTATCCGCTTTTTCAATAGTTTAAATAGAAAAGGTCTCCTTCCCTGATGGTCACCAGGCAATGAAGGAGAATTGCTTTTAGGTGTCAGTGGATGAAATGTCAATTACACACCAATGAAGTGTAATGGAAATTTCTGTAGTATGTTCAGTATCTATTGAAAGACCTGAAACACAGGATTCCAAACAAGGAAGCCATAGCAAGCACCCGTTTGGCCCACTCTGAAATGTCGAATCACATCACTAATGTCAGCAGGTAATGGAGACACAGATGAGGATGTGAGGTAAGGATCTCAAGATACTGGGTTGAAGCATTGATACATGCTGCTTAGTGGATGAACCTTGAAAACACTATGCAAAATGTCAGATATTATATGATTCCAGTTAAATGAAATGTTCAGAATAGGCAAACCCATTGAGACAGAAAGCGGATTAGTGTTGTCAGGGCTTCAGGAACGAGAAGAAGTGGAGGAGAGCTTCCATGGGGGAAAGGCTTTCTTTTAGGGAGGTGAAAATGTTTTGGCACTAGACAGAGGTGGTGGTTACACAACACTGTGAATGTACTAAATGCCACTGCATTGTATACTTTAAATTGGTTAATTTTATCTTATGTGCTTAAATAATAAAAACTATAAAACTTTTATTAATAAAAAATTAGTGCCTGAGAGTCTTCCTCCCCTCCCCTCACACCCTGTGAATCAGTTTCCTCTTTCAGAAAAAACAAAAGACCATGGATCTCTAATGTTCCTTGCAGTTCTGGCGTTCTCTGATTCAGTATGTTCTTAATGAAAACCTACTATGAGTTAAGTCCTGTGCTGGCTGCCATGGAGACACACAGAAAAAAAACAAAAAGGATGGTGCCTGCCTTCAGAAAACATACTGCCAAGTAGGCAGTAAGAGAGAGACACATGAGTTATTGAAACAAGGGGGCCTGATGAAGACAGATCCAGACCAGGGCTGGTTCAGAAGAGGTGATCAGTATAGGACAGAATAATAAGAAGAGAGGGGAGTGCAGTTTGGGGCATATTTAGGCTGGAAGAGCCTCCAACTGGAGAAGGTTTGGTTAAGATAGGGGTGGGAAGCAAGAAAGAAACCATGCAATATTCTTCAAATTGAAGGATAGGAAACATAAAATAAAATGCATCAAGTATATTAATCTTTAAGTGTACAACTCAATGATTTTCACATTTGCATTATACTCTTGTAACCATCACCTATGTCAACATATAGAACATTTCACATGAGAAAACTTGCATACTCTAAGTCAAATTATTAAAACCCACCAGTTGTTTTCAGCAATTAAACTATATTGTCTAGTGTAGTTTTGTATAATCATTGATGCATTTTATGTCATAGTTTTAAATAAAGCCAGATCTAGGTCTTGCCTTGAATATATTTTCAAGGTTTATGTGAGCAGGGAAATTGTAATCCACTCCATTTTTCAACATTCTCTCAAACTATTACACCTTCTTCCACCTATGATTTCTGAAAGTCCCTATTAATCTATGACTGATAGTAAAAAAAGCAATGAGGCATCTTCCTATCATGCTAAATCCCATGACACCTTACAGTTCACAAAATAATCTAGGAAATTAATCTTTTACTGAACATGCTGTGGAAGGGGCCATAGTCATTTCTGAGGTGTTTCTTAGACAAAGAAATGCCTAATAAGCATAAGGATGAACAACTGACACAAAGGCAGCCATTGATCGTCTGGTCAACAGCCTAAGAAGCGTGCTGCTTCATAGGGTGCTCTGCCTGCTACTAGAAGGTGACTGGATGGCCAACAATGCTCTTTCTTGAGGAGTTTGAATGAGACACAAAGAGAGAGATGACATACAATAGAGTAGGACAGAAGCAAAGAAGCACAGAGAGAGAAGGAAGCCAGAAGCCATGACAGGAAAATGAGGGAGTAAGGTGGTAGTTTGTGGTAGAGGAGGAGGCAGATAGTGAGTTTATAACACCGAGGTAAGAACAGGGCGCTCCAGGGCAGTTACTATTCAGTCACTAAAAGATGTTGGAACACAAGCCACTATCACTCCTTGACAGAAGAAACAGCCTTCCAGGGCTACAGCTGCTGACACCTCTCAGGGATCTTTACCAGAAACCAGAAACCCCATCCAGTGAAAATGCAAGTCCATCTCCATTTCTTGAAACCTGAAGGAGCTTCACACAAACCCTGTCTTACAGGAAATTCAATGAGAGCATTTTTATAAAAACCTGGGGATATGTAGCAGGTAGTGGGTCTTCAGAAAGAGCAATATAAATTATTTTAGGGAAAAGAAAAGATTAAAGAACAAGACTGAATTGTCATATAATGGGAAACAATTTTGTACCCCCCTTTTTAAACTGAATTATCTGTGAGAAAATTGGCTTAAAAATATCTAGATTTGGAAATGTATGTACCTTATGAAGAGAAAAATAATCTGAGGGAATATTTTATTTTTAACCCAGATAGATTTCATTGGATTAGTTTTGTTCCATTCCCACCTAAACTGAATACACATAAGACTTGATTAAGACTTACTTCTTGAGAAGCAAATATGACTTACCAGGTAATGGAGGTAGGCTGTCTAGATACAGAATTTTAGTAAATTCAGTTCATTTATTTCATATTTTCATCTTATAGTATTACTTTCCTTCCAAGGTTGAGAACTTAGGCTTAAATACCAAGATGATAAGAATGATTTTAAAATATATTTATTATTCTGTTAGTCAGAAAGATACTCAAATCATAAGGTTTGCTATTCAGAAAAGACAATGTTTGATATACTTTATTAATTTATTTATTTAGGATGGATCTTATATCTTATAAAAAGTATCTAACCTTATAACAACAATTGAACTATAAAGTTTTATTTAAAGCATTATTTTTGGGGGCCGGCTGAGTGGCGCGGTGGTTACAGCGCTGGCTTGGTAGGCCAGTGGCCCCGGTTCGAGTCCCACATATGAGGGCCAGTGACACTGCCCTCAAAAAAAAAAAAAAAAAGATCTTAAAGTATTATTTTTTTTTCTTCAAGAACCACATCTGTCGTCACATCTACCATTGTATTAGTCTACATTTGTTTCCCTGGAAGTAAAGAAAAGTTTTTACAAATGGAAAAATTAAAACAGTATTATACCAAAAGTGGAATGCAAGAAGATACATACATCTCAATGCCTGGGAACAGAATTTTGTTTTGTTTTGTTCTGTTTAGATAGAGTAGAGCTGCAAATGGGTTTCATCTCTCATGCCAACTTGGATTAATGGATAATTGCTGCCAAGAGCATTGTGCTGAGAAAAACTGAGGTTTCATCAAGGTTGCTGAGGGTGAAGTGGCCGAGATTGGTGAGTGGCGTCGGTCTGGTGTGGAGCATCTGCTAACCCTTTAGGGGAGTTTGCTGCTTTGAATGCCATAGTGAAATAATCTATGTAAATATCAATGATAGCTTTTATTTTTCTTATTGCAAAGTGATTGTGTTCAATGTAGAAGGTTAGAAAAAATAACACAGGTAGCTACAAATAAGACAGTAGAAATCATTACCATTCTGTCACCTAGAGATTTTAGTAAATTCATTTCATTCAGGCAAGATCGATGGATATTCTCTCCCTTTTTCCCATCTAGGTATTATATTTTCTAAAAAAAGGGGTTGTGCTCATGTAATTTTACAACCTGATATTTTAACCTTGATCATATCTCATAAAAATCTCGCTATGTCATTTAAAATCTTTCTTGTACCAGTTTTATGAAGTTTAACCATTATTCTAGGATATTATGGTTTCTACTTTTTACTATTTTTAATAACCCCAAAACCATGGAATTTTTGTAGCTATGTCTTTTGGCACCTACATGATTATTGTATCAGGATAAATTTTCATGAGTGGAATTACTGGGACAAAGTGAATGCAAATTACTTTTGATGTATATTTATGAATAACCCTCCTGAAATATTATACAAATCTATTCTCCACCAACTTTTTGGAAGTTGGAAGTATATTTTAAAATGTGCCCAAGGACTGAATAAGAGCCTAAGATTTAAGAGACTGATAAAGAATTCTATTGTATAGATCAGCAATTAGCTCTCCAAAAACTGGTTTCTGTAGACGTGATGACAATGAATCATTCTAATGTCATATTTGGAACTATGTGGGTGACAAAATACGTTTTTAAACACAAAGATATAATGGAAGAGTTAACTGCTTGTCAAGAATATCTTGACTCATTAGGTGGGTCAGGACGTGATACTGAACTCTACTTTGAGATGTGTGAGAGAAAATGAGAAAAAGTTCCTACAAATAGGAAGGGCAGAGTTCTACACTGTGATCCCTGTTTCCCATCTGACCTGCATGTAAATTAAAACCAAACCTATTAAAATTATGAAAATGGCCTTGGAAAATTATGGAAATTTTCCTGACTGGAAAATTCAATCTCTGATTATACCTGTAGACTGTAAATCTGCTTTTAATATCCATGACTGAGATGTGACTATGTAATACGTTTACCCACCCCAAATCAAATTCAACAAACTTCATTGGGCAACAAAATTATGCCAGACACAGTGGATGCAAAGACTATTAAAGCATGGTTTTCCTATTAAAGCCATCACAAGGCTATTGGGAGAACATTGAGATAAATATTTGAGGATTAGGGTAACAAGTGCTAGAACAGATGTGAGTGCAAGACGCTGGGACAAGAGGAAGCAACAAACTATGCCTATGATTGTCAGTGAGGGTTTTATAAAGGCAGAATATTTTAAGATGGATTCACTAGGAAGGCTGGGCTGGTATGAGATTTTTGATCAGAATTTCTGCCTGCTCTTTGAAAGGATTTCACATGTCTCTGTTCTAATCAAAACAGGCTGCAGGGAAACCAAAATATCTGAAATGAGTACTGATTAGCAGCATTTGATTATCCACTATCCATCCTATCTGCCTCAATCCCTTGTACTTTCTTGGGTTGACACAATAATTAACATGGAGAATCAGACTCTCCAACATACACGAGCATGTCTCAATTTGAAATTATCCACAGAAACACTGTCTACCTCTTTAATATCATTAGCCTGTCAGGGAAGAGATGAAGATGGCATCAATAAATATTTCCTTTTTTTTTTTCAGTTGCTATCGCATGCACATAAAATCTCTTTTAGAAAGATACGGTTAAATAATTCAAATATTCATTCACTCATACTTTCATGAACTTCTCATCGAGTATCCACTCTGTACTTTGCACTATGTGAGATTTTTTAAAAAGCCCATCTCCACAAGTAATTAAGCACTAGAAAATCTATGAAAGCACACATGTGTTATAACATCATCATCTTTCGGAATCAGACTATTTATGTTTTGAGACACAGAGATTTGTTTGCCAAAATACTGAAGCATGAAAAGAAAAAGTAAGAATCTTTGTGCTTTTAACCACAACAGCTGCTTTGAAAAAGAAGTCATCATAAAAATAGTGAAGCATAGAATGGTAATTACTCAACTTGTCATCTGATTGCTAGATAAAAACCTCCAGACTTGTAATTGCAATTATCATGCAAACAAATTCACAATTCTGAAAATATATATCCTACTGGCTATGTTTTTTAAAGACAATATTTTTTCCCAGGGATTTCAATGTATGGTAAGTATTTTAATCATCCTAAAGATTGAATTTATAATAATTACCAGTGAAAATGTATGAAGCAGATCTGATTTATAAAAAAAACTCATTGTTTGACTAAAAATACATTCTAAAAGATCATTTCTAGTATTAAATTATGCTATGAATGGCAGACAGAATTTTTTAAAAGACTTTTAAAAATCCAATTCACATCATTAAAATTTTCCATTAGCCACATTTCTGTTATATAACAGACCAAACCTCTATATTCCATTATATAATTATTCAAAATATGTGAGATGATGTCTTCCAAGGGTCCTCAGGGTATTGCGATCCCACCACACATTTGTTACCAAATTTTGATCAATGTGTAAAGCTGGATTGTGTTGCAACTGAATATACAACTGTCAGGTGGAGTGTTGAATTGAAAGGAAGTGTAGCTAACTTCAAGCAGCATTGAAGAAAAATGCACTCAGCACTCACGAGAGTGCTGAGACTAGCCTTTTGGATCTGTGAGGGAGCCACACTGCTCTACCCACTATCCACTGGACATGAAGCGGAGTAACTCATGAATAACAGCTGGGGAGTGAGGATGCTTGCATGGACACCCAGCAGCTGGTTACTGGCAAAGGGTTACGCTGTGGTTCGTGCTGACTTGAGTTGGTCTGAGTCTTTTAATTCCTTTAAATGCACTGCTAAAATATCTAGAATTCCGAAGGGCTGTAAGCCCAGAAATGTTGAGCACCATTAAAGTTAATCTTTTAAGGGGAACACAACAGTGTTTAGGTGGAAGTCTGGCTGAGTTTCATCAGAGCAGCTTGTAGACCTTATCCAAGTGCCTCAACTTCCCCTTGCCTGGGCATCTTCATTTGTCAGATAAGGGTGTTGTATCTCCCTTCTGGGAGCTTTTAAGAATGAAGCGCCATTTGGAAGTGCTAGACATAGAGGAGACAATCTGATTTTTCTGATTTAGAAATTGTTACCTCGATTTGATCACTGCACTGTATTACTAAAGTGGAGGTGGTATACCTACTGTAATTGAATATATATAGATAGTCACGGGATGTGGATTATACTGTGGAAGAGAGTCAGAGGAAGAGTAATAGATACATGTGATATGGGGGGGTGTGGGGTGGTGTATTGGGGGTGGGGGGTTTGTCACTGTGAGGGGTAAAATGTATAACTATTGCACTGTGTTGTACACCTGAAACTATTGGGGGTGGGGGGTTGTCACTTTGAGGGGTAAAATGTATAACTATTGCACTGTGTTGTACACCTGAAACTAATTAAAAAAAAAAAAAAAAGAAATTGTTACCTCGAATTCTTTTTGGTCAATCATTAGAAGAGTGACATAGCCACTACTTTAAGTACCCACCCGATTGTACATAAAGAAAAAATTAAAGCAAGGTTTTCAGCAGCTCATTGGCTACGTTTGAAATCATAAATTGGGTTACCACCACCCATGTGACCTAACCAGACCCTACTCTCTTTTGCCTTCCTTTCCTCTGCTCTTCCCCACCCTCCCCAATTCTGCTCACTACCTGAGAATACTGGACCTGTGAATATTATTTTATATTAACCATACACACATGGGCATAGTGACTCAGTCTTATATTACAACTGAACAATACCTGAAGCGAATCCATAAATAGTAACAGCACAAAGTGGAATAATTATAGTTCAAATCACAGATTTATATAGGGCATCGGGTGAATTTAGACGTATTGGTTTTAATACTTAAATTTCATATCCATCTGGGAAAACTTTCTTCTTTGCCTCAGACACCCCTTTGGATAAAACAGTTGTGCAAACTACAACAGTCTCCATGTGCTTCCTATGAAGTAAGGCACATGCTGACAACACAACTTCCTGTCTCCAGGATACTACTGTGTGGTGGAATTGTTTTCCAGAGATCAGACAGTCAAAGTGTTCTGAAGTCAACACTACAGTATCAAGCAGGCCTTTCATAACTGAACAAGCATGTGAGAATAAAGAGCGGATTTATTTTATTAGAAAATTAAAGCCACTCTGTCAAATTTTAAGTGCTATTTCATTTCTCCGGGTAAGCTTCCAGATTCTGATAAATTATATCACTCATAAATTAGAAAGTTTTATCCATTGCTTTCAATTTTGTTGTTTTTTTAAATAGGAAACAAATGACAAAATACCATGACAAGGTATAAAGCAAAATAGAAAGTGCACGCACACACTTGCGCGCGCACACGGTCCTCCTTGAGCTTAAAATCTACCAGGGTAGATCCAACATGTTCATATAGCTGAGAAACAAGGCAGGACTTGCAAAGTCCTATGATAAAGACACAAGAGATGGCTGTGGGAACAGAGTAGAAAATCAGAGACTACCTTATAAAAGAAGCCATATTTAAGAATTTTTCAAAAGACAGAAAATTTTAGCAGGGAAAAATAGGAAAAGGAGTTTCAAGTTAAAAAAATGTTAGTGTGCATTGTAATCACCTGGAAGGCTTATTAAAACAGATTGCTGGGCCTTCCTTACCTTCAGAATGTCTGATTCAGCAGGTCTGAGGTTGCCCTGAGAATCTGCATTTCTAACAAGTTCAACACTTAGAGTCACACTGTAAATAGAAACAATGATGGAACTGGTGGCATAAACTCAGGGAATGGTGAGTTGTCTGGGTTAGCTGGAGCATGGGACTTAGTAGATATAGGTAGGTTAAGGTCAGAAAGTAGAAGAAGGCATTGAATAAACTGAGGGGCCACTGAAGGTTTCTGCGCATGAGAAAGGCATGGCCTTTTGGGGGGAAACAGTCATTCTTTATAAAGACAGAGGCTCTAGCAACAGCTTGTAGGATGAGTTAAAAGGGAGAACATCAGAGAGGGGCTTACTTCCTAACAGAGGAAACAAAGTTCTGAACTAGGATGGTGAGACTGAAAAAAAAAGGGAAAGGGTATCAGAGACATCACAAAAGTGCCTCTGAACCAATTTGCTATTGACACAATCTGTGGCATGAGAGAAAAAGGGAAATTAAGGCTTTCTTCTAGATCTGAAGTCTGAGTGATGGCGAAGAGGTGGTGCTATTATGAGACAAGAATAAGAACATTTAAGTGAGAGGATGATGGACTTAATTATACAGCTGTTGAAAATCGAGGCCCACCTAGGCTATAAAATGCAGATCAAAAGATATGTATTTTGGAGGCAGGTACTAAATAAAGCCTTGAAACTGGAAAAGATTTCTAATAAAGAGAATATGGAGGGAGAATGGGGCCAAGTATACAACACTGAGATGTATTTCGTAGGGAGGGAAAAGAGACTGGGAAACTGGGATTCGGAAAGTAAGAGGAAGAGAAGAATGCAGCATTATGAAATCAAGGGATTGAAGCGTCATGATGGAACTGTAGTCGACAGTGGCAGATGTTACTAAAAATCTGAGGAAGCAAATAAGAGGCCATTCAAGTTGGCGATTAGTAAGTCTTGAGTGTCTTTCAGTGAGTGTCATTCTAGGGGGTTGTGAGGCAGAAGCTGGGGATGGAGGTGTGAACAGGAGAGGACAGAGTGGAGATTGCTCAAGTCTGAGAGGATTGTTTCAGACTGAGAGAATGTGAACCAGCATTTAAAGTGCCCTAAACTTTACTAAAATGTTAAAAAGCCAAATCGCAAACAGCCCACATATAACCAAAAAGGAAAATTATTTTGCAATATATATATTGAAGATAAGAAGGGTAAGATTCTGAATAGCAAACGAGATAGTGACTGTTGTTACTTTACAATGTTTTAGTGATAACCATGTAAATTAGGATAACATTTTTGAATAAATTACTATGGATTATTATCCATTTAAAATATTATTTTCACTACTGTAGGATACTTAATCAATGTCTACTATAAGTTTGACTAAAATTATTTTAATAAAATTCCTATAAGGAATTATTTTATACAGCTAAGAATAGTTTGTAATGGGACCATTCTCTTTCACATAAATGTTATTTCAGTGAATTGTCCCTTTTCAGGTAGTTAAACACATGCATAATGCTTTGTCATTCCTTAGAATATGATCTCCTGGGCCCTTCCAAGTGAGACAGAGCTTGTAGGAAGAACTTGGAAAAATTTATGGGACGAAATATTGTAAAAAATATATAAATATGTCAACACTTAAAAGAGCCTCCTTGAAGTCACTGAATATAAGGCAGAGCTGTTTTCTTTGACCTAAACATGAGGATCATCAGATAATTCAACTAGCATATAATCCAGTGAGCATTATTTGGTTTTAAACTAAAAAAGCAAAAGAAGTCTACTAGGCACAAGACAGTTTCAGGCAATGTTTTACAGGGGTGTTGATCATTTCTTTGTGAGAGTGAAATCACAATATAGCCATGCTAAGGTCAGACTAATCACATAAAACAGCTCTAATCTGATATTTTCTCTCTGCATGATATTGGCCAATTCTAGAATAAGGAACACTTTTCAGCCCTTTGTAGGTGAGCAATTGGTAATTTGTTATTATTTGGGATTTTGCTGCATTTCTTGGGGTTTTCTTTCTGAAAAGATTAGATCAGAGGCTCTAAAATGGAGAGCCGTGGGTCTGGGGAGTAGCAATTTTGCCCTCCAGAGGACAGTGCCTGGAGATAGTTTTGGTTGTCACAGTGGGGGGAGGGGTGATATTGGCATGTAGTGCGTGGATGAAAGTGATGTTAAACATCCAACAATACAAGGACAGCCCCAATCCCCTCCAACAAATAATTATCCAGCCCAAAATGTCAATAGTGACAAAGTGGAGACGCTCTGGATTACAGCACAGTTTAGAGGAATTTAGAAAAGAATATGGTTGCGCTCTGGATACTTTTAGCATTTTTTAGTATAGATAGAAAGTAGTGCTTTCCTATTTGTTAAAACATATTTTACAGTTTAAGAGTGCAAACCTTTTAGTTCAAGGTGGAGCTGCCTGAGAGTGGCATGGTTAACACATTTTTTTGTGATCTTTAATTTCATCTTCCTCCTTTAGGTATGCCCAACCTGCTGGAGGATGTTTCCCAGTCCCCCCACCTTGCCTAATCTGCCTTCCCCTTCCCAGAGTTGTGGTGCAGGTGCAAAGGGTGGAAGGGGAGAAATGGGAAAAACAGATCACAGTTCTAAATCCGGCCAGGCCTCCTCCCAGCACTTAGGTCTTGATCAGCCTTCACACTTGGTTCAAAGGCACCCGAGTTCTGTGAATTACTCAGGGCAGCAGTATTGACATATAAACTTTCAAATAAGAGCACGCACGGAGAAGTGATAAAATAATGGGGCCACACAAAAGCGCATTTCAGCAGAGCACGATAAGACAGTGCAGTTCATCAACAGATTGCAATTTCATACACAAGCTTTGCAGGGGCAGCCTGATACTATAACGTATATGCTCACTGTCACAATATTATGGACTGTCTCCACCTCTGTAAAAAATCACATATATAAACTTTCTTCATATAAGGTTTTTGTTTTCCCACTCTTGTCATCCAAGAACAGGAATGTTTTCATTTTCTTTTTTTTTTTTTTTTTAAAAAGAAGACAACCCCAAAACTTGTGATCACTTAAAAAATTTCTCCTCTCAGAATAAAATGATAGGATGTTGAATGTCAAGGGCTTTCCATTAGAAAGATTGTCAACATTGAGTTTAAAGGTAATCAATTCCTATGTGTTTAAGCTTAAGACATCATATTTCATCAATTTTACTCTGCACATTTAAAGAACATTTTAACATTTAAGAAAGCAATATGCATCTTTTAATTAATGACATAAGAAAGCATGTGTAATGCTTGTTTTTTTTCTTTTTTTGGTGGCAAATAAAATAATGGTGTATTCTACAATTGATGGCCTTTTAGAGTCAGTAAAATAAAATAAATGCTTTCCAAATTTCTTATAATCACTTGGATTAGGCAGGTCATCTCCAAAATTGCTCCTATTTTGATGTTTATATATACATATCTTTTCTTTTTTAAATTTGCGTTATGCTCAGTTTCTATTTTTGCCTAGTTACATATTCCATTTGCCAGTACACAGAAATGATTAATTTTGTGTGTAGCTTTTTATAACCAAGACTGTTCTTTTTTCTTTCATATTATCATAAACTTCTAATGAGGACCACAAATTAATTAGGGCTAAATAACACTTATTTTCTTCAGTAAATAAGATGGAATTAGAAGAGCATAGGTACAAGTTATTATCTAATCATCTTCGGCATTACCTGGCAATATAAGTTTCACTCTACTTATATAAAATAATATATAGCTCATTTTTCCTATGATTTAAGAGGTATATATATTCACAGGGTTGTGTGATATTAAATTATCACACCAGAACCTAGAAATTATATTTCCTCTATGTAATTTCATACATTTGAATGATATGAAGCTACCAATACAGTACAAGTAATGCCAAACTAGATATCAAAAGATTGGACCTGCCAACAATTTATTAAGTCAATTCTCAGAAGTTTAATTCTTGATTCATAAAGGTATGGGCTTAAATGGTACAAAAGGATCTCATATTCCAGGGTTCTAGGATATTAGGAACAACCTAAGGCAGAGTTTCTACTTTCCCCAATAAAGTTTTATTAAGTAGCTCTCATTTGCAGAAGGTTTTTCTTGCTTTTTATCTCAACTTTCCTGAGCTTAATTTAGCCTCATTAATTCCAACCAAATCTCCAGATGATCTCTAACATGACTTACAGCTTTAACATTCCAAGATTCTGCTAAATGCTTCCTTCCTAAACTTCTACAGACTTCTTAGTTCCTTCCTTGCAATTAATTCCTCCCCCTTCTGCCATCCAAGCCCTGGCATAGCTGTCAGCCAAGTAGTGAGGATATTCTGTTCTTTTTTTATTTTTATGCCTACGTGTGAACCCATATAATTATTTGTGTGGCCCCTGTCTCAACTCATTTTCCATTGCCCACATCCTTTATGAGAATGAGATGCCCAGGCCACACATGGTTGTGTAAGTGAAGTCTGCCAACGTCTGCTCCAGGGGGCATGTGGTGCCAACACTGCTGACCAGACCAACATGCCTGTGGTCCAATTGACCATCTCCCTAATTTGACACACACAGTTGAGCTATATCAGCAAATAGATTGTGTTTTCCCATGATTCATGTGTACTGATGTTTTCAGTCTTTTGTAGATTCTCTCTAGATAATTAGGAAAATATACTAATGTGCTCAAAATATTTCTCCAAATACTTTTGCCAATACAAATGATTAACCCAAGGCACGCCTTTACATTTGTCTTTAGCTTCAGTATCTTTAATACAAAAATCAAAGAACCTGGTGAACTCCAGTACATAATTATCTTCCCAGTAACCTTACCTTATTTTTAAAAATATTATACTAAAAACTTTATTGGCATAATACGCCACTTAGAAACTGAGACATGGTAGGCTCCCTAGGAAATGGACTACTCAAACTGATTTTTAAACTTCTTTAACTCAATATTTTCTAGATCAACAACTCCCGCTCTTTGTTATGTCTTCCCTAATGAACTACACATATTAAATATAGGAATCACTCTGCTGACTTTAAGAGGGAAAAACAATAGCATGCAATGAGACATAAAATCAATTTGTTCAACTTGAGGCAAGGAAAAGTGTGTTAACAGGCACAAAATACCAAAAAAGTCAAGTCAGTCTCCCTGTATGTGTCACCCGTTCACTATTTTCTTCTTTTTGGTGAGATGCTCAGACTGAGATTTTTTCTCTTGCACATATGGAATAATAATCCCTCGATGAAAATAATTAACTCCAGGGATGTATGTCTCTTGAAACTAATTTTAACCAAGAAAAGAATAAACATCCAGCCTGGAGATGGTAAAGTTAAGGAGTTCTAAGGTTTTCTTTGCCACTGCCTCTTGCTCATACAACAGCTCTTGGTTCCTTCTTGATGGAACAATGGAATGAACTTGGGGTTGGAGGTCAGCAGACTTGGGTTCTAGTGTTATGTCATTCATTTATTTTGGCATCGATGTTTTCATCAACAAAATAGAAATAATAAGAATATTTTAAAACTTGCACACAGTTTTAATGGAAGGTTAATAGTGCATGTGAAAATTTTTTGTCAACTGCAAAATAGCATAACATGCTATAAATTAGACCATAATGAGTTCTGAGTTATACTAGGTCATCTTCAGCTACCTTTCTTCTATGTCTTTCAGTATCAATGACCAATTGGATAAACATTTGCCTATAAAAATTCTACCCAAATCCCCTTTCTTTTATTGTTTTCAAGGTCATATTAAATTTAGGTTATCCCATGATGAAGACATGATTGACACTAGATGATCATACAGCCTACACTATAGCTGTACAGCTTGGGAAGGACCATCGAAATTACTGACACGTAAGACATTTGCAATATGTCAGTATCTAGTAATTGATCTGAGTTAGGGAGGTGTAGGTGCTTTCTTCATGGGTGTCGTGTCCACTGCCAGAAGAAATGTAATAAGATTTTTCATTTCCTATGGAATCCTTTCGAAGGTTGGTATTAGAGCACCTAGTATTGTGAGATGCCTTTCTTACTATAACAAGAAGACAACATAGTTATATTTCACCCAGAAAATAGATTATGAAAAAGAAATCTAATGTTTTGAAGACCTAATAACCAGTTCTAGGATTGAAAGGTAACAATGCCTCGTTTACATATACATTTTGATTTTGATGGTATTATACAGGTAGTAAATAAAAATATGTGAAGGTAAATTCTCTCTAAATGAGTGTCATCTCTAGTGTGACTGAGCTTCACACATGGCCTCCCCTTTCATCACACTCCAGCATTTGGAAAATACCCTTTCCCTGTATCATGATGAAATATCACACTGGTGGAGATCCTTTATAAATCTTATATGTAGATGACCTGGAGAAAACGGAAATAAATCACATGGACCAAACTTGCTCCCAAGAAAAGCAAAATTAAAAGAAAAAAAGTATATTCCTTTTTTCCCCAAAAGAGACTATGGTAGGATATGACATTTAGAAGGCATCACTCAGTCTTTCCACAACTTTACATCATCTTAAGTCAATGAAATGCTTCAAGTTGTTACCTGGAGATCTGTACAAAGGAAAGAAAAGAGAACGATTTTAGAGTGGAAATAATCTGAATAGTCTTTTGAGTGGAACTAGTGAAATTTTTTTTGGAAAGAGACATCAACTAGAATAGAAGAACAGAGAGGCCATCAACTGCCACTGTAGATTCAGGAAAGGGCCATAAACTGTTGACATTTTGAAGACCTGTGAATTGTGCTAAATACTGTGCCCTGGCGCACATGTTGATTATGCATCAAAAATGACAAGACAATAGAAAGGCATGCTCTGCAAATTAACCCAGCATTAGAAGGAGCTTCTTTTGCTGACCGCTTAGTGACCATCCAAAGTGTATAGGACGAGTCACCCTCCCCTAATTAGAAAGCGGGATGTGCACTCCTTATGAAAAACCTCTAAGGAAGGAGTTGGTGCTGTCACCTAAGCACTGACTTTAAATTGGTCATTTGTTACTCAGTTGTGCTATAATGCTTAATATTCTTAAGAGTTGGGGAATGACATCTGGGCAGTGCCTGAGCCTAGAATGCCCCTCCAATAGTCACTGCCTTTTTTAATCATATTAATCTTTTGGAATCTCAACTCATTTCTTACCTCTTTCCCTAGATTTTCCTACCGTCTTAGGCTGTGGTACTTTCTACTCTTCAACTTCATCTACATCATTATATCACTGGCATCCATAATATTTGGCCGCCCTCCCTCGCCCTTGCTTGTCTTGTTAAAAACAAACAAACAAACAAAACAAAAACAAACCAAAACAAAAAACCACCCACTAAAACCTCTCAGGTCTCTTCAGTGAAACCTTCCTTCTGTTCCCTTCTCCCTTCTCCCCTCTTTCCTCTCACCCACTCAGTGGATATTTATTGACAGGTGATTCTGTGCTAAGCACAGTTACAGGCACAGCAGATAAATATAGCATTAACCCAAATCCCTTCCTTTATGACATTTATACAGTTGTGTATGTATCAGGCCAAAGGTCTGACTCTTACACTGAAATACTTTGTGCCCTCAAGTGAGTTAGTTAATATATCTGAGTCTCAATTTTCTCTTTTGTAAAATGGAAGTGATAATAACTGCTCTTTGGGGTTGGTGTAAAGAGTACATGAGAATTTTTCAGAAATGTCTAGCCCAGCATCCGGAACACAATAGGCAAAGATAGATTTTCGTTGCCTCTTTTTGCTGCTGCTTAAACCTTGCCCATGGACTCTAGCCTTGGAGATTCCCAGGGTTCACTTGCCATGAGGCCCAGTGAGAGTTCTTTTTTTGTTGCTACTTTCATTTACCCTAAACTGCTCCTCCACCTTACTTCTCTCCCTAGGTGTTTGTGAAAACTCTGGGCACCAATGCCTAGCATGTATGCTGGGAATCTGATCTAGAAATCAAAGATCAGAAAAAAATTGAACAGCACGTGTCTGATACTCAAGGCACCCAAACTCTACAGTTCACTGTGCAGAGTCCTCATAGAGATCTATCTTGCATGACATGATATAACTATTAAAGAACTAGTACTCAGTCAGTGGGCTGGGTAGATACTGCTGCTAGTTCAAAGTCTGTGCTAGGCACTAGGTCTCATGAGACAGCAACACTACAGACAGGCCAAGGAATGAAGCAATCTTCCATGTAGCAAGCCTTGGGGAAAGAAGGTATTTTCTTGCACAAATTATTTTGATCCAAATTGGATTTTATACGTAATTATTTTAAGCCAAAAAACATACACATCCTTACTTAAGTCATAGGATACTCAAAATATTGTGAAAGAATGCATATATTTAGAAATGACAGCAACTAAATCTCCCCACCCATCCATCCACCAAATGCTGTTCTTTTTCCTTCTTTCCCAAGTTCTTTCAACTTAATCGAGAAAAAAAAAAAAAAAGAGCTTTGTTGGCCTTGGCGAAGTTTAAATAAACTATACAGTTTAAAGCTTAGGATCCCAAAGGAACATAGATGCATATGTTGAAATTCTTCTAATTAAAAAATATTAATTCTTTCTTTACTTAAATACACTGAATGACCAAGAATCATTTGGGAAGCCTTAGTAAACTTTGAGAACAATAATTTATGTTTTTTCATGAACTTGAAAATTCATTATCTTAATATAAATTCTGGTTAGGGGAAGACAAGTTTTCTATGAAGAATTTTCCCTGAAAACAAAGTTACACTCTTTGACCAAAAGAAGAAGAAGAAGGAGATGGAAAGGAAGGAGAAGAAAAGAAAAAAAGACAGTAAACACAATGGACTAACTTGCATTGCCCTTTAAAAAGTGGAGAAATAAAAAAATTACATAAACTTCAAAAACCATGATGTTACTTACCCTCCATATAGATCGACTGACCTCTCCCAGATTATTTAATCTATGTGGACACAATGCAAATATACCAGCTTTATTGTCATCCTCCTTCGTCCTTTTTCTCCCATCGCTTGTTTGCATGTTCCTATGTCAAACACCAGGATGCATGAATCATATATCCACCCTTTGCATGGGCAATTTTGTTATAGCCCTGTGGTTTCCAACTTATTTGTGAATCAAAATGTTCTTCCTGGGAGCATTAACTCAGAGGCAGTCAGTGCTCAAAATGTCTTTATCCTTTTAATGTGAATAAATGAGTTTTCTGGAAAGGTGAAAAAAAATGAAATGCAGGATAATGGATGTCACGCACATTCTTAATTGACAGCTAGTTAGTTACGAGAGAAAGGTGACTCCAAAAGTAATAAGTAGGTAGTTCTGGAGGATAAAGTACTCTTGTTATTTGTTTACATTTCGATTATTATTACATTTCTTCCTGTTCTCTAGGTAAAATAATCCTTCATATTACTTTGTAGTTTTTATTCTAGAGCTGTACTACTCGAAGTGTGGTCCAAGGACCAGCAGCATCAGCATCACCAGGGAGCTTGTTAGACATGCAAAATTTCAGGCGCCACCCAGAGCTAGAAAATCAGAATCCACATTTTAACAAGTGCCTCAGATTATCCATGTGCACTTTGAAGTTTGAGAAGCAACAGACTATCTCCATCAATTGTGACAGCCTCCTAAGTGATGGCCTTTCAACCCCCCTGCCTCTAGAGTGATCATTGTAAATTACAGACCTAGTTATATAATTCTCCCACTAAAAAATGTCAAGGCCTCTTTCAGAACTCAGCCTATAACTCAGAGCTCTCTGTCAATGGTCCCTGCTTTCCACTCTAATCTCCAGTCTCTCTCATCCTCACATACCTTCACTCCCACCCACCCACCCATTCCTCTGTATCTATGTTGTCCACGGCAGTAGCCACCAGCCATGTATGGCAATTGAGCACTTTATCCTTTTTTTCTTTTTAAGAGGGCAGTATCACTGGCCCTCATATGTGGGATCCGAACCCGGGCCGCTGGCTTCCCAAGCCAGCACTTAACCACCACGCCATGCGGCCGGCCCAGCTATTGAGCACTTTAAATGTGGCTCATGTGAACTGAAATATGTTATGAGTGGGAAATATACACCGGAATTCAAAAGCTTAGAATGAGGAAAAGAATGAAAAATATCTCACTATTGTTTTATACTGATGATATGTTGACATGATACTATTTTAGATATATATCTAAGTAAAATAGAGTGTCAAAATTATTTCCCACTGTTCCCTTTTAAAAAATATGGTTACTAGAAAATGTAAAGTTTCATCTATTTCTGTTGAACAGCACTGCTCTGTGCCCAACACACTCAGGCTTTGGAACTGCCCTCCTTCCCCTGTTGCCTGACAAATGTCTTCCCCATTCAAATACGAACGCCACTTTCCCTCACACCTCCTTCCAGGATACAGAAAGGATGCTCTCAGCATTTCAAAAGTAACTCACTGTAGGTTTGTCAAATTTTATCATTGTTCAATTAGGTTTCTTACTAGATTGATTAAGCTGTGCTTTAAAGGAGTTGGGGAGACGGGGGCGCTCATATTTGAAGGTCTACCATCTGTGAAGTGCACTAGACATTCTACAAAGTGTCATGTTCCATTTTGTCCTCACAAGTAGGCCAAGTGGAGTGAGGCTCAGAGGGGTTAACCTATTTTTCTAAGGCCACACAGCTGCTAAGTGGCTGAACCAGGATTTAAACCCAAGGCTCTCTGAGTTCAAACTTGGCTCTTTATAGCTTATTTTTCTTTATATCTCTAGGATGTAGCATGGTGCCCAGCATTTTGTTGGTACACAGTAAATGTTTTCTGGATTAAATTTATTTCTAGTTCACATAAATTCACACTTTATAGTGTCACTCAAATTGCTAACTGACATAGGTAGTTTGGGAGGAAGCTTTGGGAAAGTGACATTGATTACATGGGAAATTTGATGACTCCTTAAAGAAAACAAAAAATGTGAATAGATGTCAGAGATGCTGATTTACATTATAATATTTTCCCCTTGCCTTTAGAAAATAGAATGTTATGGTTGAAACACCATTAGGCTGGTAATCACAAACCCCAGACTCTGATATGGCTTCTACCACTAAATTAACTTTAAAAAGCCATTTCATTTCTGTGGCTTTGGTTTCTTAATCAATGCAATCAAGATTTGAAACACTAGGTATCTTTCACCCCAAAGATTCAGAAAAATGTTGTTTTCTCTGTAATATTGCATTTCCTTTCAAATCTTGAAGCATGGAGAATGACATTATATTAAATTTCCCTTATGTTCACTCGATATACAAAAAAAGATGGAGGAAAAGATAAAGGAGCCGAATCCTCTAATATCTCATCCAGTTAAGCCTTGACCCTTGTCAAATACCTTTCTTTAAAAAATGCCAATCATAAATTCCCAAACTAACAAATTTGAATAAAGAAAAAATTATACACAAAGTTTTGCAAGTTATAAGATTTTATAATCCTATAAAACTCTAATATCAGTACTAGTGGGAATAGTTGCCAACTCTTGAATAAAGAAACATTTAACATATGTTCAACTTTGATTCTAAAACACTCATGAAATACTGACTTAATAATCTCATGTCAGAGCATTGAGAAATAGTGCAGCAAAGATTGAAACACCTAATGTGAACGATCCCTAATTATCCTTTTCTTTTTAACATGGGGAAAAAGCTGATAATGACCTTGGGGAGGGAGAATACAACTTTGAAAATAATATTAAAATGACACATCTCACGAACTTGACTGGAAGCAAAAAAAAAAAAAAAATCTAAACTGTAAGCAATGTCTTTGCTCAAGAGGGAGCTTGCCGAAAATAGCAAACACGTAGGTGTAGCCAAGTTAAAAGCTTCAGAATTCCTTTGATTGCTCCTTGAAAAAAGCTTACATTGAAGGTACAAAATACAGTGGGAATATCAAGCTCAAGAATGTATAGCTCTATTTAATATCTCTGAATCTTGAATTCCATTTTAATGGGGTCTAAAAGCCTGTGTCCAAAATTATCCTAGCTATAGTTAAATACTCAGGGTTCTGAACAATTAGGAGAACATGATCATAATAGACTAATTTCTGATAATAGACTAATTTCTAAGATACAAAACAATGACATTTTCACAACTGTAGATAACTTGGAAATATATGGGCATGAATGTGATGTCTGCAGCTTTTGAGTATTTGAGTTTTCTCAGTAATAAAAATACTGTAGATTTAAATTTTTTCAGGATGATGTCAAAGCTCTTCATTTTCAGATCTCTAACCACAAGCTATGATGCAAATAAATGAACACATAAGTATATACATATGTAAATATACACATTTATACACATGCCTACACTTACTTCCATATATATACATACATATACACATGTATATAAATACCTCCTTTGGGTCTCCGTTCAAATGTCATATTGCCAGAGAGACCTCACTTGACCACCCTTTATTAACTATTACTCATCTCTAGTCCATTACTTTCTATCCCTATTCCCTTGCTTTATTTTTCTTCATGACACTAGCATCAACTGCATATTAGGAAACCGTGTATTTACTCTATCCCCTACTATGGTGTAACTCCCAGGAGAGGGATAACTTTTTTCTGTCTTGGTCATTGCTATATCTAATAATAGAACAGAAGGTGGACACACACATGTTCAGCAAATATTCACTGAAAGTGTGAACATTTAATAGCTGCTTATTTTGTATGGGGCATGATGTTAGTTGTTCTACACACAGCAACTCATGTTCCCGTTTAATCTCCTGAATAAAGGTTGCGACTTTTGTGCATTACTTTCCCCTTTTATAGCTGAGACTTAGGGCAGTGGAGAAGCTCTCACAAGAAGGCAGCTTCAAGCCCCGCCTGCCAATGCGTGAACTACTTAGCTCTGCTACACCCTCCTCTACTTCTTTCCTAAGATTGTTGGGCATGCACCTTCTTTTGCCAAAGATCTTGCCTCTTCACATCTGCCTGAGGATACCATGTTCATACTTCACTGTGAAGCTTCACTCAGGTCACTTCATGTGTGGAGAAACTGAGATCAGTGACAAGTTCCTAGGGTCTTATTTATCTCTGAATATTTGGACTGATCTAATTCCTTAAATATACCCCTCTGTTCCTGGGAGAGAACAAGAGCAAATACCTCAAACTGCCATGAGAGGGGCTTCAATTAAGCATCATTTTAGCAACTGGAAGTGAGAGGGCCCCAGTCTGAGGTGGCTGAGACCCATTCTAATACAACATCTCCAAGTCTTCTAAAAAACTTTCACATACTTCTCTTTTCCCTCTCTGCAGAAAGAAGCAGTCATCAGCTTTTTTATGTCCCCTGAGAAGGTTAGGCTACTGTATTACACTTAATCGCTTACAAGACTGTCTGTCCCTCCCATGCAACCCGCTCTGTGCAGCCCAGTGTGTGACATAGAGTTTGTGCTCAGTGTTGGTTGAATGACTACTGAATAGGCTGTCTATTATGGCTCATTATTCATCTCCTTTTTTTTTTTTTTTAATTATAGCCCATTGATTCTAAAGGTTCTTCCCCATCTGATCCAGTTTTGATAGAATGGCTCATCAAGTTACCCCACTGACCCCTGGCCAAGAGTCAGGAAGGGGACCAATCAAGGTTAATCAGATGCTCTCTTCTGGAATTTGAACCTAAATCCAAATGGAGCTCGTGATTTAGCCTGATTGTGGGCACCTGGGAAGATGGGCTCCAGTCTTTTTCAAAGCCTCGTTCATCACTTTCCTTTAGATTCTTTGACCCATGCCATGGGCTTCCAATAATATCCCCTTTTCTGTAAGTTTGCCAGGGTCAGTCTCTGTTTATTTATTCAGAAAATATTTACTGAGCACATGCTATGCAGCATTTATCATTGAACAAAACAGACAAGATCACTGGTGTTATGGAGCTTACCTTTTATCAGGGAGACAGACGAACAATATGAAAGTAAGAGTGCAAGGAGTCAGCATGTAGTTTGCAATTTAAAATGAGCATTTAGAAGAGGCCTCACTGAGATGAATGTCTCCTAAGTGAGAACTTGAAGGAGGTGAGGGAGTGAGCCATGTGACATTGAGGGGAGAGCATTGGAGGTACAGGGAACAGCCAGCAAAATGTCTGTGAGGCAGGAGCTCCCCAGTGTATTTGAAAAAACAAGAGAGTTGTTGTGGCTGAATCAGAGTGAGAGAGAAGGATGACTCTAAGGCATGCAGGCAGAGGTAATAGAATCCCAGATCACCAAAGGCCTTGAAGGTCATTGTAGGGATTTTGGCTTTTACTATAAGTGAAACTGGGAACCAGTGAGAGTTTGAGCAGAGGCGTGACAAGGGCTTCCATTTTAAAAGATCACTCTGGCTCCTGTTTTAAGGGTAGATTTCTAGTGGGAAAAAGTAAAAAGTAAAAAGAGATTTATTTGGAGGCCATTAGAAAAACCAGAAAAGAAATGATGGTGGCATGAGCCAAGGTAGTAGCAGTGGAAGTGGCAAAATGTGATCAGATATTAGAAATATGTTTAAGGAAGAGCCAGCAGGATCTCTAGATGTAGGTGATGAGAGGTAAAAAAAGAGACTCAAGAATGATTCCAAGTTTGTTTAGGCTAAAACCAGGAAGATGGAGCAGCCATCCACTGGGATGGAAAGGCTGAGGGTAGAGCAAATTTAAACGGGTAGAAAATAGGAGTTCAATGTTGGACATATGTTAGTTAGGCCTTTAGGTAGAAATGTTAAAAAGCAGATAAGTGAGCACAGAGTTTGGGAGAGTGGTCTAGGCTCAGGAAATAAATTTAGAATTTATCTCTGCATATAAGCTATTTAAAATCATGAGACCAGATGAAATCACTGAGGGAGTTGGTGCAGGTCAGGAAGTGAGGACCAAAGACCTAGCTCTGAGGCAGTCCAATATGCAAAGATCAGGGAAGGATGAGGGCTGTGAAAGGATACTGCGAGTAAGTCATCAGCGACTTTGGAGGGAAACCAGGAGAAGGAGCTGTCCTGAAAGCCAGGGACACAAGGAAAGTTTGCCAGTAGAAAATGGCAGGTGTGCATGTGTGTATGTGTGTGTGTGTGTGTGTGTGTGTGTGTGTGTGTGTGTGTGTCCTACAATACCAGATGATGCTGACAGGTCTAGAAAGATGAGATGTAAGAATTGACCTTTAGATTCAATAGGATGGAAGATGTCAGTGGTCTCAGCAAAAGCTGTATCAGCAAAGTGTGAACCCAGGTGAGTTATGAGGGAATGAGAACAGAGGAATTGGGGACAGTGAATTTAACAAAGAACAAAGAAAGGGTGGTTTGTATCATCCAAAGAACCTCAACAGATAGAAAAGTAACACAGCTATTCCATTCTTGAATGACTTCTTCCTTTTTTCTCCAAATACTCTTGCTTCTCCAATTCCTACCTTCCTTTCAAAATCCAGCACCTGTTCTCCCTCTTGTTCCTGAAAATGTGCTTTAGCATTTCTATCCTATGCCTTCATTCAGTATTTAACCAAATTCTGCTTCTAATTGTTACTCTACTCTTTTCCTCGATGTTTTATCTGCTCCCAAAATGATTAGATCCCGGAAGGCAGAGACAATGTTTTAGATAGCTTTAGTGTTCTTATAAATGAGTACTAGACTATTATAAACACAATGGGCACCCAGTAAGGCCTTGGCCATTGTTCTCTGTCAGACTGATTTATATTCTCAAATAAGTTAACTTGATTAATATTTTGATAAGCATAACAATAAATACAAAATTAATATTGGTATCTTATTCTATCTGAAAATCAGAACAGTGTATCAACTTGTAATAAAATTGCATAGAAAATCAGAGCCCAACATATCCTCAGTGTCCTGATAAAAATCCTCTCATTTGTTCTATTTCCTTCTTGTTCGTTGCCTCACAGGCTCCTCATTAAAAATATGTGATTTTGTACATCATTGCTAGTTCATTCAAAATCTCCAAAAATTACTTTGACAAGAGAATATTCTTGTCTTGCACACAGTGTCTAGAGTTTTGTTTCTGCACACAAGAGAAGGGGTTTCATTTTTGCAAAGTCCACATCTTGCAAGATGGTGCAAATTGGAAATATCACGACTAGTTATACCAGCTGATGTAGCAGGGAACTTGGGGAGGGAAGCTGTGGCTTGAGCAGCACTAAGTTTCTCTCACTTAACTTGCCTGAGTTTGCTATTAATGGACCCAACAGCCCTCTTGAATCCCAGGCTTAGGCCAGGGCAGAAGTGGCAGCCATGGCCCCAGCTTCCTCCCCTTACTCATCCTGAGATGTTGGCTCCAGTCAAGGAAGGTCACTCAGGTTAGAGCAGTGCAATTGATAAAAGGCCCTGGGACCCCACAGGCCGAAACACACCAGCCGCATTCATTCCGCCAGAATCCTTCAAGGAGGAGTGCTAGGATTTAGCATTTGACCCTGTCTGACATGTGATTAATTCAGAGCAGCATCTGGCAGCCTGATAGGGAAGCCTGACCATACATTAGGACCAAGCTGAGCTTTTTCTGACTGCCTTCATAACCTTTGTGTAAAGGCAAAGTTGGAATAAACTCTCAACATATATCTTTGGCTTTTCTTTTTATCAGTATTCTGTTTGCTCAGGATATATTACAAATTTTCCAATCTTGGCCTTGAATATGTAAGATTTGCCCCACAAAAGACCCTTCTGCCTTTCACATTCAAGTCATAGGAGGATATTGGTGTCTTTTTCAAAGGAAGTATTTCTTTCTATAGAGAAAGTTTAATTGTGTAGAGTTTAAGTAAACATTCAAAATTTGCATGCTTTACACCAGCTTTAACCTCAGATTTTAGGAGTTCTAACCTATAATATTTAGTAATAATAAGTTCTAACTTATAAAGACAACATTATTAGTAGAAGGAAACTGACAATTTGTTTTGGCCCTGCATTAACAATTAGCATCAATCCTTGATTCAGTCTCATGCTTTTTCCTGTCACAATTTCCTCAACTGTAGAAGGAAGGATCTCTCAGCTTTCTTCCATTCTAATATTCTATAAGAACTATCCACTCAAATCATCTCTTTTTCAGTCAACTGGAAAAAAGTCCTGATTTTCAATTGCTCACTAATAGAAATATTTTCCCTGGTAGTATTTCACTCATATCTTAACATCTTATTTCCTAACCTCTCTGAATTTAAATAACAATTATAATTTTCCTTCAACTACAAAAGTAGGGCATGATATCTATCCCACTCTCAGTTTCCAAAAACTCAATACCATAGGTGATTTAACTTGGGAGTTATAAATCATGCAATTTCATAGATGGGATCTTTTTATACATGACCAGCATTTCAAGTATGCCTTTTTCTGTCACTAGGGCTTAGCTAAGTGCTTCTAAAGTAGGAGCAGAAACAAACAAAATGACTACTTTTATCAAGACTGATGATGATGGGCATTGAAAGACTTTGCTCTTGTACTCCGGAAATAGCTGTCATTTTGAACTCAACTTCAGAACAGCAATTTCCAGGTCTCTAACTTTAGATAAATAAATACTCCAAATAGGTACAACATTAACAACTGACAATTTCCAGAAACATGGAGTTCAATTCTTTTCCCCTTCTATTCTCTTACATGAGTGCTGATTTCTGAACCTTGGGCCCAATTATATAGCAAATATCACCCTCTAGGCTATATTGATCCCTATGTTTGATGCTTTGAAAGTGATTGTTAACAAAACATCAGATTTGTACTAAAAATTATATTTCTATTCAAAAGAGTCACCTTAGGATGCTGTGAATTTATAATGCTGGCATTGCCCAAATACACACACACACACACACACACACACACACACACACACACACACAAAGAAAAAATTAGAAGCTGGTGGTTTTGGATCACCATCAGTTCATGAGTAACATAAGAAAACCAGACACATTCCTTTATAATTGAACCTTGTGATATAGTTAAGACACTAAAAGTTATGTAGCCAGACTATTTATAAAACAAAGTTCCCATTTACTGGGGAAGAATATGCAGTTTTCTTATCACCATGTTGATATTTTTGAGTACCCAAAGGCAGAGAGAGAAATTACGTTAAGAAGAAAAATTTTTATTTCCCTTCAACTAGTGGTTTTAAAATCTCAAAACTATATGCTGTTATCAGCACAATACAATCCATGACCTTGAAGGGTTGTTTTGTCAAGAAAGAATTCCCTTCAGGAATGTCAGAATAAACATTAGCAATAGGATGATCAGTGAAATATATACCATTACCTTGCACTCAAGATAGAGACACCCAATAAGTATTTATTGAATGAATAAATAAAGGAAACCATGGTGAATGAGGAATACATAATATAAATGACTGTAATTCAAATAATATATGTAATATATAAAAATAATATAAGTAAATGAGTAAAACCATATTGGCAAAGGAAACACAGTGTTTTACAAAAATAAAGTATATGAGGTATGATCAAACAATATGGTGAATGTTTAAATTAAAAAAAATTATTTCAGTAAAAGACACATTGCCATTAATCACCCTCAAAATACTCTCTCTTGCTTCAAACACACTTATCCCAACATTCTTTCCACTTTCTGAAGCAGTCCTGGTAGTTCGCTTTCATGAGTGTCTTTAGTTGTGCTGTTGTGGCTGCCTCAATATCCTGAATCATTTTGACTTTGGGGAAGAGCCAGAAATCGCCTGGTGCCAGATCCAGTAAATAAGGTGGATGAGGACACACCATAATGTTTTTGTTTGACAGAATTGCCATATACCAGAAGTGATGTGTGACAAAGAGTGTTGTCATGCTGGAGGATGATTTACAGCATATTTATTTATTTATTTATTTATTTATTTATTTATTTATTTATTTATTTATAGATTTTATTGGGGAATTTGAGGAGGGGAAGAGCACTGGGGAATTGGGAAAGGGGAACAGATAAGTTGCTGTCCTTTTGTTTTTCAGTCTAGTTGTGGAAGACGTCGCTTCACTGGCCCATGTTGTTATTATGATTATTGTGCTCTTCCCGGGTGAGGCAGGCAGGCATTGATTGGCCATTGGACGGCTGCTCACAGTGGCTCATGGCAGCTCACACTGGCTGCCAGCCACTCATAGTAGCTTATGGCAGCCCCACTGCAGACCCACTGGAGCCTACAACATCACCGGCGACTCATGGTGCCCAGCACCAGGTCAAGCTGTTCACCATCTTAGCTATAAAGGATCTTAGCCCATGTAGGATCTGAACCAGTGGCCCTGTTGCTAAGAGCTTGTGCTCCCAAGCCAACTCTTAACAGACTGAGCCACTCAGCCAGCCCATGGCACACTTTAAAACACAACTTCACTCACGTAGCTCACACCCGACTGACTGCATCAAACAAGTTGAAACTTGTCACACACTGTTACTAAGGTTCAATGAGCTGCTTCCCATATTGAAGATCCCCGTCTTTCCATTGGGCACTGGGCAGAAGCATTCACCATATTTTGCGATCAAAACTGAAAGGCTCCGTGTCACACATTGCTTCTGGTACAGAAATTTCTGTCAAATAAAAACATTACAGTGTGTCCTTATCCACCTTATTCACTGGATCTGGCATTGTTGGACTTTTGGCTCTTCTTCAAAATCAAAATCAAAGGTAAATGTTTTGAATGGATTCAGGACATGGAGGTAGCCACGACAGCACTAAAGACACTCACAAACGAGGATTTCCAGAACTGCTGCAGAAAGTGTCAAGAATGATGGGATAAGTGTATTTGAAGCAAGGGGTAGTATTTTGAGAGGAATTAATGGCAATGTGTCTTCTACTGTAATTTTTTTTAAAATTTAAACATTCACTATATTTTTGATCATGCCTCATACAGAGGGTGCCAAAAAATGTATTCACATTTTTAAAAAAGAAAACGATATTAAAATATGTAATATTTAATATACACCAATAACAAAAGATGAATACAAGTCACGTTTGACTTCTGCAATTACAAGAGGTACTCAAAGTGGTTACCCTCAGTGTCCAGGCACTTCTGATTATGGCGAACTACCGCTTGAGCAACGTTGACCAAAGTGTCCACTTGTATACAGTTTTTGGCACCTCCAGTATTATCACTTATATGTACGTATACACATATATATGAGTATGTATGTGTATATATGTATATGTGTATGTATCATTGTGTGTGTGTGTGTGCACGCATGTGCATGTGTGTGCATTCTAGCACTATCTCCTATAAAGGCTGTCAAGCAAGTGTAGGACTAATTGACTTTCTGTGTTGACCTTTCTATGAATTTCTAGAGCGATTACCAATATAACTGTTATTTATTATTTTATCATTTTATTTATTTCATATGATATAGTAGAATAATGTGGATTTAGACTCAGATAACCTGAATTTTAATTCTATATCTGGTTACTTAAGCTTGCCACATAACCCTCCTTTCTCTTAATTTCTTCTTTGTGAAAGTGAGATAATAATGCATAATATTTTTGTATAATTGTTAGAAATACACATGAAGTATATAACATGTAGTAAACGTTCATTATTATGGTAATTGTGATATTTATGATTGCCTTTCTCCACAATTTGATCAAATGCCCCTGGAGGCTAAAAAATGTTAGTTTGGAATCCACCAGGGATTTGCCAATCAAAGCAGCAAATACATAATGGAAATTTATAAGTGTTTATTACATAATCTATGTGGTTTGGAATATAACAAGATAAAGTTATCTCACTGTCTTAAGAACATAGGTGAAGCCCATTCACATTCTTTATGCCTTTGTCACCTAACCATTGCACCTCAGCTTTCATGGCACCCCATATAATGCCAAGAACAAAGAAAGCAAAGAAACATGGCTTTAAATAAGCACATTGAAAATGAATGTTACTACATATAATTCTTGTATGTTGAATCAACACTAACCCAAGGTGGATCTGGCTTTTGTAAATATGTGGCATTTGAGACCCACACAGATTCTGATCAGTGTGCTCCTAGTTACCTGTCAAGATGCACAACAAAAAAGAATCTGTGCATTTGGTGCAATCCACCCAGGCAATGGATGCAGGGAGATGAAAGACAAAAAGATAACTTAAAACCAGCATTCCTGACATTAAACAAGTAATACACAAGCAAAGCAAGAGGCTGTTGACAGCCTTTCCTTTTCAGTCCACAGCTCAGAGGTTCTCATAACACACATAAACTGGAAGTATTTCATTTGTCTTGCCTAAAAGCATGGCTAAACTAAATATGGAGGGGAGCCATAGTTCATAAGGAACATTCATAGCTGAGCACTGCAAATATCTGCCTCCAAAAATCATATAGGTTAAACACAAATATTTCTTTTTTTCCCCTCTCTACGTGCCAAGTGAGGTTCCAGCTGGCTATATATTCATAAAAGAATAGGCATTAAGATAATTACTATGTCTACTGAGTAATTTTTCTTTTTGATAGCTACATGGCTCCTCTTTTTCTATCATCAGGGTGCCATCCAGAGTCATTATTTTCTGTTTCTCTGCCTATCTAATTAACAGTAGTCCTCTTTTTTAATTCTACTGCTGGCCACTATCCAGCCTTATCTAATATTCCCTTAAGGCTGTAAGTTGTTATTACTATTTTTCCTATGATTATCCCATGTGCCACCATGATCTAAGCTCATGAGAAGTAAAATACTAGATTTAAAGACTTTTAGGTCGAAAAATTTGTTTTACAGGGCTGGCCAAATGGCTCGTTGGTTAAGAGTTGGCTTGGGAGCATGAGTTCTGAGCAGCAGGGCCAAGAGTTCAGATCCCACATGGGCCTGTGATGCTGCGTCCTCTACAGCTAAGATTGTGAACAAAAGCTCGACCTGGACCTGGGCTGCCATGAGTTGCTGGTGATGGCATAGGCTGCAGTAGGCTACAGTGGGCTGCAGTAAGCTACCATGAGTGGCTGGAAGCTAGAGTGAGCTGCCGTGTTCTGCCGCGAGTGGCGGTCCAATGGCCGGGGACCCATATGTCTCAGCCAGGAAGAGTGCAATGATCATAATACCAACATGGGTCAGTGAAGCAATGTTCTCCACAACTAGACTGAAGAACAAAAGGACAGCAACTTGTCTGATTCCCTAAAGCTGTTCCCTCCCCCCAATTAGCCAATAAAATCTTTAAAAAAAAAAAATTTGTTTTACAGCCAATATTTTTGTGAAAAACTTTAGTTATATCCTCAATATTATAAATCTCTACACAAACATTAGAAACAGTCTTAGAAACACAAGCTGATTATATTTTGTCCTTGTGAATAGTCCCCTGATGGCCTGTTACCGCATTGGAAGGGTCAGTCATGGTAGCTGCCACATCTAATATGCTCTCTCTGGACACTGTCCTTACCAGTGAAGAAGGCAGCCACAGGCGTATCCTGTGCAAGGGCACATGTTCTGTGCCATACTTTAAACCTCCAGGTCTATTGAGCTGGACAAAGAAGGCGCACCCGACTGCCAACCTTACATAGACCTGAAGACTTGGTACAAAAGCTCAGACCCATCAGCATCCCTATTCACTCGTTAGGACCAACTCATTCTTTCACTTGGGATTTTGAAAGGAAATTTTTCAAATAGCCAGTTGATAATAGGAAAAGAATAAGAATTTACTGCCCCATCTCACTTCAGGAAGAAGTAGAGATGGCCAGAAGCA
This sequence comes from Aselliscus stoliczkanus, assembly GCA_033961575.1. Classification (NCBI taxonomy): domain Eukaryota; kingdom Metazoa; phylum Chordata; class Mammalia; order Chiroptera; family Hipposideridae; genus Aselliscus; species Aselliscus stoliczkanus. The sequence goes on along the minus strand of CM066730.1, from coordinate 16,572,656 downwards.
GAACACCAGAGACAAGACGCACAAACACTGTTGCTGCTGAAGTGGCAGTGGGCTGGGAAAGATGTGCTGGCCGCCCTGGAGGGCCCACCATGAAGTGGTGTAGACAGCGACTGATGTTTCACTGCCAGGAAATGTCTGTCCTGCTATGGCTGTGCTTTTCATTAAAATAGTCTCCCATGAATTGACATGACCAAATTGAGCTTTTTTTTCTCCCTCCTAAAGGAAAAGACTGGCTAACCGTGGACACGCTTGATAAAAATGTTCTTTTGAACAGGGCACCCATAGAGTCTCTGTGGGTCTGTTTGGAAAATAGCTTGGCAGACATTTAAAATCAGCAAATATGTTTTTACTTGAGTGAGCATTGATTTGAAAACGGTTTAATCACTAGAGGCTTATGTACTGGGTGGAATGAATATTGACTAGTGAAGGAAGAATCATAAACTTTATCATCAAGAGCAAGTGGGCAAGGGGTCTGGATTCTTCACCCTACAGTTATCATAGAACAGGGAACTCAGAGTGGAGCCAGAATCATCCCAGAGGCAGAACATGGGAGACAAGGAGGGGAAGACACAGTACCACTAGTCTCCAAGTCTGTGTGCAGAACATAGTAAGGACTCCAAAATATTTAAGGCATTCATTAATTTCCATTCTTTCAGTCCCTCAGTTTCCCCCAGGAGAAGGACAGAAATGGGAAGCTTCTACATTCTTAGCTGAATTGAAGAATTTTAGTTTTTCCTGAGTGACTTCCAGCAACTTGCCTGAGAATAGGGTGAGTGCCAAATTGTGCTAAGGGTCCTTCCAGAGCCTACTGTAGCTGAGGGGGAAGGAGACAGAGCAGAAATATGTCTCTCCCCATCCGTTCCCCAGTTCATATGTTCTGTAAAAAAGATCTATCACATGGTGGTGATGGTGGTGGTGGAGATAACAGGGAGGAAGCATGGGGTTGGTTTGCACTCTAGTATTTCAGAAATTATCCATTTAAGATTTGCATACATTTGTAGAGTTTGGTCCCCCATAACTCCTTACCTTTTCCATAAAGTTTGCTTAGATAGGCTTAGTTGACTTTAAGGCAGCTTGAATGGATGTATGTAAACATCAGGAAGGCAGCATATGAAAGTAACTGCGTTGAGCAGCCACTTGTTTATTGGCTTACCATGAGGAGGTCATTATACATGCTATCAGGGGTATGAGGGATATGCTCTTTAGTCTTTATTTCTTTAGGTAGAAAGCAGCTCCTAGTGCTCTATTCCTTCTGCAGGGATCTGGCAAAGATTTATTCAGAGATAAGTGGATATAATACACTAAATAAAATAGCCTCTGCATAATTCTGCTGGATATGACGCTCAAAGAAAAGAGGATTTACTATATAAGCTCACAATCGCATAACAGCAATTATCTGTTTTTGTAAATCGGGCCCTGATGCTCATAGAGTTGCCCCTGCAGAGTGCTAGGTATGTGCATGAACGAACACAAACAAAATGGAATAGCCTCTCTCTCTCTCTCTCTCTCTCTCTCTCTCTCTCTCTCTCTCTCTCTCTCTCTTTCTCTCCATATATACAGAGGGTGCCAAAAATGTATACACATTTTTAAGAAAGGAAAACAATATATTAAAATTGTAATAATATGCACTGATAACAAAAGATAAATACAAGTCACATGTATATATTTTTTGGCACTCCTGGTATATACGAGGTCTGACAATTACGTTCATGAACTTGCCACCATGCGCTTACATTGACAGCACTGTACGAACAGCTTGGTAAGGTTTCGTAACCTTGATATATCAGTGTCTCACAGCTGTGTTCGTTCATGTCGACATGTGGCAGTGTCTTGCTGAGTGGCATTCATTATTGTTGTGTGTTTTTGTGTGCCTTCGTAAGAATGTCTGAGCTTGAATTAGAGCAATGAAAAAACATTAAACTTCTTATTACATTTGGTAAGAGTGGAAGTGAAATCAGGGATACGTTAGTCCAAGTTTATGGGGATAATCCCATGAAGAAAACAGCAGTGTACAAATGGATTAAATGTTTTTCTGAGGGGAGAGAACGCCTCACTGATGAAGAGAGGTCAGGGCTGCCAGTAATGAGCAGAACTGATGAAAACATTGCAAAAATTCATCAAATTGTACATCAAAATCATTGGCTGACTGTGAGAAGCATAGCAGACCAAGTAAATATCAACAGAGAAACAGTTAGGAAAATCTTAACTGGAAATCTTGGCATGAGAAATTTGTGTGTAAAAAATGGTCCCGAAGGAGCTCTTGCATCAAGACAATGCACCAGCTCACACGGCACTGTCTGTGAGGGAGTTTATACCCAGTAAACAAATAACTGTATTGGAACACCCTCCCTACTCATCTGATCTGGCCCCCAGTGACTTCTTTCTTTACCTGAACATAAAGGAAATATTGAAAGGAAGACATTTTGATGACATTCAGGGCATGAAGTGTAATATGACTACAGCTCTGATGGCCATTTCAGAAAAAAAGTTACAAAAATTGCTTGGAAAGGTGGACTAGGCTCTGGCATCAGTGAATAGCTTCCCAAGGGGAGTACTTTGAAGGTGACCATAGTAGTATTCAGCAATGAGGTATGCAGCTCTTTTTCTAAGATGAGTTCACGTACTTGTCAAACCTCGTAAACCCCTGAGAGACCTAGTCTTTCCCCAGATAATCAGCAACCCCAGAGGCAGCAGAATACAGTAGTGGGCCTGACTAATGGACCTCTGGCAGGCTAAAGATAACATTTTGACCTAAGTTATGTGTCAGCTCTTGAACCCTAAGGTGGAAAGACCCCCCTTGCTACTTTCCCATGAGACCAGACAGAGAAACATGGAGAAGAACTCAGAACTGTCCTTAAGACCTGAAGAAATGATTTATTACCCTTACCTCATCTCTGGCCAATCAGCTCCGAGCACAACCTCAAACACCCTAACCCACAGTCTCTTGTGATTTTGCCCTATATAATCTGTAATCTCCTTGCCATGGGAGAGTCAGGTATTATGCATTGCTTTCCCATCTATGGATTGGCCAATTCAATATTAAACTGTTTTTATTTCTATACTGCAAACTTCTGCTCCTGCATTTCTTAGGGCCAGTGCGCTCAGGCAGACACACTTAAAACATTAGGGTCCTGGTAACAGGAATACAAGTGTACTTTTTCAAGGACTTGCACATTGAGAAATAACCTGTAAATAGCATTTAAAAGTTCAGTGAGTATGGTATAATATGGTATGCAATTTTATTTCATGATGTACATATATAAAAAGAAAAAGGCTAAGGAAAAAGAAATTTCAGTGAGTAATAGTCAAGAAAACAGTATTACATAATTATCCATTATGTATTCCTATTTGAAATGCTCTATCTATATAAAAAGAACACTGCAAACTAAGACATATATATATATATATATATATATCTCAAAAGAGAATATATATATATATATATATATATATATATATATATATATATATAAAATTGCTGCTGAGAAACACACCATAGAACATAGTAAAAATATTTCTTTCTAGTCCCAATCATATAGTAAATTGAAGGTTCTGATCACCAATTCTAGTGTGGGGGAGGGGGTTCCCCCATATCAAAAAGCAATGTTAGGACAAGAGCTGGGTATCCTACAATTCAACTGTGATATTACAATTCAATGTTGACACGATTTACCCAGATATAGCATTGGATTCTACAGGTTAGGGCTCAGTCCTATTAGATTGCCTCCCTCCCCAACTTCAGACACCAGTCCAAGGCCCAGGTTGTCACTTGTACTTCTTATCAAGTGGCTATAGCAACTTCTACAAATCAGAGGTTCCCATGAACCCCTTCTGGGGTTTGATTAAGTTACTAGAGTGGCTCACAGAACTCAGAGAAACATTTTGCTTATTAGAATAATGGATTATCATAAAAAAAGTATGATAAAGAATACAGAGGAACATCTAGATGGAAAAGATGAATAGAGTAAGATATGTAGGAAGGGTTGTGGAGCTTCCATGCTCTCTTCGATCAAGCCACTCTCCACAAATCTCCACCAATCTGGAAGCTCTCCAAAACCCACCCTTTTCAGTTTTCATGGATGCTTCATTACATAGGCATGACTGCTTAACCACTGGCTATCAAATGATTCACTCTCAAGTTCCTCTTCCCTCCCAGGAGGTGCGACTGAAAGTTCCAACTCTCTAATCACTAGGTTAGTACTCCTCGTAACCAGCTCCCATACTTAGGTTACTTAAGGCTTTCCAAAAGTCACCACTTTCACATAACAAAAGACACATTTATAGTTTTTATTGCAGGATATTCAAAAGGTTTTAGGACCTGTGAGCCAGGAATCCTGGATGAAGAAGGCCAAATATATACGAGTAATACATTTATATATATATGAGTCATCTGAATGCCCCAATATATATTTCTTATAAATCACAAGATTAAATATATCAAGGAAATACTCTTTTCAGTAAATAAAAACTAATAAAGGTTTTGGTGGAATTGAAATTAGGATTTGTCTGCTTGGTCCATAATGTCAAATAGAAAAAAAAAATGGGAAGAATGCAATGAAATTCGGGAAATGAGTGGAAATAGAACTTACGGAAATAGAAGGTGCCTTGTATTTAAGATGAGGTCCACAGGAATGATTTCCAGAGGGAAACTGCATGGACTATCTCCATGCAGTTGCTTTAATTAACTGAAGTAAATATGACATCCCAAAAAGGTTTAACTTAGTTAATGAGTCCATTTGAACATCATGATTTCTTTCTTTGGAAAATGCAGTGAAGAAGAGGAAACCTGCTTCCTTAACTTTTAAATAGACTGGGTCTGCCATGGACTGTTGTGCGGGTTGTCAGCATGTGAAGGCACCGAACCAGGGCTCAAATCCTACCTGGCCCCTGTGGCTAAGCCATGAGCACGAATTTGGGGCAGTGTCTGCTGGGAAGGGCCCCCTTTTCTAATTTGCACAAAAGAACACTATAGGTGAGTAGTGAACCTGTAATATATTATGTAGGAAAACAAAACTATATTTAAATGCTTTATCATATAACACTGAATTTCAAACCTTTGTGAAAATATTACAGACTACGCTTTCATATTAGTTCAGTTTCAGAACAAGTTTTACTATCTTTGAGAACACTGGTTCCAAACTGGCATCCACAATCACTGGGAATAGTTGCAGGGGAGTGGTTGGACATGTTTTTAAGATTCTGAGAATTCTCTATAGAAATGGGTTTGATTTGATCATGTTATTCGGATGATAATCTAAAACAATACTCTCTTTTGCAATAGCAACAGTCATACTAATGAGAACTATAGGATGGACTTAATAAGTAAATGGTTTATTTGCACCAAGTAAATCTAAAGAAGAAATGAAGTCTTGATTGTGTGGTACCAGAAAACTATCACCTGGAACTTGAAACATATAGGTGGGCTGCAATCAAAAGCCCCGTTGCCATTGCGGTCGATACCACATTCATATTTTGAGTGGTAATTTAATTTCAGCCAAACAACATGTTTTGCCACATTAAATTAGTTTTGTTAAGTTGATTTTAATTGATTTTGTGGCCTGCATTTGATTGTTAATTTGTTTTGATTTCATGTTGTACAAGGGCTCTGAGTGTAAGGAATTTAAAACCAGGTCTGCATATGTACAGGTGCAGTATGTTTATTATGTTGCATACGTACATTGCAAAAGTAATTTGAGACAATTTCAGGGGTCCAGTAATCTTTGTTTTCTTTTAAAAGTATCCATATATTACTCAACCTTGAGAAACCCCCGTCTACTTTCCATACGACACCCATGCCTTTTGAACTGCAGTGGGATCACAGCTATTATAAGAAGTCATCCCATTTGTGTATATATTATTAACTGCAGTCTGAATAAATCTTAAATGTGTCATGATATTATTCTTCAGGTGTGTGCAAATACTGTAGTATTGAATAAACTGTTTGAGTATAACTCAATTCATCCTCTCCACCAATCAATGGACATTAAACACAAATGTTATGTGTACATAATGTACATCTTTATGGGGGGGAAGGTGTTTCAAAATTTCGAATCTTAAAAATGAGTGTTTTACTAAACAAATGAATGGCAATTACTATTTTTGGAAACTGCTGGCTATTTTGTGGGAAAAGTATGTGTGATAACTTATTGTTGATATACTAAAGACAATATTGGGCAGCAGGCTATATATCCTATGAAGGACTCTGCCTAGTTTTCCTTCTTTTCTAAGGAATCTGAGAATCTTCAGTATTATTCTATAGTCCAACATCTTATTGTCTCCATCTGTGAGTAAACAAGAAGAAGAAAGTAAAAACCAATTTGGTTACATAAAGTACTTAAGTTTTTCTTATGTTCTTTTTGTTGTTGTTTTTTAGAATTTTTGAGTTATTTATTGAAGTGACTCTTTTCAACAATTAGATTCTCAGGAATTAACAATTAATTTGTCTCCTTGTATTTCAAAACTTAAAATTTATTTATTTATCTTTTGTAGTTTCAGTTAGTGAAGATAGTATGAATGATTAAAGAAAAAGATATACTTTAAAATAATATGTTCATTTTTAAATAAGTCTATTTAATAATTGGGTGGGGGTTTTACTCAGAATATGTGAAATTCCAAATGTGAAAACAGAGTAATAGAACTGATTATAATATACACAAGGCATTGCAAGGTTTCCCTAGGCCCTGAGTCCACATTTGCCCAGTAACGACCCTCACAATTCTCAATGCTGAGTGGAAACCTTTGCAGGATGGGTGTGCACTTTGCCAGCACCACCACGAGTGGATGTAATCAAGCACCTGGTTGACCAGAGGGTACTGAAAGTACTGACCCAGTCCTCACAGAGTAAGCTTTTCTGGCAGAGGTAGAAAGATTGTTTTATTTTGGATGAACTTAAATTTGTAAATGGTAATGAGGTGTGTGTTAAGACAACAGAAGAACTTGTACCTTTTTTTCTTCAATCTATACGTAAACAGGAAAAGGAAAATAAAGACAGTTTGGCTATACAACCAATGCTTTCCTCTGTTGATGGGGATAAGTGTAGAGAATAAAAATAACCATTTAGAGCCAAAAGATGTAGAAAAGAAAAACCTTATGTTTGCTTGGTTAAAATATTGTACATGCATTTTAAAGAGAAAAATATCTTTAGTTTATTTTTTTCAAACATCATTTGAATGTCTAGACTTAGGTGACCTTTAAGACTCTGAGATCCATTAGGACAGGGAATGTGACTGTCACATTCATCATCATCTTTCTACCTCTTAGCATAATGCCCGGCATAGAATGAGCATTTAATAGATCATTGTTGAATGAAGTGATTATTTTTAATTATTTTGTTTTAATTGATTTTAACATAAATGATTCATGAATGGCCTCCTGCCCCCAAGAATCGATGAAAATGGTTGAGTATCTCTTGTCTTCTATCAAATCTGGAGGAACCTAAGCCTGGTAGTGCAGTATGTCCCAGTCAAAACTATTGGCAGAAGAAAATCTTGGACTGAGTTTTTCAAATATCAAGCTTTTAAAAATGTACTAGAGTTAGAACAAAAGAACAACCTGCTCCTGGTTTCCCATATGTACAAATTGTATTTCATCCCATTTTGCATCTCACATGAATTTACATATTGTCTCTTCCACAATGGATTAAAAAACCCCACAAAACCCTCATTACATTTTATTTAATGTGTCATCTAGCAATCAAAAATAAATGAAGTGTCCCAGGATTAGCCTTTACTATCAAAACATAAATTTAAAACATGAGTGGTACTGTGCAGTTCCATTAGACCACATGATTAATAAGTGGAGTGAAGGAGTGAATGGAAATAGATTATGTCCTTATATTACATTTACTACATTACTAGTTAACTATATGGCAACAGATAGCCAGATCCAACTTCCTCTAAATAAATGCTTTTGTAAAAAAATTAAGATATTCATTCTAACTTTTTAAAAATAGGAGGTGTCATTTCACTAGGGGTGTGTTTCAGGAACAGAACATTGATTTATCACACAGGGTTACAAATATGAGGAAACTAATTATTTGAAAAACTGAATAAAATGTGACATAGTGTGCAGGTACCTGAGTACTGAATGTGTGAAAACAATTAAGAAAGACGAGATTAGTCCTGCAGAGAGAAAGCAGTGAGGTCCCTGAGCACACACTCGCTGAACCTTTTTTTTTTTTTTTTGGTCATGATTAATTTTTTTTTTAATTCTTTTATTGTGAAATAAACATTTAAAAAAATTAGTTTCAGGTGTACAACACAGTGCAATAGTTATACTTTTTACCCCTCAAAGTGACAACACCTCCCCACAATTCGCCAACCCATTCCCCCCCCATATCATATATATCTATTACAATTCCTCTGACTCCCTTCCACAGTATAATCCACATCCCGTGACTATCTATCTATATATTCAATTACAGTTGGTGTACAATATTATACAACATCAGCTTCAGGGATACAGTGCAGTGATCAAGCCTCTACTCCATCCATGAAATGGTCTCTTTAACAAGACATGTGACCATCTGACACCCCACAAAATATTTACAACATTATTATATTCCCCGAACTGTCTTTCATATCCCTGTGGCAATATTGTAGTTACCGATTTATGCTGTCTAATCCCTTCCCCTTCTCCCTCATCCCCACCCGCCTCCCAACTAGCAACGCTGTTTTTCCTCTGTATCTATGAGACTTTCTGTTTACTTTGCTCATTCATTCAGATGTGAAATAGGTCAGTTGGAGAAAGACAAATACCATACGATCTTACTTATATGTGGAATCGCTGAGCCTTTTAATGGGCTCCTCTGGCTACGAGGTCGAAGGCTCCGGGCCTGGTGCGCTCATTGTTGCAATCCTTCCCAAGAGGGAAGTCTCCTTGGAAAGTCAACAGAAAGCCATGGGCCCTTCAGCTGTAGATACGGGGGGAGGAGTGGGAGGGGAGAATTGGGGGAGGGGGTTGTCACTTTGAGGGGTAAAAAGTATAACTGTTGCACTTTGTTATACACCTGAAGCTAATTAAAAGTATATATATAAAAAAAAAAAAAGTGACTCGGAACCTTCTTAGAAATACCATCCCTTACTTTATTTGGAAAAGACATTGCTTTTTTGGCAACTAAACTGGATCCAATGCCAAGCCCTGTACTTCTGTGGTAAAGCCCCTGCTGAAAAGTACCAGGTGTAACATTTCTGAGTCTGTGGGTGTGATACTGCATTTTAAAAATCCTACAAATACCTAAAGGCTCAAAGAACTACTGGTTTGAACATATTCAAACCTCTGTGAAGTGTCAGGAAAATACAAACATGCCTCTGGGTCTCAAGGAGTTTACCTTGCCTTTGAGAAGATAAGAACTGAGGGTACTTTGTAAAGTGTAGGGAGTTATGCAAACTATCATTAATATTACATACAAAAATAGCTAATACCAAAAATATATGTATGTATAAAAATACAGTGTATTTCCAATTCAAAATATGTATCTGTCTCATCTACAAGATGAGACAGATTGCCTCATATTTTAAATTTTATTAGCTCTCTCACCTTCCAGTTGAACACCTTTTTTTCACCCACCACCACTTTTTCTGGTCTTTTACTTCGATCGATACTCTTTAATTTCCCAGAGTGAAAGTCTTAAGCAAAAATTCTAAAAGAAAAATTGTTTATGTGCTTAGAATGGATTTTCTAGACAGTAAATTTGACTACCTAATCAATTAACTAACTAATACAAAATGTGTGACAATTATCTTCTAGTCTAGAAAAGGAAAGAAAGAAAGATGAACTCACCAAACAAACCGAAAAAAAAAGATTTTTATCACTTGGAATGTGACAAAATAGCATGTTTTAGTTAAAGTTTGGTATTTTTAAGCATTATATGAGAAGTAGATATTTTGACAAAGTGAAATGTCCATGTGGTTTAACAAAATTTTTTTAAATGTCAAGTTGATGCCTGAAGCAAATATTCACAGTTTAGATATTATAAGATCTGTGAAATCTGAGGGTTTATATTAAAATTGATACCTGACTTTAACTGAGAACCTTCTGATTCTATTGCACATGGTTCTTGGGGCTGGTTTGGAATGTGGTATTTTTCAAATATCTGTTTTAAAACAAGGTAATAGAATGAATAAAGTCGCATTTCTTGTCCCTCTAGAAAGGTCAAAGTTCACAAATTATGTAAGTCTGAAAAAATAGTGAATCAGGCAAGACTGGATGGTACAAGTTACATAACTGGAAGTTAGTTGGGGAAAATAGAACCATTTGTCCTGCATTGTTAAAACACTGGGCTGATGCAGAGGTAGTATACATCCATTCCTACATACACAAAGCACAATGCCCAGATGTAAAACTTCAACTGTGGCAGGCTGCTGAGACACCTTGGCATGAAATGGAATTGAGCTGAGATAACCAGTGTTTTTATTTGGAGATCTAAACATCTTTTAATATCTATCCCCAATTTCACTTCAAAAAATGCAAACAGAAACCACTGTACACTCATGACTACTCTCTAACTTCTACCAAAGAGCAGCTTCTGCTATGTGTTCAATTGATTCAGCAGAATGTTCTAGTCTTTTCATTATTTTAAAGAACATATTTTCTTAAAGGTCTCTTTCTTATCGTGTCCATATGGTATCTTTATAGTAATGCCTGGAAATCCTACTGGATTTGATACAAGTTTAAATTAAAAATCGGAGTTGAAAAGAGAGTCCATTGGCTATGATCTGAAATCAGTTCTAATACTTTGAGTTTAAACAATGTATTTTAGTGCAAATAGAAATTTTAAATATGGACTATCATAGTTTTTTTTGGGGGGTGATGGTGGAGGTGGGGCATGCTTTAACCACGTACCAATACATACCTTTCAGCGTAAGAACGATGTTGATTTTTGATCAACAATTTGTTTCCCAGAAAGAGTTGACGTGATGCTTAAGCTTAATTAGTCATTTGCTTAGTATTTGAGAATGAGACCCACCCCCAAGTACAACTTATCCCACCAAAAAAAATCAAAACCACTACATAAGGTAAACATACGATCCAAGCATTATGGTGGAGAAAATGTTATTTAACAGATGAATGTAGGAGAAAGGCCATTGAGCAGAGAAAAGTGGGCACAAAATATCCTGTCACACTCTAAAATAATTCCAGATAAAAAGAAAACCTCCAGAGAAAGAGGATAATTGTCAACTGAATCACAATATTTTTAATAGATTCGTCATTGTTAGTTAACTTCACAAAACCTGCTTTCTCCTCTTATGAAATGTGTATATACATATATTTGCAAATTTATTAAGAAATGACATTTTAAATTGGTACGCATTCAATTAACATTTGAATAATGCTGTGACAAAAATCGGTATGTGAATGTGCATATCCTGGATTAGCATCTGGACTGGGTCCAGAGCTGTAGGTTACATGATCACTTCTCTGGGGAGTTTGAAACCTAACTAGGGATTTCAGATTGGGCCACACTTTGGTGCATAACTAAAGAACAAAACAAGGCCTTTTTTGATGTTTGTCCCACTCTAGCTAGTGAGGGTGCTTGTTCTCACCTTGCATTCATAGCCAAAGGATACTACTGAATGAGGAATCAACGTTTAGCAGCCCATTGTCTCTCTATTCACTATTCTACCCGTTGTCAATGAGCATCTATCATTTGATGAATAACCTTTGGCAAAGCACCAAATACAAGAGCCATAGTTTAGTCCTCCCTGGATCTCTCTGCTGCCTGTGAACCTGCTGGCTATTATATTTCCATAGAGAAGCCCTTCTCCCCTGTCTTGCTCTTGCTTCTCCTCTGTCCTTCTGTTCCTCCCCAGCATGGTTTCCCTAGCATAGGGCCTCCTAATGTTCTGTCAGATAATAGCAAATCACAGAAAAGAATGGTGATGGAGGTTAACTTTTCCAACATATACATATATCACCATATACATATATCAAATCATTATGTTGTAAACCTTAAACTCATAAATTGTTGAAGGTATCCATACTTTGGCACAATGCCATCACTGAGGATATGTTGAATAAGAATCTTTGAACTAGATCTTACTCACCTATGCTTTTAGTAAATAAGAACACTTCTCCCTACTTCTTGACCCATGCCTTTACGTCTTCATGGATCCTCCACTAGAATGTCACACATACACCCCAAAGCCCACCGGTCCATGTATAAGCTCATAAACCTGTCCTGCGAGTATGGGCTCCATCTTCTGTTCCCTGAACTGGTAAATAGAACTTAGTTAGCCAAGGAACAAACTTAGAGGTTCTGCATCCCTCTTCCTAATCCCTTTTAGTTAATTGGTTACTGGGTTCTGGTGTGCCCACCTTTTAAAATATCTTGTTTCTAAATCAATTTTCCATCCCTGCTTTTACTGTCCCAGCTCAGATCTCCATGCTGTCTTGCCAAATGCTTATGATAAACTAAGTACCTCCAATATTGGCCTTCTGCAATCTATCTTCCTCACTGTTGCTTCATATCATATGAAGCTCTGCATTCTACCATTCTCTCCCCAGTTTTTCCTCTGCAATTCTCTGCTCACACAACGTGCTCCCGTCCTACCAGTGTTCCTGCTCCTTATGGCGTGTGCATGCGATCTGCCTTTCCGCCCTCACACATTCCCCTGCCTCTGTCTTCCTGGGGATACCATGCATTCCCTAAGCCCTACTCAATTGAGCACCACCTTCACATGAGTCCCACCAGACCCCAAGGCCCTGCTGGGGGAATCCCTATTTTCTGCTGATTGTTAGAGCACTTATGTTGCCTCATAGTCAGCTTTCACAGCTATCTTCTCTCTAGTCTGTGCTCCTTCATGGCATAGAGATGTCCATAGCCAGTTGAATGCATTGCAAATCATACATGAGGGTTTTAGGACTACATATAAAACCTTTGTGACTCAGAGGAATATAAATGCTAAATGCATTTTGTGCATTGTTTCCTCTGATTAAAATGCCCTTTAATTTTTGAAACGCTTCCCCCATGTGCCTCCACACATGGTTTCATCCATGGGAAAAACCCCATTAATTCTCTGAGGATCGGCCCAAGTGGCCTCCTCACTAGGTTCCCTGACTCTCCCAGGCGGGGCTGGTCCCTTCATTGTGTCCAGTGATGCTCTGTCTGTGCCTTGACTGTAAAACTACTTTTCATTGGGAAAATCTTACTATCCCGCTACTCAAGTCAACTCAGGCTCCTAAGATCTAAGGGCTTACCTACCTATCTTTGTGTCACTAGTGCCTGGGTCGCTAGCACAGGGTCTGGGTGTAAGGGGTTCTAAAGAAAAGCATGATGTAAAATAGCTGTACCAATATCTAGAACTCTGGCCCCATTCTCACCCCTCTGGGGTAATTGTGAAAACAGGTTTAAGAGGCCCCACAGTGGGAGGACACACCAAGGAGGCTTCCCAAACGAAAGGGCAAGAGGACCTGAGTCTTCACTGACTCATGCCCTGCTCCCCACCTCCTGTGACATTTCAAATTGCATAAACATCTCAAGCAGTTAAGAATTATAAGTGACTAAACACTGAGGTCACATCTTTTACCTGCCTATTGAGTTACACACTTAATCCCATAAATTGAGTGACCTAAAAGAGGCTTGGATCTTAAACCTGATTAGTTACAGTCTGAATGATGGCTTGGGACAGGTTGCTTCAGCCAAGACCGAACCTAGGGGGTTAAAGAGGTTTTCTTCTGGGCCTCAAAGCAGATCTGTGCATAATGGGGAGCAAAGCAAAAGCATCAACTTGCAGAGGGATCTCACTGCTGAGCCAGCTGGCTCTGCTCGTGGAGTCGGCCTGCTGCTCTTCTCCTAGCAGGTGCTGAGTCTCCAAAGCTTATTGTCGTCTGAGCTGACTGGGCCAGTTGTTCTCACTAATAATACCAGTGAACGTTTGCTGAGCGCTTATTATATACCAGAAGCTCTTTAGCAACTTCACACATATTGCCTTATCTAATCCTCAAACTGTAAGATAGACACTATTATTATTCCTGATTTATTGAAAAGAAAGAAAGCCATAGAAGAGTTCAGCAACTAACTCATGTTCCCATACTTAGTGAAGGCTGGAGGTAGGATGCAAACCCAAGGGCTGTCTTCCATAGTCCATGGTCTAACCCACAGACCCCCAACTCAAACCAAGATCAGAACGCATTCTCTCCCCAAAGAGAAAAAGAAATTTTATGGCCTTCTATACTCATTCATCCTACCTGGACCTTCAATGAGGTAATTATCCAATGTTTTCTCAGGATCTTTTGTCCAACAGCAGTTTGATGGTGATAATTATATTCCCCACATTTATTCCCTAAAAAGGGTGTGATAGCATTCTAGGCAATTGTTCTTATAGAAAGAGATGATGATGTTGTACTTAGTCACATCAAACTAGTCAAAATCAGGTAATTCCAGTTCCCAACTGACAAATTGATTGTCCCAATGCACCAGGTCTCACTTTCTACATCAAAAAAAAATGCCAAGCCCATTATGCAATAATATATAGGGCCACATATAAGAACACTTTATGCTTGAGTCATGTATTTAGCTAGAATATGTTAAAGTAATTTGAACAGGATTTATTAATGCCTTTTAATTTTGTCTTGTCATTTTTCCTAGAATTCTCTATCCTTAGGCTAGTTTCTTAATTAATAACCTCTCATTCTGAATTCCTTTATACATTTTCTTCTATATATCAGAATTCCCAGAGATGAGCTGGAGAGCTAAAAAAACAAACAAACCACAAAGAGAGCAAATATTCTCATTTATTACCCAAACACTACCCTTATGCATCAATGCAAAATTCCAGTTTGGTTTCTTAGTGTCTGCACATGTACTTCTTTATGATTGTCAGTTGAATCACATTTTAAAAAGAAAGAAAAGAGTGTAAAGGAGGTTGTTCAAATTCCCTACAGCAAGGCAGGTGCTCCTCTGGGAGCCTCATTTCATCTACAGCTTCATTTACGGTAAGTAAATAATTATTCAGAAAACAACAACAGCGACAACAACAACAAAAACCTCTCCACTGCTTGAAAAATACGTGTGAACTGCAGAAACTGAAATATAATTTCAAAAGGCTCTCTTTGGAGGGCCTACATGGGATGACTTTTTTTTTTATTCTAGTGTAGGTAAAAAATTGTGCTAGGGACAGATAGGCTGGGAGAATTCTAAATAGCTCTTAACTTGCTTCAGGGTGCAGCTTTCCAGCTGGCAAGGCTGGTGTAGGGATATTGCAACCGATTCACCATTTATTTGATTGCAACTTGATTCCAAACAGAGTTAATGTATTACAGGAACAGTAGCTGGGAAATGAGGAAATGCTGCATAATATGGTGGAATGCTGAGCCGCTTGATCTTACTATTGAAAGAACTGCAAAACCA
Source organism: Aselliscus stoliczkanus (assembly GCA_033961575.1). Lineage (NCBI taxonomy): Eukaryota > Metazoa > Chordata > Mammalia > Chiroptera > Hipposideridae > Aselliscus > Aselliscus stoliczkanus. Next base: position 16,557,307 of record CM066730.1, on the reverse strand, counting down.
AATCTACTTTCATCTTCATACATGTCCAAAATACAATGGAAGGTGATAAAATATTTTTTATGGAAACATGCTAAATTGTATCATACATACTTATATTTATTCTAAAGATGAAAGCATATTTTCAATAAACATGCTTATAACCTTCACCTTGGCCTTATTGATTTTTCCATGTGACAATAATAGTAAAGCACTAATAAAGTAATTTTACCTATCAACATGTTTCTAGATCCTTGGAAGTAAATAAATATTTGAATGTTAAGTTGTCAAATTGGTCAAGCAAAACCATTCTGATACTTTTCCTTTGATATTTTTAACATCTAATAAAACATACCTAACACACACACACATACACACACACACACACACACACACACACACACACTCTTAGCTGGTGCTTAGAGCATATGTCTACTAAATATCAGGCTCAACTCTATAAGATGAGCAGTGATGTGTTGTTAAGTGTTTCACAATCAGCTTTTTTAAAAAAGTTCTAATTTATAGTAGTGCCTGCTGACTTCCATGATGTAAATAATCTCCCTATGGCCTATTTCAAGCTACTGATGTGATGTCACTGAACACAGAGTTGGGAAGAGATGTGTCTAGTTGGGTCTCATAAACCTATTTGAGCTGGGTCCACACACTTTTGAAACTGAGCTTCTTTTAAATGTCTAGATTCTGGAGAATTTCCCTTTTACTTTCTTTTTTCTCTTCTTGAGGACCACAGAGCTCTCTATGACACGATTTCTTCATTTGCAAAATGTGTTCATTAAAATAGACAATCTCTAAACTTTCTTTATCAATTCTTTAAATATTCAAATAATTTTCCTATTCTGAATTTGAAGGCAGCCTGAGTATGACACCAGAAGTTTAAAAAAATTCTGTTGAGTCCAAATTTACACTCCAAGGACCTGGAGATGAAGGATGGTCTCCATCACAGAGTACATTATTCCTACTTCAGTAAGGTTATTTTTAAAATTTAGTATAGCTTTCAGAAATACACAAAACAGGAGGCTCCTATAATCTTGTAACAATGATGTCACTTCCTATAGTTCAAAAAGAAAAGAACAACTTGGAGGGGATAAGTTTGTCACCTTACTCTACAGCTTGTGCTTACAGAAATTGTTAGAAGGAAATATGGACCAGATATATGAATATATACATAGATGTTACTAAAAAATGCAGAGAAGGAACTCTCATTTATTGCTGGTGGGAATGCAAAATGTAGAGCCACTTTGGAAGATGGTTTGGCAGTTTCTACCAAAGCTAAACTTAATTTTACCATATGATCCAGAGATTGAGCTCCTTGGTGTTTACTCAAAAGAGTTGAAAACTTATGTCCATACAAAAACCTGCACACAGATGTTTATAGCAACTTTATGCATAATTGCTAAAACTTGGAAGTAACCAAGATGTCCTTCAGTAGGTGAATGGATAAATAAACTTGATATATGGAGACAATGGAATGCTATTCAGCACTAAAAAGAAATGAGCTATCAAGCCATGAAAAGACATGGAGGAACCTTAAATGTATATTACCTTTTATGCAAAAGTGTGAAAGAAGCCAATCTGAAAAGGCTACATTCTATGTGATTCCAATTATGACATTTTGGAAAAGGCAAAACTATAATGACAGTAAGGTGGTCAGTGGTTGCCAGGGGTTGGAGGGAGGGAGAGATCAACAAGCAGATCTCAGAAGATTTTTAGGGCAGTGAATATACTCTGTATGATACTATAATGGCAGGTACATATCATTAAACATTTGACCATACTCATAGAAAGTACAACACCAAGAATGAAGCCTATGGTCAACTATGAACTTTGGGAGATCATGCATGAAGTGTCAATGAGGGTTCATCAGGTGTAACAAATACACCACTCTGGTGGGGATGCTGATAATAGTGGACATTATGCATGTGAGGGGCAAGAGGTTATGGGAAATCTCTGTACCTTCCTCTCAATTTTTCTATGAACCTAAAACTGCTATTAAAAAATAAAGTCCTCTTCTCAACACATTGTACACATTATATGTCAATTATATCTCAATAAAAGTATAAGAATGCAAAAAATAAAAGTAAAGTCTGTTTTAAAAATTATGAAGAACTCAGACAAGTTTGGTGTAAAGATGGAATGACAGGAAAGCAGCCATTGTCCTGATACATTTCTTCACATGACAAGTACTTTTCGAGCACCTCTTATGGGCCATGCCCTATGCCAGGCACTAGGATTCAAGGGTGGATAAGACAGACATGGCCCCTTCCCTCAAAGCTTGGAGTCCAGGGGCTGCTGATGTGCCCATGGATTTAGCTGTTGATGAAACCGTTAAATCCATGTTTAGCATATAGCAGGAAGCCTTGGGTGAATGTTTATTTATGAAATAAGTCACAATAAACAATATCAAGTCATCCCTTCCTTTCCTAAAATTTTGTCCAGGTTTTATAAGGCTTTGGAAATCTAATAAAATAATCGTCACTGTGAGACAATATTAAGATCTTACATAATAAATTAAACTAAGCATGTTTCTTGCTTTGCATGTATGAAAGGTGCTAATTGAGCAGGTATTATGCCAGATACTTTGCTTTATATCCCCCTGTCATGTAAGTCTCACAACAACTTTGTCAAATGAGTATTCTCATGTTATAGGTAAGCAATGAAGTTTATAAAGATAATAACCTTGCCCTAAAATTGCCCATCTGAGTTAGAATTCATACCCAGGTCTACCTGACACAGGCCTATGCTTATCCCTCTGTGAGTGATTCTTCGAGAGTGCTCAGAGGGTCATTACACTTTTGCCTCACAGAGATCCTCAGGTGAACAAATAATTCCCAGACAGTTCCTCTTTCTATGTATGATGACATATTACAAATTGGTGGGACCTCCAGGCAATTTATCCCTGGGAAAACTAGGGTTCTACCTTTTACTTGCCACCGTACTTTCTTTATCTGCTTCTAACTGTATGGTTTCTAGACCTTCATCACAGTGAGGCATTTAATTCCAACACTAGGCAGAGCCAGGAATGCAATGGGAGAACTTATGTGAACCTAAGGCTTGAAACTGTTCTTCCACTCAGGGGAGGAAAATAATTGAACCTCAGCAACAGATTTATGGCAGCTGAAGACTTATGGAAAAATTTATGTTTTTATGAATCCACATAAATAACACAATTGTTGTTCCTGAGGTCACTAAAGAGCAAGCATGAGAGAGATGAAACTAGTTATAATTTAGAAAAGACACTAGAATGCACTCAAGATTCATTGTGGTTATTGGAACAGATTTGAGGTTTCTAGTGATTGACAGAGAATAAAATCCACTGAGAGCTAGCAACTGGAAAGAAAATTACATTAGCTTTAATACACACCAGTGTGGTGGAGTATTCGCCCAGGTGAAGTGAATGCACTAAATATTTGAATCATTACACCGGTAGCCATAACATGTTTCTCATTTCCTCCCAGTTCTGAATGATGAGTCTTGGCTACAGCAAAGCTTACATTTGAATATTAACGTCTACTTCTCTACTTGATCCTTTTCTAGGCTTTTAAAAATTATTATTATAACATATGTGCTTTATTTTCAAAACTAATATCACCATTTCCACCATGTGTAGGGTAACAAATTTAATATCAATACCTCTGGTCTTGACATAAGGTTAAAAGGATTCACATCTTTCACAATTGGACATTTCTCCCCAACAATATATTTTTATTAATTAACAATGAATTTTATTAATCGTTATTCTCATTTTCCTCTCTGCAACTTGCCACCAAAGATCTTAGTTATCAAAGTACTATGATGATTGAATTTAAGTAGCCAACTAATACTTTTGAATGAATCATGCACAATTCTGTAAAAATGTCAGTGATACATTGAAAATAAATTTTTATTTGTGTATAAAAGTCCTGACTATAATTTTTCTTCGAACAAATCACCTATAATATATGAAGCTGGCACCAGAGCAATAAGACAATTAAAGTTCAAGTTGCACCTGATTGAGTGATTACACCAGCCTCTTCTGTGTTGGCTAAATTCAGTCACTGTTTTCTTTCTACTTCAATATTTCCACTTCAGTGTCTTTAATAAGTCGAACCAAGGAGGAGATAGAACACAGATACTAGTAGCTATAACTTTGCTGAATTGTTCCTATAATTGGGTTTATGAAAGGACTCTGTAGATGATGTATTTCTTTATGAGGTAACTTTATAGCAGAAATTGTTCATATAGATCATATTATATGAGCTGTAACGAGAGGCGAATGAAATGAGTTTAAGGCTGATTTAAGCTTACTTTGGGTTTACCTGGTATTATTTTTATGGATGGTTCTAGTTGTCTTAGACTTAACACACATTTCCATTTATATGGTTGCCATTCTATGAGACAAGTGGTGACAAGATTTGATTCAGATTTTGGTAGACAATAAAAATAAGAGCAACTTTTTTCTCTCTAGAAATATAAATGTTCTTAAGATAACTGCAAGTACCAGGGGTACCAAAAAAATGTATACACATGACTTGCATTCATCATTTGTTATCGGTCTGTATTGAATATTAAATTTTAATACAGTTTTTTCCTTTCTTAAAATATGTATACAGGGCCGGACGAGTGGTGTGGTGGTTGAGCACTGGCTTGGGAAGCCAGCCGCCCCGGTTCGGGTCCCACATATAAGGGCCAGTGACACTGCCCTCAAAAAAAAAAAAATGTGTATACATCTTTTTTGGCACCCTCTGGAAAGGTGAGGCAGATTATAGAAACACAATGGAGTGCATTTCTCCACTTTGTGTATACTCACTTAATGCCAGGCATTATTCTAAGTTTTTTACATTTAGTGAATTATTTGCTCTTCAAAACAAACCTCCAAACCGTTATTAGTCCCATTTTACAATAGGACTCCCATTTGAGGCAGGGAGAGGTTAAATGACTTGCCTAAGGTCACACAGCTAGTACGTGAAAAGGTAGGGATTCAAACCCAAAAAGTCATCTGGCTCCAGAGTATATCCTCATAGTCACTATATTACCTCAGAAAACAGGAAATTTTTTTTCCCACAGCTCCTCTTTCCACTCTTTGCAAGGCTGCATTATGATTTTTGTGGGTCCTCAGCATGTTTGCCTTTGTAGACCCATTTCACCACAAAATATACTGAATACCATATTATATGACTGTGTTGGTATAAAAACAAATATAAACCAACCTGGGCTGTATTTATTTTTTTTCTGAGTTAAAAAAAATTGAAACATTTTCATGGACCTTTAAATGTATTGTGACCTTGAACTCGAGCTCTGACCCTGGGGTTTTTCTTTCACTTTGATTCATGTCCAGGTAAGGGAATGAATTTCTCTTAGACAGAAGGTAGAAGTACTAAAATGGGTTTCTTGCAAATACTTTTTCTGAATTCAGAAATAGCCCCTAGAAACTACCAATTAAGTAATGTTTTTTTAAACTATGGGTTATAAAATTATTTAGATGGATCATAATTAGCATTTTTACAACTAAAATATGTTAGAATAGAATGGAGTGGGAGGCGATGAGGTAGGATAATATAGTAAATATCAGCGTACATTTCAACCTTATAAAGGTAGTTTGAGGAGTATAGTTGACCCTCGAACAACACAGGTTTGAACTGAATGAGTCTATTTATATACAGATTTTTTCAATATGTATGTACAGTACTTTAAATCTATTTTCTCTTCCTTATGATTTTCTTTTCTCTAGTTTACCTTATTGTAAGAATACAGTATATAATATATATAACAAACAAAATATATGTTGATCAACTGTTTACATTATCAGAAAGACTTCTGGTCAACAGAAGCTACTAGTAGTAAAGTTTTGAGGGAGTCAAAAGTTATATGTAAATTTTTTATGGTATGGGGGTTGGTGCTCCTAACCCCCATGTTGTTCAAGGGTCAATTGAATTTTATTCCAATTTAAAAAATGTATGTGTGTTATGTGAAGTGATAAAAAGTGCATTTCTTACAGTGAATCCCAGGCAAATATTTTTTTTAAATACTGAGCTAGAACGCATTCCTAGTTCTATCTCTCTCTTTCCCTTAGCCATGTTCAGCTTAAAATTTGATCTCATAGCAAAGCTGATATGTTTGCTCTCTTGTAATAAATCATGGCCATTACAAACGTAGATTTTTGAAGTTATATAAAATATGATCCAAATTCTAGTTCTTCATCTGTTTCGTTTTATTAGCTTTATTACTCTTGGTAAGTTATTAAACCTCTTTGTGACTTAGTTTCCACACAGATAAAATAAGGATAGTAATAATAATGCCAATCTCTAGAATAAAGTCATTCTGAGAAACAAATGAGCAAATGCTTAATAAGCCCTTGACACAGTATACTAAATGCTCTATACATGTTGACAACTCAATTATCTGTTTCTGGGCCAGACCTCATTTTTTTTTTTTTTTGAGGGCAGTGTCACTGGCCCTCATATGTGGGACCCAAACCAGGGCCACTGGTGTCCCAAGCCAGCACTTAACCACTGTGCCATTCGGCTGGCCCAGAGCTCATTTTTAAACTTACACTTGTATAACTGCTGATTTGATACCTCCACTTGGATGTCTAGTAGACATCCCATATTTGACATGTCTGCACTTGAACTCCTGACCATTCCCCCATGCCCTCAAATGGCCCTTCTATCCTTCCTGTTGCCCAGGCCAAACCTTTGAGATACTCCTTGCTCCTCTCCTTCTCACACAACCCACACTCAATCCGTCACGAAAGCCTTCTGGCCACACCATCGAATGCATCCAGAACCCGACCACTTCTCCCGGCTCCTGCTGTACCATGCTGCTTAGCCACCATTTCTCTGGGTCACTGTCACAGCTTCCAAGTCAGCTTCCCTGCTTCCACGCTGCCCACTATAGTCTGTTCTGGACGTAGCAGCCCCAGGGATCTTTTTAAAATCTATTTCGGATAGTGTTACTCTTATGCTCAAATCCCTGCATTGTTCCACATTCACTAAATGCAAAGTCTTGGCCGTGGCCCGCCAAACACTGGTCCCAGTTCCCTCAAGAATCTCCTGTCCTCCCACTCTCCCTTTCACTCACTCCTCTTCAGCCACATTGGGCTCCCTGCCAAGTCTTGAACTACTGGGAACACTCCTGATTTAAGGTCTTTCCACTCCCTTCCCCTCAGCTTTCTTGTGTCCTGTCCTCCACCCCATACGGGCATTGCTCATCCCTTTGCCTACTTTGGAGAACTTTGTTCAATTTCGCTCTCAATGTTGCCTCTCCTGTAATCCACCCCTTTCCTTGCCCCCATATTCCTTACATTCTTAGCTTTCTTTATTTTTGCTTTAATGCTTAACTTATAAAATACTATACAATGTGCTTAGATATCATGTTATTTATTGTCCATAATCCACTTTTAGAAATTAAAATTCATAAGGGTAAAATGTTGTTTGTGTTGATCACCAAAGTATCCTAAGTGTCTAAAAATAGTCCGATACATGTTTAACTTCTTAATATTCATTGAGTGAATATTATTTTTTCTTCTCACCTTCTTGTACCACCCCCTCCAAAAAAAGAAAACAGGGCTCAGATGGAATAAGGAATAACATTCAAGCATAACAAAGTTCTTTCTACACTGTTGATTAAACCATGATTGAATATTAAACCAACTTGTCATTTGACTGATAGAGATCCAGAAATAATGGGCTCTCTATGTCTATACATGGCAAATGATCATATTGATAAAGTCCAGTATAGTTTCAAAACCAAAATATGTATTAAATCCTCAATTCTACCATTACAGCCCACATATTTAGTATTCAAAGATTCTGCTGCTAAATCATTAGTTTTGGGTATACAAATGTGGCAGAAAAGATCAATAGGAAACCTACACAACACTTACCTACATAAATGTTAAATAAACTACCAGCAAAAGATTATTCCTATTGTCTTTTGATAACCTATGTAGAAAGTCATGTGAATCCACTATCATTCAATAAGGCCATAAAATTGATTTTGTCTTTTATTTAGCTATCCTTCATTATATAAAAGACTTCTAAAGTAGAGTAATTGAAATGTCAACATGGCTCACTTTTCTTTTTCCTTTTGAAATCATATCTACTTTATTACCTACCAAAGTGGGTGGGGAGAGTGATGAAACAAAATATGAAAATGCTCGAGTTCTTCTTGTACCATACAATGAGGAAAATGTTATATCTAGTAATAGTTCCCTCAGGCCCTTTTTTATTTACATAACATAACGCACTGACTATAATGTATGTCCCTCCATTTACCTTATTGAGTCAAGGAGAAAAATAGTCAGCTCTATTAGTTATCTTCTCTTCCCACTTGAATGTTAACTCTTTTACTTGTATAATAAATAGTGATCATGAATTGAAGCTGCATATATCAAAGAATAACTCCATAAGTAATTGTTAAATATTTTGCTTAGTACTAAATTATAATGTAAAAATGTATCAATATGTACGTGCTGCACAAGTTCTGACCAATAGTTTGTTTGCTCTTGTCAGCTTATATGCCTGTGAAGAAAAGGAGTTCACGGCCAAGGTTTACAGTCAGTGCCTAGAAGCAAGGATTATTCTATCTTCAGTTCTCAGAGGGGTCACTGCAGCCTGGTTGAATCCTGCCATTTAGCTAGTTGGCATACATGTTTATCTTCCTTAGTAATTTAAAAGAATAAAGGGAAAATATAGATCTTATATTTCCGTTTCATTTTAATTATAAAAGAGAACAGGCTAATAGGCTTTAAGTGGCAATCGGGAACTGTATTAATATTTTGTTTCTTCACTCTCCATTTATTGCTAAGATTTCCATAACACCTTATTCAGTCAATATTTATAGAACATCACCTGTGTTAAAGATGCTAATCCCTGAATATTCAAATTAAAAATATTTTAATTAATATTGTGTATATAAATGTGCCTTGTAATATATATTAATTCTCTTTTAACTCAGCTTGTTTTCACAACTTAGCTGTGATCAAATGTTTTAATTCTTATTATAATCATGCTATATTATATGTTTTGTTCCATAAATAAGACTATTTGTAAAACCAGAGTATTATATGTATCCAATAATGTAGCTAGAGCTAGAATTATCAGCTATTAATACAAATTTTTTATTAGATGGAGTTTTAGAGATTTTAAATTCCAAATCTCTGATCTTAGAGCTGAGAAAATCAAACCCAGAAAGGTTAAATGACATGTCCTCTGTCCTAGTGGAAGAGATGTACTAGAATCAAGTTCTTCTGAGTTTTGCCTCACATTTTTCATATAAAACACATCTCTGTGATCTTTCATTGGATTAAATTATATGGACATATACAGACAGAACAAATAAGTAATGGATCCTTTAATCATAAGATAATAGTAAATACAGTATTTAGGTGTTAGAAAACATAATTTCCTGGCAAAATATTCTAAACAAATTTAACCATTCAACACAGATTTTGTGTTTGAGCTATCTCATAAGTGTATAAATTGTTGAAATAATGACATGGTTTATATATTATATTTTTACAGTTATATATTTGCAGCAAAAGGATTCCTATTTCCTCATAGTGTTAATTACTTACTTTTCTGTACTTTGTTTATATTATTTTATATATTATTTGGAGTGGTCTTCACTAGTACCACCTTAACGCATGACATAATGCGATTATTAGGCTAGCTGGCACAAAAAGAGTGTAGACTTCAGAAATCCCACCATAGATACTCCTGGTCATCTGTGTGGTCAGCCACTTGGTTTCTGGCTACTGAATATGAAAGCAATACTAAAAAGGAGAGCTTGGGCCCACCAAATAAAACCTATACCCATATGATTTGCTTTCAATTTAAATCAGTAAAAAAAAAATATATATATATATATATATATATATACACATATTTTTACTGATTTAAATTGTATATTTAATTGTATATATATATTTAATTGTATATATTTAATTGTATATTTAATTGTATATATATATATATATATATATATATATATATACACATACACACACACGAGAGCTACATAGGCATTCTTCATTGAAACAGTAAAGGAAGATGCTTTACAAAAGTCTTCAGATTGGTGAAAATCTTGGTTCAGCAAGACAATATTCACAATTTTGCCCAGGAACAGTTCTCATTACAAGTAATGATAGCACATTATGGGCTGTCACTTCTCAATATCATGGGTCTTCATAATTTAGCTAAGGAAAAATCTTCCAACTCAAAAAAAGCAGGAAAGAGATTTCCTGAGACCCAGTTTATAACTTAATCTGGCTGACCCCATCCATTTTTATAGGTAGCCAGAGCAAGCCAATTTTCACTCTCATTATCCTCTGGGGCCTGAAAGAGTGGAAGAGACCAGTGGAAGTCAGAAACAACTATTCTTGGGTAACATCAGGAACTAAAACAAATCTCAGCCTTCCAAGGAGACTAAGTATGCTGGGGTTAACCATGTTATTAATTTAAAATCTCCCCCATACAAAGCAATTCTGAAATGTCAACAACGTTAAACCTCCTTATGATTAGAAAAGTACTTATTCTTCTCAAAAGTGCCCAATGTTGGTTTTGTGTTTTAAATAATCCTAAATCATCAGTAGGACTTGTCTTCCTTCTTTTGGTATCCCTTTAAGAAATTTTAGATTTGCTTAAATCCTCTGTTTACCATAACACTTTCATTCATTTTACTGTGTAATTACACAAAACTTCTCAGTTTCAGCACCTTTTATGAATTGAATATTCTTCTATATATTGTCAATGCATATAAAAATAGAATACACAAGCCCATAGGAAAATATCTGCAGATGAGCAGCAACTCTTCATTGCATTCGCTTCAATGTAGTGAATGAATGACCTCATACGGCAGGGTAAGTTCTTATAAACTAAAAGTCGATGTTCATTGCTAAGTGAGAACACAATTAGAAACACTTGCTGCTAATACTGTGAACATACTCTTCTGATACACGATGTCTTTTTAATATATTTGAAATTCTCAGGGGGTGGGGGGAACCTCTCCTAATGTTTTAAATGAAGTCTGATATGACTGGGTAACTTTCAGCAAATACATTTGCTTGGTTTTCTCTAACATTTATACTATCTTCAGCAAACAATTATCTATCAATATTCGCATAATATGCTAAATGCTAAATAGAAGTTAAAAACCTACGAAAGGGGCTCTTTTAGAAAAATAGAAATCATGGTTCAGAAAATTTATGTTCTCCACTATCTCAATTTAGGATGAACCTTAAAATTAACATCTTCATAAAGTTAAGGAAGACCCACATTTTGGTGCTATTCTTTGACTGACTTGGGACTGCAGTTGAAGGAGTATATCCTTCACTCAAGCTGTGGAATTATTTCTGAAATGATGTTATTAAGTACCATCAGGGCCAGGGTATATATGAAGAAATGCTCAAGTATTTAATTAGCGTTCAAAATGCCCAGACCACTTTATTTGGAAACTGTATCAAGTAGTTTAAGGGAGTTGGTACAGAAAATGATTTCATGATATCCAAGTAAAATTATATATATGTAATACATATAAATAAATAAATATATATAATTACATATATATGATTTTATATATATATATGATTTCCTTGAAGAATTATCAAACCTCTAAAGCATTAAACATGGACTTATCTATAATGAGTGGGTGTGAGAAAGCAAATATTAAACATAAATAGTTTAGATCATTAAAGAATTTCCTTGGAAAGAATGAACAATAAATGACTGTTTGGAGGTAGGAGAAGAGTGGGAAGAAAGTGCAGATGAAAGTTTCCTTGCTTAATTTTTTATAAATTGTTAAGAGGCAAACAAAATTCTCTCTATGCCCAAATTATGTAGTTTATTCAGAGTGTGTAGGCGCCTCTGTTCAGCAACACTGATAACGACACTAATAGTTTAATTATAACTCGCCGTTTCAGGAGATAAACAAGGCTGTTTGCTTTTTAGACCAGGGGTTACAATTCCTTTTAAACGCCGGGAAAAGGCACATCTGCAAGTCGATCTTACTATAGCAGGGAAGCAACCAAAAACCAGCTGGAAAATAAACAAAGCCCCAGGAGTGAGCAGCCAACACAAAATTAGAGCAAAACCGCCAGATTTGAGCAGTGGAGCAGTGGGTGTGAGGCATGGTAAACAGGCGACAGATATAAATGGGCAAGGATAGAAAAGTTTTCGGTGGCCAGATCTTCCTCATTTTCCCTGGGATTCCATCACAGAGTCTGAGCACCCCTCCTTCCGCTGTCCGCCTTACAGTCTCGTCTCTGTCACACAGTCCTTCACTTCAGCACCACCAAGAGAGGACAGCTCCCCTAACCGCGGAACACAGCCCCCTAGGATTGCCCTCCGTCTCTTACCAATGTCCTCTCCACAGCATTCTCTTTCTTGCTGGCAAGAAACTTTGTTTTTAGGGGTGTTCTAAACGACATATAGAAAGGACTGAGAATTTGTCTGGTTTGTTATTTCCAGGTGAAAGGGAGACATATCCTTTCTGAAAAGTCCAATCATTTAATTGGCTTCTAGTGCAATTTAACCAGAAAAAAAGATTGCAAATTGCTGGGTGGCAATGTAAGTAAGTCAGCGGTAGCTGAAACTTGAAACTCTTTCTAGTGCTCTATTTTACTGCTTTGTTGTAAAAGTACTAGTAGGAGGTAAATAGTCTTTACTAACTGCTCCTTTAGCCCTTTTCCTCCCATATTAGCCAAAGACACTATGGAAATATACCAGAGTTTGATAGCCAAGGGCTCAAGAGAATAAGTCCTAATATCAGTGGGTGGGAAAACAGTTTTGGTCCTAAAAGAAACTCTTCTCAGTCCTTTCCAAGATCCCTTACAACCTTATCCTGAATCAGGAATATACAAGTGGAAGGTTAACAGTTCCCAAATGAGACCATAGGCTACTACAGCACGTCCCCCAATAAAGTCCTCTTTCCCCAGCCCCAAATCCAGAGACAAACATTCCAGGAGTGATGAGAAAACAATTAGCAAACCAAAATCACCAAGACAGGAAAATTACACTCCAAGGAACTTGGCTACTTTGGCACATCCAGTTGCCATTCTTTCAGTCATAAAGACATGGTTGCTTAGTGAGCACATTTTGTTTCTCTCTGCAAAGTTTTCTCTTTTGTCCATCCTTCGCAATAGTGTATAAAATACTCATCATTTGAAGGTTCTCTTTGCTACCGCACATGTACACCACACACACACACACACACACACACACACACACACACACACACACACACTTTGTTTGATTTAGTTCCATTTTCAAAGATTTAGTATCCTTAAGAAAATAGTATCTTCTGCTTTCCTAACTTCAGGAAAATGCCCTCACTCTTTTTGTGTTGGAGTTGCTAGGATACTAAGGGACTCTAGAAAGGAAGAGACATAGCTAGGGTGCAGGCTTAGGAGTCATTCAGAGAAGGCAGCACTGTGAAGTTAGTGGTGAACAACTTTCTCCCAGCGGTAGTGACTATCTACTAGTAATGAGGGGCGAGATCTGCCTGTGAATTGAGCAGTAGCAGCAGTGGGGACAACAGACATTGGGTACTTATCAGGTAATCTTGAGAGGTCTTCACTCAAGCAATTGACTGAATCCCTCAGTCTGCTCTATTGCTCTTTCCTTCCTTTCTCCCTTCTTCCCTATCCTCCCCTTTTCTTCCCTCCTTCCTTCCTGCCCTCCTCTATCTCAGTTACTCTTTTCACTTAACAACCTCTGGGCAACTTCAGTTACTCTTTTCACTTAACAACCTCTGGGCAACTTTGGGCACCAGTTCCAGTGACACCATCAAATCACTTAACATGTATCCTATAGACCATGCTATTACTATTATCATCGCCATGGCTGCTTGCCAACTGCTTGGTACAAGGAAAAGGTCCGGTTCCCAGCTGTCAACCCCACCCCCTCTCCGCACTTCAGCACCACAGCAGTGGTATTAATCAGGCAAAATCACCCAAGTCTGAATGTCACCAACAAGTTCTACCCACTCTGTAGGAGCCCCATCGGCAAACCTCACCAGCAGAGCCTGGCCAGACCCTTCTCCCACAGCCAGCACATTCTCAGCATCCTGACCCAGCTTCTGATTATTCCTGTGATCATTGTTTTATCAGTGGCCACACTTTCTTCCCTTCATGGAAAGGGAAAGCCTGCATGTGACTCTTGAGCAAATGTAGGACTCCTTGTACTACCCTCCCCCACCTCTCCAACACACACACACACACACACACACACACACACACACACACACACACACCCTCTGTACACCAGCGACACAAAGAGAGCCAGTAAGTGAGCGCACCCTGGCAGCGCAGGGCTGGGTAGGAAGAGGGGTGGGAGAGGAGGGCACAGCCAGGAAGGGGGGACCAAAGGAGGGGCAGGGGGTTGAGCCAGCTGGTGAGGAGGAAAGGCAAGGAAGGACGTGAGGTGGGGGCAAGAGCAAGGCAAGAGGGTTGTCCTTACCTGCCCCTAGATTAAAGGAGATCCTGGCCTCTGCAAGGTACGGCGTGTCGCTCTTGGAGCGGACTCTTCTGATGGGCCGCCGGTCTATATCATCCTCCGAAGATGCCGCCATTAATGTGGGAGGCAGAAGCAGGGTCGCCCGGCGAGCTGTGAGGGAGAAGGAGATGGAGAGAGGGAGACAGGCGGAAAAGGGGAGGAGGGGAAAGGAAGAGGCTCACACACATGGAAAGGGGGAGGGGAGAGGGGGATGGGAGAGGAAGGGAAAAGGGATGGGGAGGGAGGGGAAAAAGAGAGGGAAAAAGGAAGAAAGAGAAAGAGAGAAAGAAAGAAACCGAAGGAGAGAAAAGGGTGAGGGGAGAGAAAGAAAATCCGTTAAGGATTTGTGGACTGGAGCAGAGCAGAGATCACGCAGGCTGTCCCTGGCTGGCGCTCAGGGCTCCCCCTAACTCCTCTCCCAGTCACAGGGCCAACAACCGGTCAGTGCTCCGGACTGACACCCTCCCTCCTGCCCGGAGCCCCAGTTTAATGCTCTTGGCACAGATAGGCTAATGCGAAGGAAAAAGCTCCAAAGCAAAGATGCCCAGTCAGCACTGTGCCCTCTCCCGCCAAATGTACTTACTCTGCTCTCTTCAAGTGTACACTAGGGTATCCTTAACTCACAGGATTTTCTAGCCCAGCCAGATACACCTGCTTCAGATTTTCTTGCATAAATTATTACTCCTGGGGTATAAGCCTAGGCCCAGCTGGTCATTGAGGAGGTCACTGCACCCAAAGCACCCCTCTGCTCCCTCTTGACCAACCCAGAGCTCAAACAGAGGTAGAGCCAGATCTGAAATGCTCAGAAGCTCTCTTACCAGCCCCCATGAGTCCTGGAGGTGGAGGGTAGAGGAAAAGTGTATACAAGTTTAAGAGCAGTTTGGTAGTAATGTTTCTAGAATTGGTATTTTGAATGTAGACTAGGCATATTCACACAAAACTGAATGACCCTCTTTTACAACCACTAACTTCTATGATGAGTCTATCTCAACATAAACGCCCATTCATTTAACCTTCAACTTTTTATTTGGTGACATAGAGCACAGATAATAGTCCTTGGATTGGACCTGTAGTCTCTATAACCCTGTACCATTGTTTCTGAAAAAGAGGTGCAGATCAAGGGCACTTTGCATTTCTTTGAATGTTTGCACTGCAACCTTCCATGTTACACAGCAGAAGGACCTAGAAAGGTTTCTGGAGTGTGAATCAGAATGGTTTGATGCTCTTACTGGACTACTGATGGGCTAAACTCTTTTATGTTTGTCTTTCTGCAGCTTCAGTCACTTGATCCTTTTGTAGCCTGTTGTTGCCTCTTTCTAATAAGAGCCCACCTGGAGCACACAGATAAATGTTACCTTGATTCCCTCCCTGCTACAAAGGAAATCTCAGTGTCAAGTCACCCCCTTCAGTTCAGAAGAGGAAGTGCTGCTCTGACTGCAAGACTTCCCTGTCCGCGTTAGCTGTCAATTCGAACTCTCAGCTTGTATTCTTTTTTTTTTTTTTCTTTTTAGAGGACAGTGTCACTGGCTTTCATATGTGGAATCCGAACTGGGGCCGTTGGCATCCCAAGCCAGCTCTTAACCACAGCTCCACTCTGCCAGCCCTCAGCTTGTATTCTTTTTTTTTTTTTCCACATTTTTAAAAAAAATTTTGTTTTATTATTATTATTTACAGATGTACAAAACAATGCAATAGTTATTTTTTCTTTCACCCCTTACAAAGTGAATCCCCTCTCCCCTGCCCTCCCACACCCGATACCATACTTATCTATTACAATTCCATTGACTTCATCCCTACGCTATATTCCACATCCCATGACTATATATGTGTTAAATTATAGTTGACAAATAATATTGTTCAGCAGCAGCTTCAGATGTACAGTGCAGTGGTAAGGCCACTACACCGTCCATGAAGTGATCTCCCTAAAAGGACATGCATCCGTCTGTTCCCCTAAAAAAAAAATATTTACAACCTTATTGATTATATTCCCTAAACTGTCTCTTCTGTCTCTGCAGTAGTATTGTAGTTATCAGTTTGTGTTGCCTCGTCCCTTCCCCTTCTCCCTCATGCCCATCCCCATCCCATCTAGCCCTCATCAGTTTTTTCTTTGTGTCTCTAAAACTATTTCTGTTTACATTTCAGCTTGTATGCTTGAACCCTAGAATTTTCAGTCTCTCTCCATTGGTCTCTTAACTTCACACTAAGTAATAATTCTTGATCTTAGGAAAAATATATCTGCCCTTTGCCTTATTGCTTCCTCAATCTCTACCACACTATTTCCTTCCCATTCTGTTTAACTTTCCTGTGGAACTTTTGCCACCATAGACTCCATTTTTTCACTCCCAATTCCCTCCTTTCATCTCTACAACTGGTTTCTATCCCTACCAATCAACCAAAGTTATTTGAAAGGTCATCAACATCCTTCTAACAGTTAAATCCATTCCTTTCTTGGCCTCTTTAAAGAATATAGTAATCTATCCTTTTTGAAATCTCCTTCTTTGGCCTTTCTGTACGAGACTAGCTCCCTAACCACTTTATTTCTAATTGTTAGCCAATTCTCTGCATGTTAATTTGAAATTGCTTATCCTGGTATCCAAGGCCCTTCATAACCTGATTTCAACCTTTCTTTCCAAGTGCATCTCCTATTATTTATCTTCAGTCTGCTTGGAGTTGTCCCCAAAACCTGGCTTCTTTCTGCATTTGCACCTTTGCTTGTGCTGCACATCACAAATTTCTTTCCTACAAGCCTTCCATGTTCTCCCTCAGGAATGTGAGATTACTGGCCCACTAGTCTATGGCATGAACCCAGTATGCAATAAATGTTCAACAGATATTTTTTAATAAAGAAAGGGAGGAAAGGGAGAGAGGAAGGGAAGGAGAAAGTAGAGGAGAGAAAAAAGGAGTGAATGAGGGTTACATAACTAATGAATAGTTAGATTGGGGACCAAATCCATGTCTGCCTGATTTCAAATCCAGTGTCTCTAACCAACATATTGATTTGTTAAAGATGTATATTTAGTTGACTAGCCACATTTTAAATTCACTTTTCCATGACTCTTGCCTCATTATTATGTCCCATTTATCTCTGTTAAACATAGATTAAAAATGGATGTCTCCTATCCCAGGAGGCACAACAGAGGTATTTGGCTCATCAAATGAACCATGACTAATCAGGCTGCAAACCAATATTATGATTACAACATTTAGGTTCACGCTCTTAAGGAAGTGCAAAAGGAAGGAAATAAACTCAAACAGTTCTGAATACTGTATAAACTATACCTCTCTTTGAATTACTGCAGTGCAGTGCTATTTGATTGTTTGAAATGTTGAAATGTTCGGGATTCCCTACCCTCTTGTATGTTCATTCATCAGCCATGTCTCAAATAAATAGATAGATAGATAGATAGATAGATAGATAGATAGATAGATAGATAGATAGATTTAAAGGAATACCTAGCCTTAATGTTCCCTGGGGTTTATATGATTTTACATATCAATGATTCTTAATGAATGATTCTTGATATAGAGAAGTATATCTCTGAATTTCTGTTTCTTTATTCATTCAACATTTTAGAGGATTAGGAACTTAAAATTACTACCATTTTTTCATTATATGTACCTTTTTTCAAAAGAGTTTAAATGCACTTTCATATTATTCCATTATGGACTATTTTACTGATATAATTCTACATAGATATAATGTTTACAAAAATGACAATATACTACATCTATGTTCATGTTCTTGAATTATTTTGTCACCTTTTCATTTCTGACTGTGATCTTCCATATTTTTTCGTCTTCCCTAATTTATTGTCATCTTCGTCTCATCTACTTTTTCCCATTCTCTTTTCATTTTGTCTCTCTTTTCTCACATCTTTCTTAGTTCTAACAATTCCCTTACAAAGTCAGTCCCATTTCATGTATCTCCCTCCTATCCTGTATGAAGGATTCACTGTGTGAGCTTGTTCCAATATTTCCATATTCTTTATTCTCTAGGATCCCTTTCATATATGTGACCTCTCATCATAAAATATCTGGCTGAGTGACCTCAGAGGAAGAGCACGGGAGTGGGAATCAGGGACAATGGGTGCTGCTCCCCGTAGGACCACTACCATTAATTAACACTGGACAAGCCACTCATGCTATCAGGATGGGTCTCAATCACTTCAGCTATAAAAATGCAAGGGTTAGATAAGGTAATCTTAAGACACTGCCTACTTTTAATACTCTATGAATATTTGCAGCTATTCTTATATCTCGACTCTTTCTATAAGTATACAGGGCATGTTTTATTTCTTCATCTAAGAAAACACATTGTTCCTTTGATTATAACTAATCATATTTAGGAAACCACGTGGCAGCCATACTTCTTTCAAGTAATTTCATAGCATTCAAGTCTATTTTATGTAACACTATATCCTTTAGAATCTACTTTTTCCCTTACTATTTCTTTCTTTTCTTTTTTCCTTTTTTTAAAGATTTTATTTGGAAATCGGAGAAGGGGAATAGACAAGTTGCTGTCCTTTTGTTCTTCAGTCTAGTTGTGGAGGACGTCGCTACACTGGCCCATGTTGGTATTATCATTGCGCTCTTCCTGGCTGAGGCAGTCCCTCACCAGCCATTGGACAGCCGCTTACAGCAACTCATGGCAGCCCAGGTCCAGGTCATGCTGTTGTTCACCACCTTAGCTGTATAGGCCGCCCCCTGTACCTGCAGAACACAGAGCTCCACCTCAGATAAGGTGTCCCAATCGAGAAATAAGACCTCTGAGGAAAGAAATGCTAGGAGCAGGAGCCCAGGGGCCTGTAGGCCGAGAGCATCCTATATCCAAGAGTGAGAAACCCTTAACCTGTTCGACGGATCAGTTAGCAAATTTTAAGACAGAAGATCCAAACGCAATTAAACAAACATTATCAAATGACAGTACAAATCTTTGCACTGGAAAATATTTCATCTTCTCCTTCCATCTTTGCGTGTCTAAACTCTTCCCATCCTCTATGGCTGAAATGTTTTTATTTCCATCCCCAATACAGCAAACTGTGAGAATATAGTATCTTCATTTTTCTTTATCTCTGTCCACCCACGGCAGTTGGTAATTTTTACCTGTATGAATATATAAACACTATAATGTGGATACTATTTTCCTTCCAGACAATATGAAATAAATGTTAATAGCACAGGCTTTAAGATTAACCTTCCTGAGTTTGTACCCAAATTCTATACTTAATAGTTATATGATTTCATACGAGTCATCCACCTCTCGTGCTTCTATAAGACGGGCCTTATATAGTACCTATATCTTATGGTTGCCATGAGGATTCAAACATGTAATTCATGTAGTGTTTAGAAAAGGAAAGTCCCAATAAACATTTATTATTTGAAAACTATTATTACTGGCCAGCACCAAGTAAGGCTGTCTCAGTGAAATTAAACCTTGGCATAGTTCCCAAGCTTAATATGTATTAGATCTTGGGAAAAAGTGAGTGCTCCTAGTTTTAGTTTTCTTATATGTAAACTAGAAATAACATCAGCACTCTCACTGGGCCTTGGGAGGATAAAATATTATATAATAAATGTAAAACTCCTAACACACAGTCTGACAAATGGTAGGCGGGCAAACAAATGTTCATTGCTTCCTTTCTTCTCAGCTTCTTAAAGTAGACACTTTGCAGAGTTGCTGAGGCTGACTGTTAAAGTATGCTAGATGCAAAAAGGAAAATGTGTTTCAGACTTTGTATGTGGAACTGACTTGGACGGAAACCCAAACAGCTATTATTTAAATGGTGAACACGTCTGGGTAAGATACACAAGTCATTTTTCCAATCTTGCTTAATAGTACAGGTGTGTTAAACCTTATTTATTTTAATTTTATATTTTCTACATGGCTGATTTCTAATAGCGTAACTGTGATTAATGCCATTCTTTGAAATCTGAAGGCTCTAATATTTCTAAATTATGTTCAGTATACAAAAGGGTGACATCCACTTGAACATATCTTTGTGTTGCAAACTGCTGGGCTTGGTCACTTGCACAGTGATCTTAGAGGCAAATACTATGGGCTTGAATCCCATTTGCACCCCAGGTACAACAACAGGATGCAGCGGTATGGGCATCAGACTAGGCAATAGGAGATGGGATTCTAACTCTTGGTCTACCACCATCCAGCTGTCTGGTTTAGATAAGTCACCTCTTTATTGAAAAGCAGGATGCCGTAGGGGAAAGCTGAGTCAGAAAGACTCATGTTTGAATCCTGGCTCCACCTCTTCATAGTTATACAATCCTGCTGAGTTTTAATTTCCTATAAATTGGGAGCAATTATATCTAACTCATAAGTTTGTGATTTTGAATGAAATAAACATGGATAGCTTCTGGTGTGTGTGAAGCATTTAATAAACAAATTTCTGCTTTTTCTGGCTTCTGAGTCTCATTTTTATCATATGAGCCAGTTGAATTAAGACCCTTCTGATTCTAATATTATTATAGAAATTATACTGTTAAATACAACATTAAAAAGATGTGGGCACTTGCTCTTGATATGTAACAAAGTATTGCGTCTGCATATATAATGAGAATAAAACATATTGTGGCAGTGGATGGGAGGAAAACACATTAATTCCTAAATGTGTGTATCTAGGAGGTCTACCCAATATAAATTTTGTAGATATTTTATTTGCATTCTATTGTGTCTACAGATGGCTTGATGACAGTAATCAGATCACAGGTTATTAGTCAGAGAGTCTGTCTAGTAAATGATGGCAGAACAAATCCAGGACAATCAACCCAGCTGCCAAAGTCACCCTTTGGGCCAAAACAAAGAATGGTTGACCTCTTTCTCATAGCCCAGATTATGTTTGATTATTTCCTACATCAGTTAAAATTGACTATCCCAACATATGAAGATTTTAGTAATTTTTAAAACTGAGACAGAAAATTAAAGGTAATAAATCTGAGAAGCCTGATTTAGGTAAAAAATATATATATATATGTATGTGTGTGAGTATGTGTGCCCATGTATATAAAAAGAATGTATGAATATACACCTGGTTGTAAAGAGTACTCATTTTTACATGATGGATCTAGTTGAGTCTTATTGTGATTTTGTCTATATTTTTTAAATTTTCTGTAATTGTTATATGTTACATTGGTAATGAGGGGGAAAAATGAGTTATGAGTATAAGAGGAAGCTCCCATAAGGACTTAGGCAGGTTGCCTCCCTTCACCTTACAATTCAACCAAAAGGACAGAGACCCACCATTCCATAGTGATCGTTTCGCCAAATAGGAAAAGGTAAAAAATTACTTTAAGAAGCTGAACCTAGAGATTTAATTACACAAAGTAACTACATTGCCACATTTATATGTTATAATACTGAGACATTCTACTTTTGAGGATGTGTGGAAATATATGAGCCATTATACCCACACATCTTTCCTTCTGTTGCTATAGTTGACAATATATTGGGTTCTTGGAAAAGTCATGACCTAATTTTTTTTCTGTTTTTTGTTGCAAAAATGCGTCATGACTTTTCCAACAACCCAATAATATAGGACTACATGATGCAGTGGAAAGAATCAAAAAGTTCAAGATTATAATTCTGGCTCCACTTCTAATAGTTGTGTAGTAACTTGGGAAGTTACTTGATTATTGGATACAAGGATTACTTCATCTGTAAAATGGGGATAATAATAAGTACTTCACACATTTCCTTTTCCAGACTAAATGAGATAAAAAATACCAAGCCCCTGGCACATAAAATGTGGATCCTCTTCTCACTCTCCTTTCCTATTGAAAATTTATACATGTACTGATTATTCAGCTAGCATTACGATATAGGGCTAATATAAAAATCAGTCTTGCAGTACGATGTTTGGAGTATGGTCTTACTTATCAGAGGCAAGGGTTAAATTGCTTAGCCACGTAGTTTATTTTCTGCCTGTCACCTATCAAGTTTAATTACCAAACAGTGCACAATCAGCTAAATGGAACAGAAGATCTTACTGTGTAGGTTCAAAAGAAAAGCAAGGTCTATTTTTAACCAGCTATAGCTGAATAGCTCTCTTTTTTTCTTCTTCCTTTGCAACATTTTGTGATGGCCTATAATTCTGTAAAGTGATTGAGCTGCACTGAGATTTTTTTTTTAATTTGTTCTTTAGATGATCTCATAAATGTTAACTCAAAATTTTGTTTCTTTGAAATAATATTGATAACTTCAAAGGTTTGGGTCATATAAGTATTTCAACTGGACTATTAAGTACTAGTGCTAGGGAGAAAATATTGTATTTACAGTGAAAACTTTTAATTTAGAAAATAATGTTTCCTTTAACAATGCCCCAATCCTCTAAATGTAAAAGGAATATTAAAGGCCCAGTGGAATCACATATTCAGAGGCAGATGCAAAACACATTACCTACCAAGCTTTATACCTATAGAACATATTACTACTGGTAATCTGTGCTTGGATATTCTGTTGGGTCTCCAAATTCAATATATTCTACATGAATTTATCCCTCCCCCCATCTTGATTATCTTCCTATTTCCTCTCTTAGTGAACAGCTTCATTATCTATCCAGTGGGTCCAAGAAAACACCTGGGGATAACTGGAAGTACACATTTCTCACTCTCTACTTGCCCTACCACCACAAAATCCAGCAAAAATATTTTTAATGTTTCCAAGATCTCTCTCTCCTACCAAATCATACCAAATTTACTCTGTCAAGTTCCTTTTTAGGCTCTTTACTTGCTGCGGTTACTGCAGTAGCTTTCTAATGGTTCTCTTTGTCTCTAATATTACTCCCTCCAGTCTGTCCTTTATATTTGTGGTCTTTTATAAAAACCAACCTGACAACAAAACTGCATATTTGTCTTGAGTGGATTCAGTATCAGCTTTTCTATTCCTTAGTTGGGCATGCAGTCTTGTGTGCCTTGGCTTCTGCCTGCAATTCTAGTCTCTTCCCTTGCTATTCCCCATACCCAATATCTACAATACACCTCTCATTCTGTAACATGGTGCTCTAATGTATTATACTCCTAATATATTCATGCATTATTACATGCCATTTCACACTGTCCAGAATATTCTTTTTTTTTCCCACCTAAATCCAACTTAAAGGGAGATTAACTGTCATCTCCTCTTGAACACTAACTTAGAAACACATCCACCTCTCTCCCCAACACATACACACACACACACACACCTTTATCTGATTTGGATGCCCTCATCTGTGTTTTAAAAACTCTGAGTGTGTATATTCTTCAGCATTTATCTTTTGGGACTGAAATCACTGATTTATTTATCTGTCTCAATATTAAGTGATTAACTTCTTGAAGCTAGTGGATTTTGTCTGAGTTTAAATCCCCAATACTTGGTTAATGTTCAACAATTAGTGAATTTTAAATGAATATAATCTTGGATTTTTCTTCCATTTGATTAATTTACCTCTCCGGACTCTATAAAAGTAAAGATTTAGACTAGCTGATGGCTCTCAAATTCTAAACCTCATGCTATTTGCACCAAAGCATTTGGAAGCTGCAAAAATAAAACAAAACAACCACTTGAAAATAAGAAAACTCCAGATTTCCACACCTGACTCCCAAAGATTCTGATCAGTACTCCTGGGCAGGGGCTGTATATGTGTATTTCTGAAATGTAACAAGATTTGGGATCAACTGGACTAGGAACTCACTTCAAGCTCTAAAAATCCTTCAAATGCTCCATGTTTCCTATAGAACAGATTGCAAAATTCTTAATCTAGTGTTCAAGGTCTATTTCCTTAAACCTGCTTTTTTCTCTAACCTCAGGTATCACTTCCTTGCAGTTTATGATCCGGTCATACTGAATTGCTTATAGAAAGACCTATGCATGCTAGCTTTTTCTGCAAGGAATGTCGCACTATTGTGCTAACTCCAGGATGAAGCTCAGGCATCAACTCTTCCATGAAGAATTCTCTGAATTCTTTCTTTTCCCTTTTTATATCCTGTTTTTGCTTCTATTATAGCACTTTGTATTGTATTAGATTATCTGTGAGCTTCTTGAAGACTCAGAACAATTACTCAATGCTCAATGAATATTTTTCTTTTCCTTATTGTGGTAATGCATTAATTCCTTAAACAAATATTTACTGAGAATCTACTGTCTAAATTGAGAATCTAAAAATCTAAATTTATTATTTTCTGTCATTTTGTCCTCACAATAATATTGCAAAAATTTGTCATTTTGCAAATAGAAAAAAAAAGGCTTATAAGAGTTCAGCCATTTGTATAGCCAATACCATGGTTTTTTAATGGTTCGGTTAGAATTATCTTCCAGGTATTTCTGATGTTTCTTTCTTCACACTACCATGTTTTCTTAAGGGAACAAAATAAAAGAATGAAGAGAAATATGATTTAAAGTGAATGCTCCAAAATCTATTTCCTTATTCCTGAGTATGAGGTGTGATCAAACATGATGAATGTTTAAATTTTAAAAAATTATTATATTAAAAGACACATTTCCATTAATCCCCCTCAAAATACTCCCTCTGGCTTCAAACACACTTATCCCATCATTCTTGCCACTTTATGAAGCAGTTCTGGAAGTCCTCTTTCATGTCTTTATTTGCACTGTCGTGGCTGCCCCTTGATGTCCTGAATCATTTTGACTTTGGGGAAGTGCCAAAAGTTGCACGGTACTAGATTTGGTGAATAAGATGGATGAGGACACACAGTAATGCTTTTATTTGACAGAAATTGCCATATACCAGAAGTGATGTGTCACACGGAGCGTTGTCATGATGGAGGATGATTTACGGCACACTTTAAAACACACCTTCTCTCAACCGTAGCTCACACTCACCTGACTGCATTGAATAAGTTGAAACTTGACACACACTGTTATTCAGGTTTGATGAACTGCTGCTTATATTGAAAATTCCTGCCTTTCTGTTGGATGGCATTCAGCAGCAGCATTCACCATATGTTTGGATCACAACAGAAAAGTTCCATGTCACACATAGCTTCTGGTACAGAAATTTCTGTCAAATAAAAACATTATGGTGTGTCTTCATCCACTTTATTCACTGGATCGGGCACCGTGTGACTTCTGGCTCTTCCCCAAAGTCAAAATGACCACGAAAGGTAAACATTTTGAATCGATTCAGGGTATCGAGGCAGCCACAACAGCACAACTAAAGACACTCATGAAAGAGGACTTCCAGAACTGCTT
Source organism: Aselliscus stoliczkanus (assembly GCA_033961575.1). NCBI lineage: Eukaryota > Metazoa > Chordata > Mammalia > Chiroptera > Hipposideridae > Aselliscus > Aselliscus stoliczkanus. The sequence goes on along the minus strand of CM066730.1, from coordinate 16,531,645 downwards.
CAGAAAGTGGCAAGAACAATGGGATAAGTGTGTTTGAAGCGAGGGGGAGCATTTCAAGGGAGATTAATGGCAAGTGTCTTTTGCTGTAATAATTATTTTATTTAAACATTCACTGTATTTTTTTTTGACAACTCATAAATGCTGACTCACCAGGAATGCATATTCTGAGAAACTAGAGTTTGTTGTAAATTCAGAGGAAATCAATACAGTTTAGCTGATGTTTTAAGAATTTGAAGAAAGATAATTCCCAGCCAAACTACAAAGAGGATTCTTTTGGGGCTTGTTAACAATCTTATTATCAAAATCAAAATTTTGTTGCTTTATCTTATTCCTGTGTGTTAAGACTGTCACATTTACAAAGGGTTTAGAAATTTGAATTAGGAATAAATGGCCCTAGAGGAGATGAGGGATGGTGGGAGGGGTGGTGGGGTTCTCTCTTGGGGAAGCTGAGGCCCTGCCATTTTCCTTTGAGGATTAACAAAATTAAAATATAATTAACATAAGCGCTAACATTTATTAAGTACATATTAGGTACTTGACATTTTGCTCAGTGTTTTATATTTATTTGTTCAGTGTTTCCAAACTTTATAGTCACTCCTGAATCACTTTTATAGATTTTGCTACATCTAAGTATCATCCACATTATTATTTACTTAATGTTTTTCCTTAAATGGACTTTAGTTCAGCCTGTTTTTTTCCCTTGTTCTAAGCAGTAGTCCATAAGTATGAGGCCTACTTATGTATTTTTATATTTCAATTAAATATTTTTGATTTACATTTTTTCTAGAACACAATAAGACAAATACATTATTATTATAAAACAGTTCATGTATTACCTGAAAATCATATATTCCATCATAGTATGTGAAGTGCTATTTTGTTTCATTTAATCCTCAACATAACCCTGAGTTAAGAATTCTTACTATCACAATTTGCATTCAAAATGGAAAAGGGAGGCAAAGTGAGATGAAATAACTTGCCTAATATCACAAATTAAGACGGGGAAATCATAGTTTGAACTCAGATCTGGTGTTACTCTCAAGTCCAAGCCCAAAAATACCACTGTCAGCCAGACCTGTAAAGATTTCCTTCATACCCACAATTTTGTATATGCCATAATTCCAACTTTGTAAAAATATGAATGTGTACAAAAGTGACTGAAAGTATAAAAGAATTAAAGTAATTCTGTAGGGTTGATTTTCTTTTCAATTTTTTGGCCATAGGCTTTAATATTACCATTTTGCTTTTATAATTGAAAAAGGATACTTAGACCTGTAAAATAATCTCTTTGTTCATTCCTAGAATTTCAAAAGACTAATTTAACATCAATATTCATTCAATGGTGTTGCATGAGTGTATGGGACTGATTGTTTACTGAAATATTCTTTAAAATATTAAATATGGTATTGGCCATGAGATGATTTTGATGTGCTAAACTTCCTATCCTTGTCTCTGTCAGCTCAGGCAGAAGGTGGTACTGAATGTTTTTTTGGGGGGTTGGGGGAAACAGATTTGTTTGGGCAAATGTGGAGTGAGAATTCTTTCCAAAGCACCTGTGGATTGCTTATTCGGTCATGGTGGATGTTAGCTGTGTACAGGCTTCATCTTTAATCTAACCTCTTATATACCTTATGTGATGTAGGAGTTATTATTAATTGATTGGAATTATGTCATTGTATTTTCATGTGATTTTCTTCCTCTCTATCTCTCATCTTCTCTCTGTTCCTCTTGTCCTCATGCCTTACTTTACTTATGAGCCCTGAATCACAATATGTGGCAAAGCAGATACTTCCTGGGAACAAAGGGGAGAAGAGCATTAGAAGACCATGTGCAGGTAAATTGTCGGCACCAAGAATGCAACTTTGTATACTTTACCAACAAGAATGTAACTTTGTATACTTTATCAAAGCACACTCCAGAAATGGGGGGTTGGAGTTCATGGTTACCTGCATGTGGATGGAATTGGTAGGCTGGCTATCTCCACAATATTTTTCCTTTTGATCTGCTTTCATGCTCTTTTTCACAAAAAATGTTCCCTGTATTAAACACAGGTTGGCGAGCCTGGGTGTGAGCAATTAGAGGTCTAAAATGGAATATGTGGGAGGTTAGGAAGGAAAGCTTGGTAGTTAACTTGTCATCCATGAGTGAAGCACAGCATGCTGCTTCCTGTCTAGAGTTACAGAGCAAAAACCAAAAGCAAAAAACAAGTATCTGCTGAGAGTGATGCCTTGAGCACCATAAAAACAAGGCTGTGAACTATACAGGAAAAGTGTCATGTGCAGCACTCGGAGACAAGGGTCGGAGAAATACTATAATTACACGTAAACTGGTTAGGACATCGCTATGAGGAGAGAGAAGATGGGGCTGGTTTTGCTGTGCTGGTCTCAGAAGGACTCGGAGGGCCACGGGGGAGGACATTACATTGGTGAATGGAAAAAGTGATAATCCAATTGGTAATCATGCCCCAAACAAGGAGCCAGTTGCTTTACGATCACTGCTCCTGCCTCCATCATTACGGAGCAAATTAGACCTACAAGGGCAGATATGAGCCATAGCCAAGACCATGATATTAAAGTCTTGGGGACAATAAAACTCCTAAAAGAAAATATAGGGAGTAAATTTGCAGACATTACCCTGAGCAATATTTTTACTGATCCATACCTGCGGGCAAAAGAAGTAAAAGAAAAAATGAACATATGGGATTATACCAAACTTAAAAGTTTTTTCACAACAAAAGAAACCATCAACAAAACAAAAAGGAAGCCTACTGAATGGGACAAGATATTTGTCAGTGATATATCTGATAAGGGGTTAATATCCAAAATTTATAAAACACTCATGTAACTAAACACCAAAAAAACAAACACTCCAATTAAAAAATGGGCAGAGGATATGAAAAGACATTTCTCTAAAGAGAACATACAGATGGCCAACAGGCATATGAAAAAATGTTCAACCTCACTGATCATTAGGGGAATGCAAACAAAAACCACAATGAGATACCACCTCACTCCGGTCAGAATGGCTATCATCAAAATCAACAAATAACAAGTGCTGGCGGGGCTGTGGGGAAAAGGGAACTCTGGTGCACTGTTGGTGGGACTGCAGATTGGTGCAGCCACTATGGAAGTCAGTATGGAGGTGTCTCAAAAAATTGGAAATGGAACTACCCTTTGACCCAGCAATTCCACTCCTAGGCATTTATTCTGAAAAACCCAAGACACTAATTCAAAAAGTATATGTACCCCTATGTTCATTGCAGCAATAGCCAAGACTTGGAAACAATCAAAATGCCCATTGGTAGACGACTGGATTAAGAAACTGTGGTACATTTACACAACAGAGTATTACGTAACTATAAAGAAGAAAGAAATCGTACCATTTACAATATGGATGGACCTAGGAACATTATGCTAAGTGAAATAAGTCAGTCAGAAAAAGAAAAATACCATATGATCTCACTTATATGTGGAATCTAAAGAACTGAATAAAAGAGCAAAATAAACAGAAATAGTCTTGGAGACACAGAGGAAAAACGATGAGGGATAGATAGGATGGGGGTAGGCATGAGGGAGAAGGGGAAGGGACAAGGCAACATAAACTGGTAACTACAATACTACTGCAGAGACAGAAGAGACAGTTTAGGGAATATAATCAATAATGTTGTAAATATTTTTTTAGGGGACCAGATGGACTCATGTCTTATCAGGGAGACCACTTCATGGACAGTGTAGAGGCCTGACCACTGCACTGTACATCTGAAGCTGCTGATTAATATTAGATGTTGACTATAATTTAACACATATATAGTCATGGGATGTGGAATATAGTGTGGGGATGGAGTCAATGGAATTGTAATAGATATGTATGATATTGGGGATGGAGGGACAAGGGAGGGGGAGAGGGTAGTTACTTTGTAAGAGGTGAAAAAGATAACTATTGCATTGTTTTGTACATTTGTAAATAATAATAATAATAATAATAATAATAAAGTCTCGAGGACAGACACAGAGAAGGAAGACAAGCTGGCACCCACTCATCAAGACACCATGACCAAGCTTGCAGGGCAGTTCTCAAAGTACAAGTGTTCAGGGTGGGATGGCAGGTGCGTTAAGTGGGTATCTACAGTCATCTTCCATTAAGTCTGGTTAGAAGAAGGAGTGTTAATGGTGTTTGGTTTGAGGATTAATCAGCCAAAAATTACAAGGACTGGCCTAGTCGCTAAAGATCTAAAGAAGGGAAGTGAATCTCAGAGCTACTTTCTTGAGTGTGTTCAGAGCAGCTTTTCAATTTAGCTCAATTAAGTTCATTAGAGTAAATGTTGAATGGTCACCACTTTCACAGTCCTACTTTTAGGCAGAAGAACTCAGTGTTCACAGGCTATCGTATATTTAAAAACCCGTCTAAAAAGGGAACTATTCAGGGACCCCTGGAAATCTACTTTAAAAGGTTAATAAGTCTCTTTCCTAGTATACCAGTTCCCCCATGCTGTATTTTCTTTTTGCTTTTGCTTTTTAATTTTCTTCTGGTTTATAGGAGATACTGCAGTGTTGATGACTTTCTGCTATTTCCTACATCTCTCTGTATTTGAAAATTATTTTCACCTGCCCCTCCCTTCAGCCTTAAGCAGGGTCTCTATTTTCAACTAAAGATGTTAGTTATTTTTTTTAATTTCTTTATTCTTTTATTCATTTATTGTGAAATAAACATTTTTAAAAAAAAATTAGCTTCAGATGTACAACACAGTGCAATAGTTATACTTTTTACCCCTCAAAGTGACAACCCCTCTCCTCCAATTTGCCACCCCACTCCTCCCCCCCATATCATACATATCTATTACAATTCCTTTGACTCCCTTCCACAGTATACTCCACATCCCGTGACTATCTATATATTCAATTACAGTTGGCATACAACATCAGCTTCAGGTGTACAGTGCAGTGATCAAGCCTCTACCTCATCCATAAAGTGGTCTCCCTAACAACACATGTGACCATCTGACACCCCACAAAATATTTACAACATTATTATATTCCCCGAACTGTATTTCATAACCCTGTGGCAATCTTGTAGTTACCTATTTATGCTGTCTAATCCCTTCCCCTTCTCTCTCATCCCTACTCCACTCCCAACTAGCAACGCTGTTTTTCCTCTATATCTATGAGACTGTTTCTGTTTACTTTGCTCGTTCATTCAGTTTTTCAGATTCCACATATAAGTGAGATCATATGGTATTTGTCTTTCTCCAAATGACTTATTTCACTTAACATAATAGTCTCTAGTTCCATCCATATCATTGCAAATGGTATGATTTCATTTTTTATAGCGGAGTAATACTCCATTGTGTAAATGTACCACAGTTTCTTAATCCAGTCAAGATGTTAGTTCTTTAAAGGTCTTACTTAGGAGGTTCTATTTTCCAAATCTTTAATTGTCAAAGTCCTTTTCCTGAATCCCAGGTTATTCTTTGCAATGCAGATGTAAGCATTTTCATTTCTTCAGTTCAACAGAGACACCTGATAAATCTTAATGCTTCTACTGTAGACCAAGGATGGAACTAGGCACTCAGAAAATATTTAGGGAGATTGCCATAACTTAAGTAGGTAATGGACACCTAAGTAATAATAAGTCAATAGCATTGATAACTAATCAATAATAATAACAATACGCTAAACACTTTATAGGCTTACCTCCCTTAATTCTCAAAAAACTCCTATGAATTCAAAGCTAGCATTATATCCATTTTGAGCAGAACCTTGAGGCTTAGAGAACTGAAACCATTTATGTGAGCTCATGCATCTAGTAAACTGTGAAAGCAGAATAGTACAATATGAAAATGGCTATAATCTAGGCTGTACAGAACGCTAGAGGCAAAAGGCCTGGTAAAATTAGGCAAGGCTTCAGAGGAGGTGACATTGGGACTGGGCCTTAAGCACAGGACAGGAAATAGCATGAACACATTCTATTATCAATAATTTGCAAGTTGTTGAGTGCTACCACATGTCTTTTTCTCTTGGGGTTATGTTAAGAAATCCCAGAGGTTTTGAATTTAGGTTTAGAGTACATTGAACTCAACGCTAAAGATCGAAAAATCAGCTGTTTCGACAGATTTCACAAGGTGGGCCAAAGGTGGAGCTGGGAAGCAGGGTGTGTGTGTGTGTGTGTGTGTGTGTGTGTGTGTGTGTGTGTGTGTGTGTGTGTGTGTGTGTGTGTGTGTGTGTGTGTGTGTGTGTGTGTGTGTGTGTGTGTGTGTGTGTGTGTGTGTGTGTTGATAGAGAGGGGGCATTTAGATGAATTCATCTCTATTTCCAAATACAACTTAAAGAGACTCTTAGCTGTTCATGGTGGCATTCATCAGTTGTCTAAACTGACATTTCCCTTTGTTGAACAAGACAATGTAAATGGCAGAAAAGATGCATTATGATAAAGCAACGATGATTCTACCACCTGGTTCCAATGCTAAGAGTTATTTTTAAAAAGATAAAAGGAGGGAAATTGTGAGCAGGAGTCATAAATTTGATTCCTAGTGACTTTAGTCAATTGGCTCCCTTTTAATGTATTTTTCCTTTTGAAGGTAATTTAAATGTCCAAGGATATTGATGGTCTTCGCTAAAGAAACCTAGCACAGTGGAAAGGGCACTTTCCTCACATTTTACGTGTGGTAAGAAGAGATCTGGTTCTAGTCTTCACCTTCTCACTACAGGCGGTGTGATTTGGGCATGTAGCTGAGCCACTCTGAGTTTCAGCATCTCTGGAAATGTGATGTGGTTACAAATATGACCTTCACTGCATGTGGGGTTGTTGGAGTCTGATATGCTTGACTTCAAATCCTGGCTATGCTGCTGTCTAAATGTGGTCTTTTTTAATCTGTGAAATGAGCAATATAATTCCTCTTTCTCAAGTTTTTTTAAGGATTAATGGATACAATGAATATGCAAAATACACCATCAGATCCACAGTCCAGTCCTTTTTTAAAAAGTCCATTGGCATCTTTCCAGTGGTTTGGATTCATTTAAAAGGAAAGACCTAGACTGAGAAAGATGCTTAGGCAAGATTAGCTGCATGACAGGGTAAAGCCTTCTTGTCTATAAAGTGACAGGTCATTCTTAGCCCCAGTTGCACATTTGAATCACTGGGGACAATTTGAGAGATTCCTCAGGGTGGGGCTCACCTCCAAAGACTCCTATTTAATTGGCCCTGCTGTGAGACTCCAGCCTTTAAGTCATAAAAGCTCACCAGGTGTTTCTAATGTGCACTGGATTAAATCATTGTGTCTCAAATTTTAACATAAATTACCTGGCAGTCTTGTTAAAATGCAGATAATGCTTCTCTAGGTCTGGGATGAGGGCTGAGGTTCTGCATTTCTAACAAGCTCCCAGATAAAGCTGAAGCTCCCAGATAAAGCTGATGCTCCCAGGTTTGGACCACACTCTGAGTAGCAAGTGATGAATGATCCATAATGGTGGCCCTCAACCTTCAGTGCTTATGAGAATAACCCACAGGCTTGTTGAGACTGCAGCATCGGGACCTGCGTCTGGCCCTCATGAATTCTGCTTCACTTGCTTCAGGGACTCTCTGATCTATCATGTCCATTTCAACCTCAAGATTCCATGATCCTAATTTTGTGATTTTATAATATGACTTCCCTTCTAGGTCAATCGTTCAGCAAAATAAATTAGAGCTCACAGAGTGAGCTGAGCTCTGAGAAACAGCAGTTCGATGCCCAGCCCGAGTTGAGCTGCCATTGAGTTGCCAACAGGTGGCAGGATGGCTCAGCTAAATAAATAAATAAATAAATAAATAAATAAATAAATAAATTACAGTGTGAAGTGGAGTATGTGAGATATCATTGTCAGACACCTGAAAGATGAGTGAACTCAAGGTATGTGATGTCAAGACATGACTGATCTTAATATCATGTATATTTTCAACCTCCAGAATTCAATTGAGTTAATGGGGCCCTTCAAAGAACTCCCTCTGTGTTAGTAGGATTTATTGTTGACAAAACAGTTGCAGATTAATCGGGAAAGCATCCTTCACCGAGGGGAGGTGAACAAATGACCCTGGGCCTTGGTCTGCTCTCTGCAGCACATCACATTTTCTAAAGCAGAATCCCCAGGGACCTAGGCTTATCTTCCCTATCTGGAGAGCAAACCAACGAAAAATGGATATGGGAGCAAAAAAACAAGTTGCTATTTCAATAGAGCCGACAACTGACTTTTGAAAATCTCTGGGACTTTCAAAAGAATCTGTCCCATGAGAGACTGGATAGCTTTTCTCCTTGTTTTTCGTCTTCTCACCCTCCTGGATTCCTCTTGCTTTTACTATTGTAGCTAGAAACATCCTCTTCTTAGGGACAGGCTTTTTACCACTTTACAAGAAAATTTGAAGAAAAAAAAAACTATGATGAGTCAAAAACATTAGAATCCTGGTGTTGTTGCTTTGGATAACCATTTTGCATGCAATTCATATAGAAAGGGTTGGTGTCCAAGAAGTTTATGAATTTGTAAATAAATTAATGCAAGAATGGTAATGGGGAAAATGAGAGAAAGTCATACTTTCTTTCCCCTTTAAAAGTATCTATACCTAGGGCCAACCGAGTGGCATGGTGGTTAAGCGCTGGCTTCGGACACCAGCGGCCCCAGTTCGGGTCCCACATATGAGAACCAGTGACATTGCCCTCAAAAAAAAAAAAAGTAACTATACCTGTAAGAACACTTGATCAGTCTCTAGAAATATCTGTATGAACTCAATAACAGACAACTCAAAAAGGCAATAACCACACACCAGTTTAGCTGACCAAGTGGGAGGTCACCCATTTTCCAGGTATTCTACTCCATACTGGGTTCCCAATCGGACCTTTTTGTACCGAAGCGGGGCTAGTTGACCATCCTAATCCCTCTATACCTGGGCTGGGCTGGCCAAGTCTAGAGCTGCCTTGGGTTGCGACTCAGCAGCAGCACAAGGCTCTCGCTGCCTCAGATGCCTTTTTCAAGAGCCAGCCGCCATGCCACCCTCCCACTAGTCCTCAGGGCCTTGCCGCTGGTATGATGTGGGCTTTGTCATCCACTCTAAAATATGTGCATTTGGTTCAGAAAGGGAGGAGTACAAGCCAAGCTCCTCAGGCCTCTGTGCATTCACTTGGAGCCCTTTATCAGATGGAGGGGCTTGTTATCCAGGAAGGACTGTGGAGTGTGTGCTGAGCGGAAGGAAGCTGCTGTAGAGAACCCAGAGCAATGCAGGGACAAGCCCCACAGCTCATGGCAGCAGAGAGCCAGAGAGCAGACCCTGGGGGGTGATGAGTGGGGCTCTGGATAAGGTATTGGAAGGAATGTGGTCTCACCTTTCAAGTGAAATGGAGGACTAGTTAGATAGGGAGTACCAAGACAAATTTACTATTTTTCAGTTTTGCCCTGAGGTAGGTTTTCATGGGGCAAGAAAATGATTGCCATGTTTAAACATTTATTATTCATCTTTTTTTTACCCCAAAAAATAGGTTCAAGTCCTACAGTCACATTTCTTGTTTGCAATGCAATGGCTTCCTTATGAAATCTCAGAGGAGAGACAGACTTTGCAGGGATGTTTATTTTATTGATTTGCTTATGTGTAGCATCTCTTATGTGGCAGATACTGTTTTAAGCACTACAAAATCTCACCTCATTAATGCACTTAATAACTTATGAATTAGGCACTGTTATTTGCAGAGGGAATTGAGGATCACAAAGGTTAATTTGCTCAGAATCACTGTAATTGATCCAGGATTTGAACCTAGGCAGTCAGAGTACAGGGTCTATAACCACTGTGCATCCTGCCTCTAATGCTGAGGAAAGTGTTCCTGTTCACAGATGGAAAGACAGAAATTGGACTGGATTGGGCTGGTTCTTAAATGTGGCTCTTTAGGCTGCTGAGCTGGCTGTGTAATCACCAGTGGAGCTCTTGCTTAAAATGCAAACTCCTATGCCGTATACATGGATTTCTGATTCAGGAAGTCCGGGGGGTTTTGGAAATCGACCTAGATAATGTTTAGGGAAACTTCCACCCTTACTATAAATTGAAAATTCTTTGATTGAAGCATCATTCTGATTCTAAAATGAATGCGCTATCAGGAAGCAGCAGTCGCTTATGCTACCACCTCCCATACATTTTCTGACTTCCAGCTCTAGAGTCTAAACCACAATCATCAATGGTGACAGTTCTGACCACTCCACCCCCAGCTCCATCTGCCGACCACCACTCGGCTGCCTTGAGTCCCTGAGCCTCCTACAGCCTGCCTGCTTTTCTTCCGTAGAAACCTGAAACCCACAGGCTTCTCATATGGTTAAGCTGTCTCTACTGCAGGGCCAAGTAGACATCTGTATTACCTATAATTAACTGCCCCTCCACTTCTCTGCTCTGCCAACAGTTACGCAGCTCAGGTGAGTGAGCCCACCACCAAACATTATTCTTCTCTTCACAGCGAATGGACCAGACACAGCAATGTTTACCCACGGGAATAGAGATGGGATAGAGCCCTGCCTCAGCCCCCTTTCCCATCCAGCCTCCGTTCTCCATGTACTTCTCCTATCTTCTTACTTGCAGACCCAGAGGAGACTAAAGGTCTCTTACCCTTCTCCTATTTCAGTAACACTTTCATGTCTTATTAAGTGGCTGACAGTAGCAATGCTGACTACACACAGCCAGAGGGATGAGCAGAATTAGCTATTACATCACTTTTGCGAATTTAAGTTCTGCTGATGAGTGCACTGACCCAAAGAAATCAACCAGTTAATTTCCATCCCCTTTGACTTTAAGAAGGCTGGATCATGCCTAGGAAACTGGAAACAGCAAAGAAAGAGCTTGCAAGCCCTCAAGACTGCCAGGAGAAATTGGCTTGAGAGCAAGGTAAAGCCAATTTAGAAGAGACTACCTGGAACACCAAGGCAGGTTATCAGTGCTCTATGTGAAGTACTATCACCACCTAACAGTGAAAGAAGCTAGCACTATCAAAACAGCATTTCCTTCTCAGTCCTGCCTTGTGACTTGTAAGAATTCAACTGCTTTTCTATTTAAGAATACAGGTATTGCCTTTCTCCTTAGTGCATCACATGTACTGTATGGAATATGACCATCATCAGGTTGCTTTGACTGACTACCCCAACTAGTCCATGGAGAAGAGAAAATATGAACTATGCTTAAAAATTCTCCTGCCTATCAGGAGATCCCATAAAGCACTCTAGCGTCTTTTTGTACTCTAATGTGGTGGCCAAACATTCTAAATACACCCTTGAACAGAAGAGCAAGCAAACTGCAGCCTAATTGGCGATCTTAAAATATGGAATTAAAATGTACACATCAGAAACACTTCATAACAGGCATGTTCCTTACTGCTCTCTGAGTGCACTGTTAATTCCTTGAGGCAGAAACTGCTTTCATCTAAACCAGATAAGGCAGCTGTACAAGCTCAGAGCTTATATCAGGATCTCCGCATCTGGCTGGATTTCAGTGAGACAAGTCAGGGTGCCCTGGATCTCCTCACGTGTAGTGCCTGTAAACCCAGCCTTTCCCGGGGGGGGGGGGGGAAGCATCCCTGATGCCTTTCAAACACATGCTTTGGGTGCAAGAAGGTCAGGGAATCATTTTCTGACATAGCTCTCCAAAGGACATTTGTACCGAAAATTGGGTAGGTTGCCTTTTTATCTCACCCAAGAAATTTGGATTTATTCATTCTATTATGTGCCTGCCTCAATTTCAGCAACAGTCCAGCAGAGGTTATCAGTTTAGAAATCCCAATCTTTGAAGTGCAGTAGAGCTCAAACTGCCACACTGCATTGTTAATATAAAACCAACATGCGAAAAAGGAATTTCCTTCTTCCTGGCTTATTACCTTGTGCTCCTTGACTATAGAAGAATCTTTGAGCCGATTCAATATCCAAGAGTCTATGAGCAGACTCGACATCCAGAAAATAATCCATTTTGGGATAATCCATCCTTGATGTGCCAAAAACAGAGTTTTAAGACAAAACAGTCACTTGTATGCCTATGAAAGAAGAAGACAAAATTCACAATATTTTAGACTGTCCAAACAGATTTTTAAAACTCCAAACATACACATATTATATATAAATATATACATTTAAAATTTTTGGAATAAGAAATACCCCATAATAATATCCCATTATTTGACTGACATTTCCAATTCTAAAGACACCCATCAACATAGCTTTCTTATTGAATGAGAAAATGCAACATTTAACCAACATTCCTTTACAGTAATATATTCCACTCAGAAAAATCAGATGACCCAGACTAAAGAGAGAAAACGTACCAGTCTTTCCAGCTGTATAATAACTGAAAAATATACTATTCAATTCCTGTGCTACTGGTTTTCAAAAGGTCTGTCTGGTAAATGGTATTATTAAGTGGTAAGCTTTCTGAGTACTGATCCTCAATTGATCCAATGAGTTCCGATTTCCTTTGAGCAGCAAGAGTGGCCTGGGAATCAGAACCTCCACTCATAGACACTTTGCGTTTATGACACATGCTGACATGTTTGCTGTAAAATGCCTTGAATTCCTTCCTTTCTAGCTATTCCCTCCAGCACATTTTAGAAAGTGCCACAGGATCATCACATGCTTGCCCCTGCCCTAGGCTGCTTTTAAGAAAGAATTCTGGTTGCTAGAGCAGTGACAGTGATTTTAGAATTTCAAGGATCCCCACAATATTATCATGTCCTAGTCTGTCAGGAAGCTAACAAACTGTATTAGAAAACATTCACCCTGTTGGGTCCTATTGAACATATGTATCCTTTTCCTGACGCTTGCACAAATGAAATATCTCTATTTCTGCAGGATGTTTTTGGAAAGAATTAATTAAAACAGTCATTGAAATCAAGCTCAGAAGAATAATCCAGCTATTTCTCTTTCTAACAGTGCACATTTTAATTTAAGAAACCACATCTGGTAAGAAGAAACTTTTAAAAATAACCAAAGGTACGCCAACAGCAAATAATACTTACTGCCAAAAAAAAAATAAATCAATATTTAACCACAGAAATTAAAAGCAAGAGCAGTTTCAGCCAGAGTGTCCTTGATCTTACTAAATATTTCCTGTGAAAGTAAACAATTTTGATTCTTTGCTTATAACTACAATGAAACATATACTATCTACTGGACTTGCTTTATCAGATAAAATGGCCAGAACATGTTACCTTAGCAACAGAAGGTGATGCCAGCTTCAGCCTCTTTGTATCCTTCACTGTGAAGGAAGAAAATGACCAGTTTTCTGTGTAAAACTTTGGCAGAAAATCATCACCATCAAAATCTACATGTAACTATGATGTGGGTCCATTCTCCACTTCCCCCGCCCCCATCTCTTATGCAGAGAAGTGTCATAGTGATTAAGAAATTGTTTTTGATTTAATGATTTATTTTTATGGCCCCTAATCCCAGTTTGATTTGCAATTATAGCAGAATTACACGGTTAAATAGTTAATATGATAGGAAAGTTGTCTAGAAATCATTGGGGGCACAAGTTCTTACCCTAATGCTGGCTAAGGGTGGTAGGAAAAAGACATTTGAGCTAGCATATGTTAAACATCTCCTTATTATAATTAATACAAAAATCAGCCATCGGCATCTAGGCTGAAAATAACTCTCTTGCCTTCTGTGATTCAGTCACTGGAAGAAGCTTAAAAAGCTGTCTGAAATTTCCCAGCTTTTAAAAGATGCATTATAACACCGATCGTTTGTGAAATTGCCCCCTCCCCTCCTTAATAGAAAGGTAGTCCCCAAAAATATATACAAAAGGAAGTCTTAAAGTTAGCAGATACTCACCAGCACTTGTTGGCCTCGTTGAACAGGACTCCGTTGAGCATAAAACGAAGCTGTGCGCGATGCCGAGCCCACGAGCCCAAATGAACAGCCTCTAATTTTCCCTTCAATCTCAATTCAAGAGCACTGAGCAGAGGAAAGTGATGGATTTGCCCATTTTATATTGTGATGAAACGCAACCCTTAAGAAGAGAGATCTGAGTGGAGCTGCTCTTTAGAACACATTAGAGTGCTAATTTAAGAAAATTGAAAGGTTTTGTTTTACTGTCTTTTATGTGTTCTCTCCGCTACCCCCTCAATTTAATTTGCATTTAAAATTATGCTCATGTCTCCTCGGTTCTCGAAGGTGTGGAGTGCTTTCTAATCACGCAGGCGGCTGGCTGGGGTAGGGTTTGGTGCAACGCCACTTTTATCCTGAGCTTCAAAACAAGGTGGGTAATTATAAACTGTGAGCTGTTTTCTGGAGTGAAATGCAGAGTGAACGTTTGATTTCACCCCCTCCCTTTTCCCTGGCCATTCTTCCTCTTGCTGCCTCTGATTGCTTGGTCAAATCTCCAGCCCAAATCATGCCAATCTGTCTAAAATGCATTCCTCTCTGTCTGAATGTAACACAGTAATCCCAACAGCAAAAAGAACCTTTGGTTAGATACCCGAGTTTATTCTAGTTGGATATCCTCTTTACTAAGCCTCAATAAGGACTTGTAGGCACAATACTTTAGGGCTGCTCACAAAAGGCATAATGATAGCCAAATACAAGCCCTATAGTGGGTTTTCCAAAACGCTCTGGCACCCTTTGTTGACCAAGCAGAATTGTTAATAAGTATGAGGCGGTGTGTGGCATGTTTGTTAAGAAAAGAGAAGCTACATTGAGAAGTCTTGGAAGGAAGACCACCAGACGCCCCCCTCCCATGTACAATAGCTCTGCTGACTGCTTTTGAGGCAAACCTGAAAATCTGCTGTTTGTCTTGTGAGTTTTCCTACCAAGTCAGAACAAATCAGACACCAAGTTGGTGTTGCAGAGAGTTAAGCCTGATGGAAGAGAGAGCTAAAACTACCTACCAATTATCTGCCATTGTAGGGAAAGTCAACTTTGGACTCAGAATACAGGCATACCTTGGAGGTATTGTGAGTTCGATTCCAGGCCACCACAGTAAAGTGAGTCATAATCCTTTTTGCTGGTGGACGGTCTTGCCGCAACTTGGTTAAAAACGCAACACCTGTGAAGTGCAATTAAAGTGAAGCAAAAGAAAATGAGGTACGCCTGTGCTCAAAGCTTTGCCCAGACCCAGGTACTTAACTTTTCTAAGTTTATATTTTTATTCAGCTCCTGATGGAGACATGCTGAACACTTGACATTTTACGAGAGAAAGCTGTCTTCTGGTTCCCTTAGCTTACAGTAAGGTGTGGGCGACAGGTTTTGAACTTTCTATTGTGATTGTGCTGAATTGTGATGACTCATAGGGGAGAGAGAGAGAGAGAGAGAGAGAGAGAGAGAGAGAGAGAGAGAGAACATCTACTGCTGCTGATAAACGCCAATCATTTAGGTGAGCACAAATGAATGTGTGATTGAAGAGACATGCTAAATTGGAAATTTGAAAAATAGAGTTGATTTCCAGGGTTTGGGGGATGGGTTTAGAAGTCTGTCATTTCAGGGAGTTGATCAAGAAAGAGAAATTTAAAGTGTCTTACATATAATGTGAAAGGGTCATGATTTAAGAAAACTCAGAAAGGAAATTTTCAACTTAAGAGAAAAAATGTATTTGGGAAGGGGATGATTACCACTTGCAAAAAGAGACTTTATTTTACTTAATATTAATGACTACGTTCTTTAAAATAAATTTAGCAGTTTCTGAAATAGATATACAAAAAATGATTTTACTCTCAGGGGAGCATAGCTATAGGTTACATACAGGAATATCTGCATGACGAATTATTTTTAAAGGTGGGGAAGCATTGTAATATTCAAAAGCCAGTGTCAAAATCTGATCTGCTCAGCTCTGTTTTATAACTTTAGTCTTTTCAAAGGTAACATTTATAGTGGCCCATTGTTTGGAGGTATAATAGAACCAGACAGAGAAGGAGGCAAGGTTAGAGCAAGTATTCAGCCTAATAGGTACCTAGCATCAACCAATTCAGCCCCAAACATCCTTGAGACATCAACTCTGAAAGTTAACTCAGTGTAAACATATCTTAGTGAGCTAGAAAAAAAAATTATTTAAAAAAGGTCAAAGTAGAGTTATTTTTTTAATTACAATATGAAAGTTTAGAACTGTAATGCTGAAGCAAATAAACTATGATTATTAAAATTACATGACATGGCAGAGATGTGTATACTTTTCTGTTCAGATTGGTGGTAAGATGAACTGTGTATGAATGTTTTATATACAAAGGGCAGAAGCATTTGATTAATTCAAAATCGAGGCATATTTCAACATTGAATCTGGAGACCAGCAAAGATATCAGCTTGTGTTAATTTATCTTTGGGGTGTACATATTTATTTTATTGGACAGTACAAGACCCCAACACTCTGGGAAAGGTCATGTGATTTGTAAGTAGACGACTTGCTTTTGCTCTTTTTACATCATTGGATTGACTTCCATCAGTCAGAAGGGTTTTTTTCCTGTTTGCTAAGCGAGAAAGAGGTTTGTGTTATCGACAATTTTACAATCACTTTTACTTATTTCATTATCTTAATGGCCTTGTGTAATTCTACAGCTCTCTGTTTTTATATTTGTGTTGGAATACATGAAATTCTGCCTTCAACCTGCATGAAATCTTTGGGAAGTTTCTCTTTTGCCAACAAACCCAACTAATTTAACTTTAAAATATTGAAGCTGTCTTAAAGTGGGGGGGATAATTTTATATCCTTTGGTGGGGTAAATAGATTGATCTTTGGTTAAGTGATAGCTTGCTAAACACATTTATTTATTTATTTATTTATTTATTTATTTATTTATTTAATTTATTTATTTTGCAAATGGTTAAACTCAGAATATGTTTTAATAGCAGTGGTTTCTCTCTTCTTGGCAAGTCACTCTCTTATCTGTCAACCCATCATGCCAAAGAAATCTCTACTTCTTTGTTCATTAAAGCTTGCCATTAAATGGTAGGGGTACTTTTCAACATTTGACTTGAGGCTTTATTCATATTGAAATCTCCTTGGGAGAGAAAACATTTTAATCCATCATCAGTTACTTTTACTTTAGAGTAAATGAATTTCCAAACTATTGTGAGAAGGTTTTGATGATAGTTGGAAAGCTAAAGACGGCTGCTGGGAGGGTTGGGAAGGTAGACTGAGGGGAAAAAAAAAGTCTCACAAAGAGGAGGAGTCTAATTTTATTCCCTATAAATTTGTAGTCATGTTTTGAGGGCTTACTTATGTTTAAGATGTCAGGTACTCAGCTGGAAGAGAAAGGCATTAAATCCATAAATACCTTCATTTGGACAGGGCCTGAAGCTGCTCTGAAGGACTAGAGCAGAATCCTAAATCTTACTCAAGAACATTATGTCTAAGGAGTGAGTTTCCCTCGGTCCATCCTCTCAGTTAGCAGGATGATTCTTCAAAACAAAATCATGGTGCCCTCTGATTTTGCATCTGCACTGGCAAGTGCCATACTGGAAGCGAGGTGGCACTGGCCAATATGGCAGAAGCTTTACCCAAGAGGAGGGATGCATTTGGCCCTACTTGCCACCCACTTCTGAAACTTACTTTCCCCTTTTCATAGAAGGGCTGGTTCACAGAGAGAAGAACAAGAGCTCAGAATGTCATTTTACCCTTCTACTAACTGGATTCTAGTAAGTTGATCTTGCTTATAATATGGAAATTTCTTTGCTTGGCAGAAAGACCACTCGTAAATTATATCTCTATCTCAATGTTTATCTTGTTGATCTGGAAATAGGAAAATGAACAAATGTGGAATAAGAAATGAGGAATTCTCAAGCAACTTTTTATTTACTATAACTATCCAAATCCCTAAATAGAAAGACATGTAGTAGGTTTTATTTTTAATTTTATTTTTCTGGGAAATTGGGGAAAGGGAACATTGTGTTTTTCCAGGTCCATCAGCTCCAAGTCAAGTTGTCTTTCAATCTTAGTTGTGGAGTGTGTAAGCTCAGCTGCAAGTCCAGTTGTTGCTTTCAATCTTAGTTGCTTG
The DNA here is from genome assembly GCA_033961575.1 of Aselliscus stoliczkanus. Lineage (NCBI taxonomy): Eukaryota > Metazoa > Chordata > Mammalia > Chiroptera > Hipposideridae > Aselliscus > Aselliscus stoliczkanus. Next base: position 16,513,683 of record CM066730.1, on the reverse strand, counting down.
TGGGGTGGGGGGAGCACACGCAGCCCACCATCCCATGTGGGAGTCTAACCGGTAACCTTGTTGCACACTGAGCCATCCACCCTCCTATCGGCAGCTCACAGCTGCTCAGCTCAAAGTGCCATGTTCAATCTTAGTTGCAGGTGTTCAATCTTAGTTGCACAGCCCACCAGCCTATGCAGGAGTCAAAACGGCAACCTTGTTGCCAAGAACATGCACTCTCACCATCTCAGCAGCAGCTCAGCGCAGGTACAGCTCACTGGCTCATGTGGAAATCTAACCGGTGATTCTGTTGCTCAGCGCTCATGCTCTTCAACTGAGCCATTCGGCCGGCCCCTGTAGTACATTTTTAGAACACAAATATGAGGATATATAATAATGATATCTGACTTAGTCCCTTTGGCAAGAAAATCTCATTGCTCTCATTTTTTTTATGTGTTTGCATATAAATTATTTTCTACTAGCCTGGAAGGGGCTGAAAAAGTTAATCACAAGTTCAATTGCATTTTCCTAGTCCTCCTAAAAATCCAGATAGCAACCTGAAAAATATCCAAAGAAATGTTGAAGAAAGAAGGACTAATGATCTCTGAGAGCCACAAGTGTAATAGATGATACATAGATAATATGGCTCCTGAACTTCCAAAGCACGTTAGGAAAATGGGATTGGATATAGCAGTGTGAACCCGCAGGAGTGAATGTGAATTGTATCAGAGCATTATAAGACATTTTTAGGTCATTACAATGTCACTTTTACAATCTCACACTACCATGCAAAATGAGGATTGCCAATAGATAGATTATATGGATGGATAGATACATAGATAGATAGATAGATAGATAGATAGATAGATAGATAGACAGTTATATGTAGGAGGTAGTAGTAGAGATTAGAAATAGAGATAGAAGTAAAGAAAAAGATCAAAATGAACTTAGACATCGTGGTAATCTTGAACTACCTATTTTTGTGTTTCCAAGAGCCAATAAAACAAATAAACAAACAAAACCAATATAAGTCTAAGGAATTTTGATAACTGTTTCATTTCTTTTAGGTTTTGAACATCTAACAAATTCTACAGCAAGGTCTATGTGCTTAAATATTAATATTAAATGTTTTTCTTATGCATATGTGCAAGGCTATTTGATGCATATCTTTGCATAACAAATATTATTGGGTTGTCGGAAAAGTCATGACGTATTTTTTCTGTTTTTCATTGCAAAATGCATCATGACTTTTCCGACAACCCAATATTATTGATAACACAATCCTTGATTTGATTTCAGAGTTAAATGTCTTTACAATCTATCACCTGAAGGCACTGAGGAGTATCATTTTATAGATATCAGGTTTCCAAATCAGCATTCTCTCCTAGTGGATTGAAGGTAACAGAAGACCCACCCCCTCCATGATGTGCAAAAAGGGGAGTGATAGTAGGTGGGAGCTTGCTTCTGAAACAAGCAGGACCTTATTGGGAGCCACTGAGTTTTAATTTCTCACAGCATTATTGGTACATGGAAAAAACGTTTTTTGTTTTTTTGTGCATGTCATATTTGACCTCAGAACACTCATTGCTGTATAATAAACACCAAAGAAATGTTATCCAATTATTCAGGAGACAATGCAGTAAAGTAGCTAAAAATACTTGGGAACCCAGTTTCTGATGCTTACTAGCTAAGCAAGCTAACCTCGTTAGGCCTCAGTTTCCATCCCTGTGGGATAGGTGTAAAAATAAAAATTAAATGTGATAATCTATGTAGACAACACAGAACTTGACACAGGAAGTATTTAGGCTCGGTATTATGTAGTTTAAAATATTTTCGAATAGCTTACAAATGCAAGGAGTTATGGGAATAAGACACCCCATGCCATGCACCCCAAATGTATCTTATTCATATACCAGTTGAAATATTACCTCCTGGTCCTGTAAAATCCTGTAGTATTGTGTCTGCATTTCTCACTTGCATATACATTATGTTACATGAGCTATGTATTCATAATTGAAAAAGTTAATAAGTGTAATGCAGCTAGAATGATGCCTTGCCCATAGTAATTATCCCCAAAGTGTTTGTTATTATAATTATTTTTCCTCACAGAGAGCTGGTGGATTTTAGTGAGCTCATCAATACGTATTCTTTTTCTGGAGAAACGTGCAAAGTAGGGGAGCGTCATAGACCCATGCCAAGACGTCCTCACCGAAAGGGTATCTGTTATTGCTTTTACCACTCTGCTTTGCTGAGAGAAGTTTGCAACAGGGAGTTGCAAACTATGGTAAAATTCTGGCCACAGGTTTTCATAAACTCATTTTCTCTTTCTTCAGCCAAATTAAATAGCATAATATATGTAGATGCCTTGCATAGGGTAGGCACTTTATCTTTTAGGTAATGAATGGCTCAACAGCACAAGTTTCTATTTTTCCAGGGATATGCCCATAGGTGTCATATCTAAAAGTTCAGTCACTAATCATTTATTAATAATTATTTAATTGGTAGATCATTGTTTATCATTCACTATGTGCCTGGCATTGTGTGACTTGCTGGGAATATATAATAAACTAAACCAATTCCTTTTCTTAAGGAAATTACAAGTTATCTGGACTTAGATTCTCCCAACTTTTTCCATATTAAGGCATACATCAAAAAAGATTATGATATTTGTACATGAGCAGATGTGTCCAGAGCAAGTCATCTTCCAGGGATCAGCTGTCCAGTGCTGATCTTGGAATCTTGGCAAGTCAGTTGAGAAACTTTATGTAAGGTGCTCAACTTTTAATGCATTTAATTTTTCTGTAGTTTTTCAAATTAGATGAAAAATACAGTGCCTAGTTGGCAGTGGGGGAAGGGAGGAGTAGACACTAATTAAACTTTGTGTGGTGTTTAGCGCCGGCTTTGCAGATGGTACTTGATATCAGGACTTGGACTTAGCAATGAAAAGGATTAGAGGGCTGACCAATGGGAGAAACACACACAGACAGGATTTCAAACTATTACTCCTTAAAACAGTTTTAAGAGCTATTGGTTTAAGACCAAATGGTTTTCAAATAGTCTCCCACAATAATTTAACAATTGCCTTAGAGGAGTTACCACCTGTCACAGGATTTTTGTGTATTTCACAAACTCCTGCTGGGGAAGAAAATAACAAAACTACATTGTATTTCACTAGTTTGGAAGTTGTAGGGCCCAAGGGAATCGGGAGAAGTTCATGTACTTTGGTTGTTAGGGCCTTTGGAGTGATGTTTTCACAGCTTAGTGTACCCTCCTTTGGCAGGGTAAGCATTTTGGCTGCATTTTTAAAAGAGCCCTGATTTTAAAAACTGGTAGCGATAAACAGCAAGAATCCACCGTCACAGTTTTAACATAGCTCCAGAGGAGCCAGGATTTAAACTCAAAAGTCTTCTCATTCCTATGGCAACCAGCAGAAGTATTCAACGAATGCTACATGCTGTGTACATTAAACCTCCCCCACCTCCTACTTCCTCTCTCCTTAGGATTGATTCAATCTCAACCTCAAGAAACTGTACACCTTGAAAAAGGCTCTTTCTAGACACAGAGTAAGGTGGTTTCCAATAAGCAAGCGATCAATTGCAGGAATACAAAAGGGAGGAGTCCTCCCGGAAGAAACCTTTACAAACCCAGAGGGAAAATGTACCCCCAAATAGAGACACCGTCTGCTTCCCTGATTTGACAGGCTTGAGAGCTCCTTGTTTTAAAGCCAGACTGGAATCTGTGAAGCAATTCCCTTGAGTTACAACCCTTTTTGGGACCAGCTACCATGAAGATAACATATGTGGTGAGACAGAGCCAAAAAGCACCCACTGGGCTGCATTGCAGCTCTGGGAACATTTATAACGCATCCTCAGGAAGCTGGTGTGGTTAGTCATGGGTCTGGAGAAAGACCCCCTCTGCGCTGGCTGTCTCATAAGCGCAGGGGGTTGGCTGTCACCATTGCTACCATTCTTCAAGGAGGACTCGAGTGGTTCTGTTTTCCTGGATGGCTTGTTCTCTTAGAGAGTGAGAATCTGTAGCCTAAGATTCAAAGATCCAAAGGCAAAGCAAAGACAACCTGAATCCTACTGAGGGGCTTTTAGAATGTCCAAGGGGGAAAAAAATCATTTTCAGGGTAAAGATAAGTTGGGATGTCTTGCACAAAATCCTGCTTAGATTCCAAGATATTAGTTAGTCATTGACTTCTGTTCCTTTGGGAAGGTTCAGAGGAACATTCTGGATCAGAATGAAGCATGCTACTCCTTTTGACTTCTCTCCAGAGGCCAACCATTGTCCCTGAGTCTTCCATGCTTCCTCAGATATGATGTATGTTTGGGGGTGGGGGGTTCAGACTCTGTCCTCAATTACTGTATTCCTGGTAAGTGTAAAGACTGGGAGCTGGAAAACCCAGGTATTGATCTCACCTGTGTTGCTCAGTGTTGTTAGGCATGGTGCTTGTCAGCTCTGGGCTTTTCTTTCCCTTGCTTGTAAGATGGAGATGTTAAGCCCTTTAGTCTCTAAGTCTAAAGTATCTTATTGCTCAAAAAGTCTAGAATTTCTAAAACTGAAGTCAATAGAATTGGGGCTTAATTAAAGTCTTCTGACTTCTTTTTTCATTTTTGTAAAATAAGACAGAATATTTAAAAGCAGACCACCCTACGAGACCCATGGTATAGGGTCTTGCTGCTCAAAAGGTATCCATGGATAAGCAGTAGTAGCGTTACCTGGGCACTTGGGAACCACAAAAACCTTAGGCCCCACTCCAGACCTGCTGTTTCAGAATCTGCACGTTAACAACTGCTTCTGGAAATTCATATGCACATTAAAATTTGAGAACCTCTGACATAGGGTACTTACAGAGCCTGTGTTTCTGTTGATAAATTTGCGGGCAGCAAGTTGAACTGCTTTAAGCACCATGATCTGTCTTCCTCTTACCACCCTGAGGTTACTATTGATTTCTATTCCCATTTGACAGAGGAGAAAGCCAAAGTTCAAAGCCTATAGTCACATAATAAATAGGTTCTGAAGTGGTGAAACCAAAGTAGATTTAAGGTAGACGTCCCCATATGGCCAGTCAGCTAAGAGAAGTAAAGAGAGCCACTAAGCCTTCTTCAGATTGTCCACCTTAAACTTCCCTTGTTTATTAACAGATGAGTTGCCTGGTAAAGAAGCCCTCTGTAGGACCCCACCCACCTCCCAAAGTGACGCAGCATTTTTCAGTTTGAAAATCATCATTTGATTCTCATGACAACATCACATGGAAATCAGGGGTGGGAATTATTTATTTTAAAGAAGGGGTGAGGATGAGAGCCTAGAGAATGGAATTGACTTGTTTGAGCTAGTGAGTCACAGAGCCCAAGCAGAAGCCCAGATGTTTGGGTGCCAAGCCCAGTATTATAGCATTGTTTCCATATTATTCAGATTCGTGCTGCCCACTTCCAGCTCTGTGTGTCCACACTGACACACAGAACAATGAATAGTGCCTCCTTGGTGACGCTTTTTTTTTTTTTTAGTTAAAAAATTTAGTTGTGTTATGATATGCATAACATCAAATTTACCATGTTAATCATTTTAAAGGGTACACTTCAGTGCTTTTAAGTATATTCAAATTGTTGTGAAATCATTACCACCATCTATCTACAAAACTCTTTTCATCTTGCAAAACTGAAACTCTGTACCTACTAAACCATAACTCATAATACCTCCCTCTCCTCATGCCCTGGCAAGCACCATGCTACTTTCTGTGTCTAAGAATCTGACTGCTCTAGGTACCTCAAAAAAGTGGAATCATACAGTATTTGTCTTTTTGTGATTGGTTTATTTCATTTAGCATAATTTCTTTAAGGTTCATCTATGTTATAGTGTGTGTCACATTTTCCTTCCTTTTTAAGACTGACTGATAGTCCTTTGTATGTAGGTACCACATTTTCTTTATCTACTTATTTATTGATGGACACATAGGTGACTTCCACCTTTTGGCAATTGTAAATAATGCTGCTAAGAACATAGTTATTCAAATATCTCTTTAAGAGCTTGCTTAAAATTCTTTAGGGCTTATGCCCAGAGCTAAAATTTTCAGGTCTTATGGTAATTCTATTTTTAATTTTTGAGGAACTGCTTTCCAAAGTGTCTGTACCATTTTACATTCCCACCAACAGTGTAAAAATAAAATATAAAATTATGTTTTTAATTGAAGGAAAATTTAATACCATAATTGATTTTTAATGTTCATTTTTCTATCTTATTCCTTTTAGTTAATGCTGTGAGAGATTGAAAAGTTGACTTCTGGAGATTTAATCTAGCCCAACAGTATTTTCATTGCTCTGAAAGGGGTTATACCATATCTTCCTTATTCTTAAGCATGGACTTCCTATTATGAGACTTCTACACTAGAGAGGCAGCAAGTATTCCTGCAATTATTTTTCATAGCAGCGACTCATTTTGAACACTAATGCTAGAAGTAAACTGGTCTTTAAAATGTTAACTATGTCAAGAAGGTATGTTTTGAGATATTAGGCTAAATCATAGTGGTTTCAAAACCAAAATGTCATTGAAGTAGGATAGAAACAGACATCAAAAGGTAAAAAAGAGTCCCTTGGAATGCTTATGTGGTTAACTTGTTTCATAGAATAAGCTACTGTTGAAAGAGATTGTTAAATTATATAAAGAACTTTTCATATCATCACTTGGGCAATACAATTAACTTCAATATGGCTCTCTCCAATTTGACTTTGATCGGTATACTTTAGCTTACTGGCAGGTCTGAATTTTTCTGAAGTTGTCTTCAGAAGAAGGCATCTTCCCCAAAATCTCACTTAAACACAGGTGAACATTCGTGTCTTCCAAAGTTAATTGTTTCCATTTTATTTCTTGTCTACTCTTAAGAAATACTGAGAAAAGTCTATATATAATATAATCACACAAACATGCACACACTGAATGAAAAACTGTTTCTATGAACGTTTTCATATTCAAAATATTTATAAGATTTTAATTCATTTATCTGAATATAATGAAGCACAGATGTTTTATTTGGTTGTTATTAGGGATGAATTGTTTATGCTATAAAAACTGGGTAAATCTCCATAGTATTAAGACAGAAATTGACTAATTGACATATCCTATCATTTCATAAACACTGTAGAACATGAAAGTCATAGAAAATGCTGACTTCTCCTTTGAGAAGCCCAATTCTGTTAAAAGGGATATGAATGTGAAGTAATTGATTGAATATTCACTCAATAAATATTCAGTTAAACAATATGATATTGCTGGTATTGACCCACTTTTGCTCTGCAAAAGGATTAGAAACTGGTGAGATACTAAACATTCAAAAATTATTAAAAATAAAGTTTCTGCATCTAAAGAATCCACAGTCTACTGAAACAAACAGACACAAAAGATGATAAACGTGAGTGTTTGATAATAAGACACATATACATGGTAATTTGGGTGCAAAAAGAATGGAGGGATTAACTTGCTTCAACAGGAATTTTACTGACTCCATTCATCAATAGAGATAAAATACTTGTACTTTGAAAGAATAACCTCCATATTATTTTCTGGGCACACAAATTTATTTTGAAGGTAATAAAGTCAACAACCTTTTGCAAAATGATAGAGAAGAATTGTTTTAATCTTTTTGTGCTTAGAAACTTTAAACTGATCTGTTTTTGCTGTCCTAAAAAATTCATTTGACAGTCTTGTGGATAGCAGCAAGGAGACTGTCATCAAATCCTTCATGCAGAACCAAGTGGTGATGTTATTTGTTCCATGACAGTCAGCTCTGTAGATTGTCACCATCAGACCCCAGGTGCAGAGCCCTCTTCTAAGTACATGGGGTTATTATAATAACCCCAGAATTATATTTCTTGGGAGATAGTTACAGTTTTTCCTGATACCCCTGTTTTTGGCCAAATAAATGATTTTACATTTGGTGGTGCTAACTTGTCTTCTAATCCTTGTAAGTAACTTTTTTCTTGATAAAAAAAATTACATAAAGGGGCCGGCAGAGTGGCGCGGTGGTTAAGCGCTGGCTTGGGAAGCCAGCGGCTCCGGTTCGGGTCCCACATATGAGGGCCAGTGACAACTTCATCCTTTGATTGTTACTGCTAATGTATAGAAATAGAACTATTTTTGTATATTGATCTTATATCTTTACAACATTGCTGAACTCATTTATTAACCTTAATGGATTTTAAAAAATTCTTTAGGGTTTTCTACATATAAGATTATGACATCTACAGATAGAGTTTTACTTCTTCCTTTGGAATTCTGATGTTTTTTATTTCATTTTCTTGCCTAATTGCCTTGACTAGAACCTCCATTACAATGTTGAATAAAAGTGGCAAGAGCAGGCACCCTAGTTTCCAATATTTTCTTTTTTATTGAGTCCAGTGTCACTGGCCCTCATATGTGGGACCCGAACTGGGGCCGCTGGCATCCCAAGCCAGCTCTTAACCACTGCTCCACTCAGCTTGCCCTCCAATATTTTTTAATTTCTAATTTTTCCTTAAATTATAAAGATAATTTCATTAGCTAGGAAAATTTGGGTGGTAATAGTAGTCACCATTGTTTTAACATTCTTAATGGGAATACTTTTAATATTTCCCTATTGAATATAAGTTGGCTTGGGGGTTAAAATAGATTTATGTTAAGGAAGTATCATATATTCTTATTCTTTTATGAACATTTTTGAGTTAAAAGTAGATGTTAAAAGTGACACTGCCCTTGAGGATATGAGGAGGCATTTCTCTAAAGAGGACATACAGATGGCCAACAGGCATATGAAAAAATGTTCAACCTCACTAATCATCAGAGAAATGCAAATAAAAACCACAATGAGATACCACCTCACTCCAGTCAGAATGGCTATCATCAATAAATCAACAAACAACAAGTGCTGGCGAGGGTGTGGGGAAAAGGGAACCCTGGTGCACTGTTCGTGGGATTACAGATTGGTGCAGCCACTATGGAAATGAGTATGGAGGTATCTCAAAAAACTGGAAATAGAACTGCCCTATGACCCAGCAATTCCACTCTTGGGTATCTACCCAGAGGAATGCAAGACGCTAATTTGAAAAAATATATGCACACCTATGTTTATTGCAGCGCTATTTACAATAGCCAAGACTTGGAAACAACTGAAATGCCCATCTGTAGATGACTGGATTAAGAAACTGTGGTACATTTATACAATGGAGTATTACTCTGCTATAAAGAAGAATGAAATTGTACCATTTGCAACGATATGGATGGACCTAGAGACTACTATGTTAAGTGAAATAAGTCAGTTGAAGAAAGACAAATACCATATGATCTCATTACATGTGGAATTTGAAAAACTGAATGAATGAGCAAAAGAAACAGAAACAGTCTCATAGATATAGAGGAAAAACAGGGTTGCTAGTTGGGAGCGGGGTGGGGATGAGGGAGAAGGGGAAGGGATTAGACAGCATAAATAGGTAACTACAGTATTGTCACAGGGATATGAAAGACAGTTCGGGGAATATAATAATGTTAAAATTCTGTGGCGTGTCAGATGGTCACATGTTTTGTTAGGGAGACCACTTCATGGATGGAGTAGAGGCTTGATCACTGCACTGTATACCTGAAATTGATGCTGTATAATATTGTATGCCAACTGTAATAAATATATAGATAGTCATGGGATGTGGAGTATACAATGGAAGGGAGTCAAAGGAATTGTAATAGATAGTATGATATGGGGGGAGGAGTAGGGGGAGAATTGGGTGAGGGGGTTGTCACTTTGAGGGGTAAAATGTATAACTATTGCACTGTGTTGTACACCTGAAGCTAATTAAAAAAAGTGACACTGCCCTAAAAAAAAAAAACACAACAAAAATTACATAAAGAAGAATAAGCTAAAGAGAATACTTACTAAACATTTAAAAGTTTGAAACACCTACTCACCTTAAAAAAAAAAAAAGCAATAGCACACTTAACCTGCTGATGTCATTTTTCATGGATGTTGACGCATTTTGGTTGTCAATTCTATTTCTGTTCAGTTAACCATAGCCTCCGATTTCCACATATAGAATTTAGCTTGGAAATTTGGCTTTGTTCAAACAGCAGTGGCTGAAAAGTCATGTAAAGCATGATACAATAAAAGTAGTGTTGAAACTGCCTCACCGTTTTTTGAACGGCACTGGAGTTGCTGACTGTGGAATGAAGGATGCAGAGATAAGCAACCACATGACTTAATAAAAACTACCATTTATGCATTTGAATTCATCCTAAGGAGTATTTGTTTTTTCTATTTGCTAAATCTATATCTCTTAGCACTGATGTTCTCTAGGGCAGCTAAGCAATCAATTTGAGCTTAAACAAATAAATTGTTTATTGAACAAAAGAATGAGGCAAACAAAACCTGAATTCTTTTAGAGAGTCAAAGAAGGCCACATTAATGACAATTTAGCACTACCCATTCGTTTCGCAATTTCTTTAGTTGATTAGAAAGGATTTGTGTTTAAATAACACCAACCAAGAAACTAAGTTCCTTTCCTGGTGCTTGGGTGGCTCTAATTTTGTGCTGTAAAACAAATAGTTGCAATTCAAAGTGCTTTGAAAGAGACATGGGAAAGAGAATTTGATCAATTCCTCTTGGGTTTTAGAGTGTTTAAGAGCAGGCGTTGCTTGACCTAAGTTAATTGTTATGTAGCAGTGAAGATAAAGTGGGGAAGAGGGTGTTTGGCAGAGAGCGCAGGCTGAGAAAGGCATGGATGGAGGCAAGGGAGAGCCTAGATTCTTTCAGGAGGAATAAGGAGATTGGGGGCTCCTCCAGGGGACAGGTTCAGATGTTGGCAGAGGAGGATGAAAAGGTAAGCAGAGACCACGCTGTGAAGGATATTCTCTATTGGCTTTATTTTCTACAATCAAGGCAGAGACTCTTGTTAAGTGTCAACCAACAAAGTCTAGTCAACATACAATGAGGACTTGATTTAAGACAGTGGAATTCAGTTGGAGTCACTGAATTTTAAGTGGTCTCAGAAACTTTCAATTGTAGACGTTTAAATGAGAATAAGAAATTTGAGTCTAGAGGGAGAGGTCATACATATAGATATGGATTCTTAATCAGCATATTTGGAAGTAGAAGCAGTGAAAACTACTCTGATCACTGAGGAGGTAATGGGTTCCACAGAGCTGCATGCATATTACCTGGAAGTTTGTTAGAAATGCAGAACCTTAGGCCTCACCCATGATCTCCTGAGCTGGACTCTGCCTTTTACTTGATTTGCAGATGATATATAAGGTTTAAAAGCCTGCTCCACATGATAGAATCCATCAGGGTCTTGCCACTGCATGGGCCCTAGGTCATCCTTAGAAAATAATTGGGCAGAGCTGGCCAAACCCAAGTTCCCAAGTTAACTACCCAGTGAATTGCTAACTAAATCTTACAGGCATACCTCATTTTATTGCGTTTCATTTTATTGAGCTTTACAGGTGTTGTTGTTGTTTTTTTTTTTTTTTTAACAAATTAAAGGCAAGACCCTCCACAGCAAAAAACATCCTGACTCATTGCAATACTCACCTTATTACATTCAGTGCTCTAGAATCAAAACTACAATATCTCTGAGCTATGCCTATCGTTTAAACTCTGGTGGCTCATTGAAAGGAACTTCAGAACTTCAAATATATAGTGAAGTGCAGACTTTACCCCTAGAAATTCTGATTTATTCTAGGGTTAGGCCCAGGCATTAATATTTTAAAAGTGCCTTAGATGATTCTAATGTATAGATATGGAAAAGAATCATTGTGCTAAGAAGTCTTAAGGGGAAGGAGAAATCTAAATTCACTAATAGGATTTTTAAATAACGAGAGTGTAATGCTACCATATATTAATAATAGAAGCCTTCTTTGTTGTGGAGCAGGATTGTGTAAAAGTAATTTCTGGAAGGTATCATTAATGACATAAAAGATGGCATATTCTTTAGGAAATCTTTGAGTTCTTAAGTTTTTAACTTGTAAAAATTTCAAGTAATTTAGAAAATGTATACAACAATTGTTTAAAGTTAGCAGAGACAGTATAAAAACTTACATTAAAGTAATTTGGGAGAGAGGGAGGGAGCAACAGTGAGGAAAAGGGAGAAATGTTTTTTCTCTTAGTGGTAAAAAGCTGTATGCCTTAATTTGCTAAACCTTGAAGTAGTGGCATTTTGAAAGACTGAACGACTGTGTAGGTGTAAGTAGAATGTCAAGGATGAGTCAAAGATTAATACCTAAATTATAGAGTATGATGGAAATTTTATGCCTCTGCCTTAGAAATCAAGTTAGGGAGAAGGAAGTATTGACTGATACTAAAGCACTATTAATACTTATATTGGATTATCATTTAATCAGATAAATAATGCCCTGTTACAGGAATGGAGAAAGAAATGCCATGGATTTTTAAATAGTTCTGCAAATTTTCTCAAGCATATAGTTTATTCATTGGCAGGCTAGTTCCAACTATGTAAAATGAGATCTCAACAATTTAGGAGTTCCTAATTATCTGAGAATGTGTTATGCACTGATCCTAATAACATTTTCCCAAATGTCTAAATCATGTTATAATTAAAGTGTTGCAGTAATCTCAAAAGTAGTCTACCAGCAGAATGATTTTTTTATGAAATGTTTATAGAATGTCTGTAGTTTTATATTCAATAGCTGCTTGTTAAGCTCTCTAAACTATCCTGGGTACCTATTGATGGTATGAAAAAATTTCAAGACACTCTCTCTGTCCTTGAGGAGCTTAAACATTTGTTCAATAAAAACAGAGTTGTGCATCTAAGGAAAATATTTTCTTTTCAACATCAACTAAAATTGCACTTAAAATTGAGAAAATATGTAAAGTTATAAAGCTCAAGGTTTTAAAAATTGAGTGACAGCAATAATATTCCCAATGATATGAGAATGCAAAATAGCCACAGATAGTTTAATATCTGGTGCAACATTTTAGAGAAATTATTATGTCAGCTTAAAGACACAGAATACTGGCCTGAGAAATTGTAAATACCCCATAATTCTCTTTAACTTAGAACAAAGACATAATTATCTGCTCACTCTGATGCTTGAACAATGGTGGGTAAAATATGTTGTTTTTCTTATCTGAACATACTAATTTTACAAATAAGATGTAAAGGGAGCCTATTTTGTAATACTCCCTCTGCTCTCCACACACCTGGTATTTTGTGATGGTAGCTACTTTTCAAAGTGAATACGTGACTGTGGATTGAAAGTCATTGAATGTATGATAGGCTTTTAGTGCATATCACTATGTGCCCACCTTCAAATAAACCCACTTCATTTCATTCTCAGAAAAATCCTTTTGGGTGGTATTCTAAAACTTTGACAGACTGAAAAAAAAACTGAAGCTCAAAGAGATAGAGTTACTTGGCTGAAATCACACAAATGAGAATTTCAAACCCAGTTTTTTTTAAACCTAAATTTTCTATAAGACATGGCATTTGCTCGCTGGGTTTTAGAACATCACTACACAATTGAAAATGCAACATAATAAATGTACTTTCAAGGGAACCAAGTGTGGTTCAGGGTTCTCACTGTAGCAACTTTCTTTGGGTCTTCAATCTCAAGACCCAAATTCTTAGAAATTAAGAATGTGATCCCTGATTCAGATTCTGGCTTAGCCATTTACTAGCTCTGTGTCTTTGGACAAATCAACTAATATTTCTTGTTAGACCTCTTTTTTCTCTTTTGTGAAAACAACTAATAATAATTTGTACCTCATATAGATGTGATGAGAATTAAATGGGAAGTACACTTGAAGGGCTTAGAACAGTACCTAGCATATGGCAAACATTTAATAAATGTTAGCTGTTATTATCGTCATGATTCTCAAATTTTGATCTCCAAACCAGCTAGTGGTCCTAAGCTACAGGCTCACATATTCTCCTGGTGCTGCTGGTGAGGGTTTTCTCCTGAATGATGTCTCAAACTCTTCATCCCCCAAATAAAACTCACCTTTGTTATCAGATAATACAAAGAGTTTGGCACAGTGAATAGGCAGTGAATAAGCACTGAATAAATGTTAGCTGCTATTATTATATATTTCCAAATTGTTCTTTCTCTTGCATTTTTTTGGGGGTAAATAACCCCCAAATCATTATTATTGATGGAATCCTCATCATTATTCAGGAATCCTCATCCAGTAGGCTGAGAGTCATCTGAAATTCCTGTATTTTCTCCATCCATCAAGATCTAGCCAATCACTAAATCCAGTCAATTTCCCCACTCATAAGTATCTTGTATACCTTCTATTGGGTTGTCAGAAAAGTCATGACATGTTTTTGCAATGCAAAACATAGAAAAATATGTCATGACTTTTCCAACAACCCAAAATTTCCACTGCCACATCATTTTTTTTTTGCTTCAATTATTTGAATCAGTTTCTAATGGTCTCTGAGATCCAAGACATACCACCTTCAACCCATTCCCCTCAATGATGCTAAAATGAATCCTTAAAATCAAAGTGATTGTGTCATTCACTTGCCTGAAATCCCTCACTTACACCCATCCAGCCACAAGGATGTGTCTCACACCTTTCTTGACAGGGTGAACAAAACCACCTCCCACTCAAGCCTCACTGCTCTGTACCAGATGTACCAGATGTTGTAGCCACACAGTCTTCTTCTGCAATTTTCTGTATACTCTCATTCCTGAGGGCCATTGCAAATGTTTTTCAAGCCTAGAATGGGCTTTCCTGAATGCTGTAAGGAAGTATTTTCATCCAAAATGTTGAAAAACACAATGATTGTTTGAATACATTTTTAAGATTTTAAATATATTAGATCAAATTCAATACAATGACTCTTTGTGGGAGCTAAAGATTTGCCAATAACTGGGTACACAGAATTCACATAAGAGAAGCTTTGCAAAGTTGTTAGCGAGGGTAGAAACTGCAATTACTAACAGCTTTCTGATTATACTAGTAGATACTAATATAATCCTTTGAATGCTGAGAAAACTATAATCAGGCAAAGTCTTTCTCAAGGAATTATGAACCTTCCAACATTACTGGTGCCAGTACCATGGAGAGGGCCATGGAATCGTGTAATTGGAATGTGTCAGTCTCTCCTTATTTCGCAGGGGTTCTGCAGGACCTGATGTCCGTTTTTATACTGCTCACTGGCATTGCTTCACACCACATGAGCCTCTATGCACCACCATCCCCTCGTACCTGAATTTGATCCTGAAAGAGACTATCAGGGAAAATGATAGTTAGCACATCAACAGAAAAGAATAAAAATTGTTTAAAAATTCAGATAGGGATGATTATACCAATAATTTCAAGAAAGAAAAGCAAACTTCTAAGCCTTCCAGTAAGTGGTTGAAATAAATATTGTGCATGCTACAGTTTGGTAACATAACCTTTGCCGGGTCAATCTGATTGTCTTTTTTTTTTTTTATACACAGCTTATAAATATAAACTTTGGTCTTCAAAATACATTTCCTCTTAGACTCTTCTATCTCAAACAGCCCTAAATTGAAAAGTCCATCCCAAATCTCTTAAATAGGAAGATTTGGGCTCTGCATAGCAACAGTAATCTTTGGTGATTCTTTCTTTCTTCAGGATGTAGTTCAGACTTCCTAGTATGACATAGAAGATCCTCAGATTTATCCCTTCCACAGTTTCCCATTTCATCTCCACAACCACTGACTCCTCTAGTCAGACCAAAACTGCTGGTTTCAAAGGCATTTGCTTTCTTGTCCCGCTTTGCCTTGGTGCACGCTCTTTCTCCTGCCGAGTGTACGCATCTCTCCCGCATAAGTCTCCTTTACCCATCAGTTCTCTTATACCGATTCCTAATGATTGAGAGTTAGCTGCTTATGTTTCCCTCTCTGATACTCCCACAGTACGAGGTCTGTGTTTCTATTGTTTATATCCACTGTATTTAATGGTGATGAAGAAGATGAAGATGATGAAAGCAAGTATTTCATTCTAGGCTGTGAACTTTTTGAAATAAGGGCTATTTCATTATTTCCCTTTATCCTTAGATTCTAACAAAGGGCCTGCAACATAGCACTGCCTGGAGAATGAATGAGCAAAACATCACTGTATCTATTTGCTGGATTCTGGCCTTTTAGCTGGCTTGTAATAAGAACCATCTATAAAATGTATGGTTGGTTTTCAGGTGTGGTCCAATTATCACCATCGTAGATCCAAAGGCACTTTACAAAATGTCTGACACATCATGTATCTGTCGTGTGCAACTTATACGTGATTTCAGTGTTTGAGTAAACCTCACATCATTCTCCTTCCTTCAAACCCATTTCTGGTGGATAAAATGAACTATATATGAGATTCAAATGTCATTTTTGCTTTGACGTCTGAGTTGGTATAATATTGATTCATCCCTCATTCATCATTCATTCATACATATTTATTGTGCAATTACTATGGGACAGGACCAATTCTAAATTCAATTGTATTCCTATTGCATGTTTCGTTACACTTTATAATGTGGTACTATATTATAGTCATGGGTCAATGTGACTGCTTTTGTCCACCTGGTACAGTTCCTTAAGCAAACATTTAATATATGTTAGCAAATAACGGAATTGAGGAACACAACCTACAATGGCTAAATTTATTTATCCTGTAGTTTAAGTTCCAGACCTAATTATCAAACAGAATAAGTATTTTAGGTGTATTTTCCACTTCAAATGCTTTCTGTTCACACTTTCTTTGGGATTATAAGATGCTATGAGGTGATTAGTTTTCAAATATGCATTTAAAGGACTAAAACTTTGTTTTCAAATGTAGTTGAAAATAAAGAACAGTACCTACAAAAAGTAAAAAAGAATTCTCAATCTTATTGTTCAAAAGCAATGTCTGAATATCAGTGATGAATGTATTATAGCAGATCGACCATTTTGCAAAACACCAGGATGCACAATTTACACAAAATTCAAAGTGAACTGTTGCCCACTGTGGCATCCTTTATTGCCTCACTATCTTTTTAATATGTATATCTATGTATTTTTTTTATTTTTATTGTTCTTCACATAGCATCCTGCTTTCCTAATTTATATTATTAATAATTTCCATATTATTAAACTCATTTTACTAGCTACCTCTTTTTACTTAATCACTGTTTTGTACACAGAATTTAGACTCACATAGCATTTGTACAGCCCCTGGAGAGATGACTTCATACTTTCTGTTAAATTTGTGGCTCCCATCAGGAAGCTGGCATATAGAGTATTTCATGTACCAAGGTCTTATTGAAACAGTCCGAGTTCCCACAAACCAGACCATAATCATCTGTGACAGGATATGTCTGAGGGTGGGGGTTGTGACGGTGCATAAAACAAAGTCTTACAGAATAAACTGCCAACAATGTTCATTTTTGTTAAATTTTGGTTAATATAATTCTTTTAATAAGGAATATAGCAAAAGCCAAAGACAACTTTGACCTAGTGATACTAAGAATTATCATAAGGAACTAATTCAACAGAAGCAAAAATATATGCTAATGATTTTCATTGCTACATTATTTATGTGGCTATGTACCAGTTTTTCTATTTGTATCTTTATTTTATTCTATATGACAAAAAAAATTCCACATGGACTTTAAAAATTAATATAAAATATAAACCATCAAAAGCAAGACCAATTTTTATATGAATAATTACTAAAGCTTTCTATACCTCAAAAGAACAGAAATAACAAATGACAATATTTGACTATATAAAAATTTTTAAAAAATCTATAAATAGGAAGCGTCATAAATAGAGTAGGACTACAAAGGATTAACATCCTAACTATGCAAAGCCAGTTATAACTTAATGGAAAAATTAGCATAAGCCATGAAACAAACAGAAAAAATGAGTCATAAAACATGTAGAGATATGGAAACTTAGTATCCAGGAATGAATCTTTAACAAATGGAAAGCTCTACGATATGTGTGTGTCTCTCTTTTCAGTGACTATCTTAATAGTTTTAAGAGTCATGTTTAAATCCATTTATCTTCAGACTACATCAAATAGAAATGCATTCATCCTAACCCTCCGTGGTGTAAATTTCCCTGTGGTTTGTTACCTCCTTCTCTGTCTCTCCACCAGCATTGTACACAGTAGTGCAGAGATGCCTCTCCCTCCAGAGCCTGGCACCAGCTCTGGGGAGCCCAAGGTCCAGCTCTGTGAAGACCGGCCTCCTGTTTCTAGCAATAGATGTTATTTGTCAAACTTTTTGAGTAATCTAATTAGAGGATTGGAATTAGAGGGTCTCATAAAGTGCCACCCAAGCCAGGATTCCTAGATTCTTCTGACCTAATGTAACTTATATAATCAGAACTAAAATATTAAAAAAATGTTGAGGCATAAATTATTATAACTATATAGAAAATATCTTGGCATGAAGAACAATATATTAAAAAAGGAGAAAAGCTGTACCGCAATGATGGAGTTAGTTATATATAGATTACTGTAAAACTCGATTTTTTTAAGCCAGTTGTTTTTAACTTTTATTAGAAAGTTAGAAACTTAGTCACAGTTGTAGCATCACATAATAAGCAAGAGTGTTCAAGAAGAGAGATGTATGGCCTTACTAAGTTCCCTTCTCTCCCCACCTCCCCACCTGAAACCTAAACAATTTTTGTAGCAATTTAAAGAAAAAGAAGAAAAAAAGAGTGAAAATTCTCCTTGGAAGAAAAGGTAATGAGAGATTCAACCATTCTGATTCCATCAACATTTTCTTAGGCATTATGTCATAAAATTATATATATATATATAATTTTTTTTTTTTAAACTTTAAAAAGTATTGAGACTCCAAGAGGAAACTGATAAACTTTTGGTGAGGGATTCATTTCATTTTATTTTGTATTTTACTTTGTATGTCCCATAAATAGTAGGAAATATTTTTGTTAACTTGTAAATAGATGATTTTATGTTTAGAAATTCAAAGTAAGATGTTGTGAGTTTTTTACTCGTTAATCCCATGAGTTACCTACTAAATTGTGCTTCTATATACTTTCTGATTGCTCAGTAGTGGCTGAAAGGGGACACACACATGCACAGTTCTTCTCCACATATTTATTTCTCTCAAAAGAATTTCTTCAAAGACATCACAGCAATTCTTTGAAAAATAGGGCAATTATTGTATTCATGAGAGAGAAGTTCACTCTATGTTCTCATGAAAGAAACCCACAAAATAAGCCACTTTGAGAACATTCATCTAGACCCTTACCTGGGAAGGACCTGTATGAGCCTCTTTCTCTTGTAGATTCCAGGGTGAATTTACACGTTCATTTCAGTAAAAATTTTTGAGAGAAAAAGGACCTAAAACATCCAGTCAATAAATTTTCCAATTTCCAAAATTGTACAAATAGGTTTTACTTCGTTTGAATGTGTAAACACTTGTTTATTTTATTTTGAATGTTTTTCAAATTATTTTGAAGGTATTTTATTCAAATGAAGGTTTACTTCATTTGAATGGGTAAACACTCGTTTATTTTATTTTATTTTGCAATTTCTGATGGCCTCATGTTCTCCCATCTGTACCTGAATAGTCAGTTTTACCATTATAAAGGTAAAAATACCTCTGGAGGCCAATTTTTATTTATTTTTAAGTCTTTATAGTACACCTTACAATTGATTAAATCATGACTCTAACAAGCTGAAAAGAGGTAATGGTGAAAATTTAC
This sequence comes from Aselliscus stoliczkanus, assembly GCA_033961575.1. Lineage (NCBI taxonomy): Eukaryota > Metazoa > Chordata > Mammalia > Chiroptera > Hipposideridae > Aselliscus > Aselliscus stoliczkanus. Next base: position 16,494,042 of record CM066730.1, on the reverse strand, counting down.
AGCTGTAAGAAAGAAGAAAAACCCACTTTCAATGAAAGTACATTGCATGTATCCTGGCTATTGGTCTCTTTGGGGCATTTTCATAGAAAACCATGAAAGTAATGCTGTTTTGTACTACAGAAATGGGTTTATCACTTGAATATTTCAGGATTTGTTGTAGAATTTCATTTTTCCACAAATAGGCTTTAAATTAGATCAATGACCTAAGCAAAGAGTTATATGGGCATTTTGCAGGTAAAACACATTTTATGCCTTAAAGAATAGCCCAAAAGCTGAGTCTGGGAAAACTGGCTTAAGGGACAGTCATAAGCAGAACCAGGACTGGGCATCCTAGCTTGGGCTAATGGAGGGTAACTGCTTTACTATCTTCTGAAGTACTCTCTCTCCAGTAACAATGAGAGTGAGACCTTCCCACATTATTTGTCGTCTCCCTCTTTTCCCAATCTATCTCCCACATACCTACATACACAGGAGTGGGCTATCACTGTGTGCTCACAGAGTCACCCTAAAGTCTTCCTTTGCATATCCAAAGATTCATTAATGCACTCTACTAAGTAATGGTCCATCTGCTCCAGGCTCATGCTTTCTCCTTCCTTCATCAATTTTCAAACTCGGAATAGAGGAATATACAGATTTATTTCCTTGCTAATAAGATTATAAAAATCAATCCTTTCTTCCCTTCATGAAACCAACACAGAAAATGGACTATCTCAGAATCCGTCTTTCCCCCTTTCCCATTTTTTACAAAGGATGAAGTGTCCTTCCTCCAATCTAAGGCGCTTCCCTCTGCAAGTGCTCTAAACCCTATTGCCTTTCCTCTCTTCAGTATCCTCCATGCATCAAGTCATCCCTCCTCTCTCCTCTAACTTCTATTTTGATGTAATTTCAAACTTACAGAAATGTTACAGGAATAGTACAAGAAAACCCACCTACTTCGCATCCAGATTCACCAATTGTTTATATTTTGCTTCATTTGCCTGCCTCTCCACCCCCACCTACCATAAGGAATCATTTCAGATACATTGGAGGAACAACATACTTATCTTCTAAATACTGCAGGGTGTATTTCCTAAGACCAATGACATTCTCTGACATAAATTCTCTGACAGTATAATGATCAAAATCATAAAGCTTAACATTGATGATAATACTATTATTTAATCCTATTATTTAATGGTCCATATTCAAATTCCATCAGTTTCCCTAATAATGGATGTCCTTTACAGCTTTTTTTTTTTTTTCCTGTTCTGGGATCCAATCCTGGGTGACTCTTTCATTTAATTGTCATATCTCTTTAGTCTCCTTAATCTGAAGTAGTTCCTTACCCATGCTTTATCTTTTTTGACCTTGAGAATTTTATAATATAAATAACAATTAATTTTCAGAATGTTTTTAAATTTGGATTTGTTTGTTATTTCCTCATGATTAGAATTTAGATTATTTATTTTGGTAGGAATATAATAGACATGATGTTGTATGTCCTCATTTTTTTATTTTTTATTTTTGGATTCTTTTTTCTTTTTGCTGTTTTAATTGGGTGTTTTCTGTCCCCTTATCTTCCAAATTGCTGATTTGATTCTCTGCTTTATCTAATCTACTGTTGATTCCCTCTAATGCATTTTTATTTCAGTTATTATATTCTTCATTTCTTTTTTTTTTTTTTCTTAGCTGAGCCATCCTGCCACCTGTTGGCAGCTCAACGGCAACTCAGCTCGGGCTGGCCTCGAACCTCAGTGGCTAAGGGCTCAGCTCGCACTCTTGAGCGAGCTCTTAACCAACTGAGCCACTTGGCCGGCCCATATTCTTCATTTCTGACTGGTTCTTTTTTATCTCCAGTTTTATGTTTTTTATCTCTTTATTGAAGTTCTCATTGAGATCACTAAGCATCCTTATAACTAGTGTTTTGAACTCTGTGTCTGATAGATTTCTTGTCTCCATTTTGTTTAGTTCTTTTTCTGGAGCTGTGTTCTGTTCTTTCATTTGGGACATGTTTCTTTGTCTCCTCATTTTAGCGGTCTCCCTGTATTTGTTTCTATGTATCAGGTAGGGCTGCTATGTCTCCTGGTCTTAGTACAGTAGCTTTATGTAGTAGGTGTCCTGTGGGGCCCAGTGGAAAAGTCTCCCTGGTTAACTGTGTTGGGTGCTCCAGGTGTTTCCCTTATGTGGGGTGTATGTATCCTCCTATTGTAGTTGAGGCTTGGTTGCTGTTTGCATGTCAAAGTGAAGGATTGACCTATAGGCAGATTGGTTGTGAGCACTGGTCATGACTCAGCTGAAAAGCTGTTGTACAGGGACTGACCCTACAGGTAGGATTCACTTTAGCAGGGATCTGATGCCTTTCCGGCCTGCCTTTTGAGCGTGTCATTTGTGGAGGTGGTTGGGTGGTGCTCTGGTGTGGTCTGAAGCTGGCTACTGAGTGTGTTGGTTCTGGGGACTCTTGGAAGGGGCTCAGTTGCAAGCCTAGGTCAGCCACTGCCTGTGCCCTGCCCAGGGCCACTTGGTATGAGCTATTGGGTTGTCGGAAAAGTCATGACGTATTTTTCTATGTTTTGCACTGACAACCCAACATAAAGTGATCTGTAGATGATTGTCACTTGGCGCTGGGCTTGGAGATGCTTGAGAGAGGCTGAGCTGCAAATCAAGGCTGGCTGCTGCTAGTACTGGACTTAGGGCTGCATACCAAAGCATGTTGAGGCTAGATGCTGCTTATTTGGGTTTTGTAAACCTTTGAGGGATTTTAGGAAAGTCTGCATCATGAGCCAATACAGACCATTTGTATAGAAAAGCCACTGGGAGCAGCTTGGGTGGGCCTGCCATTTGGGTGGGGCAGGGTCTCAGGGAATCACCAGGATGAGGTGAACAATATTAGCCAAGTTGATGGAGACTCAGATATTAAGGCTGCCTGTGCGTGCAGGTTGGGAGAGGGGGAGGGTTCAACAAAGGAACAGTGGAGTCTGCCAGTGCTTCTGTCTGGGAAAAAGCTGCCACTGCAGCCCTCACCCTGAACCCAGATAATTCAGTTTCTCCTTGAATGTCCCTGGCACCTTTCAAGCTGCTGGCTCAGAGTTGGAGCTCAGAGCAAGTAAGTCCATCCAGGAGTCATTCTGTGCACAGGCCCTTTAAGATGAAGGCCTGGGACTCCAGCTGCCCTTCATCTCACTCAGCCACAGTGTCCATTGTGGGTCCCTGTCCTATGAGAAGTTCTAAAGGTTCAGATTCAAGAATTCAGAGGGACTAGGCTGCTCCAACTCCTGGAGATCTTCTTACTGTGAGTGCTCCATTTTAGAAATGAAGAGTCTCTGAGTGAGAAAACCCCTGACCATTTCAGATGCTATTCTCAAACTGGCCAACTGTACTTTTCAGTGAATTCCTGGTGGCTATATTGAGGTTGTCCTATTCTCAGCTCTGCCGGGTGCTCTGTTGCTTCCATCTGCTTTCTCCCACACAGATGCTGAAACCATGCAAGTTTTGTGATTGTTAATGGTTTGTTGTCACTCCCTTGTATTTTGGGATTCTTGAGGATATCTTGTCACTGAATCTTATTCTACATGTTTTGCTATCTAGTTTCTCTAGCTCCCTTTATGTGGGGAATTTAGGAAGGCCCAAAAACTGTTCTGCTGTGTGCCCTGATACCATCTTCTAGTCACTCTTGAAACACTCTATAACATCAGTTTTTATTTATGAAATTGCTTCTCATTTCTCTTCCACTGCTCTTACCACACCTTTTCAGTTTTCTAGGCTCCTCTTTCTACTGGTCACTTAAATGTTCAAATTTCTCATAGTCCTTTTCTCTTCTAACTCTATGGACTTCCTGTGGTCCTTCTAGGAGTTTGCATATAATTCCACAGCTTTCATTGCCACCTAAATTCTGCTAATTCCAAAATCTGTGTATAGTATATTAAAAAAAAAAAAGAAATCTGTGTTTCCAGGGATGACCTACGTCCTGAGTCTCAGATTATATCTAACTGCCTACTGGATGGTTCCATTTGATGTCTTTCTGGCCCCTCAGAACTGAATTAAACATCTCACCTCATAAACAACCTCCTTCTCCTTGTTCTTTATGTCAGTAGCAAGCACCATATTCATCAATTTGCTCAAGCCATAGATCTCTTGCTATAGTTACCTTCTAAGTATTTCTCAATTCATCAGTTTCCCTCTGCTCCATCCTTCATCATAACACAGACATTCATCATATATTTACTGGAATACTGCAATATTGTCCCAAGTAATATCCTGGCCTCCAGAACTGCTCTGTAGTGACATGCATTGGAGTTGTGATGGATGAGGTAGAAGTACTTCCTCTTGTAACTCCTTTTCTCCCTCTTGCTCTTGCCCTTCTGGGACCTAGGACTAGATTAAGGGTTGGAAGGAAGTCTAATAAGCAGATAGAGCAGGGGTCCTGTGGGATAATGCCACTAAAACTGAGGATCCCTATGACTTTGATTAAATTTAGTTTTAAATCATAGCTCTAGAAATCATATTCTCCTCTCTCTCTCTCTCTCTCTCTCTCTCTCTCTCTAGATATATATATATATATATATATATAGATAGATATATATATAGATATATAGATACACCCACACACACACACACTCATCAGAGATCTAGCCTTTCCCCTGGACAATCAGCAATCCCAGAGGCAACAGAAGACAGTAGCTGACTAATGGTCACATGGCCCAGACCTCTGGCAGGCTAAAGATAACATCTTAACCTATGTTTCAGCTCCTGAGCCCTAAGAGAGCACGGCCCCCTGGGTACTTTCCCATGAGACAAGAGAGACCCAAGAACAGACCTCAGAATTGCCTTCAAGATCTAAAGAAATGATTTATTGTACTTACCTTACCTCTGATCAATCAGCTCCCAGCATGACCTGGAACCCCCTAACCATGGTGTCCTAGATTCTGCACTATATAATCTGTAACCTATATGCCATCAGAGAGTTTTAAGCATTAGTGCCCTGTCTCCAGATTGGCCAATTCAATGTTAAACTATTTTTTCTTTCCATACTGCAAGCTCCTGTCCGTGCATTTCTTTGGGCCAGTGTGTGCAGGTGGGCAGACTAAACATTGGGGTTCTGGTAACATCACCAGAGGAGCACATTTAGGTAAATCAACTTAATTCAAAAACGCAAACAAACAAAAAATCTATCTTTGTGTTCAGAAGCTGTGGAGGAGGAAAAAAATACAAATAAGTTATATTATATAATGGCCTAGTTGCCTGTTATAACATAATTAAATCTGTTCAAGAACCTTAAGCGATGACTAATAGGAAGAGAGCAACATCGGTAGACTTCGAGAGCTAGGTGACATTCAGGTCACAAGAGCTTGGAGCAAGATAAGATTGCATATTCCCCAATACAGACTTTATTTTCTAATCACTTTCAATAATTTGATTTTATATTTGTTTGGCCAGTAATCTTTGCATTCAAAAATTTTTTTTAGAGGGAGTGTTACAATCAGTTAACCATTATCCATCACTAATTCATTAGCCCTGTTCATCTGATTTGACTATCATAATTCAGGGACTTTCTCTTCCAAGTTGTGCTCATGTGTCTTTTCTTCCAACTCTTGCACTGCTTCCATGCTTGTATTTTTCTCCTGCTTCCTGTCCTTGTTTCCACCGCACACTCTGTTCTTCTGCCCTCACCTCATACGTTATACTGAATATTTTTTGCTCTTCACTAATATCTCTGCCTTTTTAATTTCTCTCCAAAGTATATATTCTTCTCCAATTTTAGAAATGTTCACAATTAACAGCCCTTTTGTTCCCATCACTTCCTATGTCTCTTTCTAATCTCAGTTTCTAGTCTCACCTCTGCCTCATATCCCATTATAGCCATCCTCATCAAAATCTCCATTGAACCTGTGTTTTTTATTTGAGCACTCTATGGACAGCTTTAATCTCTCATGCTCCCACTCCTTTTCTGTGTATTTTTCTCTGGTTTCTGCTATTGTTATGCTCTGGTGATATACTCATATGAGGGTCTTTATCATGCCTGACCATTTCCCTCTAGCATTTCTGCTACCCTCTTATGCTTGTATGCCAGGTAAAAAAAAAAAGGTCTTAAAAACAAGGCTACGTTTCCAATTTTACAATTGAGGGGAAAATTGCAATCATTCTCTTAAATCTTTGTGGAGAATTGTATTCCATTCTATTTTCCTTACTGGTCTTTTCTTTTGTGCATTGTGTTTCCAACCTTTCTTAAACAATTCCTTGGACCAGTGCCTGAATCCATTGTTGAGCAAGAGACCTGTCTCCCTCTCCTAACCTGGACACTGGGGACTAGGATCCTGTTAATTCTGGTATTATGTGTTGAAAAAATCTCCCTGCACCAAGTATTCAAATCTGGGCTGCCCACAGTTGGAAGAGGGCTGGGATTTGGGGTGGAAGTAGGGAGGTGTGTGGGTGGGGGAGTGATCACGATTTAATCTCTGCCTGGAATAACCTTGTTGGTGGTAGGGCTGGCTCTGGTGTTGTTGCCTGGTGATGAGTCTCAGCTTGAGCTTGTTGTGCCAGGAGATCCTGCTGGGCACCTTTCCTTTCTTTGATGCTCCAGCAAAGAAAACTGGAGGCACTGACATTTCTTCTTAACACAGAAGGACCTGAGCCAAGAGAGGGAAAAAAAACAAACAAAAAAACCCAACACATTTCAAAGTGTCCTCTCTCCCTTGAGACACAAGGTACATGAGCTTTACACATAAAATTTTCCGTACTTCTCAGTCAGGTAGCACATTGTAGCTATTTGGAGTTGCCACTTGCCCAGTCTGAGATCCCTGTAGTGATAGGAAATAGTTACTGAGAAAGTCAGTTAACCCCAGCCGATTCCCAACAGATGAAAAGGCACGTAAGTCTACAAACCAAATAGAAAAATTGGAGAATATATTCCTGCAACAAGAGGGTGTGCTGAGCTTTAAGAAAGCAAATTTATATATAGGAGCAAGGGACTCTAAGAAGTTGCTCACGCTTCCAGTGTAGACACAGCCTTTCAACCCCCTTCATACTTCCTGCGAGTTTGTGTCACAACACATGGAAAGCGGCCAAGCAGAATCCCTGCTGGAGAGCCTAACATCGTCCTCAGAATTCACCCCAGGATGCCCAGAGTAGGGAAGGAAGAGTATTCTTGCTTGCCTAGTTTCTTACATACTGTCTCAGACTTCTTTTCAGAGTTTTAAAATCATAAATTTGAGGGTTAATAGAATATAGTCCCAGTGACCCCTAACACATCACGTATCTATCTGACAGTTAAAAAAAAATCAATCTGCTCTGACTGGTTTCTTCAGGGAATCATTTAGTATTTCTCTTTGCCTTTTTTCAATATTGAAAGAGATCCACATGTTTATTATGAATGAAGGTCAGAAAAAGCTGGGCTAAAGCAGACAACATGACTTTACCATTGAACACCAGTTAGAATGAGAGCATCTGTAAACCTGTTTCAAAATAGTATAGTGAAGAAAATGAACACTGGTGTTAGGGGTCCAGTGTACACAGAGTGAGGCAAAGGGCATGAGAAAACAGTAAACAGCAGAGACTAGGATATGGACTGAAAAGCCTTTATATATAGCCTGTATTTTCCTTAGTTGTCTCTTTGTGTAGTTTTAATGGAAAACTGTGGGAAATGAATGCCTCATCAGAGAAATAAGGGTATTGGCCTAATGATTCAGCTTCATGGCAATGCTGACTAAAGAAAAATTAAAATGCACACATGGCTGACCTGTTTTCATCAACTTTGTTAGACAGTTGCTTAACCATCCCCATTGGTTTGCCAGCTTGATCAATCTTAGGAGCACCTGCTACTGGCCATGTCTCATTATCTGAGGGATGGTCGAAGGTTAGGGGTCAAGGGTGCCTCTAAAATTTGTGCCCAGGTGAAGCTACAGGCAATTTGCCGACATGACATTTTAAACTATGCAAAGCTGATTTTGTATAAACTCCTAAGTCTTCTGATCCTCTTCTATCATCTCCTGGCCCTTCACCAACTTTGTTAAAAGAATTGGCTTTGCTTATTTATCTCCCTACCTCCTCACTTCACATATACTGCTCAATTCTCTGAGGTTTGGCTTCTAGGTTCCATCCCCACCTCACTGACATAATGCCATAGTTAGTGGATGTTTTCAGTTCTTACCTGATTGGTCACTTATCTATGGTGATAGCACACCCTCATTTTGAATCTCTACTTTCTTGGTTCCCCGCTTATATCTCTAAACATTTTATCTCTATGTCATAGGGGTATTTTGTTTATCCCCATTACAGTTGGCTTCAGCCAAGTGGTCTTCTCTCATCTCATCTCTGTATGAAAATATCCATTCTCATATGAACCTCCTAGATGCTGATGAATCCTAGATGGCTCTAGCACAGAATTTTCTCCTGAAATTTAGATGTTTACCGAACTCCTGATGGACCTAATGACCTAAGCTCTACCTACATTTAAGTGCAACTGGTCCAATACTGGCATCATCATCATTTTTGACTCCCTATATTTTTTCTATATCAGCAATATCTCCTAGGCAACAAAATAAGGGAGTATCCTTGACTTCTCCATCCTTCTTAGTCTCCCACAGATAATAGATCTCCAAACCCAATCATTTTTTAATTTTATAATTGTTTCTACAAGCCATCATATCCTCTCATCTTATATCCCTTGTCCTAGAACAGATGTTCTCTGGTGGGAAATATTATACCAGCTCCCTAATCATTTTACCTGCCATTGGTATTTTGCCTCTCAAATTCATCTTTCAAATGAATTTAACAAAGCCAGTGGAGTTATCCATCCAACATATTAAACAAACTGTAACTCCATATCTAGAACCCTTCACTGGCTTTCCAGGACCTGGGGAATGATTCCTAAACTCCTAAGCATGCCGTATTTGTCCCACTATGATATGGCACTTGTCCCACTAAAGCTTTTCCTTCTGTATTACATACAACAACACTGAACTCCTTGTAGTTTCTGCACACAAAGACCACTTTTTGCTTTTCTGCTTGTGCTCACACTATTCCTTACCTGGAAGATCTTCCACCACCCACCCCAATTTGCTATCCTCCTCATCCATGAAGTATGACTTCAAATCCTACCTTCTTAGGAATTCTTTGGAGTCCCATCCTACCTTCCCCCCAAAATCCACTCTAGTGGATTACAAGATTTCTTAGGATCTCATAACGTGTACATTTCTCTTTGTTTGAACTGACAATGAATGCCTTGCAAAGTATACACTGCTCTCTCCCACTAGGCTTTGAGTTCCTTGAGGTAAGAATCTGTTGCCTTCATCTTTGTGTGACCAAAGCCAAGCACAGTGCCTGAACGGGCAAGCACTCCACTGGTGCTTGTTGAATGACTGATTGAATCTGAGAGCATGTCTGAGCTTCATTTGGTAATTTAAAATGTAGAAAAGAGGAAAATATAGGAAGAATCTAAAAGAAGAACACATTGTTTGTTACATTTGATTTTTAAACATATGTGATTGCTTTAAGAGAAGCACTAACTGATATGGCAATGCAAAGGAAGGGACTGAATATAGTAGTGATGGGAAATGGGCAGGAGAGAGGTAAGGAAATGCACAAAGTAGGGCTGGCATTTAAGTGGGCGTTTGGGGAGTATGGCAAGAAGTCTACCTAGTAAAAATGGGCTCTGGAGCACCATCTAATGTGTATAATAAAAAAAAATAAACAGCAATGACAAATGTAGGGTGTTTTTTTTTCTTTTGTTTTTAATTTTATTGGGGGACAGTCATGGTCATTGGTTACACATTGCTTTCATGCTACAGTGGCATAGTTGACTCTTTTAGGGCGAGCACAGCTCACAGTGTCCCATGCGGGAATCGAACTGGCAACCTTGGTGTCAGCATCATGCTCTAACCAACTGAGCTAAACTGGTCACACTCAGATGTAGGGTTTTTTGTTTTGTTTTGTTTTGTCTTGTTTTTGAGGGCAGTGTCACTGGCCCTCATATGTGGGACCCGAACCAGGGCTGCTTACCTCCCAAGCCAGCGCTCAACCACCGCGCCACTCAGCAGACTCTTGTTTTGTTTATTTAAGGCTAACTTCTTTGTTTGTTCCAGCTGGGGCAGTGCAGCAGCTAATGAAGTATAGGGTTCTTATTTAGGGGTGGCACTTTGGAATGGAATCTCCATGACAGGAAAGAGAAAAGTGGTAGGAAAGCACCCTAGGAAGGGATTTGTATTCTCAGATGGAAGGAAGTCCCCTCCCATACATTGCTAGGTAGAAAACAAGTTCACTCACTTCAAGCCATAAGCCGGCCCTCCTTGCTCCCTGGGTGATGGTCCCATGGCCCAGCACCTGGGAACCAGCAAGAAGCCACCACCCATCAAAATACAAAATGGGTTTCTCTTCAGATATACTTGTGCAGTCCTCTTACATTGAGGTAATCAGCTAGCTCCTTTGGCTGAGTTTTGTCCAGGAGGGTAAGTTTTCAGAAAGCACAAGCCATTAGAGAGAAAGGGAAATTTCATCCCAGGCAAGGAATATCAGGGGCTTGAAAGTGGAAATGTGCAGGTAATAAGTCATCTAGGTTGAAGAGCATAGTAATAATGGGAAATACAACTGGAAAGTTATGTTAAGTGAAATAATACAATATTTGAACTCTAGGATTTTCTTCGTATGTGATGTGTACATACATGTGTTCTGCAGACCTGTCTGTGAATTTCCATAGACCACGGTGATGAATGAAAGGATGGCTAGGCAGGAGGTCAGAACGAGGACCACTGCTGCTGAGTCTGGTGGGGCAGGGGCACTGCTGCTGTCACCACTAAATAACGTATGCCACAGGTTGGGCCCCTGCTGCCCCCGCACTGGCTATTGGGTGACTCCTCTGCACTTTGCCACCGAGGTCCCTGGAAGTGCAATGCAGCTTTTGCCATAGATGTCACCTACCACCGCAACTTCCCTGTAGGTACACGTTTTCATCTCAAGCTCCTCATTTAGTCTTGAGTGGGTACATTTGAAGTAGGTACCAAAGCTATCCCCAAAGAAGCCTGGCAAAAAAGCTTAGCATTTGGTATGTTAAGCAGTCGTTGGGAAGTGACTTTGCCTCTGAGAAAAACTCATAAGGTGAGGATTTCCCCAAACACAGAAGGAAATAGGCAGCTTAAAAATTTTATTTCTAAAGACAAATGCTGATATACCATTATTGAAGTCAAACTTTTTATGTTGTAATAACTCAATGCTTTGCTAAGAGTAAAGTTAAAAATCAAAGTAATCAAGCCTCTACTCCATCCACGAAGTGGTCTCACTAACAACACATGTGACCATCTGACAGCCCACAAAATATTTACAACATTATTATATTCCCCGAACTGTCTTTCATATCCCTGCAGCAATATTGTAGTTACCTATTTATGCTGTCTAATCCCTTCCCCTTCTCCCTCATCCCCACCCCGCTCCCAACTAGCAACCATCAGTTTTTCCTCTATATCTATGAGACTGTTTCTGTTTACTTTGCTCATTCATTCTGTTTTTCAGATTCCACATTTAAGTGAGATCATATGGTATTTGTCTTTCTCCGGCTGACTTATTTCACTTAACATAATAGTCTCTAGGTCCATCCATATCGTTGCAAATAGTAGGATTTCATTCTTCTTTATAGCGGAGTAATACTCCATTGTGTAAATGTACCACAGTTTCTTAATCTAGTTGTCTACTGATAGGCATTTTGGTTGTTTCCAAGTCTTGGCTATTATAAATAGCGCTGCAATAAACATAGGTGTGCATATAGTTTTTTGAATTAGTGTCTTGTATAATATTGTATGCCAACTGTAATTGAATATATATAGATAGTCACGGGATGTGGAGTATACTGTGGAAGGGAGTCAAAGGAATTGTAATAGATATGTATGACATGGGGGAGAGTGGGGTGGTGAATCGGGGAAGGGGGTTGTCACTTTGAGGGGTAAAAAGTATAACTATTGCACTGTGTTGTACACCTGAAGTTAATTTAAAAAAATGTTTATTTCACAATAAAAGAATTTTAAAATGTCAAAGTAATATATTACATATAATTGAAGTTTGAATTACATATTAACTCAATAATATTATAAGCTAATTTTTGTTTTACAGTCATGGCAGTCTCCAACTTCAGAATGAATTTGTTTAACTATACAAATTCATTTCCCTTCAAAACTTTGTTTGGAACTCATTTTTTTCAAAGAAATAATTTTTTTTCACATGTAATTAGTTTTCTGGGCCAGGAAACAAACTTTAGTTTAACTCCAAATGTATCTTAAATATAATATAAAAAGGAAGGGATGTTCACATATGTGTTAATTGCTTTTTAAACACACTTTCACTCTCCTTTCTTTTGCAATAGCTTCTTAATTCATTTTTATAAAGTATACCTGGGACTATAGTCCCTGAATGCTTTGCAGCTTCCAAAATATTTGCTGTCAGTATGCATGGAAGACAGCTTAGGTGGGTCTATCATTCTTGGGTCATGCTTTTCCTCTCAGAGAATTCTGGGGCAGAACTCCGTGTTCTAACTCCATTGTGGCAAAATCTGAGACAAGTATGACTTTTTTTCCTTTGATATTTTTATTTGCATGTTAAAGGATATTCTATATTTGAAGTCCTGTAATATTACCAATTGCTTATCCAGTGTTGGCTACTTCAACTTCCTTCCTCCATGCTCAGATTCTCCTTCACATTTTCTCTTCCTCTCCAGAAACAAGAGGGAAGCTAAGCCTTGGGCTCGTTCTCCACTTGCACCTTCTGTTAACGTTCCCTTTCAGCTATCTTCTCTCACCCGACTTCCTGCTATGCCCTTCTCTGTGGACCCTTCTCTTCTGAATAATTATGCCTACATTCTCATCATCATTAAAAACAATATATTTTCTCTCACTCTGCTAAACCAGCAAGCTACTGCCTTTCCCCTGCTTTTGCATCGCTACCAAACTCATTTAAAAATATGTTCAATCATTATGTAAATAATGAGGTCTTGTATTCATTCATCCATCAAACACCTGCAGTTCTGTTTTGACCTATTCTGCCCTATGTGATTGCGAGTTCCTTCACTAAACCGGAGATTCCTTACAGCTCAGTGTGCCCCATATATCCCAGCTCCTAACACAATGCTTGCCGTGTGTGTGTGTGTGTGTGTGTGTGTGTGTGTGTATGTGTGTATGTGAATCTTCAAAGATATTTATTCAAAATTCATATTTACCCCAGAATTCTCTGTGGCCATCCATTTCAATTAGCTTAAAATTAGCTGACCTAAGAGTCAAAAATAAACAATGACCATAAGAGAAGGGGAAAAGCAATATGTTGTCAAGGAAAAGCCTGTTTTGCTACAAAAGCATCCTTCAGCAATTAAATACATAAAGTCTGTTGAAGAATATGGAAGATAACTAGAAAAAAATAAAAACAGTTCAATTAAGACCTCCAATTCTATCCCGACCAATCTCTGCTTTCTTTTTTACTTTCTTCCTTGAGGGCAAATAGACTCCCAGAATTTAGTTGTCACCTTGATCTAGGCAGATGACTCACAAAGTTACATCTCTAACCTGGATGTCATACAAGCACTCTAAACCTTCTTCTCAATTTTTTTCTGTGTCTCATTCTTATTTGGTGGCTCTAAAGCTCAATATGTCAACATTTCAACGTATACTCTTAAAAAAACCAGTTTCTATCTTCCTCTTGACTACTGTTTTCATGACCATTTGTTACTGGACTCCTGATTACTTGAGATCTGATTTCTTTCAACTTGTCTCTCAGTACAATCACTTGCCAGGTTATTTTCTTTTATTTATTTATTTATTTATTTATTTATTTATTTATTTATTTTTAATTCTTTTATTGTGAAATAAACATTTTTTAAAAATTAGTCTTTTACTTGTGTAATTAGCCCACAAATCACTTCCTTTGCCATCTCATAGACATTATGAGACTTGAGACCATTATTTATTCTTGGTTTAAATATTAAGACAGCATCTTCCTCCATCTCCTGACTACCCATCTTCCTAACCACTGCATATACACTGCTGCTCGAATCATACTCTCCTCAAACATCCAGTGGCTCTCTATTGCCACAAAATAAAGAATAAAAATCCCAGAAAAAAAAAGCAACAACAAAATAAAATCTTCCTTCTAGTTTCCAGGGGATCCTGCAGTATGATCTCATCTTATTTTTCTATCCATCACTGTAAACCAAATTATATTCAGTGTCTCTGTCCCTCCCCTGGGCACAGTGCCTGTGCCAGGAATGCATCCTACATTGTGTTCATCTCTGCAGATGAAATGCTGTTCAGTGCTCAACACAAATATCACCTCCTTAACAAAGCCTTTTCTGAGTCCTCACCTGGACATGATTCCTTTTCCTTTGAGCTGCCTTAGAATTTCCTCAGAGCTTATCTTGTGACATCTATCTTTTCAAAATATGTTAATGAATGAACCTGTGATATCACCCACAGGTGGCTAGTGTGCTAAAGCCAGGAGTCATAGGTATGCCTACATCTCCCATGGTATTTATCCCAGAGTTCCACATCAGTGGAACTTTTTTTTTTTTTTAATTGGGGAATTGTGGGAGAAGAACAGTGTTGGGGAATTGGGGAGGAGGACCAGCCAAGTTGTTATTCTTCAATCTTAATTGTGGAGCGAGTCAGTTGCCATCTGGCTGCAAGTTTGCAGCTCGTGGCTTCTAAGCTCAAGGTGCAGTGTTACAATCTTTGTTGCGGGTGGGCATAGCCACGATCCCATGTGGAAGTTGAATCAGCAGCCTTGTTGTTAAGAGCGTGCACTCTATCCACTAAGCTATATGGATGGCAGCTCAGCTTAAGGTGCCGAGTTCAGTCTTTAGTTGTGGGCGGGTGTAGGCCACCGTTGAACAGGCAATATTGTTGTTAGGAGCACGTGCTCTCACCAGCTGAGCCATCCTGCCACTTGTTGGCAGCTCAGCGACAGCTCAGTTCGGGCAATGCGTCACTGGCCCACATGGGAATCAAACCAGTGGCCCTGTTGCTCAGAGCTCACGCTCTTAAGGTAACTCTTAACCAACTGAGCCACTCGGCCAGCCTCCAGTGATTTTAATTTTTTTGATTGCATATTTCTATTTTTTTTTAAAAAGGTTTGTGCACATACCCCTGTTGTGGGTGGAATGGCATCCTCCAGAAACATATGTTGTAGTTCTAACCTCTAGTGCCTGTGAATGTGACCTTATTTGGAAATAGGATCTTTGCAGATGTAATCAAGTTTCAATGGGACCTAAATTCAATAACGTATCCTTACAAGGAGAGAGAGAGATTAGGAGACACGGAGACAACCACACAGAGGGTAAAGGCTATGTGAAGATGGAGACAGAGATTGGAGTGATGCAGCTACTAGCTAGGGAACACCAAGGATTGACAACCATCATGAGAAGCTAGGAAGAGGTAAGGGAGGACTCTCCCCTAGGGCCTTCTTGTGGGAGCAGGGTCCTGACAACACCAATATTTTGGATTCCAAGCTTCCAGAACAGGCTTATTTTGAATTCTGGTTCTGCATGTTCTTTAATTCTACTTATTTTAGCATGGCTTTTCCATATGTGATCTAACTTGTATGTTGCCTGTGTTTCACAGATGTTTTCTTATTTTCTCTATGAGCTCATTTCATTTTGGATCAATGAATCATATTGGCTGGCGATGTATACACAGAGTGAGGGACAGATTCCTAAGTCCTGCTCGTGCTTCCTCAGGTTAGTTAGGGAAAGGGGCCTATGCTTAGGTTGGAGAGTCTTTGAGGTTACAGCTGAGTTGCTCCACACCCAACCCCACCATAAAGGGGCCCTATTCTTCAGCAATCCCCCAGACCCACTGCCTCAGTTCCTCTCTCTCTGAAGGGCCTCCTCACTTAGTTATAATTATCTAGCCAAGGGTGGAAGTGGGGTGGGAAGAGGAGGGAATGTATAGGGGCCTGACTAGTTTATCTCTCCATTTTTTTTTTTTTATCACTTTCTGCCTCAAATCAAGATCCAGAATTTCTCTGATG
The DNA here is from genome assembly GCA_033961575.1 of Aselliscus stoliczkanus. Lineage (NCBI taxonomy): Eukaryota > Metazoa > Chordata > Mammalia > Chiroptera > Hipposideridae > Aselliscus > Aselliscus stoliczkanus. The sequence goes on along the minus strand of CM066730.1, from coordinate 16,478,076 downwards.
TTACTACCCACTCCTCTACCTGGTATTAGGCTGGGACTAGAGTCTTCAATTCCATGACAGTAGATAAAGTAATGGAGGAGAGAAAAGGACACAAGTAAAACGTACTCCCCACTCGGTTCTCTGTCCTTACCTCTAGACTCTTTGCTGCCATTCCTGCCACGTACAGGACATCAAAGTCTCAGCTCCTTCTTTCTCCTTGGGACTTCACTCTGTTTCTGTGTTAGGTGCTAGGATCCATCAGCCTCTCTCACTTCCATGGTGTCTCTCTCTTTGGGGTTCCTGGGAAGGACCCAGCAATCTATGTTACTTCTTCATGTTAGTAACCTGGACATCCTCCTGGGAAGCACCAACTATATTGCAATAAATGCATCTTTCACGATCATTATTAGATAATTATGTAAAGGATTTTCACAAAGAATCTCATGTTAAAAAGGCAACAGCTGTTCTGAAGAGAGTTAATATATAAATGATCATTAAAACAGGGGTTTGCTCCCATCACTAAGTGCCATAAAGGCAGGCGGCCTGCTGAAACCCTTAAAAATCAGAAAAAGCATTGAACAGTACATAAATGTTTGCTAGTGAGCTTTAGAATCTTCAGCAAACAAGTAAACAACTCAGCAACATCAGATGTAGTAGGAGAAACATAACAAAGGTGGATTTTCTGACTGCCCCATTTCAAGGAAGAATAAAATGCAGCAACTGCCTGCTTTTATTAAGCTTGTATACATATGTGCTTAATAGAACGAAAGAGAGAAAAGACACATCTTTAGTCAATTCTTCATTTTTAGAAAAGCAAAATGCTACACTATTAAAGTCATTTTAAAAAGACTGTTACTTATTCATTTTAAGAAGATTGTCCCAAATAGTTTCCTTTGAGAGTTACCCTTTGGGCTATTTAAGGATTTTCTGTTTGTTTACTTTTGTCTTCTATCCTTGAACTGGGAAATCTAAAACACAAGAGGAACAGAGGAAACGAGTGCAAGCTAATTCAGCACTGGCAGCTGTCGGTCACTGGAGCTTGTCGCCTTGAAAGAGGAAGTTGTTCTTTTCCATTGCACCAGAAAAAGCACCATAGGGAAGCTTGATGGCAAGGTTACCTCAGGCAAACTAAATTAAGGGAAATATATTTGCTTTTCTTTTTTTCCAGATTGTCTTTAGTGAGATCATTTGCAAAAGAGAATGAAAGAGAAATTAAATTTCTATAAATATTTGAAAATAAAATAATTTTAAAATGCCTATTTAGTTGCTGACAACAGGAATAGTAATGAAATTCATTAATCACCAACTATCCTGAACACAAATTGTGCTTCTCAAATATCCAGAAAAGAGCAAATAATCTCAGCTTTCATTAGTAAGATTGGAGTTCAATTTGAACAAATCCATATTTTCCCAAGAAATATAGTTAGGGTCCAAATTCCTCTCTAGAAATTAATTTTTATGTGCATTTTTTCAAATTGTATTTCTCAAGTAGATATAGGTGATTTGTGCGCCTAGACACTTGTTTCTGAAATGTATTGGGTTAAAACTACATTTAAAAGAATTTATCTTTTTCACCACAACATTGTATTATATTTTTATAATGTGCAGAAAAATTTTCAAGCATGCAGAAAAATCAGAAGAATTTAATAAAAAACACTGATCCAGGCACCAAGATTCTACCACTTTATCACATGTCTACCTCCCCCTCAAAGCATCTGGGAGGGACATCACCATCCCCACAGAAAGCTCGCTCATGATTTTTCCCTTAAATCCCGCCTATCTCCACAAAGGCAGGCTTTTACATTTTTGTCTACCTTAGATCTAAAACTCACATTTAAATGCCCCTTAATGACTTCTTGAATCCTTAGATCATTTTGAAGTAGTTGAAAATTTACATAAGCCTTTTAATTTTTACAAGTAATCCATATAATGAGTTTTCTGCTACCTAGACAAATCAGAGCCCACATTCCATGGAGAATCATCAGCCTTCAAATAGAACATGTCTGGGTGGCATTTAACATCACTCTGAGTGAGAGAGTTTATCTCTTTGGGGGTTAGTTCTTCATTTGTAAAATGGAGATATAAATACCAACTCTAAACCCTTATCAGGAATGTTGTGAAGGTGAAAAAAAGAAGCAGTTAAAAATTCCATAGATATGTACAATAGTCTCTTTATTTGTATCAATCAGGAAAATTAAATTATTAATGGCATGTTGCAGTGGCAGCCTTGGAGATCATTTACCTTCCTAAATAAACATTATGAACTTTATTTCTTGGAAATTTGATAACTTCCAAACATTATATAATTGGCTTAGTGTGCTATTTTCCATTTTTCTCATAAAAGACATTCGAATTCTTGCCCTGACAAAGCATATGAAACCACTGTATGTTTTCAGTAGTGGTCTTTAATAATAATATACTTATTTTTAGTGCATTCCACTAATTCAAAACAATTTTATTTATTTAATTTTTATTAATTCATTGGGGATTTAAGAATAAAATAAAAGAACTTTTAGGCCTTTCATCCATATATTGGTTATAGGTTATAGAATTTTAAGAATACTTATCTCGAAACAACAACAAAAATAATTGACAGCTGATCTTTGTGATTCAAAGCAATTTCCACTCTGCTAAATTATTCTGGATATCAAACACATAAAGCATTTCAGGTAAAAGTCAGAAAATAGGTAAAATAACCATTTTGTGTTTATAAAAACATTGAAATAAACAGCTTTGAAGAATTCTTCATTTCTAAAGTGGTTATTCTGCTGATGGTATATATACATAATTATGAATGTTACAGCAATTATTTCAACCTTGGGATCTCTAATTTGAAAGTCACCTTAATTGAAATGAAAATTTAATAACTTATTGTTTGTTTGCTGATCTCTGTCCTAGTGTTCTTTAGGATGGAAAAATTGAAAGCACCCTACATATTTAGGAATAATTTATGGCACAACCCACAATAGGGTATTAAATTGTGAGCACATTCATAGTTATAAACCTATGTGTAGTTTGCTTACAAGTTAGCATAGAAAAAGATAGGAACATATGTATCATGATATTAATAATGGGGCAGGATCATGAGAATATGGTGTTTTTGAAATTCTGATGATCAAATTTCTTAAACTACTTAATTTTTTTCTCTCAAGTTAACCATGTCAATAAACTGTCATTGTATTAAAATTATTCCATTTTTAATTTGCCTAATTATAAAATAACATGAGCTTTTATTTAAAAAATAAACATTGTAGACATGCATAATTTATTAAAAAATAAGAATTCTTATATACTCATTTGTCAGAGAAAATTATTGTGAGTTTGTGAACTATTCTTGTACACACATACACACACACACACACACCACATGACATAAAGGTTAAAAGCATAAAATTAGTGATAACTGAGTTTGATTTCCAGTTATGATATGTCATTTTAGGAAAATAATCTCTTTAGGCCTTAGTTTCCTCATTTGTGAAATAAAACAATAATAGGATATTTCATAAAGTGCCTAACATTATTTATTCAGTAAAAATTAGTTTGTATGTTTATATAAACATTTTTAAACAAAGATGGTATATTTTATATGCTTTTTTAAAACTTGCTTTTCCTTTATGATATATCTTGAACAGTAATTCATGTCAATTCATTATATATACATGTTATTTTAAAGAGGACTCCATAGTATATCATAGTATTGATAGAACATAATTTACTTATCAAACCTCTGTTTTTACTATTTGAAGCCATACTGCAATGACACATCCTATATATGTGTATATATCTTTAACTTCTGTGAGTGTTTCTACAGGCTAAATTCCTAAACGTTGAATGGCTTTTTTATAAAGAATGAAAAATATAATTTTGGAAAAGATCCATTTCATAATAGCAGCAACATAAATAGTGACAGCAGGAAAACAATCAACACAATTCCCATAAAATACCTAAAATTAAATTTAATAAGATATAAATATATAAAAAATATTATGAAACTCTACTGAGGTCCATATAATAATAAATTAATAAAGGGAGATGTGCTGTTTTTTAGCCAAAATACTTTGTTATAAAAATATCATTAATATGTAATTTAAACTACAAATTAAATTCACTAATGAGATACTCTTATTCACAACAGCTTTATCATGGTTAAGCATCTTGGAGGCATCTCACTTAATTACTCTTCTCTTTCATAATTTTACTGGCTATTTGCCTTTATTTATTCTTCCAGGTGAAAATTAGATTCATTTTATGAACTCCTAAAAACATTTTGTTGGGGTTTTAACTAGAATTACACTGAATTTATTGTTTATTTCCAAACATTCTATGATTTTTAGTCTTGCTCATTGTGAGTGCAGTTGTTTCTTATTAAATTTGGTGTTTCACCACAAAGCATGCCTGATATAATTTTATCCTGTTAAGAAAACATCCATTAATGTGATAATTTTAACAAATAGGAAAGAATGGGGACTTTTTTTTCAGTTATCATTTTGGGTGGTAATCACAGCTCTTGAGATAATCACCAATTTCCCATTGGAACTGTTTAACTGTTTTATTACTTGGAAAAGCAGATAAAAGGGAAACAAGTAGAAAAGCAACATCAGGAAAGGGAGGTAGAAAGCATTGAACAAAAATCCAAAGATTAAATTCTGAATTTACCATAAGTAGCATTGACCTTGGGCTGATTTGTCAAACTCTGTGTGTCATAAGTTTCTTTAAGCTTTATGGTCATCTAATTTATTCTCTATTGGGTTAAAAACCCAGTATTACTGTATTTATAAATACCTGTTGAGTATTTTACTATGTGCCAGACACCACATGGAGGCCTTTGAAATCAGCACTCTGAGGGGGAAACCCAAAATACTCAAGTAACATGGTATTTCGTTTCCAATTTCTCATGTAAATATTACTGTCTTTAGGTATCTTAGCTAGAGCTGTCAATTTACATCTCCGAATTGTAGTTTTGTAGGTTGTGGAAAGTATATTTGTCCAAGGTATGGTTTGTGGCAAGAAGCCTGGGCTAGTTCTTCCTCTAAGTCAGCTAATTCTCAACCCCAGATTTCTCTTCTGTGAATATGGGGCTTTTCCATTTAACCTTCTATGATTCTCTAACCTTGGTGGAATTTCATATATGACCAGCTAGCAGAGAGAATCAGGAACATGACATTCTCCAAACCAGTGACTCTCAAGCTTTAGTGTACCTAAGAAACACCTGAGATCTTGATAAGAGTTAGCAGGTCTGAGGTGGAATCCAAGACTGCATCTCTAATAAGATCCCAGGTGAGATCTAGGCTGCAGTTCACAAACCAGTTATGTAGCAAGGGGCTAAGTCAGTGAAGAAAAGGATTGAGAACGAGATGTTCTCTAAGCAGAATAACTTACTACTAGGGCAATCTTGCTACAGCTGGACAAATTTGTCTAATTGAGCAGTAGCAACAGGTCAAAAATATAATCAGTTCCTTTCTTGTCATTCAACTTGCCAGGGAACATTTTTCCCCCTCCCAGGCAAAATGACTCAATACCAAAGGGCTCCTGCTGTCTTACATCTCAAAGTGAGTAATCCGCAGTGAGGTTTTAAGCAACGATCAGGAAAGGAAAAAAATAATGGAAAAAACCCGAACACCCACATTTGCTAAACAGCAAGAGTAATCAGGGAACCTCTCTGAGGGACAAATAAAAATATATCTTTTGCCCTTACCATTCCCCAAATTTTAATTTTTTAATTATCCTCAAATTTTAGTTTAATTAATAACATGTTTATGGTTAATAATTTGACCAACACTGAAAACAATAAATAAAATTATCTGAAATTCTAACATTCAGATATAACCACTATTAATATACAGAAAACATAGTTCCATCTCTCTTAGTCTGCACATACACACACCATATTTAATTTTACATAATGAAATGCATATTTCATGTTGTATTACAAATGGGCTATTTTCACAAAAGTAAAGTTTACCTGTAGATAAGTCTTAATCAGCAATAGTACTTTATGTATTTATTTTTATTGAATAAATTTTACGTGTAACATTGTGTAAGTTTAAGATGTACAATGTGTTACTTTGATACATTTATATATTGTAATATGATTGCTGAGGTAGTGATGTTAATCACATTACATAATTATAGTATGATATTATTGTCTGTATTTATTATATTGTACATTACATATTCATGTCTTATTTACTACTCATTATAGGTTTGTACCTTCTAACACCATAACTCCTATCCCCACCCTCCAAGCACTATACCCTGGAACTACCATTTTATTCTCTGTTTTTTGAAATTGTAACTTTTTTAGATATGATATGATATGATACCACATATAAATGATTTCATACAGTACTTATCTTTCTCTATCTGATTTATTTATTTTTTTAAAAGATTTTATTGGGGAATCTGGGGAGGGGAACAGAACTGGGGAATTGGGGAAGGGGAACAAACAAGTTGCTGTCCTTTTGTTCCTCAGTCTAGTTGTGGAGGACGTCGCTTCACTGGCCCATGTTGGTATTATCATTGTGCTCTTTTTGGCTGAGGCAGTCGCTCTCAAGCCATTGGACAGCCACTCACTGCACCTCATGACAGCTCACAAAAGCTCACGACTGCTGCCGGCCAGCCCCACTGCAGCCTATGCTGTCACCAGCGACTCACAGCAGTCCAGCTCCAGGTCGAGCTGTTGTTCACCATCTTAGCTGTAGAGGGCGCAGCATCACTGGCCTTCATATGTGGGATCCGAACCCAGGCCCTGCTGCTCAGAGCTGGCATCCCAAGCCAACTCTTAACCAATGAGCCACTTGGCTGGCCATCTGTCTGATTTATCTTGCTTAGCATAATGTGCTCAAGATTCAGCCATATTTTTGCTAGTGGGAGGATATCTTTCTTATAGCTGAATAATATTCTATTGTATATATGCACCACATCTTCTTTATCTATTCATCCACTAATAAGCATTTAGGTTGTTTCCATATCTTGGCTGTTATGAATAATGCTGTGATAAATACTGGAGTGCAGATATCTCATTGAAATCCTGTTTGCATTTCCTTTGGATATGTACCCAGAAGTGGAATTGCTGGATTATATGGTAGACCTATTTTTAATGTTTTGAGGGACCTCCATTAAAATCCTGTTTGCATTTCCTTTACATATGTACCCAGAAGTGGAATTGCTGGATTATACGGTAGACCTATTTTTAATGTTTTGAGGGACCTCCATATTGTTTTCCACAGTGGTTGGACAAGTTTACATTCCCAGCAAAAATGTGTAATGGTTCCCTTCATCCCGTTCTCACCTGCACCTGTTGTCACTTCTCTTGTGATAGCCATTCTAACAGGCTACACTGGTACTTTAAATGGCTGCTTAAAATTTCATGGTATTTATGCAATGAAAGCATGTTTTTAAAAAAACATTAGAAAATATACTTTTAAAGAATATTTTATTAATTTTATATATCTTACTAATTCTGTTAGTTCAAATAATATAATTATAGAGTAGAAGCAAAATATCACCTCAAATTTAACCCTCTGAAGTACCTTCTCTAATGTTAGGTGAGCAGCATCCCTGCACATTTTCCTATACACATATATACAGTTAGAAAAATAGCTAGATAAAAAAATGAATTTTTGTAAAGATGAGATTATGGTCTACATATTATTTTGAGTAAAATGTTTCAAATTTAATTATAATTGAACACAGCAGAGGGAGAAAAAAAAACTGAAGCCAAACTTTATAGAATTGTTTCCATACATGAAAAAAATATTACTTCCAGGACCCACCACTTAACTTACTGTGGAAACTTGGGAAAATTATTTAACATTTCTGTGCCTCAGATTTCTGATCTGTAAAACTGGATTTATAGTACCAATATCATAGGGTGTTATGAGCATAAAATGAGATAATATAAACAAAACATTTAGAACAGTATTAAGAATACAGTGATATATAAATGTCAGTTATTTCTCTATTAGCTCAATTATATAGATTTATTTGATGGAAAACTGGTTATGAAAAACATCAAAGATGGGAGTCATGTTTTTGGGCTGGATACATCTTTGGAAAAAACTCATAGTGTTTTGCTACGAAAGGTGGGGAAATTTATCATGTTTTCTCCCTACTCCCTCTTGCCGCCTTCCCAATCACATCCTGACTTCCATTTTATTATTTTATTTAGCTAAGATTTTTAACATCTACAGTCTCATCTGCACTCATAATTTCCATAGTCGTTTACTCAGGTTCTATATTGAAATGGATTCAATGTTCAGTACTCATTGTCTTGGTTCAATAATCTCCCTTTCTGAGATACTTATTTTGATTCATCTTATAATTGCATGGATTTCACATTGGAGTAGCTGCTTTCAGCAAAGGCCTGGAGGTGCTCTACCTTTGATTGTTTGTTGATTAGAATGCCTGTCTGCTAATTTAATACTTGAGCAACAATTTAAGCTGAGTATTATAGTCCTCAGTAATATTATACCTTCCTAAGATTTTTATAAATGTTTTTATATTATCTCCTATAATTTAATAGCAACTATTTTTTCTCTTTGTAAGTTTGAACTGCATTTCCTCTGTATGACTAAAGATTTCTTTCCTCTCATTATACTTAATGTTCAGTGACATCTGTATGACATGTCTTGATGTAGATTTTCTATTAAAGTACATCTTCTATAGAACAAAATGTTCTGTGTGTTCTGCAGATTAAGTTATTCCTATATTTAGGAAAATTCTTCTATTATATCTTAAAAACATTAATTGTGGAAGATATCTTATGTACAGGTGCAGTTTAAAGGCCCCCAGGAACCCCTTATGTTTAATGATTTACTGGAAGGACTCACAGAATGCAACAAAGCTGTTATACTCACAGCAACAGTTTACTACAGCAAAAAGATAAAGATACAAATCGGCAAAGGGAAGAAGCACGTAGGGCAGCATCCCGGACACCAGGTGTGAGCTTCCAGGTGGAGTCATACAGGCAAGGCTCATGTATCCCAGCAAGATGCATGGAGTATTGCCAAACAGGAAAGTTCAAACGTACCCTGGGAGCCAGGGTTTCACTGGGGCCAGACACATAAACATGACTGACTACCCACATGGCTGACCTTCATCTCCAGCCTCTTTCAGAGGTCAAGCTAATATCACATGGTCCAATGCATCCAGATAACAAGCACATTTTTACCAGGCAGGACTTTCTAAGAGCTTAGGGGTTCCTTTTCAGGATCTAGTGAAGGGCCAAACCTTTCTGTAGTCAAGGTTAATCCTTACTGCACAACAAGAAATTAGATGCACATGCAGTAGATTAGATAGATAGAAGATAGATAGGCAGATTTAAAAACATTAAAAAAGCAAAGAGCTATGTACACAGTACTCACCACCAGATTAAGACATAGAATATATTACTGTTTTCCTCCATCAAAGATAACTTTTGCCAGCGGCCCCGGTTCGGTCCCACATATGAGGGCCAGTAACACTGCCCTCAAAAAAAAAAAAAAAAGATAACTTTTACGTTGATCTTTCAATCTCTCTCTCTCTCTCTCTCTCTCTCTCTCTCTCTCTCTCTCTCTCTCTCTTTCTCTCTACCTGCTCTTAGTTTTGAACATCTGAATATCAAGTACAAACCTAGTTATGTTAGGAAAAGTCTCATTGGATGAAGGAAACAGAAGCTGAACATTCTTGGTGTCATATTCTGGCTTCAGATTCCCTTCAAATTAATAACTGCCTCCTTCTCTGGGGAAATAAGTAGACAAGGTCACAATTGAGTCCTAGGAAACAGAGTTTACCAAGGTGGGACATCTGACAGCATGAACTGTGGGCCAGTTTCTGGATATCTGATTAAAAAGGTAGTCAGAGAGAGTGGGCTGCTTTGTATTTTTTGCTTCCCAGTTTATATAGCAGAGATATTTCTTGCTCACTGTACACTCATGTGGTCTGCCACAATTCCTACAACCACTGCGGTTCGATGGGGTCAAGTTTCTAGTTCTTGCCAATGTGCAGGGAGTGTAGGCAATGTATTAATATGTTGCTTCTGGGTCGCACATTCCATTGCAGGTGCTAGGCCATCTCTTTTAACCTTCCACAGCAACTGTGGAAACAAAATATTAGGAATCAGTGTCATCAGCCTGAGTGCTCAGTGACTATGTGTAGCAGAAAGCCATCCCAAGCCACATGGACGGGGAGAGTGAGAGCGATAAGTCGCCGAGTTTGAGAGTGAAATTGTTACACAGCATAATCACGGATACTGTGATTAATACATCTTGTTATGGCTTACTTTTAGCTCTGAGGTAAAGGTGAATGAAGCACACTCCTGTGGTTTGAAATGAGTGTCTTTCAATGTAATGTTGGGGCATGATTGGGAGAGCAGGTTTTTCCACAAGCCCTGAGTTAAGTAATCCAAGACACCTAAGAATCTGGAGCAGGCACCTCTAGATGTTCTGACTTGGACAGCAGGTGGGATCTTGATGAAGATTGCTTTCTATGTATTTGTTGCTTGAGGCACGCTACTTCAGACTGGACTGTTGACTTCTAATCTCTAACATAACTACTATTCTGATATTTCCTTTTTTCTTGGGAAATCCCTGAGAGTTCTCTTTGTCTCTCTCCTGCCAAATTGGATGACTCATTTCCTATATCCATGTCTTCCTCTGTCTTGATTTACATGCTCTTTCAAAGGAGCACATCCCGGGAGCTTCTTTTCAAAGGGTGCTTAAGACCTTACATGTTGGAAATGTAACATTTTATCCTCATACTTGATTATAGTTTGGCTTACTATAAAATTTTAGATTAGAGATATTTTCCCTCAGAATATTGAAAACATTGCAGCATATCTTCATGGTTCTGGTTGCTGCTGAGAAGTCTGAGGCCATTCAGATTTCTGATTCTTGGCATTTAACCTATTGCCAAGAAGTCTGTAGAATCTTCTTTGTTCTAGGCATTCTGAAATGTGGCAACAATGTGCCTTGATTGCATCTATGTCATCCATTATACTGGAAATCCAGTCAATTCTCTTTTTTGCATGGTTTAATGAAATAGGGAGTTATTGGAAAAGTCATGATGTATTTCGTTTATGTTTTTCAAAGGTCATTTATTTATATAAAGAACAAAGATCAATCAATGATGTATTGCCCGTTTTGTTTGATAACATTTTGCCATCTTTCAGTGAGCTTCATAATTCCTCATTCATAGAAGGACCTATTTTTATTTGCAAAAAACTGAACAAGGTGCTGATTTACAGTCTCATCTGAATTGAATATTATACCACACAAGGAGTTTTGAAGAGAGCGAAACAAATGGAATTCTGGTGATGCAAGGTCAGACAAGTATGGTGAGTGTGGCAACACATCCCATCCAAGCTCCAATAATTTTTGACAGGTGATCAAATTTGTGTGTGGTCTCGCATTGTCGTGATGGAACACAATTCCTTTATAATTAACAAGCTCTGGATATTTCTGTATGATAGTTCATTCAAACTGTCCAATTGTCAACAGCACACATTCGAATTGATTGTTTGGTTCCTTGATAGGAGCTCGAAAAACACACCTTTAAAATCCCACCACACTGAGAGCATAACCTTTCTCTGATGAATGTCTGCTTTCGATATCATTTGAGGCAAATCATCATGTTGGGACCAAGACTGTTTGTGTACCACATTGTTGTAAACAATCCACTTCCCATCACCAGTTATCAGTCGCTTCAAAAAAGGATCATTTTCCTCATGTGTAATGAGCATATTGCAAATGTTTATACGTGCCTTCAAATGAACTTCTTTGAGTTCGTGTGGAACCCAAATATCAAGCTTGCTTATGTATCCCAGCTTCTTTAGGTGGTCATGAATGCTTAAATGATGGATGTTCAATGTTTCTGCAATTTCTCGTGTCATGTAACGTGGGTTTGACTAGATCAATGCCTTTATTTCATTGTCATCAACCTTGGTGGGCTTCCCTGACTGAGGAATGTTGTTGAGATCAAAATCACCAGAATGGATTTCTTGAACCATCTTTGGCACTGACGTTCTTGTAGAGCATTGTCACTGTAAACTTTGTGCAATTTTTCACAAGCTTGACTCACGTTCTTCCCTTTATGGCAGTAAAACAGTAAAATATGGCAAAAATGCACAGTTTGGTCTTCCATCTTCAACTTGTTGTAAAATCTCCAAAACTCAACCAAATCACTCAATTTTTGTTTAGAATGAAGCTAGAACTGTCAGCTGTCAAAGGACATGGCAATAACATAGATGTGAATGACTCTAGTACTTCCAAAAGTGAACTAGCACCATCTGTTGCAAACATGCATCATGACTTTTCCGACAACCCAATATATTTCACATATAGTATTTGTGCTGTCAAAGAAAGCACTAGTTCACATATAAGCAACTTTAATGAGATATAGGTTACCTACCATTCACTCACTTAAAGTGTACAACTAAATGATATTTAGTATATTAAAAGAGTTGATTAATTGTTACCACAATCACATTTGAATATTTTTTATTACCCCCAAAAGAAATCTTATACCTATTAGTCCTAACACCTCATTTCTCTAACCTAAATTCCAGTGCTAAGTATCCACTAATCTACTCTACATGTCTGTATGGATTTGCCTATTCTGCACATTTCATATAAATGAAATCATACAATATGTGACTTTTTGTGACTGGCTTGTTCACCTAGCATAATGTTTTCAAGATACTTCCATGTAGCATGTATCAGTATTTCATTCACTTTTATTACTGAATAATATTTTATTGTGTGGGTATACCTACCACTTTAGTTCATCCATTCCGCAATTGATGGACATTTGGGTTGTCCCACATTTTGATTAGCATGAATAGTGTGTAATTCAGGTACAAGTTTTTGTGTAAACATGTGTTTTCAATTCTTTTGTATAAGTGCCTGGGAGTGGAATTGGAATTGCTGTGGTAACTCTGTGCTTAACTTTTTGAGGAGCTGCTAGGCTATTTTCCAAAGCAGCTACAGCTACACTATTTCATATCCTCATCAGCAATGTACAAGGTTTCTAATTTCTCCACACCCTTTTTAACACTTGTTATTTTCTGTCTTTTTGATTATGCCCATCCTATTGAGTGTGAAGTATTATCTCGTGGTTTTGATTTGTATCTGCCTGATAGCCAATCATGTTGAGACTTTCATGTATGTGTTGACCATTTGTCCATCTTCTTTGGAGAAGTTTCTATTCAAACACTTTGTCCATTTTTATGTGATTATTTGTTTTCTTTGTAACATGATTTTTACTTGGTAGTGTATAACCTTCTGTCCTGGGACATATTCTTAAATCATTTTATTGATGACATTTTATTGATTGATTCTCTGCTCAGTTGTCTTTATTCTTATTAGATTCCTGGATTGGCTCCCTGATTTTCTTACCTTTTCTCTCAAGCTCTTTTTCTTTCTATACTACTTTATAGAAAACTTCCTCAATTGTATTTTTCAAATCATCTATTGAGATTTTAGTTTTTATTTCAATTTTTCCATTTTTAAAACCTTTTCTTGTTCATTGAAAGCTCCTTTTAAAAGAGTATTCTAATTTTGTTTCAGGGATGCAATTATTATCTTTCCTTATCTGTCTGAGGATATGAGAAATACCATTTTTGAAGACTTTTTCTTTCACAGGTTTTTTTTCCAGTTTTATGAAGAAATAATTGACATACATTATTGTATAACTTTAACACATACAACATGATGGTTTGATTTAGATATACTGTGAAATGATTACCACAGTAGGTTCTCATACAGATACATCCATCTTCTCATATAGATGCAGTAAAAAGAAAATGAATAAAGAAAGAGGGAAAAAAGTTGCCTCATGATGAGAACTTTCAGGATCTACTCTCTTAACAACTTCCCTACATATCATGCAGCAGTGTTAGCTGTAGCCATCATGTTGTACACCACATCCCCAGTACCCATCTATCTTATAACTGCAAGTTTGTATCTTTTTAACACCTTCCTTCAATTCCCTTTCCCGCCCTGCCATCCGCTGTTCGTGGTAACCACAAGTCTGATCCACAAGTCTGATCTCTTTTACTGTAGGGTTGGCTCCCCCCTTTCTCTCCCCCGATTCCATATATAAGTGAGACCACACAGTACTTGTATTTCTCTGTCTGACTTATTTCATTTATCACAGTGCCTTCAAAAGTCCATCCATGTTGTCTCAAATGATGGGATTTCCTTGTTTTATTTTGTTTTTAATGGCTGAATAATATTCCATTGTATATACATTTGACCCTTGAACAACATAGGTTTGAACTCTGTGAGTCCACTTATACTTTTTTTTTTTCCAATAAATATAGAGTCGACCCTCCATATCCCTGTTTCACATCCATGGATTTGACCAACTTCAGATCAAAAACAATATTTTCTATTTGAGGTTGAGAATCCATGGGTGCAGAGGGCCATCTATATTGCATTGTTCTACGCTGTTTTATATAAGGAAATTGAGCCCTTGCAGATTTTGGTACCAATGGGGGCTCCTGGAACCAATGTCCTATGGATACTAAGGGCTGACTGAAGTTTTGGGAGAGTTCAAATTTATACATGGATTTTTGACTACACAGAGAGATAGGGGTTGGTGCCTCTAACACCTAGAGGTATTTTTCAAGAGTCAACTGAAATACCACAACTTCTTTATTCATTCATCCGTCAATGAACACTTAAGTTATTTCCATGTCTTGGCTATTGTAAATAATGCTGCTATGAATATGAGGGTGCAGATATATTTTTGATTTAGTGATTTTTGTTACTTTAGATTTATCCCCAGAAGTGGAATTGCTAGATCATTTTTAAATAGTTCTATTTTTAGTTTTTGAGGGTCCACCATACTGTTTTCCATGCAACTGTACCAATTTACAATCCCATCAACAGTGCATGAGGGTTCCCTTTTCTCTACATTCATGCCAGTGCTTGTTATCTCTTATCTTTTGATGATGGCCTCTAAAGGGCATGAAGCGATATCTCATTGTTGTTTTAATTTGCATTTCCCTGAGGACTAGTCACATTGAACATGTTTTCATGTACCTCTTGGTGTTTTGTATATATTCTTTGGAGAAATATCTGTTCAGGTTCTCTGCCCATTTTTTAATTGGGTTGTTTTTTCATTATTGAGTTGTATGAGTTCTTTATATATTTTGGATATCAATCCCTTATCAGATATAGGGCTTTCAAATATTTTTTTCCCATTCTGTAGGTTGTCTATTCACTTAGTTGATAATTTATTTTCTTGTGTATAAGCTTTTAATTTGATGTAGTCCCACTTGCTTATTTTTTATTTTGTTGCTTGTGCTTTAGATGTTGTATCCAAAAAAAATCATTACCAAGACCCATGTCAAGGAGCTTTATTCCTATGTTTTCATTGAAGAGTTTTCATGGTTTCAGGTCTTACATTTAAATCTTTAATCCATTTTGAGTTAATTTTTGTGAGGTTTAAGGTATGAGCCCAGTTTCATTCTTTTACACGTAATATATAATTATTTCAGCACCATTTGTTAAAGAGACTGTCTTTTCTCCATTGAATATTCTGGGCTCCTCCTGGAAAATATTAGTTGATGGTATATGTTTGGTTTTATTTCTGGGCTCTTGATTCTGTTCCATTGGTCTATTTGTCTGTTTTTATGCCAGTGCCATACTGTTTGATGGCTATAGCTTTATACCATAGCTTGAAATCAGGAAGTGTGATGTTTCCTGCTTTTTACATCTTTTCTTGATTTCTTTGGCTATCCAGGGTCTTTTGTGGTTCCATTATACATTGTAGGACTGTTTTCTTTATTTCTGTAAAAAATGCCACTGGAATGTTGATGAGGGTTGCATTAAATGTACAAATGGCTTTTGGTAGTATTGACATTTAAAAATATTAATTCTTCCAGTCCATGAGCACAGAATGCCTTTCCATTTATTGGTATCTTCTGTGATTTCTGTGATTTCTTGTAGTTTTCATAGTAGAGATCTTTCACCTCCTTAGTTAAATTCATTCCTAAGTATTTTATTTTTTTGATGCTACTATAAATGGAATCAATTTTTTCTCAGAAAGTTAATTATTAGTGTATAGAAATGCTATTGATTTTTTTGTGTGTGTGTTAAATTTGTATCCTGCAACTTTACTGAATTCATTGTTTAGATTTAACATATTTTTGGTTCAGCGTTAGGATTTTCTGTGTATAAAATTATGTTATCTGCAAACTGAAACAATTTTACTTCTTTCTAATTCTGATACCATCAATTTCTTCTTCTTGCCTGATTGCTTTACCTAGGACTTCCAGAACTTTGTTGAATAAGAGTTGTGATGAGAAAAACAACTTTTGAAGAAAACAACTTTGTTTTTCTGAGTTGTTGTCTAGGCATTTTACAGTATAATAACACTGCTCACACCCAAAGTTGGGACATTTACATAAACATTTGAGTATAGGATGCCCATTATAAGTTCTTGCTTTACTTTTCCCCGAGGCACCTTTTAAAATAAACACTTAGACTTAATTAAGTCCACAAAAACTAGTGACCTCCCCCGACCCACCACCTTATTATAAGTATAGGGGCTTGCTACCCTTTTCTATTTCTTGCTCACTTATAACCTGGGACAAAAAACTGTCCTTCCCCTGGCTCAATTGTATCCTGTCCCTTCTGTGATCTATAAGTAATAAATCTTCTGACTCTACTTCCTTTGTGTGGGTGTAATGTGCTATGACTTCAATCAAAATAACCTTGTGGGTTTCACTTTCTCAAAGTGGGAGCTTAGATTTGGAGCAAGCTACTTGCTGCCCCCTTGTGAGTGGCTTGTTTCCTTATTCAGCAGGCCATAATCTATATTCTTAATTGAATACACAGGCTCCACCTTCTCAACAGAAGAATGGTGAGAAAGAACACTCCTATCTTGTTCCTGATGTTAGAGGAAAAGCTTTCAACCTTTAACCATTGAGTATGATGCTGGCTGTGAGTTTGGGCTCTAGTTTGAGATTTTCCTTTTGATTTTCTTTTTATCCTGTTTTTGTTGTTATTGTTTGTTTATTTATTTGTTTTGATTCTGTTTCCCATGTTAGAGGTTTTCCTTAGGTTCTGGCAGTTCTGGGTTGTCTATTGATGATTAAGATGAGTTATTAAGAGCTGACTGGAAGCAGAGTTCATATGCTGAGTTTGTTATATATGAGCTTCATTGAGAGGTGACACAAGTGGGCTTTTGTTGAGAACCTCCAAATATCAGTATCTTTAAATATGTCCTCTTGGACTGGTTAGTGTCTTCCTTCTCCCATGGGAGAGCAAAGATCTGGATACCATCATTCTGGGAATCAAAATAGGAAAGAAACCTGAGGTGATGGAGTGGTGGTGGTATCTGCAATCAGAAATCAGTGTGCATACAGACACAGTATCTAAATCTCCAGAGAAGAGACCTCAAGAACTAAAATGGAGTGGGAAAGAGAGCTGTTGCAAACTACTTTCTCAGTCATCCTCTTTATTTTGTCATCTCTTCCATTTACTCCCAGCTCCAGAGGTTTCTGAGGCTGCCAGTTTCTGTACCTCTGAAAATTCTGTAAAGAAGACTGTGTTGAACCTCAGTTTTCTTCACCATTGTCTTGAGATTTGTTTTTTTCATATTTGCTAAATCAGTTATCATTGGTCAATTTGCTTTTCAGTTTTCAAATTGTGTTGGAAACTCTTGTTTGTTCTCTTTGACATAGGGTTATTATTATTATTATTATTATTATTATTATTATATGGTTATAGTAGGACATTAGAATGGAAGGAAATTGTTTGCATGTGTTCAGATCACTATTGTTACCTGGACTTAAAATAAATGTATTTTTGTTGTTATTATTTTATTTGTTGTTTTGTACCTGAGAGATAAAAACTATCTTGATAGATTGTATTTGTCCATTTTTATATCTATTATCTTCTTGTAATGGCCTTATCTGTTTTCCCATTTGCTCAGTATTCATTATGATTATTTTTTATTTTCTTTTTTCCCTGTTTTTGTTGTTATTGTCTGTTTATTTGTTTTGGCTCTATTTTCCATGTTAGAACCTTTCCTACTTGTCAGTAATTTAATTTCCAGTCATGCTTAATCACTCCTTAAGGTTTTAAATTTATTTATTTAATAATTGATTAGCTAGGTAATGGTGAGCTTTTTAGTTGTCAATTTGTTTTCTTGGCTGGAAAGGATTTTCCCATTCCCTCTTATTATATGGTCTTATTGTTTTAACTTTGAGTCCTTAGTTTATTAAATTCACATTCTTTTAAAACTTGGCTACAACATGAGTCACTGACTGGGAATTTTCCTCTGTCCATTGGTTTATGGCTTTTACATTGTTTTTGTTTTGTTGTTGTTGTTGTTGCTGATGGTTAAGGTGGGCCACTCTGTCCAGATTTAATCTTTTCAGATACAGTATGAACTAACATTGGTTAACAATATTTCTAATTCATCTGATACCAATGTAATAATGTGGCTTCCCCTTTAACCTACAGTTTAAGGGTAGCAATACTTTAGTTTTATTTGCTTTTCTGTAGTGTGTGGGGACTGGAATGTGGCAGAGCAGTTGAGAAATGATGGAGACACTTCTGCAGACTTTATGGAATTGTGTAGATTCTGTTCTCTAAGATTGTATTAAGTGTCCTGTTTCAGAGTTCACTCCTATTAGGGGGATATACTTTGTTCCCTTTATGGATACTTCATTAGGTGTATAGGCCCAATAAATGAGCTATGGTGGTTTTTCTTGCATTTGCTGAGATCCTGTAATATTAGGTAGATACTTTCATTAATAATTTTTTCACTTGAATTTTCCCTGAGCCACCTGCTTATTGCCGATCTGGGCTTATCTAAATTGGGAAAAGGGTATTAGTGAGAATTCTTGGGATTTTTGTAACATTTTATTCAATGATATGACTTCTGAGAGGTAGATGTGGGGTCAGGAGATGTGAAATCATGCACACACACAAATTCAGTTTCTTGGTTGCCGTGTTCTTGGAAGTTTATTTGTCCTTTCTGTTCATGATTGCTGCTAATAATTATTTTTCTTTAAATTTTTTACTAGCTTAGGTTTGCTAACATTGTTACATATACTAGCTCAATTATTAAGAAAAAATAATGCATTTTATTCCACAGCATGTATTAATAGTATTAATAGAAGTAGATTATTGGTCTGCCTTCATGTTGACAGTTTAACCTGGAAATTTTTTTCCTACTGTTTAGTCACTTTGTTACTTTTTCTTAGATCTCAGTTTCCAGTGGGATTAACCTTAAGCCAAGGAGTAGCCTGAAGAGAACTAGGTTCCCATTTTTACCATCATATGCACATAGTGGCTCCCCTCACACTTTCTAGGGCTCCAATTCCCAGAATTGTAATCTCTAAATCTGGAATTCCCATCAGAACTCCTCATGCTCATTTTGATATAAATGACAGGTATTAACTGAAAGTAGGATTTACTGTAGTGGAATTTTCTTTTGTTGTTGTTTTTTAAAGCTTTTTTAATTTAAAAAACATTGCTTATGACTTGTACTTTACCAATGGCATATTAGCTTGTTTCTTACAACCCCTTTTCCTTAAAACAGCTAGAAAAGCTGGAGAGCAAAGATTTCTGTACTTGAGACCTGAAAAAGAAGGTAAACCCAGAGAGTTTATCTCTCAAAGCATTTGTCAATTTTCAAAACACTGTTGAAAAGTTGAAAAGCAGATCAGAGCTATCAGGAGACTCAGAAGACTATAGTGGGAATGAAGTTACAAAAATTGGAGTTCAAGTTTCACCAATGTGGAGGGGTTCATCATAACTATCCCAGACTTTTGGTTGGGACCCTCCAAAGTAAATGTAAGGGGGGCTAGAAATAGAACAGTCCTTATAGAGAGTCAAGCCCAATTTTAGATCATCTCAATTCCTGGTCAGAAAATTGAATCTTGTATTGCTTGTTTACCTTGCATAGCTGCCTGCTAGACAAAATTAAATTCCCCCTGTACAAAGATAATGTTATCTGGAATATTAAACCATCTCTACAGTTTTTCATATAAAATGTCTAGCTCTCAATCAAAATTAATCAGGCATGTGAAAAGACAAGACGAGAGAGAGAGAGAGAGAGAGAGAGAGAGAGAGAGAGAGAGAGAGAAAGAGAGAGAAAATAGATATCCAGATAAAGATCATAGAGTTATCAGGGGCTTAAGAGTGCATAATATGTGTTCAAGGCATTAAAATAAATACATGAAAATTTTGGAGGCAAATTAGAAAAATCAAATGAAAATTCTAGAATGGAAAAATACAATACCTGAAACTACATACTCAATAGATTTTTTTTAACAACAAATTAGAAATAGCTAAAGACAGAATTAGTAAACTTGAAGCTAAAACAAAAGAACATAACCAGACTGAAGCACACATACATTTTCTATTTAGAAAATAGAAAAAAACATAACACACATGTGAGATATGTTGAAAAGGTATAATGCATGTTTAATTGGTGTGCCAGAGGAGAAAAGAAAGAGAATGGAGTACTGTTATTTGAAGATACAGTAGCTGAGAATTTTCCATATTTGATGAAAGACATCAAGGTATGTATTAAAGAAGTGCTAAGAACTCTAAGCAAATTAAATATGAAACACATCATATCTAATGAAAACAAGAAAAAAATCTAAAATCATTGAGGAATTAAAAAGTAATCCTTATTTGTTTAAAAACTATAACAATATTGAAATGTAAACTCTCCCAATTATATTCCTTGGTTTTTAAAAGAAAAATAAAATAATATTAAGAAAATACTATTAAGAAAATTGCATTAGTACTAAGAAAATTGTATTACACTTTTCCGAACAACATATCTTGTATATCTTTCAATGTCTGCAAATGTAAACCTAGAGTATTATTTTTAACTATTACAAGGTATTCCAATATGTGAATGTCTACAATTGATTTAACTAACCTTCTAGTGATGGAGATAAAATAAATAGAACAAAAAAGTTTATAGCAAAACCAGAAACAACATTGAGCATTAATTTAACACTTATTTTATCTGGTACTGTACTAAGTATTTAACATGCATTGGTTGACATTTAGGTCATGCTATTTCCCATTTTTTATTAATGATACTGAAATATATATATATATATATATATATATATATATATATTTCCCATAAGTAGTATGCAAAGATATACATACAGATGCATATGCATAAACACACATGAAGATACTTCCAGAGGTACATACACAGTTATATTTTTGTACAGTATTTCTGGAAGTATCTATGGCCTACATTCCTGGAAGAAATATACTGTTATAGGTTTATGCATTTAAATTTTGGCAGATATGAGCAAAATGTCACACATAAAATTTATGACTAACACAAATTCATGCCCCATTCAAGAGTTATTTTCTGTTAAGAAAGGTAGGCCTTGTTGATCTAATAGTTCTTCAGTACTAATCCATTGTTAGTTGGGTTTCTATTACTTGCAGAAAAAACATCCTATACAAAATTGTACCAATGTATGTACACACTAGCATTTATGAAAATGCCCATTTCCCCACACTATTGCTAACACTGAATATTTTGAATCTTTAAAAATTTTTCCAATCTAGTATATAAAAATGATCTCATTAATTTTCATTTATCATTGGTGAAGTTGATCAGCTTTCCGTATACTTATATCATTTTTGTTTGTGATTTAATTATTGATATTTGTCACTCGTTTTCTATTGAGTTGTCTTTAGGGCCTAGCAAGCACTAGAATATTCAGGAGCAGACTGTATTGTTCTTTTTCTCCTTGTGTCTCTTCTGGCTGTATTAAGCATATGGTCATTTTGGTGTTAATTAACACCTCTACCAGAGAGTAGTTTGAAGGAGGAAGAGAAGATGAATGCTGATCCATATATCTGTGGTCTTGTTGCATGAATCTCACCACCCTCGCATGCATTGCTAGAGCAGTTTTTGAATTCATAGTGCAAAATAGAATTGATTTTCACTGACAAATGATCCTCATGCACCGCAGTGTAAAAATCATGTGAACAGAAGAGAGACCAAAAGTCAAATAACATATTTCTCACACAGAATAAACAAAGAGTGTATGTGTGTGCCTGTCATAGCCACAGGCATGTTTAAAAATGATAAACATTTTTTTTTGGGTGCTTTCTATTACTGCTATTTGAAACTCTTATACAAATGTGGATATTCACAGTCACAGATACAAATGACTTTGCAGTATAAATTGAAATGTTGATAACCATTATGTTTATAGCATTTTTATATTTCCAGTCAATTAGCTGATGATGTGCATAGAATAATATACATAGTAATAAGCTGCAATAAAATATTAACCATTTTTTACTTCATAGTATTGTTCTGTGCCCTGCCAAAATTCTACTAGTTTTAGAATTATAACCAATGGTGAAACTAGTCCTCACTCAAGTCTTGATGTAGTCTACGATTTTCTCCATGATCGGTTTTCAACATTCTTTCAATGTTAGTCTATTATAGAAATTAGTTCTATTTGTAAAATATCTGTACCCATCTCCCTCCATCCCCCTTTTCCCCCTCCTATTTATCTATCTATCTATCTATCTATCTATCTATCTATCATCATCTATCTACCTACCTGTCTTACCACCACTCTTAACTACTGTATCATCTATTTAAATATATAGGTGTTTTTCTATTATATATACATATTCCACATATATATGGAAAATGTATATATAATAGAGAATATATATATATATTACTTGGTTATTTAAAATTATATAAATATCCATATGCTAGTACATCTCCAAACCTGAGATAGTATTTAAGGTATTATCCCCAGGTAAAAAGAGTATTAACTTATATTCAAGTCCTTAAAAATTCTCAATTTAATGCCATTTCTTAGTATTTTAAATAGCAAAATATCATTTGGGAGAAGGCACATTCTTTTTCCAGATGATTTCAATCAATTTTCAATGATTAAAAATTGAAATGTCTTGCTGGATTTTCTGATGTCAACTGATTTTTGTCTGTGTTTTCACCAGCTATCTTATTTAAATTTTTTAAATCAATATTCTTAAATATCTTACTTTAAAATTGTTACTACTTTCACGTAATGATAAATCTATTTTTTCTAATATTGATACCTTTTGTTTATTTTAATATATGATCTCTCACTCTTAGCATATTGATAAATAATGGTGCCATTCTACATTTTGTTTGTTTCTGACAGTAATGTGATAAATCAAATATTTCATCATTAAGTATATTGGGGTTTTGGGTTTTAGACTTAAACTCTTTATTATGTTTAGGAAGTATACTGTTATTTCTAGTTAACTAATAATTTATGAAAATTATTTTCTGCTTGACATAAGAATATTTTAGGAGAGCTTTATTTAAAGTAATTTGATGCTTTTGGTTTAATCCTTTATAAATTTCTGGTGTTAATGTAATGAGATGGGAGAAAGTTGTCTGTATACTTGTATGTCTTAGAATTTATTACTTATTATTTATTTATTTAGTTTCCCTTGTGGACTAGTGTATGATCCTTTAAGAAATATCTCAAGGGCATTTAAAAAGAATGATTCTAATACAAGCACACACACATACATACATACACATATCTATATTAAATCCAGATTTATCAGCTGTATGGATTTCACTTAGAAAATGATTTTTGAGACTAAAAATAGACATAAAAACATTAGAAGGCAGCTATTGCTGCTTTGTGTTTTATAGACTTATAGCTGACAGATTGTGCTACATATTTGTAACAAAGGTTATGATCAAACATACAGAAGAGATCTGTTTGTAAGCTGGAACACCCAAGGTTATGATGATATTCAAGGAAACAAAAGCATTTTGGGGATGATTTTCAATGTGTTTAAAAATGTAATAGATATATTAATCATGTGCAAGAAAGCTCACAGGATAATTATCTGTTACTTATTGCCATTATAACAAGCAACTCTAAAGCTCTGCAGCACAGTGATATGTGTTTATCATGTGGGGTCAGTTTTGGATTAACGAGGAGTCTCTGCTGATCTTGACTGAGCTCACTCACCTGAAAGGGGTTGGCTGATCTAGGCTGGCCATGCTGAGATGATGGGCAACTCAGCTCTGTTCAAAATGTCTCTCAGCTCTGGAAGACTAGCTTGGGCATGTTCTTGTGGGCATGGCAGGAGAACAAGAGACAGCAAGCATTCATTTATAAAGCTCTTTGAAACGTAGGCTCAGAACTAGCCCACGGTCACTTCCACTCATTCTAAAGGTCAAAGCAAGGCATATGGGATGGAGAAGTAGTCCATCTTTAGAGGAGGAAATCTAGAGTCACTGGACAAAAGATGTGAAAACAAGAAGGGATAAAGAATTGGGACCATAATGCAATTAATCTACCACACTTCACCTTCTGCAAGAGGAATTCTATCAAGTTAACTTTGCTTTCTTATGCCAGTCAAAAGCACCAGCCATCACCTCCAAAGGTCTTTGATGAATACAACATGGCATAATAAATTAATATTTATTATTTTAAGTTATATATCAATAAAATATTTTAAAATATAGAATTAAAGAAAAAACATGATAATGGTCAAACTTCATTGTGAAAATGTTGAGTATAATTGATACATGTGATGCTAATGAATATGTATGAACCAGGCTACATATTGGGTTGTTGGAAAAGTCATGAAGCATTTTTGCACTGAAAACCATAGAAAAAATATGTCATGACTTTTCCAACAACCCAATAATAAATATAATGATTCAATGATTTTTTTGTATTCTAAAGTTTCTATTTGTAGTTTCATTTCCTATAATTATGGCCTAATTTCCCTCCAGCCTTAGTGGGACCAAGTTAATTCAGTTTTCAGAGCAAAATGATAGACTTCTTTTCTTCAAGCTGATTTATCTTTTTATTTTTTATTATTCTGAAGCAGAGGAGGGTGAGGAAAGCACTCAGTACTTCAGGAACTGGAAGACTGTCTTTTCACTTACAGAGATAACAAAAAAAAGTGAAGTTTGATACTTCTATTTTGGTATTTAAACTAGTGATAAAGATGACTAAAAAGCTTCTGCACAGCAAAAGAACAACATCAACAAAACTAAGAGGCAACCAACTGAATAGAAGATATTTGCCAATGGCACCTCTGGTAAAAGGTGAATATCCAAACTATGTAAAGATTCATACAATTCAACAACAGAAAAACAAACAACCCAATTAAAAAGTGGGCAGATGATCTGAACAGACACTTCTCCCAAGAAGACATACAAATGGTCAAAAAAATAAATAAGAAGATGGTAAACTTCAGTAGTTATTAGGGAAATGAAAATCAAAATCACAATGAGATACCACCTCACATGTGTTAGAATGGCTATTACCAACAACTAATAATAGTAGTTGGAGAGGTTGTGGGGGGAAAGGAACCCTCATACACTGCTGGTGGGAATGTAAATTGATGCAGCCACTATGGAAAACAGCATGGAGTTTCCTCAAAAAATTAAGACTAGAATTACCATTTGACTCAGAAACCCCTCTTCTGAGTATTTCCCCAAAAAAGCTGAAAACATTTATCCAGAAAGACATATGTAACACCATGTTTAATACAGCATTATTCATTGTGGCCAAGATACAGAAACAACTGAAGTTTCCTTTGATGGATGATTGGATAAAGTAGATGCAGTACATATTTACAATGGAATACTACTCAGCCATAAGAAATGATGAAATACTGCCATTTGTCACATCATGGATGGATCTTGAGAATATTATGCTAAGCAAAATAAGTCAGACAGAAAAAGTTGAGAATCATATGATTTTACTCATTTGTGGGATATAAAACTGAAGTTAACAAATGAACAAGACAAATAAACAAAAACTCATAGACACAGACAACAGTTTAGGGTTACCAGAAGGTAAGGGGGAAGGAGGGTAAACTGGATCAAATATATGTTGATTAAAGGAGATTTGACTTTGGGTGGTGAACATAATGCAATATATAGATAATGTATTATAAAATTGTACACTTGAAACCTATATAGTTTTATCAACCAATGTCACCCATAAATTTAATTTAAAAAATGGAAAAACCAACAACAAAAAGATGGCTATTCATAGGCAATTTTGGCTTCAGAAGCTGTGACTTTTTTTATGATGTAACTTTTCATGTATTTTACTGAGTTTTTGCAAGCTTTCCACAGAATCACAGAATTGCAGAGCTAGAAGAGATTTACAGGCCCTCTACACATATTAATTACCCATTTCAGTAATCATTAATAGAATATCACTGTTAGATGATAATCTGACATCGGCTTGAACACCTTCGGTGATGGGGAACTCACTTCTGTAAAAAGCAGACTTTC
Organism: Aselliscus stoliczkanus; assembly: GCA_033961575.1. Classification (NCBI taxonomy): domain Eukaryota; kingdom Metazoa; phylum Chordata; class Mammalia; order Chiroptera; family Hipposideridae; genus Aselliscus; species Aselliscus stoliczkanus. The sequence continues at coordinate 16,451,814 of CM066730.1, read as the reverse complement.
ATAAATATGGACAAATGTATAATACAATGGAGCAATCTACATCTTCCATTAATATTTCCTGCTTGAACCTCAAATTACCCTCTGGAGCAACAAATCTGTTTACTCTTTCAACATGACAAATGTTTTGAAGTTCATTGTCATGTACCCATTTGGTCTTTTCTTTCCCAGGTTAATCAAAACAAGTTTGTCCTCTTATTCCTCTTGTTCTTGTTTCCAGACTTGTGTTCTTGTTTCCAGACTTGTATTATTCTGACTGTGGTACTTGATATGGACTCCTGTTTATTAATGTCTTTATTATAGAGAACTACCCAGTTCTAAACACCATGCCCTAGGCACAACCTAAAGAGCATGGAATCTTGTAATACTAGTACCTCCCCTACAATCCTAATGGTTACAGATGGAAATGGCTATAGAGAATGATATATAGTGACGTAATGTTTCAGAGGAAGAGACTGAGGCCAAGAGAAATTATATGACTTGACAAAGGATTATTAAATAATTAAGTGGCTAAATCAGACTGAAAATAAAATGACTGGACATGCAAAATTAGGTATAGAAATCCCACTGGTAAATGCATTCTAATATATCTTCATTGATTTTCATAATAAGGGTCACGACTGAACAAGGACACTATAAAGAGACACAACCTATTTTTTATTTCCTCAACTATGTTAGGTGATGTTCTAGGTATTTTATGCTATCATCACATTAAATTAAATGATCAAAACTATCCCTCAAAACGAGTGCTAATACAAGGTCTGCCAATTAAGTTTGCGAACTCATCCTAGAAAAAGTGCTACATACCTCAATGCTGAATATCACTATGTCACCTTTGAAGTACTCCCCTTAGGAAGCTAGGCACCTATGTCAGCACCTAGTCCACTATTCAAAGCAATTTTGGAACTCTTTTTCTGGAATGGCCATCAGAGCTGTTGTCATATTACCCTTGATGTCCTGAATGTCATCAAAATATCTTCCTTTCAATATTTCCTTTATCTTCGGATAAAGTAAGAAGTCATTGGGGTCCAGATCAGATGAGTAGGGAGGATGTTCCAATACATTTATTTGTTTACTGGCTGAAAACTCCCTGACAGGCAGTGCTGTGTGAGCTGGTGCATTGCTGTGATGCAAGAGCCATGAATTGTTGGCAAAAAGTTCAGGTCGTCTAACTTTTTCACGCAGCCGCCTCAGCACTTTCAAATAGTAAACTTGGTTAACTGTTTGTTTAGTTGGTACAAATTCATAATGAATAATCCCTCTGCTATCAAAAAAGGTTAGCAATATTGTTGCAACAAATTCGCAAACTTAATGGTCAGCTCTTGTATACCTGTTTTGTAGGTGAAGAAATTAAGGTTCAGAGAAGTTAAATGACTTCCTTGTGTTTCTTTCCAGTTGGAGGAATAGCTGAGGTACAAGGGAAATTTCTTCCAATTATTAAGTGCATGTGGTTTTAGTGTCCGACAACAGAACCATATGCAGATGACAGAAAAGTTTGGGTTGATGATTCCTGGTATAAGGATAGACATATAGATCAGTGCAACAGAATAGCAAATTAAGAAATGAACTCTTACATTTAGAGCGGGTCGATTTCCAACAAACATTTCAGGGTAATTCATTAGGGAAAAAATAGTCCCTTCAACAAATGCTGCCAGAACAATTATAATAGATATTCATATGAAAAGTGAATCTCCAAATTACCTCACAGCATATACAAAGAAATGAACTAGAAATAATAGATCATTGACATAAACACAAAAGCTGGAAGTATGATACTTTGAAAAAGAGCATAATAGCATTTTCCTTCCTGTGGGAGAAAAATATTTCTTAGATATGATACAATTCATAAATGATAAAAGAAAATTTAATAAATTTTATTTTACTAAAATCTCAAAGTGCTTTTCAAAATACACTATTAAAAAAAGGCAAATCACAAAGTGGGAAAAAACATTCACATATCAAGCAAAAGACTTATTTAGAATATACAAAGAACTCTGGTGTCTCAATAAGTTTCCAAACATCCCAGTTAACATGGGGTAAAGATTTGAACGGACTCTTCAGAAGAGATATTCAGATGGCAAATAAGCACATGAATAGATGCTAAAAATCATTAGTAATCAGGGAAATAAAATAAGAGAATCACTAGTGTGGCTAAAATGAAAAAGACTGATAATATGAAATGTTGGTGAAAGGATAGAACATATGAAACTCTCATATATTGCTGTTGGGAAGATAAATTTGTATAACTACTTTGGAACACAGTTTGGCTGTTTTTATAAAGTTAAATATTCACTTCCAGTATTCTGAAGTAGATTTCCAGAAATCCACTTCAAGGTATTTACCTAAGGATAACTAAAGCATATGTTCAAAGAAAGATTTTTACAAAAATGAAATTAGAAGCTTTATTTATAATAACCCCAAACTGGAAACAATCCAAATGTCTATAAATAGTTGATGTGATAAACAAATCATTGTATATCTTTAAAATCAATACTCAACAGTAAAAAGGAACACACTATGGATATATGCATCATCATTTTTAAATCTCAAAAACATTGTGCTGAGTAAAAGAAGATAAACATAAAAGACTACATACTTTATGATTATATTATATGACATTTTCAAAGAGGTGAAAATGGTCTTTGGGACAGATGTGGACCAGCGTTAGCTGGGGATGGGGGTGAAGAGATTTGACTGAAAATATTCCCTCTTGGTTGTGGTGTGTTACATTAGGGTACTATCTGTCAAAACTCACTGACTTCTACTAAATTATTTACATTTTGTTGAATCAATTTTTAAAATCTGTTTTTTTTACTGTAAAAGTAATACAATTTCTTATACAAAATGTGTAAAACAAAAAAGTACAAATTAAAAAAAAATACTGTTCTACATTCAGAGAAAACAAACATCAAAATTAGAATATATTTTCTCCCTTTCTTTTTTCTGCACATGTGTATCACATCACTGCATATTTGGTTTTGTATAATATTTTGTTGATATAAACAATACCAGAATTAACTTTTCATATATATATTTAACTAAGTTTCCAGTAATTTTCTGAGACATATTACTGGTCAGATAATATAAAAAATTTTAATGCACTGGCTATGCATTGTAAAATATCTTTCTAGAATTGTTGTATGTTTCTATTAACCATGTGTGAGGTGTTGCTTTGACCTTTGCCATATCCTAACCATCATTGTTAACATTGAAATACTCTGTTAATTTGAACAAATGTTCATCTTAATTTGTACTTTTCATAGCTAATGAAATTAAATATTTTAAAAATATTTAATAATTAAATACATTTTTAATTACATAAATTTAAAAAAATACATCCACAGTTACTTGTGCTTCTATAAAGTCCATTCAGTCCCTTGTTCATTTTTTTTTCTGTTAGGGTTTTATTATTTTCAATAGACGTATAAAAGCTCTTTTTCTCTTAAGGATATCAAATTTTGGGGTCTTATTTGTTGTTAATGTTTTTTCTGTTATTTTCAATGTTTAGACTTTTTTTTATTTTGTGAATTCTGCTTTTTAAGGTGTTAGCAACCAAACCATAGAGGAGTCAGAAATGCTCTTTTATTAAGCACAAGGCAGCATGACTGTTCAAAATATAAGACATTAAAAGAAAAATAAATTGGGCTCTAGTAGGAAGGAAAACATCAAGAAACTATTACCTGCCTCAGGCTTGCAATAACAAATATTTTAGCCACCTTTTAAATAAGACATATATGGTAAACAAAACTGAAATATGGAAAGGAAAGAGCATTAGATGGTATTTTGGCATATGTCACTCCTTATAGATAAGAAGTGTAGATAAAGAGGTTAAAGTGGGCTGATACATGTTCAGGGTTAGGTGCTTGAAAACTCACCACAATGGATCCTAGGGAGCTATTGCCTGTATATATGGACCTCATAATTAGAGGACTATTTGGACATTGCTAACTTGACTCTTCCCAAGACATTTCTATAAGAAGAATTACAATGAACCTGAATTTGATAGATTATTGGACAAACCATTATGTGAACTTCAAGCAAGTAGGCCATATATGCTGTTGTCTAAGAGTTTCAGATGATACATATGATGCCTTGTGCATTAAAGAGAATGTGACCAGAGAGATCTTTCTAATCTGTGTGTGAGCACCGCCTGCTGGCCATGGTGGAGCAATTGGACCCTGGAAAAGTGTTTGGTACAAAAGCATTAGTCCATAGACAATATACCATAGAATTTAAGGTAGTTGGGCTTTATGGAATTATAGTAATGGCTCACTATGGAAAAGATTTTTGCTTTCAAATTGTCTTCGAATGTGAGGTTTTAAGATGGATTTTTCTAAGTGAAGCAAGTATGGAGAAAAATTACTCTCATGTACTGTTTGAAGGAGCAGAGATAGGTTTAACCTTTAGGAAGTATATTTTGGCAATGTGTATCACAAAATAAATTGAACTCACAAATTCTACTTTTAGAAATTTATCCTAAACACATAATCAGAAAAAAATTAGCCAAGCTATATTTCAAGGATCTTCTTCAGAGCATTATTGTAATAGTGAAAAAAAATGAGGGTTAAAAACAGACTAAACTCCATTATGAAGCGATCAATTACATAAACTGTTGTACAACCACCTAATGGAATATTATACAGCCATAAAAATGATGTATGTATTTTGATGTGCATTAATATGAAAAAGGTGTCTATGATATATTGTTAGGTGAAAAGTGTAGGTCATTAACGACACCCAGTGTACTGTGGCTTGGAATCAGACTACAAATTCGAGCTTCATACTTGCTAGCATGTTACTTTGGGCAAGCTGACTTTTTTTGTTCTCAGAATTTCTTCATCTCTAAATTGAGAATGATAATAATACCTACTTTTGTGGTATCTTTTAAAATCAAAAAGAAATTCAAGATTTGGTCAAGATGGCAGAGTAGGTAAATGCTATGCTTGCCTCCTCTCATGACCACATCAAAATTACAAGTAAACTACAGAAAAACCAGCATTGAGAGTTGCCTGAAGCCTAGTTGAACTGAAGCCCTAAAACTAAGGACATAAAGAAAAAACCACCTCAAGACTGATAGGAGGGGCAGAGATGTAGAATGGGCTGGTCCCATACCCATCTCTGGTGGTTAAAAATTGGGTGGGATATTTTAGCTGCAGAGGTTCCCCTGAAGGAGGGGGCCTAGAGTTCCAGTGTCAGGAAGACAAATTCTGGCTATGAAAACCAGCATGTTGTGGCTGAATGAGAGGGAGGCTGGAGTCTCAGGCATTCCTCTTAAATAGCCAGCACACAGACTTACTCCCAGGCAGGCTCACTTGCTCCAGCGCTGGGGCAGCAGTTCAAAAGGTGCCAGGGACATACAGGGAGGAACTGAGTTGTCTGGCTTTAGGGTGTAGGGCAGAGGGTCAGCTTTCTCCTAGATAGGAATGCTGGCAGAAATCATGATTTCTTTGTTGAGCCCTCCTTTCACCGAGTATGCAGACACAGGTGAGTGCCATATTCAAGTCTCCATCAACCTGGCTGAAACTGTTCACCCTGCCCTGGTGATTCCCTGTGACTATGCCCCACACAACTTGGGGACACACCCAAGTCACTTCCAATGGCTTTTCCGTACAAACAACCTGTCTTGGCTCATGCTGTGAACTTTCCTAAAATATCTCAAAGGTTCACAAACCCCCAAAAAGAGCATCTGGCCTTGGTGTGTCCTGTACTTCTTGCTAAGCAGTCCCAAGCCATGCACTAGCAGCTAGCTGTTCCCAGGCATCTCCAAACCCAGTGAGAGTAGAAGACATCTGTGGATTGCTTTGTGGCTCATGCCAGGTGGCTCTGGGTGGGGCACAGGCTGCAGCTGAACTTGGCCTTCAATGGGGCCCCTTCCAGGAGGCTCCAGGGCATGCTTCCCCAACAGCCAGCTTCAGATGAAGCAGAAGCATCATTCAGCTGCCTCCAAGAACAACTCATTCAAAGGGCAGACTGGGAAGGCACTAGAGCCCCATTAAAGCGGATCCTGCATAGGGTCAGTCCCTGCACAACAGCTTCTCCCCTGTAGTCATGGCCAGTCCCCACAACAAACCAGTCCAAGGGTCAATTCCTCCTATTGATGTGCAAACAGCAACCAAGGCTCAACTACAGGAAGGCAAACACAACCCATACAAGGGACACACCTGGAGCTCCCAGCTTATGTGACTAGGGAGACTGCATCACCGGGCCCCACAGGACACCTACTACATAAGACTACTAAGACCGAAGACACAGCTGCCCAACCTAATACATAGAAACAAATGCAGGGAGGCAGCCAAAGTGGGGAGACAAAGGAACATATCCTAAATGAAATAACAGAACAAAACTCTAGAACAAGAACTAAACAAAATGGAAACAAACAATCTACCAGATGCAAAGTGCAAAACACTGGTTATAAGAATGCTCAGTGATCTCAATGGGAACTTCAGCAAAGAGATAGAAAACATAAAAATGGAGGTGGAAAAGATAAAAAAAGAACCAGTCTGAAACGAAGACTACAATAACTGAAATAATACATTAGAAGGGGGTCAACAGTAGATTAGATGAAGCAGAGGATGAAATCAGCAATTTGGAATATATGGTAGCAGAAAACACCCAATAAGAATAGCAAAAAGAAAAATTAAAAAAATGAGGATAATTCAAGGGACCTCTGGGACAACATCAAGCATACCAACACTCGCATTATTGGGGTACCAGAAGAAGAGAGAGAGCAAGAAATTGAAAATTTATTTGAAAAAATAGTGATTGAAAATTTCTCTAACCTAGTGAAGGAAATAGACATAGAAGCCTGTGAAGTGCAGAGTCCCAAATAAGATGAACCCAAAGAGGCCACCCTAAGACACATCATAATGAAATTGCCAAGGTTAAAGACACAATGAGAATTTTAAAAGGAGTGAGAAAAAGCAGTTAGGTACCTACAAGAGAGCCAACCAGTATCAGTTGAGTTCTCAACGGAAACTGTGCAGACCAGAAGGGATTGGCAGGAATTATTCAAAGTGAGGAAAAGCAAGGACCTACAACCAAGATTATTCTACCCAGTAAAGCTATCATTTAGAATTGAAGGACATACAAATAACTTCACAGACAAGAAAAACCTAAAGGAGTCTATCACCACAAAACCAGTATTACAAGAAATGTTACAAAGACTTTTTAAGAAGAAGAAAAGAAGACTTTAAAACAAAGGCTGTAACAGAGACAAAAAAAAAAAAAAGACTCAGTAATCCCACTTCTGGGTATTTATCTGAAGAAGGCCAAAATGCTACTTTTCAGGGACATGTGCATCCATATGTTCATTGCAGCATTGTTTGCAATGGCCAAGATGTTCAGGCAGCCTGGGTGTCTATCAATGGGTAAATGGATAAAGAAGTGGTGGTACATATATACAATGGAATATTATTCATCCATAAAAAATGAAATTTTTATATCTTCAGCAACATCGATGGACCTAAAGGGTATTGTGCTGAGTGAGTAAATAAGACAGAGAAAGACAAACACCATATGACTTCACTTATATGTGAAATGTAAAGAACAAAATAAACAAACAAACAAAACAGAAAGAAACTCATAGATACAGAGAATATTTTGATAGTTCCCAGCTAGGAGGGGAGCCAGTTGGTGAGTGAAAAGGGGGAAGGCGTTAAGAAGTACAAATTGATAGTTACAAAATAGTCATGATGGATATAAATTATAGCATAAGGAACACAGTCAACAATATTGTAATAACTATGTATGGTATCATATGGGTACTAGATTTATTGGGGTAATAAATTCATGTTATATAAATGTCTAATCACTATGTTGTACACCTGAAACTAATATAATATTGTATGTCAAATGTAATTGAAAGCTTAAACAATTATTTTAAAAGAAGTGCAAATTTGTAATTACAAAATAGTCACAGGGATATAAATTACAGCATAGGGAATATAGTCTGTAATATTGTAATAACTATGTATAGTGCCAGGTGGGTGCTAGACTAATTGGAGGGATCACTTTGTAATTTATATAAATGTCTAACCACTTTGCTATACAACTGAAACTAATATAACATTGAATGTCAACTATAATTGAAAAAATAAATTTACAAAGAACAATGATACATAAAATAGGATAAAAATTCAAAGATATAGGAAAAGAGTAATTCATTATGGGAATTATTCAGAGAAAACAAGGATGGATTAAACTTCTAAAATGTTTAATGTAATTCACAAAATTAAACAAAATAAAAGGAATAAAAGCAAAAAAAAAATTAAATTTGAAGAAATCCAAATAAGTGCTAAAGCACACTACACTTAAAATAAAACTATTCTGTTGTATTTTTGTATTCATATAAATATTCACATTCATATTTCTATCTATGAACAGATAGAAATCCAGGAGGATTGGTAAAGTTTACCTGATAGTTTTTGAATTTTTCTCTATATCATTTCACACATTTTGATTTTTATTTAAAAGAAGAAATCAAAGCTATTTCTACATTAAAAACGAAAAGCAATTTTACTGCAGGTGCAGTAGGACATTGTTAAGAACATACTTTTTATTACCTGACTGAATCAAAATTGAAATTTCATATTGTATTTAGAGTTGTCATAATAAGTTTGGCTAGTGACCTTAGTATTTACTAAAAATTTCAAATTAAAGCATGACCCCTGGGTACCTAGGCCAAAATCTTATTTTCCTAGCATGAGATAGCCATAAAAGTTGGGAAAAAATTGAATTGTCCAAAGGAACATTTTCCTAAAAATCTTCATATTTCAAGCAAGAGTAGGACATGTATTATTGATGTGCATATGATTATAATCATGAGAATGAAATTTGATTTAATGCTACAGAATGTTGTTTTTCTGTCATATGTCACCCATGGAGAGGAAGAGCTAAAGGCAAAGATGGTAGGAGACCATATGTGATCATTTTGGAGGTGCTGCCTAAATTACTTGATTTTTATTCTCAGTGGATTCTCATTTATTTGATATCTATGTGTGTATTGAAATAAGAAATGATCTTAATGTGAAATCACAAAAGGTTCATTTGTGTTCCTCTACTGGGCCTTATTTCATGACACTCATTTAGCAAATCTTAGTATCTGCTAATGCCCCACATTCAAACTAGGGAGCAAAAGGCAACTTCTCTAAAGATTTTCCTTTCTAAAAACTGTTTTTATAAGCAGAAGAACAATCTATATATAACATTTTTGACATTCCTATGGATAAGTATCACAATTGGGTTTATATGACTATTAAATTTCATGGTGGAATATCCATCTGATCATGTGCAAGAATTCATTTTGCTTCAGATCAAGAAAAAGATCCTCAAGATTCATGCTAAATAAGTCAGACAGAAAAAGTCAAGAGCCATATGACTTCACTCATATGTGGGATATAAAACTGAAAGCAATGAATGAACAAACAAGACGAACAAAAACTCATAGACACAGACAATAGTATGGTGGTCACCAGAGTTTGGAAAGGGGAATGGGAGGAGAAGGTAGAAAAGGGTAAATGGTATCAAATATGTGGTGACAAAAGGAGACTTGACTTTGGGTAGAGAACACACAATACAATACAAGTATACAGACGATATATACAGAATTGTACACCTGAAACCTATATAATTTTATTAATCAATGTCACCCCAATGAATTTAATATAATAAAAAAATAAAGAAAGTGATCCTGACTATCAAGGTTAGGTGGTAAGATGATTGTATTCTTCTCATATTCTTTCCCAAATCCCTATGAAATAATTATGAAATACCTGCATAACTATTAGAAACTAGAGAGAAACACTACTGACTTTTCGTAACATTTGAAGAGCTTATGGGAGGCTGTGGTGAGATGGACCCAGGTAGATGGGAGTTATAGAGTGACCTTCACTATTCCTCCTGTACAAGAACAGTGTTGCTGAGCATGTGGGAAGATCATAACACTAGCATCCAAAAGGGTTGGAGACAAGCATGGCTTATTGGACAGGATTTGGACCCCACCAGTTAACCTCCATTATAAGATGTAAAGTGGACACCAACTCACGTGTCAACTCCAGTTAAATTATGGTGATACCCTGGTTGTGTTGAGAAGAATTTCATGCTGTGACCAGGCTGAGCAGTAAGGTTGCCAGATAAAATACAGGATGCACAATTAAATTTAAATTTGAGATAAACAACCAATAATTTTTGTAGTATACATAAGTCCCAAATATTACATAGAAAATACTAATACTACAGAATTATATGTTGTGTATTCAAATTTAACTGAGCACCTAGTATTTCTATTTGCCAAACTTGGCAATCATATGTAGCAGCAAAGAACACACTGATATTGGTTTTTTTCTGCCATGATTCCTGAAAAGAGAAATGGCAACTGAGCAATCCTAAGGAGATATGGGGTTTTCTGCTCTGCAGCATCCACAACTGCATTTAGAAATGACCAAATAGACTGCCTGGGCTGCTGGTGGTGCTTTCCCCCTGCCACTTAGTTTTCACAATAGCTCAACTGACAATGTAAATGTATCTTAAGAACTATAAGGGCTGCCAGAGTGGCTCAGTTGGTTAAGAGCTCACTCAAGAGTGCGAGCTGAGCTCTGAGCAACAGCAGTTCAATGCCCAGCCGGAGCTGAACTGTCGCTGAGCTGCCAACAGGTGGCAGGATGGCTCAGCTAAATAAAAAAATGAAATACAATAAATAAAAGAACTATAAGATACTCTCCCTATTTACCTGGATCTGAAGAATTAGTAACAAGGGCACAACAAATCCCTCACAAACCCATCTTTGACTTGACTATAAGTCAATATGGACACTAAGGGCTTGCTTCTGGAAGGCTTAGTAAGTCACACATCCTGGTAAAGAGAAAACATTTCTTTTAGGTTAAACCACACAAAATTGCCATCTTTGTAAATTTAAAAGTTACTGGAGTACTAGTGATTTTATATGCTTTGACCTAACAAAAGGACCAGCTCTGAAGAACAAAGCAAACCCTTCCCTCTGAAACAAGTTTGCCTCAAGAAGGTTGGGAAAAAAAAAAAGTTCAATGATTCCAACTGTGTTATCAATATGCCTCACATGAATTTGCATATATGATACAAAATAAGTAGTCATGAAGTTTTAAAATCAGAATGGTGTCTAGAGAGATAAAAAACACAAGTATTTAATAAAAACTATGATATATACAATGAATAGTAAATTGGATACTGTAACTGTAAAAATTCTAAAGGAGTCGAGAAACTCAAGAATTTTTCCTGAATTGAAGGCAGGAAGTATACAGATACAAATGAGAGAGAAGAAAAAATAAAAAGTGAGAAATGCAAAACATAATTAGGAGCTCACATTTATATAGAACTGAATTTCAGAGGGAGAGAGTGCTGTTGATGAACTAAAAAAAGAGGAGAGTTTTCCTGACCACTTGCACCTACAAGTGAGAAGGGTTCACCATGTACTGATGAAAACAGAGTGAAGACCCATACTGGTATTTTACGCACAATGGTTTTGGAAGATGGGCTTGTGTCTCTGTCAGTTAACCCTGCTAATTAGCCAGAAATCATAATCGAGAACTGAAAAATGTGTAGGTTATGGAAAACAAGAAATGGCAATGTGCACAACCACTAAAACTAATTAATATTAGAGATACATCTAACTTACCTAAATATGCACATACAACATCATAAAAATAATGGAAGTCCTTGACAGGGAAGCTGCATAATATTAAAACACTAATGATTTTGAAGACTTCATGAATAATAATTACATAATAATAATCTAGGTCTAAACTTCCAGATTATATCAAGGAGAAAAAGATAAAAGGAGGTAACACACATATTTTTAATTTGACACAGGAGAAATTGAAGGAATTTTTCTTTTCATTTTTGAAATTGAGGAGTAGAGAAAAATAAGTTTAAGTAAAAAAAGAATATTTTTTATTGATAAGGTTATATGTAAATCACTAATAAGGTTATATATAAAACTAAGAGAGAGAGAGAGAGAGAGAGAGAGAGAGAGAGAGGGAGAAGCAACATGTTTTGTAAAAGACTGAAAGAAAAAGAAATAACAAAACAGAATAGCAAGGGGGAAAATTTGTTAGAGAAGTAAATGGTTTTAACTGCCATATTAAGTCTATAAAACTAGAGGGGCAATAAATTCAGAATTCAATTATTTGGAACCTTCAAGCCATAGACCTAAGTGAAGAGGACATGGCTAAGTCAGAAATGAAAAGAATTGGCAACAATTTTCTGGTAAACATGATAAAAAAATATATGCACATATAGATACATGTATTAGGAAAGACGCATACCAGGTATTAATACTGCTTATCTCAAAGTGCAGATTAATGTTAGCTTTTCTTTTTCAACATTCTTTTCACTGATAATTGCTATTTTTTTTCCCACAGTGACATGTTTTGCTTTTGTCATTCAAAACATTTATGGACACTTAAACTAATATCTTGAAAGAATCAGAATAAACCAGACAAAAATTTGACATTTATGATGTATAACTAATATATAAACAATGTTTGTAAATTGATCAGAAAAAAAGATGAAAGGCTCCTTAAAACTTTGGGCAAAGGATGTGAGTAGTTTAAAGAAGAACTGCAAATGTTCAATGACTCTACGTGTTATGGTTCTGGTTTTTATGCATAGCTAAAGCCTTGAAAGGAATATTTCAACATCTTTGCAATGGTTCTTTTCGTTTTTCTCTTTGTATCTACCTGTGCTCTCTGGGAATGAGCATGTATTATTTGTGTAATCCTAAAATCATGTGAAAGAAAATGATCTCTTAAAAGAAAAGAAAAAAATAAAAGCAATGTGCCCTAAAACTGAAAGTAAGTTTGTGGGGGGTGACTGGTTAGCTCAGTTGGTTAGAGCATGGTGCTGATAACACCAAGGTTACTGGTTTGATCCCCACATGGGCCACTTTGAGCTGCGCCCTCCTCAAGAGTCAATTATGCCATTGTAGCATGAGAGCAATGTGTAACCAATGACCATAGCTGTCCCCCAATAAAACTAAAAAAAGAAAGAAGGAAGGAAAGAAAGAAAGAAAGAAAGAAAGAAAGAAAGAAAGAAAGAAAGAAAGAAAGAAAGAAAGAAAGAAAGAAAGAAGGAAGGAAGGAAGGAAGGAAGGAAGGAAGGAAGGAAGGAAGGAAGGAAAGAAAGAAAGAAAGAAAGAAAGAAAGAAAGAAAGAAAGAAAGAAAGAAAGAAAGAAAGAAAGAAAGAAAGAAAGGTTGTGGAATTTGAACAAATTTGCTCAAAATTAAAGGAAAGATTAGATCTGGGATTGTTCCCATTCCCTTAGAATGTTTGTTCACCTTTCCCATCTCAGCTAAATCCTCCTTGAATACCAGCTGGGCAAGAAGGAGCCTGGCTCTGTCTACCAGTTGCACAATCAGTGGGAGAACTGGGATGAAAGGCCAGATGTGCTAACTCTCAAACTTGAGCAGAATGTATTAGACCATATTATCAGGAAGAATCTCTAGGAAAGCACACTCCTAATTTCTGATGGCCAATATATCTTTTCCTGAGAGGTACCATTCTCAGAACTTGAAGGTGGTCATACATTTTGTGTCTCTCTTAGATGACAACTTGTAAGCCTTGGAACTGACTCAAGTTCCCAGTTGACCACGCACCAAAGACAACGCAGCAGCAATGAAAAGTGAACTTGTGCCCACCCAACAGCTGCACTGGGATGCCTGTAGGAGTGGAAGACCCTGTATGACTTCTGTGTGTGCATATGCATGGCTTACCTTTCTACACTGGAAGTGGCATTTTTTATATCTAAACCCACCACCAGGAATTCTAACTTCAGATTAAGACACTTTTTTTCTATTTTTACGAATAGCCATTTGAGGACCTCCTATCTAGAACTATATCTGCCTCTCCCCAAAAGATTCACCAGTGCAGATGGTGGCTAAACCAAAGATAGATTAATCTTAGTCCTAAGGAAAAGTGACTTCTCCAACTATGTCCATGTCTGCAGTAGGCATTATCAGAACCAATCCTGTGTTTCTCACAAGGGCTTACAGATCCCTCAGGGGGAAGACTGATGGGAGTAAAAATCATGCCCAGGTTCTTTTAACTGTAGTCATGTTTTTCCATTTCTGTGTCAAATCTTAATATGCAAGGGTAATTATTTATGATCAAATGCTGCACTCTACCCCAGGCAGTTCTCAAGTTGGGTTTGGAAGTCCAGAAGTGTCACTGTACAAAATCTTCACTTCTTTAAAATGGCTTTTTCTCTCTTCCTTCCCCTTGATTCAAACTGGCCTTGACTAGTGTAATAGCACCATGACTAACTTGCTTCTTTTCTTTCCTTATCCTTCCTCCTTTGCATGTACTGCATGACCACACCCTTAATCATGAAGCCCTTAGCACATCAGATTCAGTCAGCGTCAGTCTCAGGAACAAAGCCGCAGCTCTGATGACCACAGAAAAAGAGACTTGGTCAAACTAAAGACAACATCTTGACCTCAGCCCCAGACCCATGAAGGTAGAATGTGACACCTTGTCTGACATCAGGAACTGATGCAATGATCAGCTGCCTCCCACCCTCCCCCGACCAACCATATTGGCCATGACCCCAACTCCTTAAGCTACCATGACTGATGATCTTTCCCCTGCATAACTTATCCCATCGGGAAGTCAGCTCTTTGAGCACTAGCTCACCTGTGTCTCTGGGTTTGGCACCCTTTCCATAAATAAGCCTTTATTTTCTTTGCTGCAAACTCCTGTTCATATTTCGTCTGGCTTTGAGGCTCACAGGAAAGCAAACCCCTTTTAGTTTGATAACAGAAGTACACCCACCAGAGCAGGAGGCCAGATGTCAGCTAGCAGCATCATGGGGCTCAGCTGTAGGCATGAGATTTTACAGTTCACAGGAAGCTTGTGAATATTCCCACAAAACAAGTATTGGAGCAAAAACAGAAACAAGAGTAACTTACATTTGTATAGCATTTTATAATGTATAATAAAGTGTCTCACTATTCTCTTCTTCAGCTTCACTAGTCCTTGTGAAGAGTGCTGAACTGGGAGTGTTCATCCCCAATTCACAGACATAGAAATTTACCCAGAGAAGTTCAATGGACTTGCACAAAGTCTGACGTCAGTAAATGCTGGAACTGCAGTTTCTTTCTGTTACATAAGAGTCACCATTCTCTTGCTAATTGCTGGTATCCTCCAGCTGGGTGGTACTGAAATTACACTTTAGTGTTCCATTGCTTTAGTTAGAGCCTGTGCTAATTAAATTCCTCTACCTGTGCCTCTGACTGCAGAGGGGCATAATATTGAATAACAGGAAAATGACTGGCTCTGGGGGCTTTAGGTCAGCCGATCACAATTGTAAGATTTCTTTATAATCTTGTTTTATCTTCACAATTCTTGGGTTCTTTGCAATCTCAATTTGTAAAGCCATGCTTGTTTTATTTATTTATTTTGTTATTTATTTATTTATTTATTTATTTATTTATTTATTTATTTTCGTGGCAATGTCACTGGCCCTCATATGTGGGATCCGAACTGGGTCTGCTGGCTTCCCAAGCCAGCACTTAACCACCGCGCCACTCGGCCGGCCCCATGCTTGTTTTAATATATAAATTAATGCTTACATTCAAGAAGCTGTACCGAATATTTCCTGAGACTGCATACTCTGGCAGACCAAGTGTCCTCCTGAGATTAAAGATACCCTGAAGTGAGAAGCATAGGCACCATTTTTTTGTACAACTTCTGTTATCACTTTGTGGGACACTGAGATAAAAGGAAGTGGTGGGAAGTTAATTTCAGTAGTTTTTTCTAAGACAGGTTTTGATGGGTTAAATCAGGTAGGTGGTACAGACAGTTTTCTCTGGAGAACAGGAGAGAAGGTATTAGGTGGGGTTGGGGAAGGTTAAGAAAACATATTGGGTAAACTGGGGATATGAAAGTGAATGTTGCCTTTTTACAATTTTATCTAAAGCCAGCCCTGAGTTTATATTCCTGGTAAGCATGACTCCAGGGAAAGACATTTAAACAATGTGATTGATGTAAAAATAATTTTACTGACTAGTTAAAGAAAAATGTAGGAAAATCATATCCTCAAGCATTTAAAAGAAATTCTAATTCAGGATACACAGGATAAACAGTGTGCTGTTTTTATCTGCAGTAATAGATGTAAGGGAAAGGCATATATTTACTTCAAAATTTATACTGTAACTATTCCCTTGACTTAGACTGGTCATTGCTGACGTATTTTTAATAATCTTGACAGAAAAAAACAAATAAGAAATCAGACTATTTAGGCTTCTGCAATATAAAGGCTATTTGAAAAATTACAATCTCAGTATCACTTGGATACCTACAAGAAACTTTACTGAAGTTAATTTTGGGGTTTTATTTTTCTCATTGGCACAATAGAATTAGAATAACAGACCATTATTTATAATTACATATGGATTTTTATAATTGGGTTTTTAGAGTACTAAAATATTTTTTTGAAAATGAACATAACATTTTTTTTTTCTTCTGGTAACAGTGATCTGGGGCAAGAATAATGCAACAATTATTGTCACAATACACTTTTTGTTTTGCTATGCAGAAATTGTCTCTCCTGTTCTAATTCCTCCCATTGACATGAGAGTCCTCAGAGGGGCTGCAGCCCCTCAAATTCAGGCCCAGCTAAAGACCTATCATAAGATGTGTCTGGTTCATGAAGCGTGAGACCAACACAGGCCCTGCTGGATATCAGCTGGCATTCTCCAGCTCTCTGGTTTCTTGTTATCTTACTGTCAATGGCAAAAATGGCACCTATGCCATAAGTGCCAAAGCAAGGTTCTGTGAGCTCTTGATGCCTGTCTAGGTATCCACCCCGAACTCTGAAGCTGCCTTTTTGGGAGAGTGTTAATGCCTCACCCCAGAGGCCACTGAAGATCAGTTGGTCCTTGCTGTCTCTTGTTTCTGCTGCAATCACTGGTTCCAATATTGCTGATAACTTTCCCCTTCAATTTTTAGAGAGATTTTGCTGCAATAGTTCTTGAAGATTTCATTCCTCTTTTCATTTTGGTCCCTTCGTTCTAAGCGAGCAGAGCTGGAAGATAATCTTCTCCCACTTAGACTCAGAATTCTCTCTCCATATCTCTGGATCAAAATGATCTGCCTGGAATTTAAGGTTGGGATGCCCTTTCTGGGCCCTTCCCCAGAGCCTGAACCCCAGTGCTCCTGCTATGGTAAAGAGGAAGGAAACTGTAACACTAGTTGTAGAAGGTATTGGTGTTTATTCAAGAACAAGGAATGTCTTCTATTTCTCCATTCTAATGCTCATCACACTTTATGGGAATTACTTTTTAATGTCTGTTTTACTGTTGGACTGTAATTGCAGTTATACAAATGAAGTAACAGCAGCAACAACAACAATAACAGATAATAAGCATTAATATAGCATTGCTGTATTGGGCACTGTTATGCATGCTTTATATTATTAACTCATTCAGTCTTTGTGTCGTAACTCAACGAGATGGACCTGATCATTATTCCCATTTTGCAAAAGAGACAACTGAGGCATAGAGAGATTTAATACTTGGCCAAGGTCATAGAGTTAATAAGTGGTAGAGCCAGGATTCTCATTTTCATCAAATGAAAGTCATTTGTTCAGCTGAAAACTTAACCTTCCCAGGGCAAAGCCAAATAACTTTTTAGTTTCTTATCATTTCAAAGAATAACTGAGTAAAAAGGTCCACACCTGGAGAGCAATTAATTAAAAGATTGCTTTAATTCAAACCGTAGTTGTTTGTCTATAACTTTTAATTTCATTATTGGGTGACTGAATTAAATATATATATTTAATTTATGTGTGCTTGTGTGAGTGTGTGAGTGTGTGTGTGTGTGTGTGTGTGTGTGTGTGTGTGTGTGTGTGTTCCAAATCCTCCTGTGGGTAGATGTAATCCAAGTTCATCTCGAGTGATCTCAGGCTGTTCACATTTCCCTGTTATGGCTACAGTAGTAATTATTGCAGAGACTGTCTTATGCAGCATGCTTATATTTTTATGCTGCAGAATCACTGCTAGGTATTCCAAAATCAATTCAGCAATCATTTCTCAAGAACCCACTAGGCTCAAGGCACTGTCGTCAGACACCTCCTTGTGCAAGGTGCCATTTGCAATGCCAGAATCTGTGCAGGTTGGGCAGCAGCAGTTGAAGCAAAACATTCCCACACTCGGTGGGCTGTGTTGCCATTGTCAGGATGCAGAAAACAAACTCATCTTCAAGTTATGTCTTGGAACATTTCCCTTCTGTAGTTAAAAGGTGAAAACTTCCTCACATCTCAGTTGGAAAGTCCCTTTTTCTTTGACTTCTTCCATGTGAAATAGTTTAGGACTAGTCCCTATCTCCTAGTCGCTCTGCTGGGGTTCTGAACTCAGTCAGGTAATATTAATAAAGCACTTTGTTCTCAGAAGAAAAGTCGCACTTAGAAGGGTAAATATTATCCAACCTGACTGCACAAGGGACAAAGGCTGTCACCGGCCAAGCTTTCCTCGTCTTCACATGCTGTGTACTAAAAGCATATGTAATAAAGAGAAACTCACTTTTCAAGTTGAAGAACAAATGAATAAAGCACCTATTATGCCTGAGGGAATCCTCGAAGGCATGTGAAATAAAGCAGAAAGTAGTGGTTAGTCTTGCAAATCTTGAAAAATCATCAGATCACAATATTCATGATAGTCCATAAACTTGCATTGGCATTACTCAGGCTCTCAAATTTGCTCCTAACTCCCCATATGCTGCCTTTGCAAATATTTTTCCTTTCACTGCTCTCTTGAACTGGAGGTTAAAAGAATCAATAAAACAACTGCCTGACAGTTCTTTGGATTTTAATGGCCTACGATCACAAGGCCAACATATTGCTAAATCATTATCTGCCTTTGAGAGTTCAACAACTTTTTATTAGGAACTGTATTTTGATTCTCATTAGTGGCATAGGTTCCTAAGATACAGAGATGAATAAGACAGTAAATGACTTTATTTATGAAATAAATCGTTGTCAACTGAACAATATAACAGCTTCAATTATCCCAGTAGCCAACAATTATTAACTGCAGTGTGATCAATGGTTTTCTACCTGGCCGTGATTATAACTTTAAACCAACGCACAATGCCAGGCACAGTGTTTGGCATATAGAATGTGTTCAACAAATGCTAGCATCTTCACTTTTTTTCCTAAAAGTATGAAATCTTTACCACGTAGTCCCTGAGTTAATGTTATTTATGATTTTGTTTATCATTCTACCCCCAGTATCCAGCAGAGTTTCTGTCAGCTCGTAGGTAGGCCATAATATTTGCAGACTCTATGAGCCTATGACAGAGGTGTAAACTTGCATTCAAATTCTTTCCTAGCACAGCTTATAATAAAATCTAATAAAGAAGTAAAATACAGGGAAGCAAAATGTATTAACTTTCTTTTAGTTCTGAGCCATCTGTTATTTTTTTTTAGCTATTGTTTATGTGTATGGTTACTGATGTTTACTTCATCTTCTCTTAATGTTAATGACATAAATCTGAACTTTCTTTAAAAGGCACACCAACTAAGGCATATTTTAACAGCTTTACTCAGGTATAATTCATAGTCCATTCAACTCACCCATTTATAGTGTATAATTCAGTGGCTTTTAGCATTTTTAGAGCATTGTGTAACCATGACCATAATCAATTATAAAAGTTGTAACTCCCAAAGGAAATCACATACCCCTTAGTCGTCATTCTCAAACTCTCTGCCCATCTCTCCCAGCTCCACCCATCCATGAATCTGTTTTCATTATCTATAGATTTGCCTATTCTGGACATTTCATGTAAATGGAGTCATACAATATGTGGACTTCTGTGCCTAACTTCTTTCACTTTGCATAATATTTTCAAGGTTCATTCATGTGGTAGCATGTGTCAGTACTTTATCCCTTTTTATTGCTGAATAATATTCAAATGTATGAATACAGATTGTTTTCACTTTCTTGACAATTATGAATAATGCTGCTATGAACGTTAGTGTATAAATGTCATGTGGAGATATGTTTGATTTCTTATCTAGTAGTAGAAGGGCATATTTATAAGTCCAAAAAAACAAAACAAAACAAAACAAAACAAACCCCACATCCATGTATCTACCAGATGAAATGGTGGGAGAGTTTTAGGCATAGTGGAAAAAGCATTGACTAGAAGTCTGTCAGGAGGTGGGGGCACCCTTCCAATTCTGGCACTGAGAAGTCACGTGGCCTTGAGCAAAGAACTTCACTTCTGTTTTCTTGTACATGAGGTGATTGGGCCCCAATGTCAAAGGTTGGGCCCCAATCTCAAATGCAATGCAGGCATTCAAAGAATCTAATATAATAGTGGTCCAGAATTAGTTTTGGTTAAAATTTAAGCCTAAACCTAAAAGTACTCCATTAACTCGGTAAAGAAAATTTTAAAAAAAATCAATAAATATAAAGATCAACATAACAAATAAAATTAATTCCTCAGTTGCCTTTAGGAATAATTAAAATTGTATCAGAAAGAAAGAAAAAATTATATTCTTGTCATCATTATAGAGAACTGATAAATGATTCCCCCCAAAAAAGAACTATGCAAATGTCTAAGCATAAAAAGAAAACATAGGCTTTCTGATTTAACAGGTTCTTTTCCACTTTTTAAGAAATGCAGATAGAAATTAGATTTGCAAACCTTCCTCTTTTTTTAGTCTAATGAAAGCATTTTTTTATTACAAAGAAAAAATATTTCATGAATATAATTGAACATATAATAGCTGTTTCTAAGAGGGAACTAGTCAAGAAGGGTCTTATGTTTTCATGAAAAAAATGTAAAAATTAAAAAATATCCATATGTAATTATTACCTTTGTTCACATTGCTGAAACTACAGAGGGTGCCAAAAAAATGTATACACACATTAAGAAAGGAAAAAATTGTATTAAATGTAATACTCAATATATACCAATAACAAAAGATGAATACAGGTCATGTGTATACATTTTTTTGGCACCCCAGCATATTCCTGATCACAGCAAAAGGTGGTGAACAAATGAGCTACTCATGTCGTTCCCCCTCAACCCTCATTGAAAGCAGTCTTTTCCCAGGAGATTGACTCTCCCATTTTGTTCTTCAATTTCGCTTAAATATCTTTAAATTTCTTATTAATATGTAAATAAGCAGAGATGTAATAGAACCTATAGGTACTGGAAGAGAATGTGGAGGAGTGGTTGGACAGATTTCCTGTTTAAGAAGAAAAATGCTTAGCTAGTGGTATGAATTAATATCCTCATTGCTAAAATACATTTTGTACAGTATGCCTTTTCCTTTGCTTGTGCTCAAAAATATTTCCATCTTTTTGAGGGTGGGGATGGGGGATGATCTTCTTCTGTCGTATAGGTTCCAGGCATTCCTTAGGTGACAGCATCTCTATAACTCTGATAAGAAGACACTAAAATGTTCTCACTGTTATTTTGTTATTTATCAAGGGCTCAATAATTTTCTCTCTTTTACAAACACACACACACATACACACACACACATGCACACACACACGCACACACAAGCACCCCTCCTCTGGGAAAAAGGAAGTGGTAGATAAGGAACTTGAGATGAGAGTGTTGAAGAGGGGATGAGGGGCGTTCCACCCATTGCCCGTGTGCTGTGCTTACTCAGGATTCCCTCACTCTTGACTTTTATGATTGATGTGAGCTTCAGGGTCTTTGGCGCCACCCTTCCCTCTGCTATTACCCAGAAGCCTCCCTGGGTCATTGCCTCAAGCTGCATGGTCACTTGAGAAAGTATGAGGTGGGATAGAAGATTGGAAGGGTAGCTAGGAAAGTTGATCCAAATCCAGAGAGTTTTATGTATCATTTTTGGGACTCCTGTTTTTTCATTTTTGTTTTTTTAATGCTGAAACATATGACATTAGTTTTCTTAGAAACTAGGCATTTAGGAAAAAATGGTTTTGATATGAGGTTTTTGGCTTATCTAGAGTTATTTTCAATGTTTTCCAAATGTTTTGTTTATCAAAAATAAATATGGAAAAACTGAAAAGAAAAGTGAAAAAAAAATTAATCAACAATAGAATGGATAATAAGATAATGGTATATCTGTATAAATAACTGCTATTGCAGTGGAAATTAATGAACTGTTGCTACACAAAAAACATTCATGAATTTCAAAAACATAATGTTGAGTCGAAGAATCCAAATACCAAATAATACATAGTGATGATTCTCTTTATATAAAATTCAAAAAAATAAATTTTTGTAATGCATACTTAGGCTGTAAAGAAAAAGCAGGAAAGTGATTACCATAAAGCTCAGAATGATTGTTTCCTTTGCAGAGGAGGAAGTACTTAATATTGGAAGAGAGCATGAGGGTGTTTCCCAGGGTGCTAAAATGATATATATTTTAATTTAGGAGGTAGTAACATGGGTGTTCATTGTGATAATTCCTTGAAGGTATAAGGAAGATACAAATCCTTGGAGGCATAAGATACAAAAGAAAACAAAACATGCACTCATGAGACCGAAGATCTAGTAACTGGAGCAGCATGGCCAAGCCTTGTGGGGTACGCCTGAGCGGGGAAGCCCGCAAACAGGTGGATGTCTTCCGGCAAAATCTTTTCCAGGAGGCTGAAGAATTCCTCTACAGATTCTTGCCACAGAAAATCATGTACCTGACTCAGCTCTTGCAAAATGACTCCCTCAACGTGGCTGACATGACCTCTCTCCGGGCCCCACTGGACATTCCTATTCCAGACCGCCCCTCCCAAGGATGATGAGATGGAAACAGATAAGCAGGAGAAGAAAGAAGTCCCTAAATGCGGCTTTCTTCCTGGGAATGAGAAGGCCCTGGCCCTACTTGCCTTGCTTAAGCCAGAAGTCTGGACTCTTAAAGAAAAATGCGTTCTGGTGATCACATGGATCCAGCACCTGATCCCCAAGATTGAGGATGGAAATGACTTTGGGGTGGCAATCCAGGAGAAGGTGCTGGAGAGGGTGAATGCAGTCAAGACCAAAGTAGAAGCCTTTCAGACAACCATTTCCAAGTACTTCTCAGAACGCGGGGTTGCTGTGGCCAAGGCCTCTAAGGAGACCCATGTAATGGATTACCGGGCTCTAGTGCATGAGCGAGATGAGGTAGCCTATGGGGAGCTCAGGGCCATGGTGTTGGACCTGAGGGCCTTCTATGCTGAGCTTTATCATATCATCATCAGCAACTTGGAAAAAATTGTCAACCCAAAAGGTGAAGAGAAGCCATCTATGTACTGAACTCAGGGCTAAAAGGGAAATAAATGACCTATACTATAAAAAACAAAAAACAAAAAACAAACAAACAAACAAAAAAACATGCACTCATGGCAATTTGGAATAAGGGGAACTTGACTAAATATTCAGTCAATCTAGTCAACATCCTTTTGGCTCAAGCCTAGGAGATTTTGGCAATGATCTCATTCATGGTTCAAAGAAAGTCACAGGGGGTGAGAGGTCTAGTGGGGCTCTGAGCTTGGAAACTCATCTAGGCCAAAGCAACAAAGCCTGTGTCCAGAGCTTCCAGGACAGGATGCTACTGCAGACTTTCAATCTAGACTGGAGTGTAAAGCATTCTTTGGCTTTTTGTACTTTTCTTATGAATGTTAAATTCCCAATTGAAAAATCCTAACATTTTTTGTAAGTAAGTATAGGTGCCGTCAGACACAGATTAACATGTTCCCAGTTACCTGTTCCTATATAGAGCTATTCTAAAACCAATATGATTTACTATGTGGAACCATCCCAAAGTGTGTTCCTCCTAACATTCATCCCACAGGTTAAATCCAATAATCCTGATGAAATAAATGTAATGGTTTTCCTTAGTGTAGGTCCTTATAAGAAACTTTGAATATGCTTATATTCATTGTAAACTACTTATTGGTGTCTGGCATGCACAGCATTCCAATCTACATGACAGTGGAGAAATACCCTGGCCTCCATCTTCCCTCCACTCTCCTTCTCAGACCTTGTACAGTAACTCTGGGACACACCAAGGAAACATAATGCCTGTGCTTTTCTGATAATCTAATAAAATTTAAGAGATCAGCTGCAGAGGACTAATGAACAATGGTAATAGAAAGGCCATCCAGTCATTCAATAACAAAAGTTACAAAATAGCCGTTAATCTCCTGAAAACACCTCTCTCTCTCTCTCTCTCTCTCTCTCTCTCTCTCTCTCTCTCTCTCTCTCTCTTTCTCTCTCTCTCTCTCTCTCTGTCTCTCTCTCTCTCTCTCTCTCTGTCTCTCTCTCTCTCGCTCTCTTTCTCTCTCTCTCTCTCTCACACACACACACTCACACTCACAAATATAGAATTTAGATGAAGGCTATTGTACCAACCAAAGGAAAAGCTGGAAACAATAATGAATATCTGACAGTATTTTTTACACATTAAAAGGTAAAAATCAATGCAACTGACATTTTAAAAAATCATAAAATGAAGATAGTAATAAAAAGGCTGTTTTTAAACTCTCAAATCCAATTAATGTGGGCAACATTAAAGATTTTCTTTAGCAATCAAAATTCAGTTCATTTAGATTAATTTGAGAAATATATCCCCAGTTAATATTATTTAGGAAGAAAAGCCCAGTGGTTCCTTGCCACATCCCCTTCCCAAAGGCAATCAATCAATATCAACTTTTTTGAGATTCCCTTGATATTTACTTTCATATTCCTAAATGGTATGTTTATATTACTATCTTTTGGTCAATCTCTACTAGATATGGCTTATTGATTTCCTACAGGGTAGGTGAGAAACTTAAATTCTCTCATGTTTCCTTTCCTCTCCCTCCCAATAAAATTATATCACATTTTTAATTGAATTCCAAAATTGAATTCAATCTGTAAAAATTGAAAAATTATTTTGACTATGTGTTGTGGGAAGTCTCTGAAAAAGTTCTGTCAGTCCAAATCAAAAGTCAAAACAATGCTGCTAAACTTTTTTGATATCAGAGGGATTATATATTGTAAATTTGCACCAACTGGACAAAAGGTAACCAAATTTACTATTTGGAAGTGTTGAAAAGGCTGCTTGAAAAAGTTAGACGGCCTGAACTTTTCGCCAACAGTTCATGGCTCTTGCATCATGACAATACACCAGCTCACACGGCACTATCTGTGAGGGAGAGTTTAGCTAGTAAACAAATAACTGTATTTGAACACCCTCCCTACTCACCTGATCTGGCCCCCAATGACTTGTTTACCTGAATATAAAAGAAATGTTGAAAAGAAGATATTTTGATGACACTCCAGCATCAAGAGTAATACAATGACAGCTCTGATGGCCCTTCCAGAAAAGAGTTCCAAAATTGCTTTGAAGGGTGGACTAGGCTCTGGCATTGGTGCATAGCTTCCCAAGGGGAGTACTTTGAAGGTGACCATAGTGATATTTAGCAATGAGTTATGTAGCACTTTTTCTAGGATTAGTTCATAAACTTAATTGGGAGACCTTATTTTTATACATCAACAGATAACTAATAGGCAATATAAATAGTTTATTCTATATTGTTGTATATTGTGATTACAGGTGATTCTTGATTGACACAAGTTGAAATATCGCACATCCACTTGCATGAAAATTTTTTTCAATAAATACACAATCGTCACTCTGTACCCTCAGGTTTCAAATCCATGGGTTTATCTGACTGCAGATATAAAACAGTAATTTCTTTAAAAATTTTTTTTATTAGTTTCAGGTGTAAAATTCAATGTAATAGACATTTACACCCCTCACAAAGTGATAACTCCCCTCCCCAAACTATTACCCCTCTGACATCGAATACAGCTGTTACAATTCCATTGACTCTATTCCTTATGCTGTACTCCACATCCTGTGACTTTCTCTCTCTCTCTCTCTCTCTCTCTCTCTCTCTCTCTCTCTCTCTCTCTCTCTCTCTCCATATATATATTCAATTATAGTTGACGCTCCATATTAATGAACTTCAGCTTCAGGTGTACAGCACAGTGGTCAGGCATCTACACAGTCTATGAAGTGATCTCCCTAATAAGTCCAGTGCCCATCTGGCACACTACATGATCTTTATAACATTATTGATTATATTTCCCAAACTGTATTTAATATTCCCAGGGCTATATTGTGACTACTAATTTGTACTTTTTAATCCCTTTACATTCTTCCCTCATCCCCACCCCCCTCCCATCTAGCAACCATCAGTTTTTTCCCCCTATATCTCTGAGTCTACTTCTGTTTGTTTGTTTATTCTGTTCTTTAGATTCCACATATAAGTGAGATCATATGGTATTTGTCTTTCTCTGTCTGACTTATTCCACTTAGCAAAACAGTATTCTCAATCCACAGTTAGCAAACCATATATGTGAAGGGCCAAGTAAGGTTATATATGGATTTTCGACTGTGAGGGGGTTGGTACCTCAACCCCACATCATTCAAGGGTCAATTGCATATTTGTTCTCGTATAACTTTATATTCTTTCTGTAATTAAGTCTTATTTTTCCATTTTCTTAGTTTTCTTTGATCCTTGCCATGTTAAGTCTTGCCATGTTATCCACTAACTGTTAAACACTTCTCAAGAATATTTTCCAGGGTCAGCAGAGTGTCGCGTTGGTTAAGAGCTGGCTTGGGATGCCAGAGGGCTTGGTTTGGATCCCACATATGAGGGCCAGTGACACTGCCCTCTACGGCTAAGATGGTGAACAACAGTTCCACCTGGAGCTGGGCTGCTGTGAGTCCCTGGGACGGAATAGCTGCAACCCCTGCTGCAGTGGGCTGCCATAGGCTACAGTGAGTGGCTGGCAGCCAGCGTGAGCGGCTGGTAGCTGGCGTGAGCTGCCAAGAGCTGCTGCGAGCGGCCGTCCAGATGCCGAAGACTAATCTGCCTTACTTGAGAAGAGCACAATGATGATACCAACATGGGCCAGTGAAGCAACATCCTCCACAACTAGACTGAAGAACAAAACGACAGCAACTTGTGTGTTCCCCTTCCCGGGTTCCCCAATGCTGTTCCCCTCCCGTAACTCCCCAATAAAATCTTAAAAAAAAAAATAGAATGTTTTTCGTATGATGAAATCTGTTTTGATAATCAGCCACACACCCTTTTTTTTTTATTGATATGACCCCTTCTTTGACTTCTATTCAATTTTTTGATCTTTGCTTGTTTTTCTGTAGGCCTGCTATACAACTCTTATACTAAGTCCTCCCTTTGCCATCATTCTAACACTTCCCTTCACCTGTCTTTTCCAATTTGGATGTCTTATTTCTCAAATCTTGTGTCTATACCTTTTTTGGTTTCCTCCCTCGTTTTGGTTGAACACATTCCTTATGGGCTTCTTAAGTAAGGATTCATGGAAAAGAATGTTTTTGAAAACTTTGCATATATGAAATTTTCTTTATTCTGTCGTCACACTTGGTTAATCATTTGACTGGGTATAAATTTTTTGTTTGTTTGTTTTTTGTTTTTTTGAGGGCACTGTCACTGGCCCTCATATGTGAGATCCAAACCAGGGCCATTGGCCTCCCAAATCAGTGCCCCACCACTGTGCCACTCGGCTGGCCCTATACATTTTTATTTAAAGTTTGAAGACATTGATTTGTTGCTTCTAGCTTCCCATGCTGTTGTTGAAATGATCCTCACATCTTATAGAACAACCTTTCCTTTCCTTTCCACCTTCTCTTCCCCATTTATTTTCCTTTCTGGAATATTTCTTCAGTTTTATTTTTCAACATTTTTTTTGAATGTTACATTCTGACTCTAATAATTTTAATTTCCATGAATGCTTTCTAGTTTTCTTATGGTTCCATTTTTATTTTGTCCTAGTATACAGACTTTTCTCTTAATTGAAGTTTAGTACTTCACTACCACCGTGCTCTGTGCTTGATTGATGTTTCCTAATTTAGAGCTCCTTTAATGTTCCTTCTAAGAATAAATTACCTCTTACATTAGGTTGTGGAAGTGGAGGATAAATGGCCTAACTATCTGGAAAGGGTGAAGCACTGGATAACTAACTGTGTTTATACCCTCCCCTGATCTTCATCTTACGAAGTATCGGCTGCCTTCCATTTCTTAGTCTTTCCCTGGGTTTTGCAGAGCAAATCAGCTTATTGCTTATTTTTTTTTTTTTTATTTTTTATTTTTTTTAAGGGCAGTGTCACTGGCCCTCATATGTGGGACCGAACCGGGGCCGCTGGCTTCCCAGGCCAGCGCTTAACCTCCGTGCCACTCGGCCGGCCCGAGCTTATTGCTTATTGATATTACTTTCTGCAAAACTTATATTTGACTATTTTCTCTCTTCCCATTTTATAGGGAAGGGTTGCAGATTTTATCAAAACAGGAGTTTGTGTTCCTTGTTCTTGTTAGTATAGAGTGATTTTGAAGAGGAAAGAAGTGAAGATGTGTCTCTGCTTGACCATCCTAAGGCCAGAAATATTCTATAATTTCAATTAATCTGTGAAGATTAACTATCCAAATGGTTGTTTAAAAAGCACAAAGTGATCTAAGACTTGTTATTTCCAAATAAATCCACAGAATCTATAACTTCTTTGTGCTCCTGTAATTGCCTAGTAGAATTCTAAGGCAGATGTCTAAGAGTAGACCCAGAGACTGTGCATTCCACCACACACTCATGACCTCATAATCTCACATGGACATTATGCGATCTTGAGACTTGTAGCTTTGAAGTCTTATGGCCTCAATGTCTCATCATTCCATACTCCCACTCTGTGGTGGTCTTCAGTCTTACAGGCGCATATGTTTGAGGTCTCATGGTAGATAGATGTGCCTATGCTCTCACGGTCCTAAAGTTTCATGGGCTTGCATAGCTGAGGTCTCATTGTTCAGTGCTCCAGTAGTCTCATGAATTTGACTCCAGGACCCACCAGAAAGGAGAGGTAGTCAAAGCTTTATAAACCAAAGCTGCAACCCCATATCCATGAGGACAAATACAAAGAAAACAACCCCTACATACGTTGCAATCAATCTCCTGAAAACCAAAGATAAATACAAAAACTTTAAAAAAGCCAAATAATAGCAAACATAAGACACAAAGGTGAACAGTGATTAGAATGAAAACTAATGTCTCATCAGAATGGAGCCAGAAGACAATGGAATAGTATGTTTAAAGTTCTGAAACAAAACAAAAACAAGTATAATTATAGACTTCTACATTTAGCAAATTTTTAAAAAAATAAATGCAAAGTAAAGACATTTATTTTTTAATTTTTAATTTTATTTTATTTTTAATTAGTTTCAGGTGTACAACACAGTGCAATAGTTATACATTTTACCCCTCAAAGTGACAACCCCCCACCCCCAATACACCACCCCACTCCCCCCCCATATCATATATATCTATTACTCTTCCTCTGACTCTCTTCCACAGTATAATCCACATCCCGTGACTATCTATATATATTCAATTACAGTAGGTATACCACCTCCACTTTAGTAATTCAGTGCAGTGATCAAACCTCTACTCCATCTATGAAATGGTCTCCCTAACAAGGCCTATGATCATCTGACATTCCACAGAATATTTACAACATTATTAATTATATTCCCCAAACTGTTTTTCCTATCCCAGTAGCAATATTGTAGTTGCCTATTTTTGCTGTCTAATCCCTTCCCCTTCTCCCTCATCCCCATTCCTCTCCAAATTAGCAACCCTGATTTTTCCTCTATATCTATGAGACAGTTTCTGTTTACTTTGCTCATTCATACAGTTTTTCAGATTCCACATATGAGTGAGATCATATGGTATTTGTCCTTCTCTGACTGACTTATTTCACTCAACATTATAGTCTCTAGGTCCATCCATATCATTGCAAATGGTACGATTTTATTCTTCTTTATAGCGGAGTAATACTCCATTGTATAAATATACCACAGTTTCTTAATCCAGTCATCTATTGACGGGCATTTTGGTTGTTTCCAAGTCTTAGCTATTGTAAATTGTGCTGCTATGAACATCGGGGTGCATAACTTTTTTTGAATAAGTGTCTTGGTTTTTTCAGGATAAATACCTAGGAGTGGAATTGCTGGGTCAAACGGTAGCTCTATTTCCAGTTCTTTGAGATACCTCCATACTGACTTCCATAGTGGCTGCACCAATCTGCAGTCCCACCAACAGTGCAGCAGGGTCCCCTTTTCCCCAGAGCCCCGCCAGCACTTGTTGTTTGTTGATTTGTTGATGATAGCCATTCTGACTGGAGTGAGGTGGTATCTCATGGTGGTTTTTATTTGCATTTCCCTAATGACCAGTGAGGTTGAACTTTTTTTCATATGCCTGTTGGCCATCTGTATGTCCTCTTTAGAGAAATGTCTCTTCATATCTTCTGCCCATTTTTTAATTGGGTTGTTTGTTTTTTTGGTGTTGAGTTTCATGAGTGTTTTATAGATTTTGGATATTAACCCCTTATCAGATATATCGTTGGCAAATATATTCTCCCATTCAGTAGGCTTCCTTTTTGTTTTATTGATGATTTCCTTTGTTGTGAAAAAACTTTTAAGTTTGATGTAATCCCATATGTTCATTTTTTCTTTTACTTCCCTTGCCTACGGGCATGTAGCAGTAAAAATATTGCTCAGGGTAATGTCTGCAAATTTACTCCCTATATTTTCATTTAGGATTTTTATGGTTTCAGGTCTTACATTTAAGTCTTTAATCCATTTTGAATTTGTTCTTGTATAAGGCGTAAGGAGATGATCCAGTTTCATTTTTTTGCATGTGTCAGTCCAATTTTCCCAGCACCATTTATTGAATAGACTATCTTTACTCCAGTGTAAATTCTTGCTTCCCTTGTCATAGATTAACTGTCCATAAATGCTTGGATTTATTTCTGGGCTCTCTGTTCTGTTCCACTGATCGATGTGCCTGTTTTTATGCCAATACCAAACTGTCTTGATTACTGTGGCCTTGTAGTAGGTTTTGATGTCTGGTAGCGTGATCCCCCCGACTTTGTTTTTATTCCTCAGAATTGCTGAGGCTATTCTGGGTCTTTTATGATTCCATATAAACTTTAGGATTATATTTTCTATTTCTGTGAAAAATGCCCTTGGTAGTTTGATAGGAATTGCATTGAATCTATATATTACTTTAGGCAGTATGGACATTTTAACTATATTAATTCTTCCTATCCATGAGCATGGTAGGTGTTTCCATTTATTTGTATCTTCTATGATTTCTTTCTTCAGTGTCTTATAATTTTCTGAGTACAGATCTTTCACTTCTTTGGTTAAATTTATTCCTAGGTATTTTATAGTTCTTGACGCAATTGTAAATGGGACAGTTTTCTTAATTTCTCTTTCCATTAGTTTATTATTGGTATATGCAAATGCCACCAATTTCTGAACATTGATTTTATATCCTGCTACTTTACTGAATTCGTCTATCAGTTCCAATAGTTTTTTGATGGAGTCTTTGGGGTTCTCTATATACAGTATCATGTCATCTGCATATAATGACAATTTTACTTCTTCCTTGCCAATTTGGATGCCTTTTATTTCTTTTTGTTGTCTGATTGCTGTGGCTAGAACTTCCAGCACTATGTTGAATAAAAGAGGAGAAAGTGGACAGCCTTGTCTTGTTCCTGATCTTAAGGGGAATGGTTTTAGCCTTTCCCCATTGAGTATGATGTTAGCTGTAGGTTTATCATATATGGCTTTTATTATGTTGAGATATGATCCCTGTATTCCCACTTTGCTAAGGGTTTTTAACATAAATGGCTGTTGGATTTTGTCAAATGCTTTTTCTGCATCTATTGAAATGACCATGTGATCTTTATCCTTCATTTTGTTGATGTGGTGTATCACATTAATTGATTTACGGATGTTGAACCAGCCTTGGGCACTAGGGATGAATCCCACTTGATCATGATGTATGATCTTCTTAATATATTGCTGAATTCTGTTTGCTAATATTTTATTGAGAATTGTTGCATCTATATTCATCAGGGACATTGGCCTGTAGTTTTCCTTTTTTGTGATGTCTTTATCTGGTTTTGGAATCAGGGTGATAGAGGCTTCATAAAAAGAGTTTGGGAGCCTTCCGTCCTTCTGGATTTTTTGGAATAGTTTGAGAAGAATAGGTGATAGTTCTTTTTTGAATGTTTGATAAAATTCACTTGTGAAGCCGTCTGGTCCAGGGCTTTTGTGTTTTGGGAGCTTGTCAATTACTGATTCAATTTCCTTGGTAGTAATCAGGGTATTTAGATTTTCTGTTTCTTCTTGTGTTAGCTTTGGAAGGTTGTATGCTTCTAGAAAATTATCCATTTCTTCCAGATTGTCAAATTTGTTGGCATATAGTTGCTCATAGTAATTTCTTAGAATTTTTTGTATTTCTGTGATGTCTGTAGTCATTTCCCCTCTTTCATTCCTGATTTTGCTAATTTGAGTCCTCTCTCTTTTTTTTTTTGATGAGCCTGGCTAGAGGTTTGTCAATTTTGTTTATCTTCTCAAGAAACCAGCTCTTGGTTTCATTGATCTTTTGAATTGTTTTTCTGTTCTCTATATTGTTTATTTCTGCTCTGGTCTTTATTATCTCCTTTCTTGTACTCCCCTTGGGCCTCTTTTGCTGTTCTTTTTCCAGTTCCCTTAGGTGTAAGGATAACCTGTTGATTTGAGATTTTTCTTCCTTCTTTAGGTAGGCCTGCACTGCTATAAACTTCCTCTTAGGACTGCTTTCGCAGCATCCCAGAGATTTTGGGTCGTGGTGTTTTCATTTTCATTTGTCTCGAGGTATCTTTTGATTTCCTCCTTGATCTCATTTGTGACCCACTCACTATTTAATAGCATATTGTTTAGCCTCCATTTATTTGTCAGCTTCCCGGATTTCTTCTTATAATTGATTTCTAGTTTCATAGCATTGTGGTCAGAGAATACAGTTGAAATGATTTCAATCTTCTTAAATTTATTGAGACTTGTTTTGTGGCCTAACATGTGGTCTATCTTAGAAAATGTTCCATGTGCACTTGAAAAGAATGTATATTCTGTAGCTTTGGGATGAAATGCTCTGAAAATGTCTGTTAAATCCAACTGGTCTAATGTGTCATTTAAGGTCGCTGTTTCCACATTGATTTTCTGTCTGGAGGATCTGTCCATTAGTGACAGCGGGGTGTTGAAGTCCCCTACTATGATAGTGTTACTGTTGATCTCTGTCTTTATGTCTGACAATATCTGTTTTATATATTTAGGGGCTCCTATGTTAGGTGCATAGATGTTTACTAGAGTTATGTCCTCTTGTTGGATCGATCCCTTCATTACTATGAAGTGTCCTTCTTTGTCCTTTGTTATATTCTTCAATTTAAAGTCCATTTTATCTGATATAAGTATCGCTACTCCAGCTTTTTTCTCAGTACCATTTGCATGAAATATTTTACTCCATCCCTTTACTTTCAGCCTGTATGAGTCTTTGGATCTGAGGTGAGTCTCTTGTATACAGCATATACTGGGGTCTTGCTTTCTTATCCATTCAGCCACCCTATGTCTTTTTATTGGAGCATTTAATCCATTTACATTTAATGTGATTATTGATAGGTGTGTATTTATTGCCATTTTCTTATTTGTGTTCGTAGTCTTTCATAGGTTGTTTTTCTCTTCTACTTAAAGAAGCCCTTTTAGCATTTCCTGCAAAGCTGGCTTGGTGGTAATGAATTCCCTTAACTTATTTTTTTCTGCAAAGCTCCTTATCTCGCCTTCGATTTTAAATGATAACCTTGCTGGATACAGCAATCTTGGTTGTAGGCCTTTATTTTTCATCACTTTGAAAACCTCCTGCCACTCTCTTCTGGCCTGCAAAGTTTCTGTAGAAAAGTCAGCTGATAATCTTATGGGGGTACCCTTGTAAGTAACTTGCTGCCTTTCCCTTGCTGCTTTAAGGATTCTGTCTTTGTCCTTAACCCTTGCCATTTTCACTATAATGTGTCTTGGAGTGGGCCTGTTTGGAATCATCCTGTTTGGAACTCTCTGCACTTCCTGGGCTTGTATTTCAATGTCCTTTGCCAGGTTAGGGAAGTTTTCAGACATTATTACTTCAAATATATTCTCAATCCCTTGCTCCCTCTCTTCTCCTTCTGGTACTCCAATGACCCTTAGGTTATTGCGTCTGATGTTGTTCCCCAGCTCTCTTAAACTATTTTCCATGTTTTTCATTCTTTTTTCTTTTTGTTGTTCCACATGGGTGATCTCTGCTATTTTGTCTTCTAAGTCACTGATTCGATTTTCTGCTTCATCCAGTCTGCTAGTGATTCCATCAAGTTTGTTATTTAATTCAGTAATTGTGTTCTTAAGTTCTAGCTGGTTGCTTTTCATGATTTCTCTATCCTTCTTTATATTTTCATTAATTTCCTTGAACATTCTAATAATCAGTGTTCTGAACTCTGTCTCCAATAGGTTGGTTACCTCTATTTCCTCTATTTCCACTGATTCAGGAAGTTTCTTCTGTTCTTTTATTTGTGTTATGTTTCTTTGTCTCCCCATTCTGGCTTACTCTTTGTGTTTGCTTCAATATAACAGATAGATCCCCCAGATTTCTCAGTCTTTTCTGGGTAAACTTATATGGTGTGTGTCCTTTATATTTGAATTACTCAGTCTCCCTATTCTCCTGTGCTTGTATCTGAGGTGTTCCTTGTGTCGTGCGTCCTCACTTGTTGAAGTTTTAGTTTTGATTACTTTTGGTTTGTCAGTAGGTGGGATTGACTCCCAGATTGATTAGCTGTGAGGATCAGCAGCTTCTGCAGTTTATGAGCTGCTGTGAGAGGATTGACCCCTCTGATGAAACTTGGACCCTATGGGTCTTAGTACCTGTAGTAACTTCTTTTTGGGTGTGACTCTTGTATGTCAAACCCAGAAATGCTCTAGTTTTCTAAAGTTGGCCTCCGGGTATGATGATTCTTGTGTCTGTTTGTTTGGACCCACTGCTGCAGAGTGATTTTAGAGCATAACAGATCAACAAGAACAACCTCCGCAACCACCAAAGGAAACCAAATGCTCGCACAAGTAAAAACAACCAACCGTCAAACTACAGTCAACTTGTACAGAAATATCAATCATACTAATGAAGAAAACAAACAGAAACAAAACAAAAACCACATACTCAATAATAACAGAAGAGGAAACAAAATAAAATACAATATCCTAAAATAAAAAATAGAATAAACATGAGAAACCGATTAGCTATACCTAAAAAATAAAAAATAAAAATAAACGTGACTCAGCAGCCACGGGTGCGGGCTGCACCTCACACGTCTCGCCGCCTTCTTCCCCTACTAGCCCGGCCTGACCGCCTTCCAGCAATCGTTGTGTGGGACTCTTAGTTGCTCTGTGTGATGAGTAGATGTCTCTTTGAAGCGTATTAGAAGTTCAAATTGTGGATATTTCCAGGGGAGATTTCATGGAGCCCTCCTCACAGCCGCCATCTTGCCCCTTCCTCCAAGACATTTTAAATAAACCAAAACTGAGATAATCTGTTGTTAGCAGACCCATACTATAAGAAATGCAAAGGGAAGCTTCTTCCATGATATGGGATAGAATGTCAAATTTACAGGAAAGAATAAACAACACTGGATGAATATGTAGGTAAATATAAAAAAATTTTTATTTCTTTTCTTAAATTAATTCAAGACCATTGACTATTAAAATAAAAAATAATAACAAGGTACAGTGGGGTTTAAAAAGTATATAGAAATAAAATACATAAAAATAATAGGACATAGGTCAGGAGAGAGCGAAAATGGAATTATATTGTTTTAAGGTTCTTGCATTATATGTGAAGTGGTACAGTATTAATTCAAAGTAGACTGTGAGAGGTTAAAGATGTATATTGAAATCCTTAAAGGAATCACTAGAAAAACATTATAAATACATATAGCTAAAAAGCCAATAGAAGAGATAGAAAAGATGATTGAAAGATACTTGATTAATCCAAATAAGACAGGAAAGAAGAAATAATACAATAAAGAAAAGAGGGACTAAATAGAAAATAAATAATATGATACCAGACCCTATTATATCAGTAATTACATTAAATGTAAACAGACTAAACAGTCCAATTACAGGGCAAAAATTATCAGATAGGCTATCGATGAGGACTGACTGGTTCCAGTTTGGAAGAATGAGTGAATTTAAATTTTGCAATAAAAAAAAATTGCAATCAAGAAAAACAATGTATAGAATAATTCAGGGGAAAATTGTACCTTTAAAATTGAAAGTGAAGGGCTGGCGGAGTGGCGCAGTGGTTAAGCGCTGGCTTGGGAAGCCAGCGGCTCCGGTTCGGTCCCACATGTGAGGACCAGTGACACCGTCCTCAATAAAAAAATAAATAAATAAAATAAAATAAAAAATTTAAAAAAATAAATTAAAAAAAACTAAAATAAAATTGAAACTGAAACTGTGGGAAGTAGAAAATTTTTTTTTATCATTTCTCGAGACAAAGAAGTCCTCCAAAGTCTGGCCTGTATCTGAGATTACAGCTTTCCACTTGGTCAGGTGACAGAAAG
Source organism: Aselliscus stoliczkanus (assembly GCA_033961575.1). NCBI lineage: Eukaryota > Metazoa > Chordata > Mammalia > Chiroptera > Hipposideridae > Aselliscus > Aselliscus stoliczkanus. Next base: position 16,415,335 of record CM066730.1, on the reverse strand, counting down.
CTTTAATATTATAGGCTGGATGATAATTTGACTTCTACCAGCTTACGTCTTTTTTGGGCACAGGTAAACGTAAAAATAATATGACTTCTGCCTGTTCTTTTTCCCAGACAGCTTCCAGACAATGACAACCTGAATTTATAAAGCTTCGATTATAGACTAGGGAAAATGCTCAAATTTCAATTAATAGAGAATCTCAGGATTAGTGACACAATTTCAGATGCTGGCACCCAGGGAAATTTGTTATTAATGAATCAAGATCAAATGAAGATTAATAGATAAGAGGATGCAAATGTATATGTTCTCAATCATGACCCTCCTAGAAAAGATGAGGTGGTCATTCAAATCAAGGAAAATTTCAGCATGATAAAAACATATTGGATGAAGTAGCTTTATACTTGAAATATACCAGCTGTTATTAGAAAGTAAGAAGCCTTTTCCTATAACTAAGAATTTTTATGACCTGCCGTGAATGTATCAGTCAGCTTAGGCTAAATTGTACTATCGTAACAAACGACCCCTCTATTTAAAGTCTTACAATCACAAAAGTTTATTGCTCAAATTCATGTCTATAATAAATTGGCTATGACTTTTCTCTGTAATCTCTTTTTTTCTGAAGGTATAGACCGATGACTTAGGACCCATCGATCTCAGCAGAGGGACTGGAAAGCTGGCAGAGCCACACACTGGCTCTTTAAAGTTCTTCTCGGCATAGCTTCTGCTCACAGTCCACTAGCTAAAGCAAGTCACCTGGCCAAGCATCTGTCAATCAGATGGGGAAGTTTAAGTATTCCAAAAGAGGGGCAAGGACTATCTGAAAACAAAAATACAGCCCACCACACCAATGCAACCTGCAATAGGCCATACACATCCTTCAATGTTCTTTGGAGGAGCCTGAGCTCCTGAGTAAGACTAGAGCACTGAGTTTGGTTTCATTTCAAGACTGGTAAGTGTGGCAAGCTGGAAAGAGTTCAAAATTTCTTCTACGTGGGTTGAAGTCAAAGCAACTAATGAAAAATGCAAAGGACGTATAGGAGAGAGAAGGATCCAGGTAGCTTTTCTTTCTTCTATTTCAAATCCTAAGCTTGGAGGTCTCAGTAATCTATATGAAATGCAATACTTTTAGACCAGTGGAATGGAGATTGTTCTTTTAGCTGACTTTTATACCTTCTTATCAATACCCAGAAATCACTTATACGACCAAATAATTTAATAATTTTGCTACTTGGCAAATTATGTGACCCAGGTATGATGACCAGATTCTGAGCCTTGAAATTCTTGCTATGCCAGCCTTGGAGCAACCTTCCCTCCTCTGTTTCTGCACTGGGAGAATGGCCCAAGAGTTTCCTATTCATGTCTGTTTTGGGCACTTTGGCCTTTGTCTACATCAAAGTCAAAATTGCCTTGCTATGAAGTAAACAGAAACTGTCTCATAGATATAGAGGAAAAATCAGGGTTGCTAATTGGGAGAGGAATGGGGATGAGGGAGAAGGGGAAGGGATTAGACAGCAAAAATAGGCAACTAAAATATTGCTACTGGGATAGGAAAAACAGTTTGGGGAATATAATTAATAATGTTGTAAATATTCTGTGGAATGTCAGATGATCATAGGTCTTGTTAGGGAGACCATTTCATGGATGGAGTAGAGGTTTGATCACTGCACTGTATTACTAAAGCGGAGGGGTATACCTACTGTAATTGAATATATATAGATAGTCATGGGATGTGGATTATACTGTGGAAGAGAGTCAGAGGAAGAGTAATAGATATATATGATATGGGGGGGAGTGGGGTGGTGTATTGGGGGTGGGGAGTTGTCACTTTGAGGGGTAAAATGTATAACTATTGCACTGTGTTGTACACCTGAAACTAATTAAAAAAAATAAATTAAATAAAAAAGCAATGAGGGAAAATTTGATGATTGAGGGATTACTTAGGTCCTATAACCAAGTATTTTCATTATTTACTGTCTTCTGTGGGCAAAGCACTGTGTTGACTGCAAGAATGACAGAGGTATTTTAATATTATCCTTGAATTTAAGCTGATTAAAGTTTAATAGAAGAAAGAACGAACTATGAGGTAAAAGAAGACTGTGTAGAGAGGTACGTATTTCTATGGCAACCAAGGGAGGTCCTAGTCCACTAGTAGTGAGACCCAAAGCTACAAGGACCTGAGTTGGCACTAAATTTGCCCCTCTATTCGTAGCCATCTCTAGCTTGGGGAGGTAGAAAAAGGAGAGTACATTTGTCTTGTCTTCTCCCACCCAACCAACTTCTAGCCTTGTTTCCATCCTGTTTCCTGCTGTGTATAGTTAGTTCTAAAGAACTAATTTTGTACATCTGAAATTCCTTGCTAAGATGTAGAGGATAAGATAGGTCTTAAACTTTCTGTACTTTGTGGGCAAGACAATGAATGCCTTTGCTAATCAGCCAAGAGTACATCATATCTTTTTAAAAGGATTTCTTGAGTGCGAGCTGAGCTCTGAGCAGCCAGCAGTTCAATGCCCAGCCCAAGCTGAGCTGCCGCTGAGCTGCCAACAGGTGGCAGGAGGGCTCAGCTAAAATAAATAAATAAATAAAAGGAATTCTTGAAATGTGCATGAATATCATTAACATTCATGATTTTGACAAAGGCATTTAGATTTTTAACTTGAATTGACAAGTTAGCCTCACATCCATTTACTGTGAAGTGAAAAGTGACAGAAGAGTGATGAACATGGGTGTATTCCCGTGACCAAGATGCCAAGAATGATGTCATTTTGTTAATCTCTCTGAAAGGCACACCCTGAGTTTGCTAGCTGTACAAAACTTTCTGCCCTGTTACACTTCAGTGTCTTCCACTTCCCTGGTGGCCTAGTCACTTTCATTCCCGTCAGGTTTCATTATCATTATTTAGAGGAGTAGAGAAAGGCAAAATTAAATAAACAAGCAAAGACCTGGAGCGGGTGGGTGAGGGTTGGAGTGCAGCAAAGTGGGAGGAGGTCACATTTTCAGTTGGTAATTTGTGGAGATGCCAAGTGTCTAGCTTTTTAAATATTCTGTAAATCTTAACTAATAATTTTCTTTTGTTCTCCCAAATATTGCCATGATTAAATTTCAGAAATTTGAAAAAAAAATTGCCTTGCTATGAATGAAGATACAACCACTTGATAATCAGAATTTTCTAAGTGGTCATTTTTTTTCCCCCCTTTCCTATATCTCCTTGGTTTTCAGCTTATGGTCTGGAGAAAGAGGTGGGGATATTTACAAGGAGAAACAACATCTATATTTTGATGAGAAGTATCTGGTGAGATTTCATGCCCACCCTAGCTCATAATATTGGAAAGTATATGAGGTCTGAGTTCAGGAAGTTGCAATGATGTTGCTAACCATTTTTTTGGTGTTAGAGGGATTATTCATTATGAATTTGTAACACCTGGACAAACAGTTAACCAAGCTTACTATTTGGAAGAGCTGAAAAGGCTGCGTGAACAAGTGAGACAACCTGAACTTTTTGCCAACAATTCATGGCTCTTGCATCATGACAATGCATCAGCTCACATGGCACTGTCTGTGAGGGAGTTTTTAGCCAGTAAATAAATAACTATATTGGAACACCCTCCCTACTCACCTGATCTTGCCCCCAATAACTTATTTCATTACCCGAACATAAAGGAAATATTGAAAGGAAGACTTTTTTTATAACGTTCAGGACATCAAGGATAATACGATGACAGCTCTGATGGTCATTCCAGAACAAGAGTTCCAAAATTGCTTTGAAGGGTGGACTAGGCGGGGGCATCAGTTCATAGCTTCCCAAGGGGAGTATTTCAAAAATGTCTATAGGGATATTCAGCAATGAAGTATGTAGCATTTTTTTTCTAGGAACTTAATTGTCAGACCTCATATCTTCCCTCTTATGTAATTTCAGAAGATGAAAGGATTCCTTTCTCAGACATTTATTGGAAAGAATCCTACTGGAGCACCTGGGTAAGAGAATGATGAATTTCCTTCCCCAGGTATAATCTGAGAAACAGAACTTCTCTACCAAGGAACATCTCTTACACATGGTCAATATAGCATGTATCTTACCATGTTATTATCTTCAGCAAAGGGCATTTTAAGTTGAGTGTCCAAAAGTAACCATACTTGATATAGACTTTTGGGTTGTTCAGCTTTTCTGCCTTTTGATATTAAAGGTTGTGTTCTTCTTTCTTTTTCATGGACTGGTGTTATTTTAGTCATCATGATTTTTTAACCTTACCATTACCAATTAATTCTGCTGAGAGAATGTGTCAGCTTGACATGCTCCAAGTCAAATATGGAACCACCATCCTTTTTTAGATCTAAAGATTTTTTTTGGTGAAACAGCAGGATCTCAGGTTGTTTTCTTCCAGAACTTTCTAGGTTTAAAATTTTCAATAGGACACTGTACAGTCAGGTTTTCATTGAATTATTGGATTTTGCAATGGGTCGAAAAGAAACATGTGCTCATTCCAATTAAGCTCAGCATGCATTTATTAAACATTTTGCATCTATATAAGATACAATGTGTAGATAAAAATGACCAATGGTCTGTCTCTTCAGCAGACATTTAGAAAAGACTGCATTAATGGCTACAATACAAGGCAGTGTGGACACTATAAAAAACAATGGGAAAGAAGATGCTATTTCACTATAACAGTCATATGCTAAAATCTCCTTATTTTTTTATTTTTCATTTTTTTAGGTTTTCATTCTACTTATTTTATTTCCCACATTTTTATTGAGACATAACATTGTGCAACTTTGAGCTTGCAGTGTCCATGTTGATTTGACACATTTATATATTGAGAAATGATTGCCACCGTAACATTAGCTAACACGTCTATCACCTCACATAATAACCCCTTTGTTGTGGTAAGAATATTTAGATTTATTCTCTTAGCAACTTTGAAGACTATGATAGAGTATCCTTTTTTTTTTTTAATTTAAATTTAAATTTTTTTAAATTTTAATTTGTTTAGCTGAGCCATCCTGGCTCAGCGGCAGCTCAGCTCAGGCCAGGCAATGAACTATTGTTGCTCAGAGCTCGCACTCTTGAGCGAGCTCTTAACCAACTGAGCCACTCGGCCAGCCCTTAATTTTTAAATTATTATTAGTTTCAGGTGTACAAAACAATGCAGTAGTTATCCATTTCACCCCTTATGAAGTGACAACCCATTTCCCTCCATCCACTTCCCCCACCCCTGATATCATACATATCTATTACAATTCCATTGACTCCATTCCCACACTATACTCCACATCCCATGACTATATATGTGTTAAATTACAGTTGACATATATTCGGCAGCAGCTTCAGATGTACAGTGCAGTGGTCAGGTCTCTACATAGTCCATGAAATGGTCTCCTTAACAAGACATGAGTCTATCTGGTCCCCTAAAAAATATTTACAACATTATTGATTATATTCCCCAAACTGTCTTTTCTATCCCTGTGGCAATATTGTAGTTACCAATTTATGTAGTCTTGTCCTTTCCCCTTCTCCCTCATGCCCACCCCCATCCCTAGCAATCATCAGTTTTTACTCTGTGTCTCTAAGACTATTTCTGTTTACATTGCTTATTTATTCAGTTCCTTAGATTCCACATATAAGTAAGATCATATGGTATTTGTCTTTTTCTGACTGACTTATTCCACTTAGCATAATGTTCTCTAGGTCCATCCATATCGTTGCAAATGATACAATTTATTTCTTTTTTATAGCTGCGTAATACTCCATTGTGTAAATGTACTACAGTTTCTTAATCCAGTCCTCTACCGATGGCATTTCAATTGTTTCCCAGTCTTGGCTATTGTAAATATCGCTGCAAATGAAAATAGGTGTGTATATATTTTTTTAAAATAGTGTCTTGGGTTTTTCAGGGTAAATACCTAGGAGTGGAATTGCTGGGTCATAAGGTAATTCCATTTCCAGTTTTTTTGAGCTACCTCCATACTGACTTCCATAGTGGCTGCACCAATCTGCAATCCCACCAAGAGTGCAGCAGGGTTCCCTTTTCCCCACAGTCCTGCCAGCATTTGTTGTTTGTTGATTTATTGATGATAGCCATTATGACTGGAGTGAGGTGGTATCTCATGGTGGTTTTTATTTGCATTCCCCTAATGATCAGTGAGGTTGAACATTTTTTTATATGCCTGTTGGCCATCTATGTCCGCTTTAGAGAAATGTTTCTTCATATCCTCTGCCCAGTTTTTGACTGGATTGTTTGTTTTTTTGGTGTTGAGTTGCATGAGTGTTTTATAAATTTTGGATATTAACCCCTTATCAGATATGCCATTGACAAATATATTCTCCCATTCAGTAGTCTTCCTTTTTGTTTTATTGATGATTTCCTTTGTTGTGAAAAAACTTTTAAGTTTGATATAATCCCATATGTTCATTTTTTCTTTTACTTCCCTTGCCCACGGGCATGTAGCAGTAAAAATATTGCTCAGGGTAATGTCTGCAAATTTACTCCCTATATTTTCTTCTAGGAGTTTTATGGTTTCAGGTCTTACATTTAAGTCTTGAATCCATTTTGAATTTGTTCTTGTATATGGTGTAAGGAGGTGGTCCAGTTTCATTTTTTTGCATGTGTCAGTCCAATTTTCCCAGCACCATTTATTAAATAGATTATCTTTACCCCAGTGTAAATTCTTGCTTCTGTTGTCATACATTAACTATCCGTATATGCATGGATTTATTTCTGGGCTCTCTATTCTGTTCCATTGATCTATGTGCCTGTTTTTATGCCAGAACCATATTGTTTTGATTACTGTAGACTTGTAGTATGTTTTCATGTCAGGTAGAGTGATACCCCCGGCTTTGTTCTTATTTCTCAGGATTGCTGTGGCTATTCGGGGTCTTTTATGGTTCCATATAAATTTTAGGATTCTGTGAAAAATGCCCTTGGTAGTTGATAGGAATTGCATTGAATCTACATATTGCTTTAGGCAGTATGGACATTTTAACTATATTAATTCTTCCTATCCATGAGCATGGTAGGTGTTTCCATTTAGTTGTATCTTCTTTTATTTCTTTCTTCAGTGTCTCATAATTTCTGAGTATAGGTCTTTTACTTCTTTGGTTAAATTTATTTCCTAAGTATTTTGTAGTTCTTGAAGCAATTGTAAATGGGAATGTTTTCTTAATTTCTCCTTCCGATAGTTTATTATTAGCATATGTAAATGCAACTGATTTCTGAATTTTGATTTTGTATCCTGCTACCTTACTGAATTCGTCTATCAGTTCCAATAGCTTTTTGATGGAGTCTTTGGGGTTCTCTCTATATAGTATGTCATCTACATATAATGACAATTTTACTTCCTCCATGCCAATTTGGATGACTAATTTCTTTTTCTTGTCTGTAAAATCTCCTTATTTTTAAAAAAATTTTATTTATTTATTTTTTTAATTAGTTTCAGGTGTACAACACAGTGCAATAGTTATACATTTTACCCCTCAAAGTGACAACCCCCCACCCCCAATTCGCCACCCCACTCCCCCTCCCATATCATATATATCTATTACTCTTCCTCTGACTCTCTTCCACAGTATAATCCACATCCCGTGACTATCTATATATATTCAATTACAGTAGGTATACCATCTCCGCTTTATGAAACTACTCTTTTTTTTTTTTTTTGAGGGCCATGTCAATGGCCCTCATATGTGGGACCGAACCGGGGCCACTGGCTTCCCAGGCCAGCACTTAACCACCGCGCCACTCGGCCGGCCCTACCATCTCCGCTTTAGTAATACAGTGCAGTGATCAAACCTCTACTCCATCCATGAAATGATCTCCCTAACAAGACCTATGATCATCTGACATTCCACAGAATATTTACAACATTATTAATTATATTCCCCAAACTGTTTTTCATATCCCAGTGGCAATATTGTAGTTGCCTATTTTTGCTGTCTAATCCCTTCCCCTTCTCCCTCATCCCCATCCCCCTCCCAATTAGCAACCCTGATTTTTCCTCTATATCTATGAGACAGTTTCTGTTTACTTTGCTCATTCATACAGTTTTTCAGATTCCACATATGAGTGAGATCATATGGTATTTGTCTTTCTCTGACTGACTTATTTCACTTAACATAATAGTCTCTAGGTCCATCCATATCATTGCAAATGGTACGATTTCATTCTTCTTTATAGCAGAGTAATATTCCATTGTATAAATATACCACAGTTTCTTAATCCAGTCATCTACTGATGGGCATTTTGGTTGTTTCCAAGTCTTAGCTATTGTAAATTGTGCTGCTATGAACATAGGGTTGCATAACTTTTTTTGAATAAGTGTCTTGGCTTTTTCAGGATAAATGCCTAGGAGTGGAATTGCTGGGTCAAACGGTAGCTCTATTTCCAGTTCTTTGAGATACCTCCATACTGACTTCCATAGTGGCTGCACCAATCTGCAATCCCACCAAAAATCTCCTTATTTTTAAATGAAGAATTAAAGTCTCATATCCTGTAAGGAGCTTGACTCGCACAATCAAACTAGTTAGTGACACAGCTGGATTCTCTACTCAGATTTATTTCTGGTGTCTAACAGAATGGTTAACACAGAAATGGTTCTCAGTGTCTGTTGATTAGATACTCTTTTCACTGCATTATGCCTATTTATAAAATTATAGGTTTTAAAGAGTAGAATAGCTTTTTAAAAAAATCTTTTCTAAAAATCTTATTTTAAAAATGAGGAAATTGAAACCCAGAAAAGATAAATGACATGTAAAGTCACATACTAGCTAGTAGCTGGTTTAGAATTGAGGTCTTTTTAATTCTCAGCTGTTTGTACTGTGCTCTTAAAATATTAAGATAGAGAAGACACTACAAAAAGTATTACCACAAATCAGAAACCAGACCTTTGAAGCAAAAACTGCTATTCTTCAATTTCTAACATATTAAGCTCCTGTTATATGCAATATCTGGTGTTTGATGCCAAAAAGGACATGGCTCTTGACCACAAGAAATCTTTATTCTTTTATTTACCAAATATTTACTGAATATATATGGCATGAAAAGCACTGTGATGGAAAAAATGTTAAAATAAGCATAGCCTTTGACCTCGAGGGTTTAAAGCATCTGGTAGCCATGACAAGACATGTATACGAGTAATTCCAATTTGGTCAGGATATAGTCAACCAAAGAGAGTAGGGAGAAAGTGTCATAGATATTCAGAATAAGAAGTTATATCCACCAATGGATATTGTGAGGCACTCTTGAAAGAGCAGTTGAGGTTGACTTTGGAAGATGGTGGGTTTCCAAGAGAGATAAATGAAAGTGAAGGAGCCATTTAGCTAAAGTGATAGAGTGAGGCAAGGCCTGGAAGTAGGAACACTTCAGTCATTTTTGAAATCAAAGGATGGTGCTATTTATGGGAAACATGGGTTACATTTTAGAACCAATAGGAGATAAAGATGGGAAGGTAGGTTGGAAACTGATGATGCACAACCTTGAATACTTGTAAAAAGAGTTTTGAATTTATTCTGTAGATTGCTGTTCTCAGATGTTAGCATGCATCAGAATCCCCTGGAGGGCTTGTTAAAACATGGATTATTAGGCCTCAACCTCAGAGTGTCAGATTCGTAGGTCTCAGGCGGGGCCTGAGAAACTGCATTTCTAATGAGTCCTCAGGTAGCTCTGATGCTGCTGGTCTGAGGACTGCATCCTGGGAAGCACTGCAGAAGAAAAAGGGGGAGTCATTGGAGGTGTCTCATCAGGGCAGCAACATGGTCAGTTGGAAGTCTGGTAGCAGGACCTAGAACGGATTGGAGGAAGGAAACATTGGATAAGGGGAGACAAGGCCTAGTCCCAGTGTGAGCAAAAGGAAGCCTAAACTAAGGTGGTGAGAATGAACATGAAAAGGATAAAATCGACATGGATATATAATGGGAGTAAAATTTACCCAAGGTAACTGAGGAAAATGATGTACTACCAAAGGACAATAATTGTAGTCTCTCTCTCTCTCTCTCTCTCTCTCTCTCTCTCTCTCTCTCTCTCTCTCTCTCTCTCTCTCTCTCTCTCTCTCTCTCTCTCTTTCTCTCATACTTATTGGTCAATAACTGTCACTTGGCCAAATCCTCTAGCTGAGTGATCTTATAAAAGATCACTGCATGCCTTTTCTTCGTTTTAATTTGAGGGAGTTGGACAATACTCATAGTTTCCAGTTGTTTTATTTTATTTTTAAAAGATTTTTATTAAAAATATAGCTAACGTACAATATTATATTAGTTGCAGAGGCACACCATAGTTATTCAACATTTGAATACCTAAAGAACTGATCACCATGGTAAGTCGAGCAACCATCTGACACGGTACCATGCTGTCTCAACATTATTGACTACACTCCCTATGCTGTACTTTACATCCCCATGATTTATTTGTTTTATACCTGGAAATTTGGATCTCTTATTCTCTTTCACCTTCCCCCTTTTTTCAATTTTTCAATTACAGTTGACAATAAATATTATTTTGTATTAATTTCAGGTATTCATCATAGTGCTTAGACATTTATATCATTTAAGAAGTTATCCCTCTGCCTAGTCTAGTACCCACCTGGCACTATACATGGTTATTACCATATTATTGACTATATATTCTATGCTTTACTTTACATCCCATGACTATTTTGTGACTGCCAACTTGTACTTCTTAATGCCTTCACCTTTTTCACCCTGCTCTCTAACCCCCTCCCATCTATCACCCCAACAATCTAGTACCCATTTGACACCATACACGGTTATTACAATATTATTGACTATATTTCTTATGCTATATCCTACCATAACTACTTTGTAACAACTAATTTGCACTTCTTAATCCTTTCCCCTTTTTGCACCCATGCCCCAACCCCCTTCCCACCTGACAACCATCAAAATGTCTTATCTATGAGTTTGTTTCTGTTTTTTTTTTATGTTTGTTTGTATTGTTCTTTTGATTCCATATGTATATAAGTGAAATCACATTGCATCTGTCTTACTCTGTCTGACACTCCATTCGGCACAGCTCCCTCCAGGACCATCCACAGATGGCAAGAACCCATTCATTTCCCTGGCCAAACAATATTCTATTGTTTATATGTACCACCTACTCTTTATTCACTGATCCATCAACAGACATCCAGGCTGCCTTCACATCTTGGCCATTGTAAACAATGCTACAATAAACATATGGAAGCCCATCTCCCTTCTAAGTAGTATTTTGATTTCTTCAGATAAATACCCAGAAGTGGAATTACTGGGTCCTTCTTTGTCGCCTATTAAAGCTTTTGTTCTAAAGTCCATTTTGTAGTATAAGTATTGCTACCCCAGCTTTTTTTCTTGTACTTTTTTCATTTCCATTTTTATTAAAATAACTTTTTCTATCCTTTTACTTTCCTTCTATGTGTGTCTTTCAACCTGAAGTGAGTCTCTTATAGGCAGCATATGAAAGGATTCTGTTTTCTTATCCATTCAGCCCTCCTATGCTTTCTGTTTGAAGAATTTACTCCATTTACCTTGAAAGTAATTGTTGATACATATGTAGCTATTGCCATTGTATTACTCATAATTTTGATTTTTTTTTTTCTTAAAGAAGTCCCTCTAACATTCCTTGTAATACTGGTTTGGTGTTGAACTCCTTTAGCTTTTTCTTGTCTGGGAAGCTCTTTATCACCTTCGATTCTAAATCATAGACTTGCTGGGTAGAGCACCCTTTATTGTAGATCCTTATTTTCATCTCATTGAATATTTTGTGTCAATCCTTTGTGGCCTGCAAAGTTTCTGCTGAGTCAGCTGACAATCTTATGGAAGCTCCCTTATAAGCTACTAGTTCCCTTTTTCTTGCTGCTTTTAGAATTCTTTTTTTGTCTTTAACCTTTGCCATTTTAATTATAATGTGTCTTGGTATGAGCCTGTTTGGGTTCATCTTGTTTGGGATTCTCTGAGCTTCCTGGACTTGTATGTCTATTTCCTTTGCCAGGTAGGAAAGTTTTCAGTCATTATTTTTTCAAATAGGTTCTCAATATCTTGCTTTCTCTCTTCTCCTTCTGGTACCCCTACATTGCAAATGTTGTTATGCTTGATATTGTCCCAGAGGTCTCTTAAACTGTCCTCATTTTTTTTTTTGATTCTTTTTGCTGTTCCAATTGGGTGTTCTCTGTACCTTGTCTTGCAAATTGCTGAGTTGATCCTGTGCTGCATCTAGTCTGCTGATGATTCCTTCTAGTGCGTTCTTCACTTCAGTATTGTATTCTTCACTTCTGACTGGGTCTTTTTTGTGTGTGTGTGTGGTTTCTATGTCCTTTTTTTATTCTTGCTATCTCTCTATTGAAGTTCTCACTAACTTCCTGTTTTAAACTCTGTCTCTGGTATGTTGCTTTCCTCCATTTTGTTTAGTTCTTTTTTTGGAGGTTCTTCTTGTTCTTTCATTTGGGATGCAATTTTTTGTTTTCTCATTTTGGCTGCCTCTTTGTGTTTGTTTCTATGTATTAGGTAGATCTGCTATGTCTCCCAGTCTTGGTTAGGTGGCCTTATGTAGTAGGTGTTCTGTGGGGCCCTCTGGTATATTCTCCCTGGTCATCTACTCTGGGTGCTCCAGGAATGTCCCTTGTGTCTGTTGTGAGTTCCCTCCATTGTGTGTTATAGTTGAGCTTTGATTCCTATTGGCATGTCAGTGGGTATGATTAGCCCTCAGGCTGATGGCTGTGGGGTTTGGCCATGTCCATAACTTACAAGCTGCACTTCAGTGGGCTTTCCTCACTGAGTGGGATTCACCCCAGTGGGCTATGGAGCCTGTTGAGACTGCCTTTTGTGTGTGCTACTTATGGGGCTAATTGGATGGTGCTCTGCTATGGTCTAAAGCCAACCTCCAAGTATGTTGGTTTGGGAGCCTCTTTGGAGGGGCTCCAGTGCAGGCCCAGGTCACCCAATGCCTGTGACCAGATGAAGATTACCTGGTAGGAGCTAAATTAATCCACAATTGTCCACGCCTGTGCTAAAGTTGGAGGCATGTGGAAGAGGCAACACTGTGAACTTAGGATGGCTGCCACAAGTACTGGGCTGGAGTAGCCCCACAAAAAGCCAGGACATCCTGAGGCCTGCTGCCACCTGCTGGGTCCCTTAAGGTTCAGCCACTGATAAAGCCTCGTATGGTACACAAGTTGGGTGAGGCAGGGTCTCAGAATCACTAGAGTGGGAAGAGTTTTGGTCACCAGATTAATATAGGCTCTGGTTTGATGCCAGTGCTGAACCTGGAGAGACTCAGCAAAAGTCTCAGAGCATACCAATGCCAGTCACTTCCTGCCTGGGGCCTGCTGAACTCTGATAGTTTTCCAAGAAAGAGTGGAAAATTTTCCAAGAAATATGTGGACAGGCAGAGCTGGTTGCTCATGGAGAAAGTGCCTCAGCTGTTGGAGGAGTTGGGTGGGGCAGGGCCTCAATAATCAGCAGGGCGGAGCTTTAGAGATCACCAGGCCAATCAGATTCAGGTTTGGCTGTAAGTGTAGGGGGAGAGCTCAACACAGAAAAGATGGTGTCTGCCTGCCAGCTGCAGGGCTTCAGGGGAGGACCTCACACAGGAAAAATGGTGACTGTCCTCCAGTCTTTGCCCTGAAACCACATACCTCAGTCTGCCCCATATGCCTCTGACACCTTGCGAATCACTGTCCCTCCAGTGGAGGCCAAGATGAGTGACTGAGAGAGAGTGAATCTGTGCATGGGCCATATAAGAGAATGCCTGGGTTTCCTGCAGCCTTCTGTCCCACCTGGAAGGTCAGAATCCCCACTGTTTTTCACAGCCTGATGTTGTGGGGGTGAAACTGGAGGCCAACTGAGCCCGAGGTTCGTGCTACCTAAGCTGCTCAGCCAATAGACCAACACAGGAGTTGGGTCATAGATTAAGCGTTTGTTATCACAGCATTGGTGGTCTGAGAATGCAGGAGGTTAACACTTCCAAAAACTGCCTTAATCTTCTCAGTCTGGGTTGTGGTATTTAAGGGAAAATCTGGTCATTCCTCCAGAGGCTATGTGACTACATGATGGTTCCGGGGGTCTGAAAGGAAACTTCCTTTTGGCCACATGATTCTCTGGTGGAGTCAGCAACCCAGAACAATAATGGGAGTAACCTGGAAAGAGTGCTAGATCATAGAGATTGTGATCAATAAGTCTTAGGGTGTTAATCATAAGTTTCAGGGTAATTTTCTAAAACTGGATGGGACAGAGGACATTTTTGAGCTCAGGCTGCAGAGGGATACTCTATCCCAGCGGTTGGCAAACTGCAGCTCTTTGGGTACATTCCAACTCAAAACTTTGCTGATCCCTGGAAGGGCCAATCCTGTCCCTCACAACAATTTAAAAATTATTTGAGAGCCATAAATATATTTTTACATATCACCATTATGTGAATAATATCCTTTAAAAATTTATAAGTGAAACTGATAGTTTTATTTTCATTTTCAATTTTACTGCAGAGACTGTGGCTGATGAGTTGCAGTTTGCTAACCCCTGTTGGCTCTTCCATTTAAAAAGCTTGCTGACCCCTGCTCTATCCTTAAGCTATAGGAAGATCAAGGGAAGGTAAGGCTGGGGATGCAGCAAGGCCTCTACTATGGGGGCGTCCCAACTGGGCCCTGTTTCAGGAGCTTCTTTTCCTGGCACCAGTACTCTGCTCTGGAGAGGCTGTTGTGAGGCTGGGGTTTCTCACTTCTTTGGGGGGAAACCTCCATAGCTGAGATATCCTTCCTGATTCTCAACTGCCACATGGAGGTTTGGGGCCAGCTTGTTTCGCGTATCCCCTCCTCCTGCCAGTGTCGACATGGCTTTTTTATATCCTTAGTTATAAAACTTCTATTCAGCTAGACTTCAGATGGTTCTCCAGGTTGAATGTTCTATAATTTAGCTGTAATTTTAATATGTTCATGGAAGGCAGGAGGCACAGTGTTTATCTACTCTGCCATTTTGGATCTTGTTTTATTTCTTAAAGAAACAATATGTTGGACTATTTTACTTGAATTGGGCCAGTACCTTGATGCATCTCCATAGAACTCAAGGGGCTTCTGGGAGCAGAGTATGAAAACCGCTGCAACTCTGTCTTTTTCCACTCTAGCATAACATGATTTCTGAATTATAATTATAAATTGATAGAATTCTTACTAAACAAACAAAAAACGGCCATTAGATTAGTGGCAGCCAAAATTCTGGTTGCCCAGAAAAAAGCTTCAGAAAAAAACATGCCCAGTTTGTTAATTATAAAATAAACATATTTCAGCATTTCCTAAAATAGATAGTGCTCTGGTGTTATTTATATCTATGGAGAGCTAGAAAGGGGTAACAGTGTAGATCAGAGCCACACTGGTAATTAATTCTCAAGGGGTTAAGTAACTGATCATTACCTCATCTACACTTATTCAGAAAATCAGGCTAACCTAGGTTCCATGTTTTTAAGTGGACATTTTGGTTGATTTATTCTGGAAACAACTTTCTGTGTTTAAATCACCTTAAATTAGAAGAGCGGCCTCTTATAATTACACACTTTCATGTTTTGATTAGCAATTGAACATATATCTTCTTTTATCAGTAGCTAGATATTTGTATTTATTTCTACCATTATGTTTGATACAATCTAGCTTTTTGTCTTCGAAAAGAAATACTAAAAAATTAGTGTAATGGGTTTCTGTAATTTATAATTAAAAGAGAGCACCCCTCTCCTAAGCACATTGACAAAAGTATAGCATTAAATGCCCAAAAGAAAGAAATTACCAAATAGAATTTAATTGCCTCTCACACCAAAGCTGAATTTGGGTGCCAATAGTTTCTTTTAGAACTATAGCTCTTTTTATTATGAAAAGGCACTTTAGCAATAACAAGTTTCAACAGAAGCAGTAGATGTGTGGGAGGAAATTGAAAACAGGGACAGGCATAACATTTATTGTGGGTGGATTTTTCCCTTTCCCCCTACATGATGTCAGTTCTGTATGAACTTCATCACAGCACATTACCTTTTCTTTGGAGGCTTTCACATCCTTTAAAACCTACCTGGTTGTTAATGTCAGTTCCCGTTTTTTTAAAAAAAGAACAATTGTTCAGAGTTTGTGATGCTTATTTGGAAATGTTCAAATCTGCTGGGTTCATATGGGGCTAACTGAAACTTGGCCCTGAACTTTGGCCAGAGAGATCATCTCAAACAAATGTAGCTCACCTTGTATCACAGAAGAATTCTCAGAAATACACAAAGAGCCCAGGGATAACAACAAATATTAGACAAGAAAGGAGCTTGAGAGAGCAGTTCTCTTCTTAAATTGTTCATACTGCAGAAAAGTAATAAAATTTTGAGTAAATTGAGGGGTTTACTTACAGTTGTACAACTAATTAATGACAGAGGTAGGACCCCAATCTTCTGAACAGTATTCTTTATCATCATGTGCCCACATAGAGTGCTAAAAGATGGGCTCTCTGGTGTGTCCTGTTAATGTGTACTCTTGCTGAGAATGCAGAGATCACCAGCACAAAAGTGGGGAGGACGTAGTTATGCATGACACTGTGTTCTTTCCCATCTTTCTTTTCTTTACTTTTTTTTTTGGCTGAGCCATCCTGCCAACTGTTGGCAGCTCAGCGGCAGCTCAGCGCAGGCTGGGCATCAAACTGCTGTTGCTCAGCGCTCAGTTCGCACTCTTGAGCAAGCTCTTAACCAACTGAGACACTCGGTGAGCCTTTTTTCTTTACTTTAAAACAACAACAACAACCACCAACTATTTTTGTCAGATATATACGAGGTCAGACAATTAAATTTGTGAACTCATCCTAAAAAAAGTTCTACATATCTCATTTCTGAATATCATTATGGTTACCTTTGAAGTACTCCCCTCGGGAAGCTAAGTACCTACACCAGCACCTACTCCACTCTGCAAAGTAATTTTGGAACTCTTTTTATGGAATGGTCATCAGAGCTATCGTTGTTTTATCCTTGATGTCCTGAATGTCATCAAAATGTCTCTCTTTCAATATTTCCTTTATTTTCGGGTAAAGAAAGAAGTCATTGTGGCCCAGATCAGGTGAGTAGAGACGGTGTTCCAATACAGTTATTTGTTTACCGGCTAAAAGCTCCCTCACAGACGTGCCGTGTGAGCTGGTACATTGTCATGATGCAAGAGCCATGAACTGTTGGTGAAAACTTCAGGTTGTCAAACTTCTTCACGCAGCCTTTTCAGCACTTCCAAATAGCAAACTTTGTTAACTGTTTGTACAGTTGGTACAAATTCATAATGAATAATCCCTCTGATATAAAAAGAAAATTGGCAACATCATTCTAACAAGTTCGCAAACTTAATTGTCTGAGCTCATATATTTACCCATGAGATGAGATGAAGGGCTTTTACTGAGTGACAGGAGGATTGATGACAACAGATTAACAGAAAAATTGAAATGCATGTACAGTGAGAGACACACACACACCCCCACCCCCCGCATTCTACCACTTAGACTCAGGTTAGTTGAGATTCTTGAATCTACAGAATTTGTCTTTCACCAAGTATAGAAAAATTTCAGCCATTATTTTTTCAAATTATTTTTAGGGGCTCTCATTTTCTCTTTCCTCTTGTTATTGGACTCCACGCATTATGTGTTAGACCTCTTGATGTTGCCCATGAGTTCCTGAGAACTTACGCATATTTATTATTTTCAATCCATTTTTCTCTCTCCTTCAGATTGAATAATTTTTGGTTTTTTGTTTTAAAGGTCAACAACTCTTCTGTAATTTCTGAGGTGCTGTTAAGCTCATCCACTGAATTTTTTAATTTCAGACTTTTTTTAGTTCTAGAATTTCCTTTTTTTTTTTTCTGGTCTCAATTTCTCCTCTGTATTTCCTATATTTTCCTTCACTATGAACACTGTTACATATTTTAGCATAGTGAAATTCTTTGCTTGCAAATTCCAATATCTGAACCATCTTGGGGTCACCAGACTCTGTTGATTGCCTTTCCCCTTGATTGTGGATAATAGTTTCTTTTCTCTTTATTGAATAAGCTTGGATTATATTCTATAAAAGTGATATGTTGTAGACACTTAGGATTCTGTAATATTTCTGCAAAAATATTGATTTTTAGTGTTCGGTAGATAACTTGACTGGACTCAATCTGCAAACTCAGGGTGAAGCTCAAATTTCAGTCTAGTTAGACTGCGAGATCTTTGCCACATGCATGTGTACTTTAGTAGCTAATGAAAGGTGTGGATAAAATGTATTCACTGTATCTGAAACTCACCCTCTCTGTCTCTCTTTATTCTGAGACTGTCCTCTCATTTCCCAGCTGCAGTGGTCAACCCAAACTCCGCCATCTTGTTCTTTAAGATAAGAATGTGGCATGTTTATATCTGATTTTAGCTGCTCTGCATGGTGCAGATTATGGCTTGCTCTCAGGTGAAAAAACCATACAAATATGAAATTCACCCAGTTTTGTTTTCTTTGACCAAGTGTCACCCACCTTCCAGTATCTGACTGATTTAGTCACTCTCCAATGGCTTCAGGTAGTTCCTTTTTACATTTTGTCCAGAGTTTATAGTTATTACTTGTGCGTAGAATGGCTGGTAGAGAGACTTGGCTGTTACCAGAAGTGGAACCCTCTCAGTCATTGAGTTTTGACATTTGGATACACCCTTGTTACCTTCCTCCAAAACAAGTACAGAGCATTTCTGTCTGCACAGATCACTTCTCTGTGCTCCATTCCAACCAAATGTTCCTCTCAACCACTGTCTGATTTCTGTAACCATACATTAGTTTTGCCTGAATTTGGATTTCATATAAGTGGATCATCTCATGTGTCATTTGTGCTTGGCTTCTGCCATTCAGTGTGATGCTTTTGAGAATCATCTAGGCTGTGAGCATCAGCATTTCTTTCCTTTTTATTACTAAATACTGTTTTATGATATTAATCTGCCACACTGTGTGTATCCATTTTCCTGTTAAGGGACACGGGCTATTTTCAGTTTTGGGCTATTAAAAATAAAGCTGCTATGAGTAGTCTTGTACAAGTCAGTCTTTTGGTGGACATACATTATCATTTCTCTTATGCAAATACATACCTAGATGTCAAACCATTCTCCAAAGTAGTTTACCATGTTACACTCCCACCAACAGTTTATGAGCATTCCAGGTACACCACTCCCTTGCCAACACCTGGTGTGGTCAGAGTTTTTAATAATTCTAGCTATCCTAATGAGTGTAAAGTGGTAGTTAATTGGTTTTAAATTGCATTTTACTGATGACTAATGATGATGAGAACTTTTTAATGTGCTTATTGGCTACTTGTATACCTTCTTGTGGAATGTATCTAGTCAAACCTTTGCCAATATTTATTGCATTTTTTAAATTAGTGATTTGTAGTCATTCATTATATAATCTGAACTTATATCCTTGGTCAGATGTGTATTACAAACATTTTTCTCTCAGTCTCTTCATTTTCTTAATGGGGTCTTTTAATAATAAGACATTTTAATTTTGATAAAATCCAATTTATAAGTTTTTTTCTTTTATGGTGGTGCTTTTTTTTGTCCTGTCTGAGAAACCTTTGCCTCTCCAAGATTTATTTCAATTATACCATAGTGAATATTGGTAGGTTTCAGAAATATTTTCCCTTCTTTGAAGCTTTGAAAGTTTGTATGTTGCCTTTTTTACTCAGCGAAAAATGTTCTTTGAGATAAAAATAAAATATTTTTTTGCAGATTTTTGGAGTTTGGGGCAAGGCAGCTGAAAGATTAAGTTACATTTATGCAGTGAATTGCATGAGAAGCTACTTAATAGATGTTGGCAAAAGTAAATGAACATATACTTCCAATAGCAAACCTTGTCCAGTGGATTTAAAATTTCCAAGCTATTGCTGCCAATCTGTGTGGCGATGTCCTTAGAACAAGCCCAGGAGCACTGATCTGTGCAGCTGTGGTGCCAAGGCATGCAGGCCTTAGCACTGCATCTTACAGACATGCCAGTTCCACCAGAACATATGGAGAGGCATGTCACTTCAGCTTTTGCTTAGAAGATGAGAACACTTTAGCATCCATAACAGTAATGGCAAAATAAGATAAAAGCCCTTAACTGCATGTTGCTGCTGAATGATTAGTCTCCTAACTCAACAAAGTAGCAAAACAATCTCCAACTAAAAATATTTCATGTAGATTAAATAACAAATGAAATTCTGAATATGCCCACTTGGCATGTGCCCAATGGGTGGTGAAAATTCGTATTTGCCAAGGCTGCATGGGAGTTCCCAAGGTTGACTTTAATCATGCTTATTGCAGAATGACATTTTGCATGAGCACTGCTTTTTACAGTGCCTGTTCTAGAAAGCCTTTCTGAAATGTATCTGAGATGTGACAGACCACAGCAGAACAGTTATTCTTTAGCACACAGTATACATTCATAAAGTTTCTGTCATCTGGTTTCCCTGCCTCATTATTCTTGTTTTTGGATCTTAAATAAACTTGTTGCAATAGAGGTATTTGATTTATTCTAAGTCACAGCACTTTTCTACTTGTGTCCTCAACAAAATCTCCCCCCATTCTACTTCCGTAACTCAACTCCCATAATGCTCTAATAATGGTTAAAGATGTATTCTGGGTACTTTTTGTATGTTAATCTCTAGTTTCTTACACACTAATGTTAGATATATAGTCTTATGCCCACTTTAGAATTAAGAAGTTCAGAATCATTAAGAAATTTCCCAATCATCCAGCTGGGAAGTGGTCATTTGGGGATTCACACTTCAGTTTGTCTCTCAGCAAAGCCTGCATCTTTCCCTACTATGCACCACGCTGCTGCCCTGGTTCAAGGGCTCCATAAAATTTACCACAGTGGAAGGAAATTCCAGAGTTTAAACTATCTTCAAGGTAAGTCACGTATGTAGTCTTTACATTAGTCAGCTTGAGAAGCTGTAAACAGCTTCATAAATATTTCCTGTTGTTTCTCTCTGGTAAACTTTGACTTGTAGGTTTGTAATTTGTTTTTTCTGGCCCATCCTATTTCTCTTCTCCAGGGGGACGTTTTGCTGTGTTATTAAATCCATTTTGGTGAAACAGGGAATTAGGTCACTTCTTGTTTGATTTATGCAGGCTTGGATTGAAAGGATTGGGCAAATGGCTGAATTTTCTTTGTTTAGGCTATCTTTGGTTGGGCCTGTAGGAAGAGAAATTTTTTTAAAAAAATAAACAAACAGAAATAGTTACAAGAACAAGAAAGCCATCTAGTATGGTTTATTTTTTCACATTGACAATTTGAGGCTAGCAGTCTACAGATGAAGAATTTTAATGAACAAAACCTAGAAATATGTGTTGTACTATTTTGAGTCTGTTGTATTAAAACACAAGATAGCTAGAGGTACAAAGAGAAAGTTTTTGTTGTTTAAAATAGCATACAATATTGATGATGTTTTCAAAGTTGCTCAGGATTACTGTTAACTCAGAGAACTTTATATCTGAATGCCAGAAGATATGGTGATGCTTGTGCTTCTTTTTTAAAATTTCTTTTTTTACAGATAAAGCACAATACACACTGTCCACATGCCCTTTCATTATGCTCTATTGCAGGAAATTAGCTAACATTCTTGGAATGTGCAACCTTTCCCTGTTCAAGGGGTTTGTTTTCATCCTTTTACAGAAAGGATTGTTCTTAGCATTCTACCAAGGGCACATCCATAGAGTCAGCATCACAACTGATGGCTATCTTCTGTTATACTGATAGAACAGTGTGCAAAAAGTCTCAGCCTTCTTTATGTAACACAGTAGGTGTCAATGGATATTTTTAAACAAAGATGACACATTTTATTATCATCAGGCTTATTGTGAATACTAGCAATCAGTAACTCAAGTTCTGCTCTGGAAAAGTTTATTTCAGGATGACTTTCTCATGAAAAGAGCTTTTCTTTACCTAACACTTAAATCAAGAATCTTGTTCTTTGCTTCAGCACCTCTGTGAGATATTTATATATCTCCTCATACATGTAATGCATACATTCAGTTTGCATAGTTTGCATGATTGTTTATCAATTAAGGGGTGTTTTCATTAGTAACATAGGTTTCGTGAGCTATCTTTATTAAAAGTGTCATTGGACACACTGGAGCACAACAGAGCTAGTATGGTCAGAATAAATTCTTCATCCAAAATCCAGTCTTCCTTCAGTAGCCAAGTATGTAATGATCAAAACAGAGAGTCTCACCTTTGCTAGAGGCTAAACCCGATAAAAGAGATTATTTAAGTGAAAATATTCAGAATTATAAAAGGATACATTTTATGTTTGCTGTATTCACAGATCCTCAGTGTTATGATTCAGCATTTTAGGCTTATATCTATGTAGGAAATGACTGAGAACAGTTGGCAATCAAATAATTCAATGGTTGTTCTGCTCCCAGGAGAGTGATTCTGTGGCATATATTTCTTGCAGAAAAGAAAGAGGAGAGATGAATGTGTCAGTACTTGTATCTGTGCATGAGGGACACTGAGAATGGGTAAGATTGTGAGATAGTAGGGAGGAAAGGGATGAGAAGGGAGTGAGGTGTTAGAGTAAATATAGCAGTGAGGCTGAATTTTCCTCTCTTTCTCGTTGCCTACATTTTTGACTTTGGGTTACTGAGGTCATTCGTTTGTGAGTTCTAATATTTTAGTCTAGTGAGATATACAGGGAGATGGCCAAACATGTCTTTGCTTGTGACTAAATGGGTTGCTGATGAGGACTTCTTCTGACAAGTGGACTGAATGCCTTCTGAGAAGCTCAGCACAGCTGAGCAAGGTCTTGGGGACACTGAGCTCAGTTCTTGGGATCTGCGGAGGCAGGTGCTTCCAACCCAACATTCAGTCAGAGCAGGCAACTCTTTCCTCCCATCTTTTTAATAATATATTCCTTACCCTTCAAACACTTCATCTTTAGATTTTGATAACTCCTGCCCACCTTAACTCCCATCAATCAGACGTTATGTAACAGCACTGTGTTCTTTTCCCAAAATGAAATCCATTCTTTAGAACAGCTATAAGTGGAACAGGCTCAGGAAAAAAAGTGGATGTCAAACACTGTTTGTCATATCCTAGTTACAACTTTCAGAATTAATATACAACCTAATTATAGCTGGATATAAATGGAGCATTAATATGGAGGAAGTCTAAAATGTTGTAGACAAAACAAGGAGAAATTTCCCTTCTACTAAGGCCTAGTATCCAAAAGTATCTCTGAAAATGGCAGACCTAATTCAATATAAATTTCTCTGAAATTCTACTAAAACTTTTGTGTTAAACTGTGTTAACTAAACTCACATGGTAGGGCTGGAGCTACAAGAATTCTTGTAATTGCCTTAATGAGCTTTGAAACTCAGATGCTTGAACATGTGTAAGGTGGTTTTCTAATTTAATTCAAGACTGGAGCTGTTTCCACCACTCCTACATTCCTACCCTGAGACATATATTGATGAGAGTTGAATCTCATGTGATGTTATTATTAGATCAATGAAGGAACCATTATCATACCACCCATATATGCTGGCTTTTGTATTGTGTGCTCTCTGATGAGTAGTGACAAGTTTGTCCTTCAGTCACCAAATCTGATGTAATAGATGACACTCTATCCTGGACACGAGGTGGCAGCAAACTGCTTAGTTAAACAATTAGCCAAGGGACAAAGAAGCTCAAACTTGTTCTTGATATGCAAAGGCAGATGATGCAAATGACATGTCGATAAAACTGAACGGTATGAAATGTACACACTTGACTGTAACATGTCAAAGGCATAATTATAATTATTGTATTTCCCAATAGTTTTTGAAGCCTCTTGACACTACATCGACTTATTTTCAAACTGCACAGAGCAGACTTATATACCCAATAGGCCCTAAAACTTTGCTAATGAAGACCATATCCAGCTTTATTTCCCTGGAGTGAAAAATAGATAAACAGGCATCATGATAGGTTATCCCACTTATCATAATAGATTATCTATTAACCTGGATGCCAACTAATCTTTCTTCATTTGTTTCAGATATGTGCTTATAGATGTTTTAAGTGGTATAGTTAAATTCAAATAATTAAAAGCAATATAGAAAATAAATTTACTATGAGCCCGATGATTAGTACAAATGCTTAAAAAATGTATAAGCTCTTCAGCTGTGTACAATCACCAATGTTGGCCAAGAATATTAATGACCTATAAAAGACTAAGATTATCAATATGGTTTTAAACGTAAAGCAAACTAAAAATTGAATCAATGAAATTTGACGATGAGAAATTGCAGACTCTACAGATGCAGATAACATTCAAATTTTCAACTTGCTTTTTTTTCCACTATAAATCTTTCCTGTAATATTTATTTATTAACTCTTTGTTCCATCCTATTCTAGGTTTTAATCAGACCTAGCCCCACCTTGGAGAAGTCAACATCTTTAAGAAGTGAAATATCTTAAAGCTTATTTTAAACTGATGACCAGCTAAGAAAAAACAAGATAAATCATGAATAGTAAGGAATAAAATAAAGAACTATAATAAGAAATAAAAAATAAAGAAAAAATAAGTAAGAATAAATCAACAAATAAATTTAAAAACCAAAACTTTTTATATGCTTCTAGTTGGCTATTTTTGTATACCCAGAACATAAAAATGAACATAAATGACACTAAATAGAAATCCTAAAAAGAAAATGGAACAGATATCCTAATAATTGAACGCAGTGTTTTGGGAGCATTCAGTGACATTGCATTTAGATTGACTCCTCTCTATACTGCCAAATAAATTTCATGTAAGGGAGAATTTGAAGTTTTGTGAATTCATTTTGTGGTCTTTAGATTGGATTAGGCTTGAGGAATGTCTACATTTCTGCCAAGTCTGAATAGCTCTTTGTGGTAAAGCCATTAGCTTGTCAACTAGATATCACTAAAGTCTTCATGAAGAGTAAGTGGAGAAATGAGACAGTCAAATTTTGCATGGGTAGCTAAAAATATTCTCTAGCTTCATATAGCCCATCAGATAAAAATAATCAAAGTATGGGCATTATATCAGAGAACTAATATTGTCTTTGGGAAATTTACTTCTTTAGACACAGACTAGATATACATTGCCAATATTCTTTTTTTTTTTTTTTTTTTTTTGAGGGCAGTGTCACTGGCCCTCATATGTGGGATCCGAACCGGGGCCGCTGGTGTCCCAAGCTAGCGCTTAACCACCACACCACTAGGCCGGCCCTTTAAATGATTTTTGAAGATTGAATTTTGCTTTACTTAACACTGATTTTTTTTTTTTTTTAAACCATAGCAAAGTACTCTTTTTTGGTTTTGTTTTGCCTGCCTGGCTCTCCTCTCAGCCAGATCATGGGAGAGAATTCTCTTATTTTTCAGTGGATACACATGCTTTATTCAAATAGGGTCTGTTCCTTCTTCTATCAGAAAAAGAAATGTGTCGGGCCGGCCAAGTGGCGGGGTGGTTAAGAGCTGGCTTTGGAAGCCAGCGGCTCTGGTTCGGGTGACACATATGAGGCCAGTGACACTGCTCTCAAAAAATAAATAAATAAATAAAAGAAAAAGAAATGTGTCTGCAAAGCCAGGAAGCATCAAATGATTGTAATTCTTTGTACTGATACCATTTTAGTATGTTCTAAGCAGCCGATATTATTTATAGTACTTTCCTCCCTCCTCAAGCTCTCCCCCAGTGTCCCCACTGAATAAAGGGCTTCTTGAGGGCACAGGGCTGGCCATTTTTTCATATGTATATGTCCCTTTATGTCTGCCACAGTGTCTGGACCATGGGAGGCATCCAACACACTTTACCTGAATGTGAATGAATGACTTCCATGGCTCAGCAGTAATGGACAGAAACCCAAATGGAAATGAGGATGTGGTGATGTTCAAAACAGATTATTAAAACTAGTCTGTGGAGGTAAAGTTTTCATTATGAAATCAGTCAGTTCAGTTAAACACTACATTAGTTCCCATTTAATCAACTTCTGAATTTTGGGTTATAAAATAGTGCAAAAGAATGCTGGTAGTGACCTTTGATTTGGGTGTCTTCCTTTATTTTTCCAGTATGAAAAATTCAGTACCACTAGAGGTCACTCCAGTCATTAGCAACAGAAGGATTAGAATGGTCTGTCTAGGAAGTCAGCTCTTGGAAGCCCTTAAAATATATCATCAGCAGGAGCAGAATAAAAATTAACTTAAACACTTATAAATGGTCAGTGCAAATATGTGGTTTGCTTTGCCTCTCGACACCATCATGGTTTACCTTCCCATGTACCATTTCTTGTGGCTCTAGCTGGAGATTGGCTAGCCAATAGTATCACAGAAGATGTGTTTATTATGTATCAGGTAATATTTTAAGCACTTTGCATCATTAGCAGCTTTACTTCACACAGCAACCCTTTGAATCCCATACTATTACTGTCCCCATTTTAAAGAACACGCAGCTGAGGCTGAGAGATGTCACAAAGCTACTAAATGACAGAGCTGAAATTCAAACTTAGTGCCCACACTTTTAACACTAATCTGATACTATTTGCAACAGTGGAGTATTTTTGACTCTCATCCTTTCCATTTTAATAATAGATTTCAATGTCACAACAGGAGAAAAGTTTAGGGGTGCATATATGTGGCTTCAAGAAGCATTTTGGCATCCCTCAAATTATAGTGTATAGGTCAGGCAAATGACCAGTGTGAGGAGGTATTGTATGTGTGTGTGTGTGGGGGGGTGGGGGGTGGAGGTGAGGTTGGCAGGAGAGGTGGTATAAGGGAGAGTATGGGAAATGAATCTAGCAAGTTAATGTTGGGGTTTGCTATTTACCATACTCAAAGTGGCCAGCCCAGCAGATCCATAAGTCCATCACTTCAGAGTGATTTATCAAAGAGAAAACAAACAGATCTTCCTGGCTCCGCATGGCAGCTGGGCAATGTATCTAAAGCAAAGAAAGTGCCTTTTCCAGAACATGTTCACATATCTTCAACAATTTGCTTTGAGACCCAGGAGCTCTGATTCATACCCTGCTCTACACAAAAGGAGGCCCTGTTGAATAAATGAAAGATTTATGTTTCAGGAAACAATGATATCTATGTATTTACATAACACCTGCCCCCATGACATGCCCGACTCAACAGATGAAGAAATGGAGGCAGAGGGAGTTTTAAAAAACCTTCCCCAGCTTACGAAGCAAGTGAACACAGGCTTCTGAGTTTAGAATTCATAGCCTGTGTTTTCACTCAATTCTTGGATTACTCGTACCCTGCTTTATGCTTGTTTGTATCAAACCTGGAAATCTCCTTTGTTGAATTTCCCTACAGGACACCTTTCACCCAAAGGTGACAAAGGATTACTGCGTACCCTAACAAGGCAAACATCTTAATCTCATAATGAAACCTTCTTCATGTAAAACCCCTCTCCTTTTATTCTGAGTCTCATAAATCTCAGTAATCCTGTACATATGCCCCTCATCCAAGCTGTCGCCACAGTTGGCACCTGTGGTGACATGTGCCTTTGGAATGGAAAGTCAGGATGGTATCAAAGTTTCATATACAATAACAGGAAAAAAATTAAACAAAGGAACATTTTAAGCAGCAGTCCCCACCTCTGAGCTGTTTCTTTCCTATCTCCGCCAAAGCTCTGCATACCTAAATTCCCTGGAGAGTAGAGAAGACTATAAAACCGACATTTAAGGTTTTCTTTGCCCCACAGTAGAGGAAATACAAATTGTTATAAACTTTCTCTTCTAGCAAAACTTGCTGCCTTTTAGAACATTCTAGAATAGCAAGTAGAGAAAGTCAAAAATGAGAAAAAAATGAATTTCAATCTATTTAACTAACATTCTAGCATTAGTTCAAGAAGTAGTATTTGCTAGAAAGATGTTAAAACAACATTTGCATTTCAAGTCAACTTCACATTTTAGTTTTAATACATAGGGAACAACAAAAGTAGCAGATTGAAGAGTGATTCTACCTTGAAGGATTCAAAGAAATACTGTATGTTATAATAACAATCTATTGTCTCTAACGAGGGGTTCATTAGTTGTTAAAAGCCAAGGGTCTTTCCATATAAAAATCATTACTGTTATTATGAATGTACCATGCATGGGGCCTAGTGTGGTCACAGATGCTGTGTTTACGGGAGAAAGTTATCTGTAGAAGAAATCAGAAAAAGTGGGTCTTAGTTGCATGACTATTTCTCAGAGTCTCAGCTTCCTCTTTTGTACAACCTGAGTAATAATATCCTCTTGTCCCTTCATCATGGATCATTTTTGTAAAAACTTTCTTCTATCATAAATATTTTATTAGGATCAAGTGAGACTTTTAATGTAATGTACAGATGCAAGAAAAAAATATTGTATATCATTTTTCAAGCAAAGTCTTTAAAATTTCTCAATTGAGTATCCCCATTTTACCATTTGGAAAAATATATACAAATGTAGAAGATAAGATCATGTTAAATTATTTGCCTTAAGTTCCCCCAGAGTGAACTAGTGTCACATCAGTGGAGTTATAATGACCAGTACACTCTTCCACTTGCCAGGATAAAAGCTACTGTCAACCTTGGCTCCTTTCTTTCTCTTACCCACTAAATTCATTCTCATAGGAAATCCTGTGGTCCCTACCTAGAAATATACTTGAATCTAACCACCTCTCACTGACTCCATTGCTACCCAACTGGTTCTATCTACTGACTACATTACTACATCAGCCTCCAAACTGCTTCTACTGGGGCACCTCCTCACCAATCTGTTCTCAAAACAGCCAGAGGGATGGACACCTTTCAGATGCAAGTCAGACCATGTCCCTTCTCTGCTTGCAGGCCTTCAAGGGCTCCCCATCACCCTCTGAAAAGCAAATCCTTTTGATGGGCTGTAAAGTGTGCATCTGGCGTTCTGCTAATTTTTCTTCTTTTCCTTCTACCAGCCGGCAACTCTGGCTTTTTTGCTGTTCCTTGAACACACAGCTGTGCTACCAGCTCAAGTCCTTCACACATGTGTGCCCTCTGTTCAGGATGTTCTTCCTCCAGATCTCCTAATGTTCACACCTCATCTCATTTACCTCCTCAAGTGCTTTTCAAATGTCACTCTCTCAGGGAGATCTTCCCTGAACATCATATTCAAAATTGAAATCCACCTCCAACCCCAGACTTCTTTCCCTGTTTTAGTTTTCCATACCACCTACCATCTTCTCATCTTCTACTACACAATTTACTTCTTTCTTTTGTCTGTTGATTGCATTTCTCTTCCCCCATTAAACATTAGCTCTTAAAAGAAAGGGATTTTTGTCTCTTATGTTCTCTAGTCATCCCCACACTTAGAATAGTGCCTCACCCATAGTAGATACTCAATGACTATTAGTTGAATGAATGAATAACACAATAGATACACAAATACCTTGGCCTTGTAGTGTGCAGCTTCTTCTAAGAACCAAGGGCAACTACCATTTCACTTATCATACTTATCCACATCTCTCTGAAGCAGATATTTTTATTCATACACTATTGGAGACTATGAGGCACTAGATGGCTGTCTTCCCCTAAGTCTTATAAGCAGTTAGAGATGAACTGTAATAAGAGATTTAAGCTCCTTCCAACTTTCAGATCAATTTTGTTTTACATCCTTCAGTCTACCACCTCCCCAAAATAACAGGGCAAAATATCAAAGCTGAATTGCTATCATTTTGTGTGGATCACATCTTTTTCACAGGAGGCCCACAATTTTCATCCTGTTATAAAACTATTGCTTAAAATAATTTTATGCAAGAATTTATTCAGGGAGCTTAAACTCTTCAAAAACAATGCTATTTGCACAGGAATGTATCTTTTTTATATTTTACATAACTGGTGAATAGTAACTGCTTGATTAGGTTTTCCAATATCTGCAATTAGACTAAAATATATACTCTCACCAGTTTTGTAATTACATCTCCATTTTAATTTTCATTTTAGAAAAGAAAAATTCTTTAGACCTCAGAAGCACCTTCATATGTGGATTGGCCTTCAGGGAGATCTTTTGAACTAATATGTTCATTAAACACAATAAAGTCATTTCTACCACTCTCTGGCCACAGGAAATCACCTCTCAGATAAACCAACTACTAGGATAACCATGATTTCAAAATGGTTCAGTGTATGGGGCAGCCCTAAAAATGTTGTTTTGTTTATCCAGGCATTTGAGAATGATGGCAAGTCTAAACACTATCAAGATGTCACCTTCAATAATAGTGCCTGTGATGTGGTAAGAGAGGTGCTATCTTTCCTGATTCTGTTCCCAGGGTGGACTTTGGAAAACAAAGGCATCAGCTGTGTGGATTCTGTGGTGAAGCATTGGGGAAAGAAGTTATTCATAAAATCATGGTGGCGCAGAGACTTTCAGAGGTTCTCAGATCTATTTCTTTTCCTTCCAGCAGAATGATACCGCACAACATGGCATGGGAAATGGCTCACTAGCTTAAGTGTTCTAGATCATTGTTCCAGTTGTGACATTAAGTGTCCATGCCATGCTGGGGTAGGCCCTTAATTTCCCAGGAGGAACACAGCTATCATATAACCATGAAACAATCTGATAGGAGCTATAAGTAGTGAAATGAATTGACTATTATAGGAGCAAAGAAGAAAGAGTAACTAAATTTGCCTGAGAGCTGTATTTTTGCAGGGTGGATGGAGTAAGGAGGAATAATAAGAAATGCTTCGGAGAGGATGTAATTATTTTTTTGCATTTTGAAGACTAAGTATAATTTTTCCAAGTGGAGAAATTCAGAAAGAATATTCCAGGCTCAAATTTAAGCAGAAGCAAGACACAAGGTATGAAAATCATAGTATGGTTGAAGGATGATGATAAATTTCCCCAAGTGTGTGCATAGAGAATAAAGAAGGGGAAAATACATTAGAAAAGTACATTGAGACAGATCTTCAACAATTTTCTGTGTCACAACAAGAATTCTCATATGGATCTGGACTGTGTTCTGAAGGCAATGAGGAACTACTTAAGTGTTTTAAATTGGGGAGCAAAATGTTAAGATTTATCACTTAGAAAGATTTATCACTCTGGCAAAGTATAGAAGATGAATTGGAGAGTTGCCAGAATAGAGGCAGAGAGATGCAATAGGGGGCTTTAATTCTAAACCAGGTGAGGGGTAAGGATAGCTGACACTGAGTAATAATAGTAGATTGGGTGTAGAGAAGAGGTTAGAATTAATAAATATAGAGAAGGATGATTAAACAGAAATTGTTTTTGGTTGGGAGTGGGAAGTCATAGAGAGTAAGTCCTAAAAGTGAATAAAATTACTTGGGAAAGCTAATGGAATGAAAAGCAGGTCAGGACCTAAACTCTGGGGACTACAAATATTTATTTATTTATTTATTTATTTATTTATTTATTTATTTATTATTTTAGCTAAGCCATCCTTCCACCTGTTGGCAGCTCAGCAGCAGCATGACTACAAACATTTAAAGGGTAAAGAATGATAAGATAATCTAGAAGAAATAATTTTATGGGTAAGAGAACTGAAAAGATAATATTTTCGAAAAGAGAGCATTGCAAGAAGAAAGAAATGGTCAGCAAGATCTAATAGTGCAGAAAGGTCAATCAGGATGAGAACTGAGAAGAGTTCATAGATTTGTTAATGAGGAGATTAATAAAACAATTTAAGTACAGGTAGGGGAAAAGAGACTGGAATTGTTTTAATAAAAGTTTGTGTGCATGAGTGTGTGTGTTTGCCTTTTCAAAGGAACAAGAGCTGAGCTTTTTGCATGCTGAACTAGGTCTAAGGAAGAGGACGAAGACAAGACAGAATGGAGAGAATGTTGTAATAGGCTCAAGATATGAAAGGCCCAGGTCTCAGTGATTTAAAGAGAAGTTTGGTTGTATCAAGGAGAAGGAATGAATACATTTTCCTATGACCAAAATGAGGAGGTGGGGATATGGATCGGTGGTGACAGAAAGAAATTGAAAAATTTCTTGAATAGTAGCCCCTCTTTCTTCTGAGAAACAGAAGGCTAGGTCATCCCATGACAGTAAGTAGATATGGGGCAATACTGAAGGAGACTGAGTGTAGAGGGTGGGACAGTGAGAAAACTGCAGGCAATGCTTGAGGGTCCATTTGAATTAGAAGTCACCAATGGCCAGGTCCTGCTACTTGCTACTGCCTCTCTTGTGAATTATTATTTTTTCCTCAAAGCTCAGTTTAGATGTAATTTCCTGTGGGATGTAATCTATCAGAAGTCCTCCCTGTGTCTTGTTCAATTTTGAATCCCTAGACTTGAGTGCCTGG
The DNA here is from genome assembly GCA_033961575.1 of Aselliscus stoliczkanus. Lineage (NCBI taxonomy): Eukaryota > Metazoa > Chordata > Mammalia > Chiroptera > Hipposideridae > Aselliscus > Aselliscus stoliczkanus. The sequence goes on along the minus strand of CM066730.1, from coordinate 16,383,113 downwards.
AACTTACCAGGTGTTTAATAAAGTTTGCCAGATAAATGGATATTACATTGGTATATTTCATGAGCTAATTCCTAGAATGACCTCAGCCAGTTCAAAGTTTTAAGTCAGTGGAATTAATCTTCACCTTCTTCTCATCTCTCCTCTTCTCTTCTATCATTCTCTCTTGATGTCTTTTCCATCTCTGTTCAACCTCCATCTCCCACACTCATCAGTCATTGTCTTCCCTTCTGAAAACGTCAACTTTATTCTCAGCTGATTTATACTAATCTCTTCCAAAATGACACTTCAAAATTAATCCCAATGTCAACAACACTTAAAATGAAGATTCCTCCTAAGTGCATCTGTTTTAAAAAGGACACTGAAAGTTGTCTAGATAAGCAAATGAGCTTGAATATTAAAGAGAAAATCCCATCCTACTACTTGGAAGCCTTCTCTCTGGGTGGCTCCCCTTTGGCATCTCTGTTAATAAGCTCAGCTATTTTCTTGAGGGGGAAGTTGCCATCACCACTTTTTCCATTGTGGAAAGAGCCAACCTTGCCCATTATTTGGAAAAGGAATGGGAAAAAACAGACACTTTGCACACTGCCTTAATAAGGATTGTATGTATATGGTGGCATCCATGCTCTGAAATGTAAATTGTATTCCTCTCTTCTCTGTGCCAAGTTAAACTCTGTCAATACCTTTTACCTTTCTGAAATGTTTTCACTTGCCAAGTCTTAATTACTATGACATTTATTGGAGTCTGTGTTAACAGGGAGAAATTCTTGTAGGTTTCCCTGTTCTCTCTTATGTTCATAAGTTTCAATACTAGGTAAATATTCATTTTGTCATGAAATGTGTGGAAATAACCTAACATATGACTTCATGACTCTTATCTCTTTCTAAGAAGAGACAAAAGGGAGAGCTAAATTGCCTATGTAGAAAAAAAGCAGCCTTAAAACCAAGAGTAATGAAGACATCACTGATAATGTTTTCTGAGCTATTAGAGTTAGCATTAATTCACTTGTGCGATGTGAGTCTTTTTGCTGCCAAGGATCTTTCTTGGATATGATGTATCATTTTAGAATAATTTTTAGTGATCTTCATATACCCAGGAAATTGATACCCAGAGCTTAGCATACCTGGAACCATTAAATGAAGTTTTCTCCTTGTTGCTAAAGCAGGATTTAATTGCTGTTACTCATTTTGACTACCATGAATAAATTAGTAAATAACATTTTGGTTTTTCTACTAGGAGTGTCTGACTCCAAAGCTGGGAACCTGAGCCTTTCTTTCTAAGCATTCTCTGGAATCAAGTTAAATTGCTTATCTCCTAGTGATTCTATCATTCATGTTTTTCCTGGATCTCTGGAGGCCGAGATATATGTAGGGCTGAGTTTGCCCAAGGGATACTGAAATCTTTACCCCAGAGTTTCCCTTCTTGTCTCATTCCTCATGTACAAATCAACAAAAAAATAAGGCATCTGGGAATCCCAATCAGACCTTACCATCCCAATTCAGTCACTTAAAGAAAAGATGTAGGAAGAAAAATGGAAAGACTGCCATAATAACTCTCAGTTTGCCAGCTTCTGTGTAATCTTTTATACCTTCTGCTCACTCCTTACTGATTTTTATCTCTTGTCCCATCCCCTTTTTCCTTTAAGCTATTATTCACCATATGGCTATATGTAAACTGAAATTTTTTTTTAAACTTTATTATTATTATTATTATTATTATTATTATTAGTTACAGATGTACAAAACAATGCAATAGTTATTTTTTCACCCCTTACAAAGTGACTCCCCTCTCCCCTGCCCCCCCACACCCGATATCATACATGTCTATTACAATTCCATTGACTCCATCCCCACACTATATTCCACATCCCATGACTATATATGTGTTAAGATATAGTTGACATATAGTATTGTTCAGCCACAGCTTCAGATGTACAGTGCAATGGTAAGACCACTACACTATCCATGAAGTGGTCTCCCTAAAAAGACATGCATCCTTCTGTTCCCCTAAAAAAACAATATTTACAATCTTATTGATTATATTTCCTAAACTGTCTCTTCGGTCTCTGCAGTAGTATTGTAGTTATCAGTTTATGTTGCCTTGTCCCTTCCCCTTCTCCCTCTTGCCCATCACCATCCCATATAGCCCTCATCAGTTTTTTCTTTGTGTCTCTAAGACTATTTCTGTTTACATTGCTCATTTATTCAGTTCTTTAGATTCCACATATAAGTGAGATCATATGGTATTTGTCTTTCTCTTACTGACTTATTTCACTTAACGTAATGTTCTCTAGGTCCATCCATATCATTGCAAATGGTATGATTTCTTTCTTCTTTATAGCTGCGTAATATTCCATTGTGTAAATGTACCACAGTTTCTTAATCCAGTCGTCTACCAATGGGCATTTTGATTGTTTCCAAGTCTTGGCTATTGTAAACAGCACTGCAATGAAAATAGGGGTGCATATATTTTTTCGAATTAGTGTCTTTGGTTTTTCAGAATAAATGCCTAGGAGTGGAATTGCTGGGTGAAAAGGTAGTTCCATTTCCAGTTTTTTGAGCTACCTCCATACTGACTTCCATAGTGGCTGCACCAATCTGCAATCCCACCAACAGTGCAGCAGGGTCCCCTTTTCCCCACAGCCCCGCCAGCACTTGTTGTTTGTTGATTTATTGATGATAGCCATTCTGACTGGAGTGAGGTGGTATCTCATGGTGGTTTTTATTTGCATTTCCCTAATGACCAGTGAGGTTGAACAGTTTTTCATACGCCTGTTGGCCACCTGTATGTTCTCTTTAGAAATGTCTCTTCATTTCCTCTGGCCAGTTTTTAATTGGGTTGTTTGTGTTTTTGGTGTTGAGTTGCATGAATGTTTTATAAATTCTGGATATTAACCCCTTATCAGATATATCGTTGACAAATATATTCTCCCATTCAGTAGGCTTCCTTCCTGTTTTATTGATGGTTTCCTTTGTTGTGAAAAAAACTTTTAAGTTTGATATAATCCCATATGTTCATTTTTTCTTTTACTTCCCTTGCCCGCAGGGATGGATCAGTAAAAATATTGCTCAGGGTAATGTCTGCAAATTTACTCCCTATATTTTCTTTTAGGAGTTCTATGGTTTCAGATCTTACATTTAAGTCTTGAATCCATATTGAATTTGTTCTTGTATATGGTGTAAGGAGGTGGTCCAGTTTCATTTTTTTGCATGTGTCAGTCCAATTTTCCCAGCACCATTTATTAAATAGATTATCTTTACCCCAGTGTAAATTCTTGCTTCCATTGTCATAGATTAACTGTCCGTATATACATGGATTTATTTCTGGGGTCTCTGTTCTGTTCCACTGGTCTATGTGCCTGTTTTTATGCCAGTACCATACTGTTTTGATTACTGTAGACTTGTAGTATGTTTTGATGTCTGGTAGCATGATACCCACAACTTTGTTCTTATTTATCAAGATTGCCGGGGCTATTTGGGGTCTTTTATGGTTCCATATAAATTTTAGGATTATATTTTCTATTTCTGTGAAAAATACCCTTGGTAGAAACTGAAATTTTTGAATGCAAAAAAAAAAAAAAAGAACAAAAACCTGTAACTTGGTCCTCTCATGACAAGGTTTGCAAAGCAATGACTTAGTTGCTGAGACCATGTGTAGGAGCAAGCCTCGCAGGACCATTTTGCAGAATTGCAGCATGCTTGGGATGGTCTGGATTTAGCCTTATGTGATCATCACAGCTAAAAATAGAGTCTTTTGTTTTGTTAATGAATTGGAGAATGTTGATCAATTCAGTTGAAAGGGTCAAAAGAGAAAAGCTCATAGATTACAGCATTTCCATGAACTAGCAAAGCCACAAGAATGAACATTGGGAAATAGAAAGAATTACAGGTCACAAGCTGTACGATGAGAAAGGGTAGGAAGCTTCCATCCTTTCTTCCACAAGATGAGGGGTTTGAAATGAACCCCTCTCTAATTTCTAAATCAACTCTAATTCCAGTTCCCATCTGTCATTTACTTATCTCAGATGAAAGGGAATTGAAATGAAAGAAAGTCCTGACACTCTCTTTAGACTCTCAAAGCAGGAGAAAACTTAGGGAAATAATAGCTACTCCTAATGTATTTCTTTTTTATATAAATCTAACAAATATACAAATAATTCTCCTCCTCCATCTCATCTCTCTCTCTCTCTCTCTCTCTCTCTCTCTCTCTCTCTCTCTCTCTCTCTCTTTCTCTCTCTCTGATGATTTCTTTTTAAAAAGTTTTCTCCATCCTCTTTTTTTGCCACATAGATCCATAGCACCTAGCTCCAGTTTCTCTCTTTTTATGAAGTTTTCCCGGGTGAGCCCTTCACTTCCCACAGCACCATTACATCTTTTCCTTTATGTACAGAATGGCCACATAATTTATTGTCAAATTGTGACATGTTTGAGAGTGAAAGGACATGCTGTTAATAATTAATCCAGTACAGAAGACATAGCTAGGGCTGTGGCAGGCCAACTGGTACACAGAGTCACCCTTCTTGCAGGGAGCTCTTTTGATGACTCAATGTCATTTTACATTTGTGGATATGCTGCTTATGGAATCTTTCTGAGTTTCTGGTAGGCCATCTGGGTTGCAAACTCAGTGGCTTCCTTTCTTTAGTATTCCTTTCCCTTGTCACTCAACCAACAGCTTCCCTTCAAATTCTTGTTATTTGTCTGCAGCAGGTGAAACCATTTAAAATGTCTCCTCTGAAGGTGTGCATTTAAAAGTCAGAAATCTGAAAAGAGTACAGGTATATTTGAAAAATCTCTCTCACACTGGCCTGTTTGATTCTCATACCTGTGCTTTGGGGTCCCTCTGTTTATCTCTGCTTTTTTTTTTTTGGCATCTAGATAGAACTTCAAGTAAAATAAAACTTTATTGAGAAATATATAATGTGTAAAAAAGAGGCTATAAAACATTTATGTATAGTTTAAAGAATAACAATAAAAGGAATGACTGTGTACCCACCAACTAGATTAAGAAATAGAATATTGTCACTGTCCTCACCTACTAAACCTCAGTAATCATGTGCCCTTGCTCTCTTTGTCAGAGGTAATTGCTCTCTTTACTTTTCTGTTAATTATTGCCAGCTTTGCTTTATAGTTTTGCACACATGTATGTATGTCCCTAAACAAGATCTCTGCTTTTTTAGTGTCAGATGGTGCTTTCAGAAGATAAAGAAAGAAAAGCACTGTCATTCTTCCCAGCACTGGAACTGCTATTTTTTTTAAGTAAAAAAAAAAAACACCCTAAAATATGATGTGCTTTTGAAATACTTAGGAGGAGGATATCAACACATGTGTAAGGGAAGAAGTTTAGGGAGAAAACCCAGGACTTGCGTTCGTTCCATTCGTTCCACTTCTCAGGCTGTCTCTTTGTTTTCCATTTCCTTCTATTTTGTGATTAACATCCAGCCTTCCATTATTCAGAATTTACACGAACAGCTAATGTCACCAGGGAAATGGTGACTGATGTGGGATTTCCAACCTGTGGCAATCCTGCAGGCAAGGACCATGTTAGGCAAAATTATTAACTACGCAAAACATGTGAACAACGGTGCTTACTAAATTCCTTTCCTCATTCTGGGTAGCCAGAGCTCACCCTCACTTATCCACTCTATCATCTTATCCATCCAACCCTTAAAACTCATCATTTACATTGATTAACTTTAAAACAGGGCTTTTTATGCATTTCCCACCAAAATGAAACAGTGGCAAAGACTAAGATCCATTGAAGGGCCCCTGGACATGAAAGCTGTGGTAAGCATGGATTTGTCTATTTTAACTATGCGATGTATCATACATATACAAAAGTGTCTAAAATACATCTGTACTATAAAGGATAATAATGAAATAAACACCTGTGGACCTATTACCGAGCCTTAGAAATAGACCATAATCTGTAGCTGATTGACACTGAAATCTTTTCTAGTTTGGGACTATTGTAAAGAGCACAGATAAGAATTTGGGGGTACTTGTCTCCTGGTACCCATAGGCAAGAGTCTCTGAGTTTAAAGCTAGACATGGATTTTTGGGTCATAAACTGAATATTCAAATTTCTAGGCAATTCCAAACAGTTTTCCAAAGTAGTGATACACATTTAAACCCCCACCAGATGCAGGTGAGAGTTCTCATTGCTCAACATTCTCTTTAACACCGGCTGTTGTCCAAAAAATATTTTTTCAATCTGCATGTGAAATGAAATCTCATTGTGATCTTCTATTTGCATTTCTCTGATTCCTGAAGAGGCTGAGCATCTTTCCATGTGTTTGTTATAGTCCACATGCATTTCCTTTCCTTTGAAATTCCTGTTTGGGATTGAGTGGTTTCTCTTTTTCTTATTAAGTGACTGGAACTCAAAGTAGGAATAGTGATAGGCAAAAATTTTAACTATGTAGAGTTTATTTACTTTTATAAATTGTATGTAAGGCAAGGTAAGGTAATTATCTTTTCTCACTCCATAGTTAGTTATTTTCACTCATGCAGAGGGCTCATTTGACAAAAAAAAAAAGTCTTTAATTTTAAAGTTATTGAATTCTTCAAATGTTTTTTTCTTTAGGATTTGTGTATTTTAAGTTTTGTGTATAGAGTTCCTCTATTCTCTTCTTGGGGTTGTATAATTTTGACTTTCTTTAATCCTCCTTCAGTTTGGTTTTTGAATGCAGTCTCAGAAGAAGGTATAATTTCAGTTTTTACAATTTGAGTTTAGAATTTATTAAATAGTTTATATTTTCCTCACTGATCTCAAAAACCATCTCTGTCATAAATCAAGTTTCCATATATCTGTGCATTTGTTTCTAAGTTCTCCATTCTGTTGCTTTGTTCTATTTGTTAATTAGTGTGTTCCATCTCATTGTTAATAACTTAATTAGTGTAGTTTTACAGTAAGTCTCAGTAACTAATAGGACAAATGCCTTCTTCTTATTTTCCTTCCCTGGGAACATATTGGTAAGCCATTATCCTTTTATTCTTTCATATAAATTTCAAATCAACTGTCAAATTCCATAAAGAAACTTTTTGCATTTTTTTTGTCATTGTAGTTATATTTACTATTACATCCATTTGAAGAGAATGGACAACTTTATAATATGATTCTTCTTATCCAAGAACATGGTCCACTTTTCCATTAGTTGAGTTCTTTAATGAACTTCAAAAGACTTTCTAGTTATGCATGCTTTGTGTACCTTTTGTTAGATGGATTCCTAAGTGTTCATGTACTTTATACAATTATTTGCTTTTGTAAAAAGTAGTGTAAATTACATTTTGTATCTGAGAGATTTGTTTCCTTTCTTTGCAGTTCTTGATTGATTGATTGATTGATTGATTGATTGATTCATTCATTCATTCATTCATTTACCTTGATGGTTGGAACTTCCACCACAATGTAGGGAAAAATATTGTGGTAGTTGTCACCCTTGTCTTGCTCAATGTTTTAAAGGAAATAATTTCAAATTTTTACTGTAATTCATGATGTTTGCTCTAAAGTTTCACAGGCCTTCTTTATTAAGTTGAAGAGATCCTTTTCTATTCCTACTTGGCCAAAAGTTTTATCATGAATGATTACTGAATTTTGCTGAACATCGTTTTTTTTAAAAAAGATTTTATTGGGTAATTGGGGGAGGGGAACAGCATTGGGGAATCGGGAAAGGGGAACAGACAAGTTGCTGTCCTTTTGTTCTTCAGTCTAGTTGTGGAGGACATCGCTTCACTGGCCCATGTTGGTATCATCATTGCGCTCTTCTCAGGTGAGGCAGATAGGTCACTGGCCTCTGGACGGCCGCTCACAGCGGCTCTTGGCAGCTCTCACCAGCTGCCAGCCACTCATGCTGGCTGCCAGATACTCACTGTAGCCTATGGCAGTCTACTCAGCAGGGGCTGCAGCTATGCTGACCTGGGGACTCACAGCAGCCCAGCTCCAGGTGGAGCTGTTGTTCACCATCTTAGCTGTAGAGGGCAGTGTCACTGGCCCTCCTATGTGGGATCCGAACAGGGGCCGCTGGCATTCCAAGCCAGCTCTTCTTTTTTTCTTCTTCTTTTTTTTCTTTTTAGCTGAGCCATCCTGCTACCTGTTGGTAGCTCAGCGGCTGCTCAGCTCGGGCTGGGCATCTAACTGCTGTTGCTCAGAGCTCAGCTCGCACTCTTGAGCGAGCTTTTAACCAACTGAGCCACTCGGCCAGCCCCCCCAAGCCAGTTTTTAACCAACGCTCCACTTGGCCAGCCCATGAACATCGTTTTTGCTACTACGGGTATAATTATATGGTTTATCTCCTTTACCTTGTTAATGTAGTGAATTACAATAATCCTGACCTGTAATTTTCTTATTATGTTTTGTCCTTAGCTACTTTTTATATTGAGGTTACATAAGTCTCATAAAATAAGTTGAAAAATGTTCTATCTCTTTCTACTCTGGAAGAGTTTGTGTAAGAAATGTTTGATAGAATTCACAAGTAAGATCACCTGGCATGGTATCTCCTTTGTGAGATTTTAAACTACAGGTTGAATTTGTAGGGAATTTCTATTTCTCTTATGTCATTTTTATAAGTTATGTTTCCTACAAATTCATATATTTTATCAATTTACAAACTTATTAGCCTAAAATTGTTCATAATAATTTCTTATTTCTTTTTAAATATCTATGAAACAATATTTATTCCCTCTTTTTTTAATGCCTAATAGTATTTGTTTGCATTTTCTCTTTTTTTTTTTTAATCTTGATAAATCTACTGGACCTTAGTTTTCTCAAACAACTTTTAGCTTTTTTAATATTATATGAAATCTTACTTTCTGTTTTATTTCTGCACTTATTTCTATTATCTTTTTTCTCCTTCTTTCTTTAGGTTTATTCTATTGTTCCTTTTCTAATTTCTTAGAATGAGTATTGAGCTCACTTAATTTTAAGGCTTTTTTCTTTTCTAATACAAGAATTATAAACTAATGTATTTTCCCTGTAAACACTGACTTTTTTGCAACCCACATATTTTGTATTATTATATTTTGTATTATTATATTTTGTACATAGTGCTTTTGTTAGCTCTAACTGTGTAAATATTGAATAAATAAAGAAATTACCTGATATTTTATTTACATCATCTGACAATGTGTTAAAAGAGCATTTAGGGCACAGAGTATGGTTTTAATAACTTCTAATGTGTGTATTGGCTTAACCAAATTATATCTTAATAAATAATTTCATAATTTCCTTTCTCTTTTATGTATGCATATCTTAATGGGGTAAAAAAAATAAAATTAGCACCATTTAAATAAGAAAATGTTGTTACAGAATCCTAATGATCTTTTACATTTTGCCACCTAAAACATAGAGAAAAGAGAACATGATATAGCAAGAAAAAACAAAAATGAACATATTGTCAGTTGAAATTCTTATTAGGCATGCTGCCTTTGCATTTGGACCGATTAATGACTAAATTTGGACCAATTTAGACTCTGAGAGCTTGATTAGTTTTTATACTCAAGCCTTCATCACTCTGTACCTTTAGTAAGTCACTTAAGCTTTACAAAACCTGGTTTCCTTATTCGTGAAATGAAAATGATAATATCAACCTCCCAGGATTTTCCCCAAGGATTTGATAAATGTGGTAGCACTTTTTAAAAGCAAATATAACAAATGCCAATATAAAGGATTGATTTTCTTCCTATGTGAATATTAATCCTCAAAGTTTTATACCTGATTTCTTTTTCTCATATGTGCCTTTTCCTAAGTCCTCCAAGGAGCCTTCACTCTCAGTCTCCAAGGCCACATGTTACAGATTCTATCTTCACAGGTGTGAAAGCCCTTAGCGATCACATATTCAAAGCTTTTCCATTTGCAGATGCAAAGCCAAAGGCCCACAGGAGGATTATCCCAATGTCTATTAACAGCAGAGGTGAAATTTCTGGGTAGGTAGTGCCAGGGCCAAAGCCAGAACGAAGATCTCAGGACTTCTTATCTGATATTTTCTGCCACATTCTCACCTGATAAGTGGTACTTTTAATTTTTATTTCATTTTGGGCATTTTGACCAGTAATTCACAGCCATTCATGTTTACCACTGCATCCAACAATGGCCCTCGATTAGCCTACTTGAAAGAAATAACAGTTTTACTAAAAGGAAGCTGTGTGCTTTTATCCACAGCGTACCTATTAATTTGAAAATGAACCTCAAGATGCCCATACATTTAAAAATAAATTAAAATGTATTCAACAAAATACAACCCTCCATTGTGAAACCAGATATCTAAAAACAGTATTGGAATACATAATGTAGAACTGGATATGAAAAGTTTCTTGTTGTTGTCCATTTATTTTTCCACCCTGAAGGAAACAGTCCCTAGTGAAAAGTCACTAAACTTTTATAAAATAACAGGTGTCATTAAATTTATATTAATTGATTTGACATCAACAATCACCCACTGAGTTTCGTTCAGTCCATGTATTTAAAAACATTAGTGCTGACATGTTTGTCCCTAATTGCCATGACTTTGGTGCACAGCATGTGACTCTCTCCAGAAAAACAGTTCACTTAAGCTTGGGTAACAGTCCACAGTCCTCATTGAAAGGATATGGGTCTGTCTAGGTGTTCCAACTGCTATAGCATCTTTAACAATGGCTATGGATTGCTGCTTGTTCAACCTGGCTTCAGCATCCCTCATGAGGAGGGAGTAAGTCAGGGTCTGGTCAGTCACATCTAGTGTGGCAGTATACAGAGATTTAGTAGAGCTGTGGAGTGGGGTTCATGGGCAATGTTGCCTTTGCCCTGGGGCTTCCAGTATCCAGCTCTGGCATCCCTGAGCCCGTGGCACCAGGAGTCTCTCTCTAGTCATGATGCACTGCAGAGAAATCAAAGAATTCGAGAGCGAGGCCCTGGAATGCCTGGCTGCCTCCCAAGCTTTCTTACGAAGTAAATTCCATTGTTGTCTCAGCCCCCTTTCCGCACTCTTGGAATCAGCAGTTACTGTACGACTGCACCTTTCTCCCCCACAGAGACTGCTCAGCCACACCAGGAAGCCCAGAAATCTTATAACATAAACTCCCAGCACTCCCCGCATTTATCTTCTGCCCTCTCGCCGGTCTCCCCTGTCAGGGACTGTGGGTTTCGTGACTTTCTCCATGTCTTGGACTGTGGTGTGGTCACTGTTGCCAGTGACTCTTTGAACTGATCCCAAGCCTGTGTCAGAAAAGCCGTGATGGATTCCCAGTGCCATCCTGAACAACAGATTGAGATATCGCACCTTTAAACCGTGTGGCCTGGTAAACAATACAGCATGTACTCAGCTTCATAAACACTCGGCGTTGTTACAAAGGGCACTGCAAACTCACTGTGATAGGACTTGACCTTAAAAGCTATAGACAATCTAGCGCAGCACAGAGGGTTTCATAAAGTACAATCACTTCCTGGAATTCTTGGGCCAGCGCAGTCGGAGCCGTGCAAATCCTGTTTTCCTTGCATTGTTTCCTGCATGTGAATATCATCAGTCTAGCAGGACTGTAACCATGGCACTTGTAAATAGCCGAGGGGCAACTTCTGATAAAGGCGTACAGTTTTAAGAAGATTTTTTTTTTTAAAAGAAAAGACAAGCCTGAATCAAACCTTACAAATGCCATCTGTCAACAACAAAATTGACAAATTGCAGTTTCGAAAGCGCCGGCATCCAGACCCAGATGTTTTTAAATCACTAAAGGAAACAAAATAGATGACCGCAGTATTGAGAGTAGGATGGGTTGTTTTTCATTTGTTATAATATAAATTTACAAACAGCCAGAGAAAGCAAGGAGATGAACACCAACCAGAATCATAAGATTCTTTCCATGGTATGGCTCCTTTTCCATTGAACCAGTTATGAAATCTTAATAGTTTGGTCTCTCAGTTTCTCCAATTGGTAATAGGAAGAAAAACATTGATGTTACCCCTTGAATACTCAGCTTAAAACTGTTACTCTTCAGGAGTTTGACATCATTGTTGGACAATTCCACTCTACTTGGTACTTGACAGGTTGTTATTTAATCTCTGAGATGCTGTAAAAGGGGGAGAAGGGGCAGCCAAAATAGACCACTCTAACTTCTACAAAAAATCCAAAGATATATTTTCCTCATTTGCTCTAAATACCTCAGTATATAAAATTTGGACCTATCGAATCAATCTCTATCCTTAGCCTTGGACATGATTGAAATGTTGGTTGAGCTGACACTGTAAGTTAAAATTTCTAGAAGGTTTAAAATATGATGAATAGCAAGCAAAATGTTGACAAGAAGTGTTTTAAGCATCTGAGAAACATTTCCTTAGAAGAGAAATAAAGACAAAAGGAGTTTATAAGATTCTCAGTTATGTTGTCATAGATTCCCTTCTTTGATTTTTTTTAAGATCTAAAATTTTAAATTATTTCTTAAATAAGTCATGGGGACATAATGTGCATGGGGACTACAGTTAATAAATCTATTTTTGCATATTTCAAAGTTGCTAAGAGAATGGATCTTAAAACATTCCATCACAAGAAAAAAATTTTTCTGTGACTATGTATAGTGATAGATGTTAACTAGGCTTACTGTGGGGATCACTTTGCAACATATACAAATATCAAATCATTATGTTGTATGCTTAATACTGATATAATGTTATATGTCAATTATACCTCAATAAAAATAAATAATGCTTTAGGTTATTTCAATTTCTAAAGTTTAAATTAAAATCAGTAATATCTGACCAATAGTTTCACATGAGTATCAAGGATCAGTTTGATGCCTTTGGATAATAATTAACTCTTTAATTATGCTAATACATTATACACAGTAAGTGCTAAGAGTCTTAGGATGGCAATTAGCAAAATAGCAGTTTAATCCTTTATCTTAAAAAAATTAACACAAGTGTTTTCAAGGAATTATTTTTCTCAAAATATATTTTAGAATGATTATCTGCTTATCTGTTTTGGATGTCATGTAACTATTTTATAAAATCTATAACACTTTTGTAAAGCAGGCAAGGCTCAGGAAGCTCTTGTCTAAAACCACGTAGCTAATGAGCATCAGAATCAGGATTTTAGTGCAGGTGTCCATGGCTTCACAACACTTTTATTTAACTCCAACCACGCAATTACATTGATGACAGACATCAGACACAAATGTTCTGAGGAACCTGGAGAAACAGGAAAGGATCAGACAAAACTGATGCACTTGATTGGAACATGCTATGAGTCTGGAACAGGAAATAAATGGTATGGTTTAGTCAGGAAGCAATGAAATTTCAACTTTTCTTCTCCATTGTCTTTTCTTATTGTCTGTCTTGTAATGCTGTGATGGTTATGTCAAGTGGCAAAATTCCTGCATATTTGGTTTCCTCTGAGAGGCAAGTAAATCCTGATTGATTTAGAATCAATAAAATAAAATAAATTCCAGTTTTCCAAACTGAAGTTTGGAGATGAAAATGTAGTTTTAAACTGATGTATATGAACTAGTGATCTGATGCCAGTTCTCAAAGATCTGACTTCTTGTTATGGTATTAGAAGTTCCCCTACCTTATGGTTAAGGTAAAGAACACTTTCCCAGCAGCCAGTAATCTGGGAGACCAAGTCTTGGCACACTTTGTTGGTAAAAACCACTTAGTGGTGTCCTGTTACCATTTTGCCTGCGACCTAATAATGGCACACCAAATTTTGCCCTCTGATAAGCATGAGTAACTTCCTCCATAGCCAAAGGGAGGCAAAAAGCATGACTTTGTTGAGCCAGGTTTGGCTTTATATATTGTATTTGCTTTGCAGAATTCACTTACGGGCATAGGCAGGGAGATAAAATATCTCCTTTTAATGAGGGTCCCAGAGGGACAGCAAGCATACAATGTCACTTCATACCACACAAACAATACAACACAGAAGACTCCTTCTAGCATAATAAACAATTCACAGTCTAGTCTCCATGTTCTTGACATCGACAATGCTTTTTAAAGTTAGATCAAAAAGGTGCTTGGGCTTTTTTTCTTATTAACTTGGTGTCTGTCTGAACAGGGTAAAAAGTCTGTCCAATTGTTGGATGCAATAGACCCAAAAGTCTGATGACCAAAATGAATTGTGCTTTCAGTATTTTGAGGACATTTATCCTTGAGAGCTACAAGGTAGTAAAAGTTATTTCAGGTTGTGGTTCTAGCCATAATGTTATATCAATTATAGATTATATTACTTTTCTTTTGGCAATTTAATTAGGCCAGGTAGACTAGAGATCAATTCAAAAAAGAAATGAAATTTAAGTGTGAGATTTCAGAGTATCCCTGGATCTATCGCAGATTTGAAATTTCAATTAACTAGTAATTATAACTATAGCATAATAAGCATATATATATAGTATTTTAAAGAGTTTTCTTAGGCTGGCTTTTCTCTTTTAAGAGAAATCAAGCTTAAACATGAATCGTTTCCAAAAATCAGCCAGTCTCACTCTTTCTGTTTATTCCTCTTTTTGAAAATATTTAAACCTATAATAGAAAAGTTTTCATAAAAGAATTTAAATACCATTTCACCCAGAAATAAGAATAAAAACATTCCCAGTCCTAAGATTTCACCTACAGTCATCAGCATATTCCCCTCTATGTAAATGTGTGCCTTTCTATTTAGAAAAAAGGAAATATTCTTAGAACAGTATAGTATTTATGCTCATTAACAATTCATTTACCAAGAGCATGGAATGAGTGAGGAAAGCAATTCAGATCTATTTGCAGCTAACATAAGTATTGTTGATTGATAAAGGAGTTAGGACATGAGCAAGTGCAGGATTTAGCCAAAGTCAAAAGAGATCAATCTCCAAAGACAGATATGGATAAAATGTTAAAGGAGGTCCCATTTGAATTTCAATGGACTCAAAATGCAAACTCAAACCCTCATGAGGGTAACAGTACACCATATCAGAGTGCTTCAATCCATGGTTTCGTTGACCATGTTTTGTACGGAACCCCAAGATGCTCACTTTAGTAAGTTACCTCTTGTGAAAACAACCAAATTCAGTCTAAGTATGGCTTATTTCCTTATTCATTATTGGCAGTTGGAGCTTCTTATAGACTCCTGAAAATTCCATTTATCCCAACTGAAGGAAGATGCAGGCAAAGTGTGTTTGGACACGCTCTATGAGAGTTCTCATGACTATCAAATAAATTGTCCCACAAAAGGTCATAATAAGAAATATCTTACTTCGACCATCAGAAATACCTCATTGATACCATGGTTCTTAAGGAACCAATGTACACCTGTGATGCTGACCCATACCAGTCAATTCTATACAAATACCTTGCAAGAGTTTTTCCAAACCATCTCTGTAAACAGCCAGAGCATCATCCATAGTTTCCCGAGGTAGGTGATTTAAGCTTAGAGGCAGCTTCTTCTTGAAAGAAGCTAACCCAGAGGAGTGTTTCTGCTAATTTAGGCAGGAGAAGAAGAATTATCGGGTTTTCTCACAACTCAACCCATACAAAAGAGGAACTTTCCCCGTTTCCAAACTGTGGCTCTTTTTATCACACTTCCCTGCTCCTTATTAATCCTTTCCAGTAGGTTGGGAACAAATGAATGTCTATTTTTTTTTTTTTAATTTGTCTTTAAAGCAAAAACAGGGAACGTTTTTGAAAATCATAGGCTGGTTGTGTTATCACTGTTGTACTGTAAAAACAGAGAATGCAATGTCTCCCAAAGTCAGGGACACCAGGGCTCCTGATGAGACTGAGAAAGAGGCTCTATCCTCACTTCCTGCCTTCTTAGGGATTTCACCCCATCCATAGGCAGGATCATCCTTCCAAAGTCAAAGAGTGAGATGGCATTTTCTAGAGATGTTAGAATTTGGAAAGGAATATTGGTTGGACCTCAAAACATAAGTATATATTATAATTCTGAGACTTCGAAGAGGAAAGAGCATATTTCCAGATTTTCAGCATTTACTGCTCCCCAAATGGGAATGCAGATGATCAATAGAATAAATGGTGATTTATCAATAATAATATTAATGTCACCTCAACCAAAGTACAAAAAGTTGGATGGAGATTCATGAGATTGATGACCCCTGAGGTAATTCCTGAACACAGATTTGGGCGTACTCCAAAGTTCAGTTCCATACTCAGTCAGTGACTTATTAGATTAAATCACTGATATGAGGCAAATAAACTCAACAGTGACTCCAAAGGATATTCATAAAGAGAATGGGAATTAGATAACTGAAACTGGGAACATCGGAAGGATTATGAATATTCTGGGGTATCACATTTTTTCTGAAAGTCTGTGAATATTCATTTTTTGCTTTGAGAACAATCAATAATAATGCTGACTCATGGGCCGGCCGAGTGGCGCAGTGGTTAAGAGCTGGCTTGGGAAGCCAGTGGCCCCAGTTTGGATCCCACATATGAGGGCCAGTGACACTGCCCTCAAATAAATAAATAAATAAATAAATAAATAAATAAATAAATAAAACTGCTCATTTTCTGGTTGGGGTTCCTCTTAAAAAAAAATAATGCTGACTCATTTCTGATTCTTTTGGTCACTTTAAATAAAAGTAGAAGTCAAAAGAGTCCTTGTAATGACATAGTGACCAGGTCTATTCTACATAGTTTCATTTAAAAATTGCTATTAGCAGGCTTACAAATTGTACCCAGCTCCCCTGGGTTTTGTTTTTCTTTGAACAACATTTGGAACAAGAATAAACAAATATCATTGCAAAGTGATGAATTGGATTTAGGCCTGGCTGATTCAGGCCTGGGCAATGGCTCTAAAATTCTTGCCTATGAGTCTGGACCTGTTGAGTCATTGAAAATCAGCAGTACTAGGGTACTGTATAATGGTGTAGTGCAAACCCAAAGCCATTCAAGGACCCAGAGCAAGAAAATATTATGCTCTTGGTTGCCTGGGGGATGAGCACACTTCAAAATGCTTAGGTATGTACTGAAAAAATAGGAGGGGTCTTCAAGCTCCTTAAAGCCAACTCTTCTGCTTGGTAAGAAATGAAAATTAGATATTTCCAGGTGAAGTTTCTTAAGCTGACAAGTGATTCCCTGGCTCTTAGTTTAATAGAGAGAGGGCAAGAATTGTGCTGAAGATAAAGTACTGAGCTCAAAATCCCAAGAATAGTGAAGGTAATTAGCCTAAAATCTCTTGACTTAATTTATGCAAGATACATTGTCATCTTTGTTCAATAGAAATCTTGGAAGTGTGTGATATATAGCTTATATTACACTTGAATAAACTTACCCACACCTTTAAAACCTTGCATGTGCACAGCTCAGAAAATTTCACAAGTCCAATGTCAATTTTTTTTGTTCAATAGCCAATCTTCACCAAAAATGTATCAAGTGTGAAATTTACTTTTGAAAAGTTCAGTTCCATACTTAGTCAATGACTTTTAGGTTAAGTCACTGATATGAGGCAAATAAACTCAGACAATGATTCATTTTACAGGGTCCTGGAGGAGGAAGCCTAAGATGTGTTTGCCTTAAAGAAATGATACATTTCAGTTTATCCACCTAAAATTTGGCACAAATTTTACAATAAACTATAAATGATTAGGATATCTTTTTTCTCTAGTGAATCAGTTCCCCCACAAAAATATTAAATGCCAACCCCCAATGTCCAGAAAGACCTAACAGCCTGTGTTAATAAGTTCCACTTTTCACTATAAAATACACAATATTTTGTGACCTTAGGAAGAACACAGAGCTATCTTTTTCTTCTCCTCCTTCTTCTCCCCTTTTTTCTCCTCCTCCTCCTCCTCATCTTTCTTTTCTTCCTCCTTCCTTTATTTTTGGGAGAGGTGGCAGCAGGTAACCCAATGGGGCATGATGACTGGGCATATTTAAATCCTTTTGCTTCTAGAACCTGAGGCAAAGAAGCAACCCCATTTTTGTTTTAAAAAGGTGGGTTAGGATCACTAACCTGCCCCTGGGCAAGGAGGGAAGGGCAAGAGAGACTGGAAGTTTCAGAGAGCCCTTGGACTCACCCAGGAAGGGTAAAATGCTCCCTGAGAATTCCTTCAAATAACTGAAGCTGCTTGTCAGATTAAATCGGAGTGTTCCGGTTTATCACTCAGAGCCGCAGGCTGTCCCCTGCGTTGAGAGTCCTGCGTCATTCTGAGCAGCAATGCGGAGAGGCGTTGAGAAATAGCAGTGGACTCCATTCCCCCAAAGTTACACATGCCCTGGGGTAAACAGCCTCCCCAAAACAAAAAACTCTGGGAGGTACTTGGGAAGAGAAAAATATAAAATAAGGAAAGAGGGAGAAGAGAAAGGAGGAAATAGGGATGTGAGTAGAAGGAGATGAAGGAATAACAGGACATTTTGTTATCAGAAGTGAAACCCATTTCCATTCCAGCCCACTAACATTTGTTCATTCAAGCATTGCTATATCCCTGGGAGCAAGGGCCTGCTCAACTCGGGGGTATATCTCCAAGTGTTTTCCATAGTGAATGTCCTGATCTGGGGATCTGCAGATATAAGAAGGTAAGGTGTTTATAACACAGAGAAATTCTCCAAGGGGTTGGAGGGTTTTGTTTCTCTGAGAGGAACTGCCCATGTAAGTTCTTTCTCCTAAAAGTGACATCTTGAGCATGTACTCATGAGAATTAAAGGAGTGGCTTTATGACTCATGAGGATTGAATGACCAGCCCCAAGGGAAAAGGAGAACAGTATATACAAGCTGGCTTTTAAATAGAACTTAATAATAACAAAAAGAGTAAGAATCTCAGCCAACATCAACCATCTAAATAGTGGGAGCCTAAAACAGAGACCAACAGTGTAACGTTCATAACAACTCGTCTGGGGAAAGATCTTTGGGCTGCACAGAGTTAAAGGTAAGGTGGCAGCAGTATAGCAAAAGAAGCGTTCTTGGGCCTGGTGGATCTCTCTCTACCCAAAACCAGTACATAAAGGTTTATTTATAACCAGCCATTTGGTCTAGCCAAAGTTCAGATGGTTACATGAAAAAAGTTCAGGTCTTTGCATCAATTTTCCAGATGGGAAGTAAATTTATGAAGCAAGTGTAGATACTTTAACATATTTCTTTTTATTGGTAGTCATCCTTCTTTTTATTATCCTTCTCTTCTTTTTTTTTTCCTCCTGAGCCATCCTGCCACCTGTTGGCAGCTCAGCTCTGGCCAGGAATCAAACCAGCAACCTTGTTGCTCAGAGCTTGCGCTCTTGAGCAAGCTCTTAACCAACTGAGCCACTCTGCTAGCCCATTATTCTCTTCTTTATCCTCCTGTTCTTTTAAATAAAATATCCATCTATTTATTTGTTTTCCTCTTTATTTCTTTTTGAATTGTACACAACAAACACCAATAAATCAACATGTTGGAAGATTCAGATATTATGGACATGCATAGAATAAACATAAAAGCTTACTTCATGCATCCCTGCATTTCAACTCCCATCTACAGAAGAAATCCCTATTAATAGGGAAATAGTATCTATCATTTCAGTTATTCCTATGCACATATCCATATCCATATACATCAACACGAAATGTACACATGTGCGTGCATGCGTGCGCGTGCACACAAATGTATTTACTTAACCAGAATCATTATATTATTATTCTTATCAAAATTTTCAAGGGATAGATAAAAAGTTTGGTAATATATTACTTTAAAATCCCCAATGTCTAGTAACACCTGGAAACTAGTGTGTAAAATATCTAATCAGACATGTTTTTTCAAGCACGCATGCCTTCCATCCACATGTAATAGTAAAAAGGGGCTAAGTCCTGTTAGTAAATCATGGTTATGTCTTTTCATTTATTTGTATGTGTACTGATTGGAGATGTAATCAGGCTTTGGGAGATTAAGTAGTATATTCTCCAAAATTCTGGAAATCACTAATTCTGTTAGAGAATTCCACAGGCATGAGTTCATACATAAACTTGGATGTACATAGATTAATGACCTAAGCATTTCAGTTTTAGCTTCAAGTCTAAAACTAGAAAGAGACCCACCCATAATTAATGAAATAATGTTGACTTAGATAGACTGGTAGGCCTTTTGTCATAGAGAAAATAGCTATATCAGCATTAAAAACAAAATTTAGGTCTTACCTGTTCAACTTTACTAAATCCAAACTTACCAAACAAAATATTGGAGCATGATATTTCACCAGATTCTAACTTTATAAATATGTTCTCCATAATAACTGACCTCACTTATGTATGTACAAAGTCATTTAATTTTTCCAGAAGTGATCTATTATTAAACCCTTAAGAATGCCACAACTCTGTATTATAAGTTCTATCCAGAAAAGCTGAAAATTCAGTATTTTGAAAGATGCAATGTAATCAGTCATTGGAGTTGTCCTACAATAGGAGATAGCAAGGCTTTCAAAATTTAAACTTGAAAGCCAATTTCTAACCCATTTTAATATCACAAATATGGGATGAAGGGGGCAAGAATTATATCAGCTTTTAAAAAATGAATGAAGGGGTACAAGGAAATATTTTGAACCTTACTTCACTTACATGTTATCTGTTTGCTGATGACTACTATCTTAATATTTTTGGCCCGTCATGTAACTTTTTAGTTCAGACTTGTATTTACAAAGGCAAGTTTTTATCTCACTCCCTTGGATGTCTCACAGGAATTGCAAATGTAACATTCAAAATTACAGAATTCTTGATTTCTGTCTCATTCCCTCTACCTTATGAACCCACTATCCCAAAGACATCCTTCTTGATAAAAAACCCCACCATCTGCCCAGTTGCTCAATTAAAAATTGTAAGATTATTCTTGATTCCTATCTATCCTTCAAACCATTGCCCCCAATTTACCACCAAACCTTGTTTATTTTACTTCCAAATAGATTTCAAACCTTTCCATTTCCACCCTACCCTAAGCCACTTAAGACCTTTGCCTCAGTGCTGCAAGAACTTCCCTAATGGTTTATTTTTAATTTAATTCTCTCATTTCCCAGATAGCAGCCAGGGTGATCTTAAAATCCTTGAATAGCTTTCTATTTCACTTGAAATAAAATCTTATCATCTTAAAATGGCATATAAGTGGGTGACCATCTGTCTTGGTTTGTCAAAGACAGTCCTGTTTATCTCAGTTGACTAAGTTCTTATTTTGACCACTCCCTTTCATTCATTTCCAAAGTGCCACTGTTTGGGTGATGTTATGATTTTACTTATAAGATCCTGCATGCTTTGGCATCTTCAACATTAAGTCAGGCCATTCTTTGTTTATGCCACTCAGACATATCAATCATCTTTTAGCTCCTCAAATATAATGAGGTCCTTACTAACCAGGGTCTTCACAGCTCCTGCTCTTTCATCTATTCTCCATCTGTCTAAGTCTTCCTAACTTTTCAGTTCAATCTTAAGTATCACCCTTTGAGGGAATCTTTCTCTGATTCCCCAAATTATCAAAAGAAAATTTGCCCCCTCCTGAGCCCTTCTAACAGCACCATGTAAGTTTTGCTCCTAGAAACACAAATTAATATTTACAAGTATACAGTTATTTGTGTATTTATTGGCACAACAGAAAGTTTATTTTTTTAGCCAGTTTGCTCCAAATGGAAAGAGAATATGTATGTTTTGTTACACCATAGTAAACTCCGTGCCTAGTTCAGTGTCTGAGATACTGTAAACACTCACTATCTGTTGAATGAATGAATGGGTGAATAAGTATATGAAATGGATGATTTGTGATCATGAACTAGGAGAGTTTGAGACCGCTCCAACTTTGAGTGCAATAGGAAAAAAACCAGCCACAACATCTGAAAGCTTCTTAAAAATCAACCATAGAGCTGTCTTTGATTTGTACAGTTATTGACTATCTTGAAGCACTGAGTTGGGGACTGAGACTGTAAAGATGAATATAACACAGTGTCTCCTTCAGGAGCTGACAATCCTTAGGAAACGATACATAAAAAGTGATTTCAGCACAATGGAGCACAGAAAAGGAAAACCCTAACCTAGACTGGAGTTTGAGGAATCCTTTCTTGAGTGACTCCATAATTAATTGGTGTAGATCAGGTGGGATATGATTTTTAAAATAAATCTTTAAAAAGTAAATGCATAAAGATGTGAGTGAATAATTGATGCCAAAGAGATTCATTGTAACCTTTAGATCAGAAGTTTATAAGGTTTTTGGTCTCAGGACCTTTTTACACTGTTAAAAATTATTGAGAGTGCCAAAGAACTTTGGATTATTAAGGCTCCATCAATCTTTATTTACTGTTAGAAATTACAACTAAAAACGTTTTAATTTTATTTATTTTAAAATAATAATAAATTTATATGTTAACATAAATAACCTATTTCATAAAAAGCAACTATATTTTTTCAAAACAGGAATCAAATTTAGTGAGAAGAGTGGCATTGCTTTACATTTTTGCAAATCTCTTAGTGTCTGGCTTAAGGGAAGACAGCTGGATTCTCTTATCTGTTTCTGCATTCAATCTGCTATATTATGGTGATTTTTTTGAAGTTTATGAAGAATATCCAGCTCATAGAAATAAGTAAAAACAGGGAAGAATTCAAAGAGCACCTGAAAGAGAACTGCTACTGAAGACAATAGCTTCCCATTAGATTTTGGCTGGTAGGTGGTAAGCAAAGCAATGATGTGACCTGATTTGTCTTCTAGGTAGATTAGTTAGCAGCTTTGTGGTCAGTAAACTAGAATGAGTGAGACTGTAAGTTCAGAGGCTATTTCATATGGTAATGTGATAAAATCGAAAGGTCCAAATTACTCTTAAATGTTGTAAGTGAGGGTCAGAAAAGAGAAGAGGCTGATTGCATGGAGACAGAACACAGGCTTTTTGGGGGAATGACAAAGATTATAATGTTACCACCACCTGTAGTAAGGATTACATTTGGAAAAATAAATTATTCTGAAGTAGGAGCAAGGGATGAAAAATTCTATTGTGAGTATGTTGAGGGTGAGTTTGTGTGAAGTATCCAATAAAGGTGTCTGGGAGACACTTAACTATGTAAATTCATGGTGAAGATAAACAATGACAAAGCATCAGCAAACAAGTGGAGGCTAAATATTTGAGAATGGAATAAATTCTCCTGAAAGAACAAATGGAGTGAGAAGAATGAGTAAGAACAGACCAAGGAACACCAAAGTTAAGGCTGGATGGACATAGAGAATTTCACAAAGTGACAAAGAATGAGAATCACCAGAAAGGTGTGGTGTAACTAAAACTGTAAGAAAAGAGTTTCTAAAGTTTCCGGTTGATGGATCAGCTGCAGAAGAACTATCAAACAAGATAAAAACGGGGGCATGGCCACTAATGATGTTCTTAGGGCCATATTAGTAGAGTGGATTGAGGATGGGTGTAGTATAACTAGATGCAGAGGGCTGAAGAGTAAATTGGAGATGCAAACAGAATGAGTAAAAATAACCTTTCCCTAGAAATTTTGCTGAGAACAGAATGAGGAATAATGATATAACCAAGAGAGTTTGTCTGATTACCGCAGAGGAGACTTGAACAAGTTTATGGGGTGAGACAATGAAGCCAGTTGAGGGAAGAAGTTGAAGACATGGGTTATTAATCATCACAGAATATTCTGGACGATAAGGAAAAAATTTTAACAGAGCAGGTAGCATATCTTCCTCTTTCTTGCCCTCTCCCAAATATCATAAGATGTTGATCTTTCAGAGGGAAAACAGACAAGTTGTAAGGAATTCAGCAATCAGCAACAAGTCATTTGTGTGGCTACGAAAGGAAATATCAGTAACTTTTCTATATTTAGTAACATGGGAGGAAAAACTAGAAATTGGTACTCCATTGTAAAAAAAAAAAAAAAAAAAAAGGATGGACAAGACCAGTGAACAGGAGAGAGAAGGAGGAAGATGAGATAGAATGGAAACTATGAAACACTATACACTTTGAAATGTTAATAAAACATTACAAATAAAAGAGGGCAGTGGTCTAGAGGCAAATTATTTGGGGAAACACTGAGTTAAACAAAGCTAAGCGTGTCCCTTAACAGAAGGGCTTCTCAGAATCATTACTATATTTACCTGCATTGGGAATTATTCAAATTAGTGATACAGGGGGCACCATTTCCCAAACTTACTTAATCATCATTGTTTTCATTGAAATACTGTTTTTTTCTGAACACTTACTGACTTCTTGCTAGAAACTGGTGTACTGAGGAGCACAGTTTGGGAAACACTGCTCCAATATATTGTTAAACACAGTAGTTCCTACCTGATTAACTGGGTCATGATTCTTGTGTCTAGAATAGTTAAATTAATAGGATACCCCATTATAAAGAACTCAGTCATAAAGCTTATTTATGTACACTACAAATAAGTCCTATTGACACACCACAGTGATTTCCAGTTTTGGTGTTATCATGTTCTGTTATTGTTTTTATTAATATAACACTTACCCATGTCTGAAAAATAGTCATTGGACAGAATAGACTCTCAATAGCAGTGTTTTGATTGACTGCTTTGTATTTTATTTTATTATTTTATTTTTAAGCTGAGCCATCCTGCCACCTGTTGGCAGCTCAACGGCAACTCAGCTCAGGCTGGCATCGAACCGCCATTGCTCAGAGCTCAGCTCGCACTCTTGAGCCAGCTCTTAACCAACTGAGCCACTTGGGCCCGCCCGACTGCTTTGTATTTTAGATGAATTTTTAAGTAATTTTGTCAGTGGTGAGACCCAATGTGAAGGGAAAGCCAGAGGAAGGTATTACCTGCTTTTATGGCCCAGGAAAACAATTGCTGTGCCCAGCACTTCTGTGAGGACCACGTGCAAGTTTCTGCCATTTGGTTCCAATAAGAACAAGATGACCTTGTGGGACACGCTTCATCTTGATGTTTTGCTTTTTTTTCCCTCCATGATATTTCTTTATAAGAAGAATGTCACATGGTTTTAAAAAAAAATTCTTTGAATGCCAATTCAATCTAGATGCTGTGGGGATCACAAAGAGTAAAAGACATGATGCCTGCTTTCAGGAAGCTTACAGTTAGCTTAGGTAGATAAGAGCATAAATGAAAAATCTAATCAAATAAAGGTTTAATTGTGATACATTAAATATGAAGCATCATAAGACAATACATGATTAACTGAAATAAAAAGATGATAGATCAAGTAGTGTGCATCACATTTAAATAAATATGAACTGAATTACCACCTACATGTAAAACAAGTAGTCCCACCAAGACAGGCAGAGCTGCTTCTACTGTTTTGGGACACAGAAAAGAGAGTTGAGACAAATCTGCTCCTTTCACAAGTCAGTTGACAGCTGAGACATCGCACTATCCATGTGTCCCTGGGAACACATCGATCTCCATCTCCACATTGGTTTCAATCGCAACAGTTTAAGTTAAGGTCTGGTCTAAAGGAGAGATTCTCTCCTTCAATCTAGAATTCAGGATTATAGTCTGACACTCAAACCAGACATCTGGTAACAACCAGGCATTCCTGACATGACTGGCTTGATGAGTCATTTTCAGAATTCTTAAATTTTGTGAAGTGCAACAATTTATTTTCATTCATTTTTTTTAGCTATAGAAGCTTCCTGTTGTTCTTCCTGTAAAAACATGATTAATATTCAGTCCTTGATTAGATCCAAATTTCTATAGAGAACAATGAGCAGGTTGTTTTGTTCTTTCTCTCCAGCTGAGAACTCAGGGAAAGAACATCATTTAATTTCCTTTTTACCTCAGGGAGATTCTTGGTGACTTTGCTCATTGCAGTATAGACTTCACAGCGATGTTCTCTGTGCTTTCAGTGCAAATTTGGAAACTAAATCCTTTTTGAAATGGGCGGATATGAATAGATATCAAAGTGATGGTGGGTTCTGTGGAGTTAAAATATTGTAGTTTTCAACCAGCAGCTCAATTTAATAGCTCTTTACCCTGTACAAAGTATACACAGTTATTAAAATGTATAAAATGTATAAGGTTTCTAATTGGGCTAGAAATTCTAGATGTACTAGAACTACCATGGCCTGAAGACATATTTAGGACATGAGAAGTCTAGACAAAATGAGTAAACTATAAGGAATTAATGTATGAAGGAATACTGTTCACAGATGTCTATTCCAGGCATCCAATTTCAACCAAATATTATCAACTGTGATTTTAATAGCATATTCCATATCCTGAACACAGTCATATGTTTTCTACACTATTTTATGATTCATATTTTATTTAATGGACTTATTTATATCTCACTGTTTCCAAAATATACTTGTAGCTCTGATGTTTAGTTAACAAATGACTCTGGACAGTGGAGAAGCTCAGCAGACAGTGCCTTAACTAAATGTTCAAGGATAACATCACCGATAATAAGATGTAATGATATCATGTTCCCTCTGTTATGGTCATGCACAAAGAAGAGAATAATTTCTGTGGTATTCTTTCTAAAATGTATAACCTCAATGTAATTATGAGAAATTTTCTTGTCTGATTTGTTCACTGATATAAGTCCCAGAATACAGTAGGCCTTCTAAAATATTCAGAAATGAGTGAACAATTTTTCTCATTTTCAAGAGCCAGTTACACTTGCTTTCAAATGCTTTATTCACACTGAGATATTAACCTTTGAATGTGAATAAGTCATTCTACATGGTTTCTTTTATCAGAGAGGAATTAATATAGTAATATACATATGACATGTTATTAACTATACAATATGAAATTGTTCTGATTATTAAACTCTGGTATGACAATAGAATGTGAGTACTGAAAGAAGCTTAGTGACACAGTATATACAGCAAAGTAGTAAATCATTTGGGGCCTATCATGGAATGAATCCTACTTTGCAAATTACCACCATTTACTCACTGTGATTTTTGGCAAGGTACTTAATTACTATGATTCAATTTTCTCACCAATAACTTGGCAATAATAGTAATAATGGTAATTTGTAAATTATAGAATTTTATGAGAATTAAATAAGAAATTATTTTAATAAAGTAGACAGTAGATTCAAAATGTTAGTTTCATTTACCTTTCATTCCTTAGTATCTTTTAGCTATGTGGATAGTTAACAATGGACTTATAATAGGTACTTAGATATTAATATCTTCATGTGTAACTGCTTTCTGGGAGTGTTTATATTACATAATAAATTGAAGTATTAAGATAAAGAATTAAATAATTTATAGAAAGATTCAGCTTTGATCATTGGGAAATAGAAGTAATTTGGAGGACAAAGCTTATTTCCCGTGGTCTTGGACTGAATACGTGTTTCTTTGAACTAAACTGGAATTACAAAATGCAGTAGCAAACGTACGTGCAGAGTGTGGTTATAAATTCTTCAGAGAGAATCCACATTTTTTTTTCCCTTCTGTCTAATGCCAGGCTCAAGATATGTCCACGTTCATGATAATTTTCTCAATGTCTCCCTCTGTAAGTGAGTGTATTCTAGTTTGTCTTGATATGTCAGGTTCCACTACTTGTTAACTGATTGTTAACTATTTCATTCATGTGTAAATGTTGGTATGTGCACTCCTGTGTCAGAGATTATTATTTTATTGTCAGTGGCAAGCTCCTCGACAATCAGAGCACAGGACGTTTGAAAGCGGATCTGAGGTACGCGTAGATCAGGACAACATGATCTGCTGGACAGCATTCAGTCACATCCTTCCCCATGGTAATGTCCTTCCTTTTCTTCATTGGATGTTTTATGAAACATAAAACAACTGGATTGCAAGGACAGGTCTAGAGAGCATTGTCATCAGTTTGAGCTATCATTATTGAAACAGCTTCCAACTACTAACATCTCTGAGGTGAGACGTGTGAGGGGAGTGGGCCAGGCTTTCCTTTTTTCCTGCTGGTGTTTGTTTTTGCCTCTGATGGTATTCCCTGCTTGGTAATATATACTTTGACTTTGTGACCTGTCTTCCTGCAATAATTCTTTGGTGGAAAAATCCAGTAATACAGCCAAGAGCTAGTTCTTCCTCTAGCCCCACGTGCCGGCCCAGAGATCACAACTTTTGGGGGTAGCAAACACATCTAGCCAGGTTACTGTGTTAAGCATTCAGGACTCTTTCCCAATGCTTGGCAAATGGGCCATCATTTTGTTTCCAAGTTCAAGATTTCAGTAAATTTATGGGTAGTGGAGGGTCAATGCAACCTGGCATGAATGACAACCAATGAGCTGGGATATCAATCTTCTATATGTTTGGAGTACAAGGCAGGATGATGATGCTTGGGAGAGTAATAGCGGGATTAATGAGCAAGGGGAAGATTTATTCTTTCAAAGGGAGAGAAATCCATTGGCTAAAATTATCACTGAGACTCTAACAGAGATAATCAAGCTTAGTGATGACAGAAAATAACATTTGCATTTTTTACCTCACTTGGGACTTTGATGCACTCAATAGAATGGTACAGGGCACTAGATTGTGCCAAGAAAATCTGTGAGGCTGCAGCATATGTCCTGGTTTCTGGATATACTCACATACTCCTATCGAGTATTTAAGAATTAAGTTTGATCCTTGAGCACTGCTGGTAGGAATGTAAAATGGTGCAAGTACTATGGGAAATAGTATGGTGGTTTTTCAAAAAATCAGAAGTAGAATTACCACATGATCCAGCAATCCCACTTCTGGGTATTTATCCAAAAGAAACGAAGGCAGGGTCTTGAAGAGATATTTGCACACCCATGTTCACAGCAGCATTATGTACAATAGGCAAAAGGTAGAAGCAAACCATGAGTCCATTAACAAATGAGTGGATAAACAAAATGTAGTATCTACATACAATGAAATATTATCAGACTTCAAAAAAATGAAATTCTGATGCATACTACAATGGATGAACATGGAAGAATTATGCTAATTGAAATAAACCAGTCACAAACAAAAAATACTGTGTAATTCCACTTACATAAAGAATCGAAAGTAGTCAAATTCATAGAAATAGAACAGTGATTACCAGTGACCTGGGGTAAGGACAAAAATGGGGACTTGTTGTTTAATGGGTACAGTTTCACTTCTGCAAGATGAAAAGTTCTGGTGATCTGTTTCACAGTATTATAAATATACTTAACACTACTGAACTGTATGCTTAAAAATAGTTAACATCATAGATTTTATGTGTGTTTTTCTTTTAAAGATTTTTATTGGGGAATTGCGGGGCATGGAACAGTGGTAGGGAATTGGGAGGGGGCAGCCAAGTTGTACTTTTTTTTTGTTCTGTAGTCTAGTTGTAGAGGATGCTGCTTCACTGGCCCATGTTGGTATGATCATTGCACTCTTCCTGGGTGAGACAGTCGGTCGCTGGCCTCTGGACGGCCGCTCACAGTGGCTCTCTCTGGCTGCTGGCTGCTCATAGTAGCTTATAGCAGGCCACTGCAGCCTACTGCAACCTACGCCATCACCAGCCACTCACAGTAGCCCAGCTCCAGGTCGGGCTGTTGTTCCCAATCTTAGCTGTAGAGGGCACAACTTACTGGCGCATGTGGGAATCAAACCAGCAGCCCTGTTGTTCAGACCTGGTGCTCTTACCAACTGAACCACTCGGCTGGCCCTATATATGTTTTTTACCACACACACACAAAGGACCAAATTTGCAAAATGAGGGCAAGATCCCTTCCCTGCTTATCTCATGGGATTGATGTGAGGATCAAATCAAAATAACACATGAATACGTGAAATAGTGAATGGCCAAGGGTAATTATTGCAACATTACATGCAATAGGAAGTGATCAGAAACAACCCAAGGGTTCATCATTAAGGGACTATTTACACAAACGATCACATATCCCTGTAATGGAAGATAACATAGCTATAAAAACAAATGGTGAGAAAGCTCTCTGTATGGAACAGTCTCTAAGAAGTTAAGAAAAAAAGAAAGCAAATTGCAGAACAGAATGTATAGCATGGTGCCTTTTGTGTAAGAAACAGGAAAAAATGAATATATTTGTATATTCTTGTATTTTTATACAAGAAAGGGTAGAAGTGAGACTTTTTATTTTTTTCCTTTTTAGGTTGTTTTGATTTCTGAAACATCAAAATGTATTGATAATTTTTGGAAAAGGTAGTATGTGAAAAAGATTTTAAAAGCCATAAAGCATTACGTAAAGGACATTATTATTTTCATGATTATTAATAATATATCAATAATAAGTTTGTACTTTATAGCTATTTGGTCAATACATAAACCATCAATCAAACCCCTTTCTGCTGTATGAGATACCTAAAAAAGAAAAGATTCAACTTAGCCACTGTTTCAAGCTCATGTAAAATTGGGTGGTTTTGATTTGGCGTATTCAGATTCACCTCCTTTCCCTCTCCCAAGATCTCTGTTGTACACAAATAGTTTGGTTCCTAAATTTCAG
This sequence comes from Aselliscus stoliczkanus, assembly GCA_033961575.1. NCBI lineage: Eukaryota > Metazoa > Chordata > Mammalia > Chiroptera > Hipposideridae > Aselliscus > Aselliscus stoliczkanus. The sequence continues at coordinate 16,352,848 of CM066730.1, read as the reverse complement.
GTGGAGGTAACTCCTGTCATCTCATTGACAGCCAGAGCTGGTATAGACAATAATGTTGGCAGGCAATTGTCATCCTGTTTCCTCACTGGTCCATCACTCCTCCCTTAGCTGCATGGTGGGTAAATGGGGGAATTAGTATCCCCAGAGAGAGGTAAGAGCTGTTTTTTGATCAGAGGAAACAGAACCATAGCTGACCTCAGCCTAAAGTGTAAGAAGTAGAATAATGGTTCTTGATGGGAGAGTAGTGGTGGCAATTCTGCCTCCCAAGGGGCATTTGGCAATGTCTGGAGATATAGTTGATTGTCATGACTAGGAGGTGGGCTGCTATTGGCAATGAGGAGGGAGAGGCCAGAAACGCTGCTAAACATCCTACAATGCAGCAAACAATCCCCCGCAGCAAAGACTTATCTGCCCCAATGTATCAGTAGTACCACCAAAGTTGAGAGGCCCTGTTTTAGGAAAAGTGGCATTTTATCTGAGGACTTTTAAAAACCAGGAAGTCTTTAAGATGTCTATATATGGCTTCTTCATAGTGAAATGTCAGGACCATGGCAATCTCTGGCAAAATATCTGGGGCTGGAGATCCTTTATGGCTCCTCTCAAAACATTTCATTGTGTGTGTCACCTCTGCCTCCTGTTCTTCATGCTTCCCTTCCTTACAGTAGAATGTTGATTAACGGATTAGTTTGTTTGTTTCACTTGTTATGGTACAATGCATGCTAATTCCTAACATGAGTCCTGTTTTCCTAAAATGTTCTGCCACCTTTAATATGTCTTCTGCCACCTTGAATATGATAACCTTCTAGGCCTCCCGCCTGCCACCCCCAAAATGACAACTCTCTTCTTTGTTCCTCCAACAGGAGTCATGTTTATGGGTTACATGTCTGTCCACCCTATTGTGGTGTAAGCTCCTTAAGAATGTACTCTTTGTTTTCCTATTACTTTACAAGTAGTAAATGCTCAGTTAATATTTGTTGAATCAGTGAATGCACTCAGCTTTAAAATATGGAAAAAACCCTATTTCAAAGAGAATAATCATACTAGGTATTGGTTATATTGTTAATAAAATCACATTTTAAAAATTAAGTTTATTGGAATGACAATGGTTAGTGAAATTACATAGGTTTCAGGTGTACAATTCCATAATGTATCTTCTATATAGCACATTGTGTGTTCACCACCCAGAGTCAGTTCTCTTTCCATCAGCATATATTTGAACACCTTTACCCTTTTTTATCATCTCCCCTCCCCAATTACCCTCTGTTAACCACTAAGCTGTAAAACCATGTTTCTATGTACATATTTTTTCTCAATAGAACACCGTCAATCTAAAAACAGTCCAGGCTTTATGAAAAATAAGCTATGTTATGATGACTCTCCTCTGAAGTTACTTGTCAGCTTCACAGGTTTTTTAAAGTTTTCCTATTTTGTTTATCACTCAAAATAACTGAATGCCTATTTGATACAAAGCACTATATCACATGCTTTAAAGGTACTAGGGAGCATTAGCTATGATTTGTAGGATTTGAACTGTGGTTGGAAATAAGAAGAATCTCAATCTTAAAAAGTTAATAAGTAATAGATGAATAATAAAAGAAGAACATATAAGTAACAAGTATGTAATATACAATAAGTACAAAATCTATTGACATTTAAAAGACTGTTTTCAATTTAAAAAAGGTTCTTGTGATTGCTGATGAAGGGTGGATGGGTTCCAATAGGTAGAATTCCTTCTGCTCTGGTTGGCAAAGAAATTTGATGAGTAAGAAAGAAATCTATGAGTTTGTTTGGGGAACACAATGAATAAACCAACAGTGATGGACTGCATTAGGAATCAAATAACAAATACACTTAATGAGAAATATGTGGTCATTACCTCTCCTCATTAGTCCCTCCCACTGTGGGCTACACAGGCAGGGAGAGTGTACCTGGGCTCTATTACACTAATCCCATGGAGCTGATCAATGTCAGTTACTGCATTGTATCAGCCTATATGGAAGGATGCTTGAAGAAGAGGACCTGGGAAATTTGTCCCAGTGCCCATAGCAGTGGTTGTCAGTGTGGTTCCTGAGCCAGCAGCATCAATGTCACCTTGGAGCATATTAAGAATAGAAATAATTGGGCCCCACCCCAGCTGTGCAGCACCAGAAACATTGGGAATGCCATGGGAAATCTGTGTTTTCAAAGGTCTTCCAATTTATTCTGATGCATGTTCAAGTTTGAGAACCGCTGGTCTATTATAAGCATATCATTAGGGATGTTATTTATTACTTACCTACTGCCACCTTTATGAGGGCTTAGGAGACAAATTTCTTTCTGGTATACTTCCATAACATTTAAAAAAATCTTAGGAAAGCAGTAACTTCTATATTGTTTAGTTTCCTTTATCTCATGGACTGCTAAAAAGCTAGAAGTCATATTGATGTCTTCCATAAAAGTACACATTATGGTTTTTATTTGCATTTCCCTAATAGCTAGTTAAGCTGAGCATCTTTTCATATGTATGCTGGCAAGTTGCATTCTTTGGAGAAGTGTCTGTTCAGGTCCTCTGCCCATTTTTTAAATTGAATTGTTTGGGGTTTTTTGCATATATTCAATATTAGCCCCTTATTGGAGGTGTCATTTGCAAATATTTTCTCTCATTTGATTGATTGCCTCTTTGTTTTGTTGATGTTTTCTTTCACTGTGCAGAGTATTTAGTTTGATATAGCCCCATTCATTTATTTTTGTTTTTACTTTCCTTGCCTTTGATGTCAAATTCACAAAATAATCTCTAAGTCTAAAGTCCATAAGTTTAGTACTTATGCTTCCTTCTATGCTATTTATTGTTTCCAGTTTTATATCTAGGTCTTTGATCCATTTTGAGTTAATTTGGTGTATGGTGACAGATAGCAGTCTTTTCATTATTTTGCACATGGCTTTCCAATTTTTCCAGCACCATTTATTGAAGAAAATTTTTCTCTATTTTATGTTTTGGCCCCTTTTGCTGAAAATTATTTGCCCATATATAGGTATTTTTATTTCTGCGTTCTCAATTCTGTTCCGTTGGTCTGTGTGTCTATTTCTGTCAATACCATGCTGTTTTGATTATCATCAATTTGTAGTATTATTTGAAGCCAGGGAGTGTGATACCACCAGCCTTGTTCTTTTTTCATAGGATCCCTTTGGCCATTCTGAGTGTTTTGTGATTCCCTACAAATCTGATGATTTTTTTGTTCTATTTTCTTAAAAAATGCCATTGGGATTTTGATCAGGATTTCAAAAATCTGTATATTACTTTGGGTAATATAATCATTCCACAATAGATATAGCCTCCCACCTGATAGAATGGCTATTATCAACAAGTAATAACAAGTTTGGGAGGTATTGTGGAGAAAAAGTAACCCTACTACATTGCTGGTAGGACTGTAAATTGCTGCAGCCACTATGGAAAAGAGTATTGGGGTTCCTCAAAAAATTAAAAATAGAATTACCATATGACCAGCAATCCCTTTTCTGGGTATCTACCCAAAAAATCTGAAAACAACTTATCTTTAAAGATATATATACCCCTATGTTCATTGCAGCACTATTCATGGTGGCCAAGACATGAAAACAACCATAGTGTCCTTTGATACGTGATTGGATAAAGACGATGTGGTACATATATGCATTAGGATATTACTCGGCCATAAGAAAAGATGAAATACTGCCATTTGTGACAACATGGATGGATCTTGAGATTATCTGGCTAAGCAAAATATGTCAGACAGAAAAAGTCGAGAACCATTTGATTTCACTCATATGTAGGATATAAAACTGAAAGCAATGAATGAACAAGACAAAAAAACACACAAAAACTCATAGACATAGACAACAGTTTATTGGTTACCAGAAGGTAAGGGGGGAGGGAAGGAAGTAGCATAGGGTAGATAGGGTCAAATATATGGTGACAGAAAGAGATTTGACTTTGGATGTGAACACACAATGCAATATATAGATGATGTATTGTAGAATTGTACACTTGAAACCTATAAAATTTTATTAACCGATGTCACCCCAATAAATTTTAGAAAAGAGTACACATTATGGTATACATTGCTGAATTATTTGCTTTCTGTTTTTATATCCCTATCTTTTTTCTTAAGTACATTAAATTTATCTATCTTATTATATTCTATGTGTCCCTTTAAGTTATTCAATTCTTTTTGAAAATGTAGAATATAAATATCTCAGTGTCAAATTTTAGTATTTGTCAGTTAAGGTTAACTAGGACTAGGGAATTTTTCATTCTAGTAGCAGTTTAAAATGTCCTTCCCCTATTACAATTCACCCCCCACCTCTGGATCTTACTATTAAGCAAGAAATTTTAAGTTGGATAATTCTTAGGTTTTTTCTTGACCTCCAGAGCTTGGAAGAGCCCACCTGCTTTACAGGACTTAGAGAACTCTGGTACCTAACATCATGAATCCCTCCTAAAATGTCACACCAGCTGGCTGTGTTTTCACAGGTCTTTCAGTTGATTCTACCAACCCCATGGTTGTTTCAGAAACATTACCTCTTTTGCACAATAGATGTGTTCCTAAAAAGTTGCATGCAATTTGAATCACATTTACACCCCACACTAATATTTAAAGAAATCTTATAGTGAATTCTTCATTCTTCAGTACTATAAAAAATTGGCCTTGACTGCAATGTATCTGTTTCAAAATCATATATATATATAATTTTTTTTTTTAGGTGAGTCCCATTAGTATACAGCTAATGCTGGAGTCTTGCTTTCTTATCCATTCAGCCACCCTATGTGTTTTTATTGGAGCATTTAATCCATTTATATTTAATGTGATTATTTATAAATGCATATTTATTGCCATTTTGTTATCTGTATTCCTAGTCTTTCTTAGTTAGTTGTTTTTCTCTTCTGCTTAGAGAAGCCCTTTTAACATTTCCTGCAAAGCTGGCTTGGTGGTAATGAATTCCCTTAACTTATTCTTCTCTGGAAACCTCTTTATCTCGCCTTCAATTTTAAATGATAACCTTGCTGGATACAGCAATCTGGGTTGTAGGCCTTTATTTTTCATCACTTTGAAAACCTCCTGCCACTCCCTTCTCGCCTACAGAGTTTCTGTAGAAAAGTCAGGTGATAATCTTATGGGGGTGCCCTTGTAAGTAACTTGCTGCCTTTCCCTTGCTGCTTTAAGGATTCTGTCTTTGTCCTTAACCCTTGCCATTTTCACTATAATGTGTCTTGGTGTGGGCCTATTTGGGATCATCCTGGTTGGAACTCTCTGCATTTCCAGGGCTTGTATTTCACTGTCCTTTGCCAGGTTAGGGAAGTTTTCAGCCATTATTACTTCAAATATGTCCTCAATCCTGTGTTCCCTCTCTTCTCCTTCTGGTATTCCAATGATTTGCTGGTTGTTGGATTTGATGTTGTCTGCCAGCTCCCTTAAACTATTTTCAATGTTTTTCATTCTCTTTTCTTTTTGTTGTTCCGCTTGGGTGATCTCTGCTATCTTGTCTTCTAAGTCACTGATTTGATTTTCTGCTCATCAAATCTGCTACTCATTCCATCAAGGTTGTTATTTAATTCAGTAATTGTGTTCTTAAGTTCTAGCTGGTTGCTTTTCATGATTTCTCTATCCTTCTTTATATTTTCATTAATTTCTTTGAACATTCTAATAATCAGTGTTCTGAACTCTGTCTCTGATAGATTGTTTACCTCTATTTCCTCTAGGTCCATTGATTCAGGAAGTTTTTTCTTTTCTTTTATTTGGGTTGTGTTTCTTTGTCTCCCCATTCTGGCTTACTCTTTGTGCTTGCTTCAATATAACAGATAGATACCCTATGTCTCTCAGTCTTTTCTCCAAAATCATATTTTCTGATATCAGAATTTATACATAATGAGATTTACCTACATATGGCTTATGGTACTCTTAACTTAATTTTACTATTGACATACACCAAGGTAAAAGAGCTACCTTAATTTTGAAAGTGGGAAATTTTTTAATAAATGGTAAGAGAGGGGAGATTCAAAATGGTGAAGTAGATAAATGCTGTGCTTGCCTCCTCCTGTGACCACATTAAAATTACAACTAAATTATATAACAATGAATCTGGAGAATCATCTGACATCAACCTGAACAGAAGTTTTATAACTAAGGAAATAAAGAAGAAGCCATGTTGAGACTGGTAGGAAAGGCAGAGATAGGAAGAAACCAGCCCCTCACTTGTGTGTGGCAGTTGAGAATTGGGAGAGATATTTCAGCCCTGCACATACCCCTTGGATGAGCAATGGACCCCAACCCCACAATGGGCTCCCAAGCCCAGAGTATGGGTCCCAGGAAGAGAAGCCCTCACAATATCTGGCTGGAAAAAATAGTGTAGTATCCAAATGTCCAGGTGGGATAGAAGGCTGCACGGAACCCAGACATGCTCTTAAAGGGCCTGCACACAGATCACTTGCTCATAGGCACTCACCCTGGGCTCCGGTGGAGGCATGGTGACTTGGGAGGCATCAGAAACATACAGGGAGAGACTGAGATCTTGGCATGAAGACGAGAACTAAAGGGACAGTTACTATTTTCCCTGTATATAATCCTCTTCTGTGCAGCCAGCAGGCAGGCACCACCTTTCCTGTCTTGAGCCTTCCCCCACACAGCCAAATCCGATCTACACTGGCTTGTTGAACTCTCCTAGCTCCACCCTGATGACTCTGGACCCTGCCCTACCAACTTGCCCTATGCTGAAGGTACTTTCTCAGCCAATAGCCAGCCTTGCCCTCGTTATACTCTTTCTTGGACAACTGTGAGGTTCTGTGGCCCCAAATAGTTGGCAAAAGATCTTTGTGTGCTTTGAGACTTTTTCTGGGTAGCTCCAGGCTCAGCACTAGCACCAAACCAGAATCTATATTAACCTGGTGAGCACACCTCATCCCACCCTGGTTATTCCCTGAGGGCCCTGTCTCAGCCAACTCATATACCACACAAAACTCTATCAGAAAGTAGTTGGCAGGTGACAGCAGATGGCAGCCATCCTCAGTTCACAATGTGGCTTCTCCCACACACCTCCAGCTCCAGCACAGGCAATGACCAACTGTGGACACTTTGTAGGTCCTACTAGGTAGTCCCTGGCTGGTCATAGGCAGTGGGTAACCTGGGCCTACACTGGAACCCCTCTCAAGAAGCCCAAGAACTAATATACCAGGAGGTCAACTTCAGACCACAGCAGAACACCACTCAATTAGCCCCACAAGTCATACATCTACAAGACAGTCTCAACAGGAACCAGAGCCCACTGGGGCAAATTCCACTTAATAAGGTAAGCCCTCCACACAGCAGCCCATAAGCTGTGGACATAGCTGAATTCCACAGTCAGTCAGCCTGAGGGTCAATCCCATTCACTTGCCATCCCAATAACAATCAAGGCTCAACTATAATTGGAAAGGTACACACAACCCACACAAGGGACACTCCTGGCACAGATGACCAGGGAGACTGTGATACTGGGACCCACAGGGAACCTACTACATAAGGCCATCTGGCCAAGACTGGGAGATGTAGCAGATCCACCTGCTACATAGAAACATAATAATAAATGTTTCTACATAATACATAGAAAACAAATACAGAGAGGCAGCCAAAAATGAGGAAACACAGGAATATGTCCCAAATGAAAGAACAGGAGAAAACTACAGAAAAAGAACTAAACAAAATGAAGGCAGGCAACCCACTAGAGACAGAGTTCAAAACAATGGTTATAAGGATGCTCAAGGAACTTAGAACTTCAACAAAGAGATAGCAAGTATAAAAAAAAGAACATAGAAACCATAAAAAAGAACCAATCAGAAGTGAAGAATACAATAACTGAAATGAAGAATTTACTAGAAAGAATCACTAGCGAGTTAGATGAAACAGAGGATCCAATTAATGATTTGGAAGACAAGGTAACAAAAAACATCCAATCAGAATAACAAAAAGAAAAAAATCCAAAAAAATGAGAATAGGTTAAGAGATCTCTGGAAAAATTTCAAGCATAATATATTTGTATGATAGCAGTATCAGAAGGAGAAGAGAGAAAGCAAGGGATTGAGAACTTATTTGAAGAAATAATGACTGAAAACTTTCCTTACCTGGTGAAGAAAATAGACATACAAGCCCAGAAAGGGCAGAGAGTCCCAAACAAGATGAACCCAAACAGGCACACATGAAAGCACATAATAATTAAAATGGCAAAGGTTAAAGACAAAGAGAGAGTCCCCAAAGCAGCAAGAGAAAGACAACTAGTTACTTACAAGAGAGTTCTCATAAGTCTGTCAGCTGATTTCTCAACAAAAACTTTGCAGGCTAAAAGGGATTGGCGCAAAATACTCAAAGTGATGAAAAGGAAGGACCTACAACCAAGATTATTCTACCCAGCAAAGCTATCATTTAGAATCAAAGGATAGATAAAGAGCTTCCCAGACAAGAAAAAGCTAAAGGAGTTCATCCCAACCACACTGACAATGTTAAAGGAGTTAATTACTGCCACACCTGTAATGTTACAGGGACTTCTTTAAGAAGAAGGAAATGGAAAAAAACAGAAATATGAATAATAAAATGTCAATAACTATGTACCTATCAATAATCACTTCAAATAGAAATAGATTAAGTACTCCAAAGAGAGACATAGGTTAGCTGAATGGATAAGAAAACAAGACCCATATATATGCTGCCTACAAGAGACCCTTTTCAGATCAAAAGACACACAGAGACTGAAAGTAAAGGGATGGAGAAAGATATTTCATGTGAGTGAAAATGATAAAAAAAAAAAAAACTTGGGTAGCAGTACTTATATCAGACAAAATAGACTTTAAAACAAAGACTATAATAAGAGATGAATGGAAACATTACATAATGATAAAGGGATCAGTTCAACAAAAGGATATAACTCTCATGCATTGAACTAGGAGCATCTAAATATACTCGTATAAAACAGGTATTGACCAACATAAAGGGATAGATCAACAGTAATACGATCATAGTAGGAAAGTGTAACACATAGTAGGAAAATGTAACACATAGTAGTAAAATTTAACACCCCATTGGCACCAATGAACAGATTTTCCAGACAGAAAATAAACAGGAAACAGTGGCCTTAAGTGGCACAGTAGACCAGATGGATTTGATTGACATTTTTAGAGAATTTCACTCCAAAGCAGCAGAATATACATTCTTTTTATTTTTGAAGGCAGTGTCACTGGTCCTCATATGTGGGATCCGAACCAGGGCTGCTGGTGTCCCAAACCAGCTCTTAACCACCGCACGACTCGGCCAGCCCAGTATATACATTCTTTTCAAGTGTACATGGAACATTTTCCAAGATAGACCACATGTTAAGTCACGAAACAAGTATCAATAAATTTAAGAAGATTGAAATCATATCAAGCATCTTCTCTGACTACAATGGTATAAAACTAAAAATCAATTACAAGAAAAATAACTGAAAAAACCCCCACAAATAGCATGTTATTAAATAATGAATGGGTCAATAATGTGATCAAGGAAGAAATCAAGAGAAACCTTGAGACAAATGAAAATGAAAACACGATGACCCCAAATATATGGGACACAGCAAAAGCAGTCCCAAGAGGGAAATACATAGCAATACAGGCCTACCTCAGAAACAAGAAATGTCTCAAATAAATAGTCTAACCTTACATTTAAAGGAGCTAGGAAAAGAAGAGCAAACAAAGCCTGAAGTGAGTAGAAGGAAGGAGATAATAAAAATCAGAGTGCAAATAAATGAAGTGGAGTCTAAAAAATAATACAAAAGATCAATGAAACTGAAAGCCGATTCTTTGAGAAGATGTATAAAATTGATAAACCTTTAAAAAGACTCATCAAGAAAAGCAGAGAGAGGATGCAAGTAAATAAAATCAGAAATGAAAGAGGAGTTGTGACAACTGACACTGCAGAAGTACAAAGGATTATAAGAAAATACTACAGACAATTATACGCCAACAAATTTGACAATCTGGAAGAAATGGATAAATTCCTAGAAGCATAGAATCTTCCAAGACTGAACCAAGAAGAAACAGAAAACATGAACAGACCAATTACTATTAGTGAAACTGAATCAGTAACCAAACAATTCCCAACAAACAAAAGTCCTGGACCAGATGGCTTCACAAGCAGATTTTACCAAACATTCAAAAAAGGATGAACAGGGCAGGCCAAGTGGCGCGGTGGTTAAGCGCTGACTTGGGAAGCCAGCGGCCCCAGTTTGGGTCCTCCATATGAGGACCAGTGACATTGCCCTCAAAATAAATAAATAAATAAATAAATAAATAAATAAATAAAAATAAAATGTATTCTAAAAAGAATGAACACTTATCCTTCTCAAACTATTCCAAGAAACTTAACAGGTGGGAAATCCCCCAAGCTCATTTTATGAGGCCAACATTATGCTGATTCCAAAACCAAAAGCATTACAAAAAAGAAAATTATAGGCTTCTATCCCTGAAGAACATACATGCAAAAATCCTTAACAAAATATTAGCAAACCAAATTCAGCAATACAAAAAGAGGTCATATACCATGATCAGTGGGATTTATTACTGGGATATAAGGTTGGTTCAATATCCACAAATCAATTAACGTGATATACCATATAAACAAAATGAAAGATAAAAACCATATGATCATATCAATAGATGCTGAAAAACATTTGACAAAATTCAGCAACCATTTATGATAAAAACTCTCAGCAAAGTGGGAAAAGAGGAAATATACCTCAACATAATAAAGGCCATATATGACAAACAAGCAGCTAACATCACCTTCAATGGGGAAAAAGCTAAAAGTGTTCTCCTTAAGATCCGGAACAAGATAAGAATGTCCAGTTTAATTACTTTTATTCAGCACAGTATTGGAAGTCTTGAAGCCACAGCAATCAGACAATAAATAAATAAATAAATATAGTCCAAATTTGAAAGGAAGAAGTAAAACTGTCATTATTTGAAGATGACATACTACTATATAGAGAGAACCCTAAAGATTCCTCCAAAAAGTCATTAGAACTGATAAATGAAATTGGTAAAGTAGCAGGATACTAAATGAATATTCAGAAATCGGTTGCATTTTTATACACTGAAAATAAACTGTCAGAAACATAAATTAAGAAAACAATCCCATTTGCAATTGCATCATAAAGTTAAACAAAGAGGTAAAAACCTATACTTAGAAAACTCTAAGACACTGAATAAAGAAATTAAAGAAGGTACAAATAAATGGAAGCATGTACCATACTTATTGATAAAAAGAATTAACATTGTTAAAATGTCCATACTACTCAAAGCAATCTATAGATTCAATGCAATCCCTACCATATTACCAATGGCAATTCTCAGAGAACTAGAACAAATAACCTTAAAATTTATGTGGAACCAAAAAAGACCCTGAATAGCCACAGCAATCTTTAGAAAGAACAAAATTGGAGGTATCATGCTATTTGACAGATAACTATACTACAAGACTATAGTAATGAAAACAACATGGTACTGGAATAAAAATAGATACATAGATCAATGAAACAGAACAGAGAGACCAGAAATTAACCAACACCTACATGGTCATTTAATCTATGACAACGAAGGTAAAGACAGTCTATTCAATAAATGGTGTTGGGAAAACTGGACAGATACATGCAAGAAAAATAAAACTAGACCACCTTCTTACCCCATATATAAGAATAAATTCAAAATGGATTAAAGACTTAAATGTCTTTAATCAGAAAACTCCTAGAAGAAAACATAGACAGTATACTCCCTGACTTTGCTTGGACAAGGGAAACAAAAGAAAATATAAACAAATGGGAATCCATTAACCTAAAAAGTGTTGCACAGCAAAGGAAACCATTAACAGGACAAAAAGACAGCCTACTGAATGAGAGAAGATATTTGCCAATGATACATCTGATGAGGGGTCAATGTCTAAAATTTACAGATAACTCATACAATTAAACACCAAAAACAAATGACAAAATTAAATATATATATATATATATATATATATATATATATATATATATATATATATATGCAGAGGACCTGAATGACATTTCTTCAATGAGGAGAGACACATGGGCAATAGACATATGAAAAGATGCTGAACATCACCAATCATCAGAGAAAGGCAAATTAAAACCACAATGAGATATCACCTCCCACCTGTCAGGATAGCTATCATCAATAAATCAACAAACAATTGTTGGCAAGGATGTTGAGAAAAGGGGACCCTTGTACACTGTTGGTAAGATTGCAAATTGTTGCAGCCCCTATGGAAAATGGTTTGGAAGTTCCTCAAAAAAATAAAAATAGAACTACCTTATGACCCAGGAATTCCACTTCTAGATGTTTATCTGAAAAGGTAAAAAACACTAATTTGAAAAGATATATGCACCCATATGTTTATTGCAGCACCATTCACAATAGCCAAGATATAGAATCAACCCAAGTACCCATCAATAGATGATTGGATAAAGAAGAAGTGGTACATATATACAATGGAATATTACTCTGCCATAAAAAAGACTAACATCTTACCATCTGCGACAACATGGATGGACCTAGAGGGTATAATGCTAAGTGAAATAAGTCACACCAAGAAAGACAAATGCCATATGATCTCACTTATATGTGGAATCCAAAGAACAAAATAAACAAACAAACCTAAGAGAAGCAGACTCATAGGTACAGAAAATAAATTGATGGTTGCCAGAGGAAGGGGGGTTTGGGGGGCTGGATGAAGAAGATGAAGGGATTAAAAAATACAAGTTGATAGTTACAAAATAGTCATGGGGATGTAAAGTTTGGCATAGAGAATATAGTCAATAATATTGCAATAATTATGTATAGTGACAGGTGGGTACTAGACTAATCAGGGGTGTATCACTTCGTAAATTATATAAATGTCTAACCACTATGCTGTACACCTGAAACTAATATATAACATGATATTGAATGTCAACTGTAACTGAAAAAAAAAAATAAAGCAAGAGGAAAGAAAGAAAGAAAGAAAGAAAGAAAGAAAGAAAGAAAGAAAGAAAGAAAGAAAGAGAGAGAGAAAGACAGAATGAAAGAAAGAAAGGGAGAGAAAAAAGACAGAGAGAAAGAGAGAAATAGTAGGGGAAAAGCCTAAGAGTCAAAAGACCAAAAATGTAATAAAGTGATGCTTTTTCATTGCTAAAAAGTTGTGTCTGATAATAACAATGAAGTGTTTGTGAAAGACTCATTTAGCCAAAAAAGTTTTTTGTGAAAACAGAATTAAGCCAAACCACACCACTACATACTAGGAATTTTTGGAAACACAATGGAACATTCCAAGATAAAATATTAGGTCATCTCAGGGCTTGAGGTGAGCTAAATTGGTCCTCAGATGGTTTTTGGTTTTGTTTTTGTTTTTTGGAGAGCTAAAATGTGTGCTTCAGTGGGGAAAGCATGAGAAGGAGCATCAGGAATCATAGATCATTTCTTTATTCAATAAATATTTGTTGCATGCCTACTATCTGCCTGATGCTGTGCTATGTTCTGGGGATATGGCTGGAAAAAAATGGACCAACATCCTGCTGACATGAAACCTGCAATCTTGACTAAACCTTGCTCTTTTGTCTGAGGGGAGGATGGCTTTGGTCTAGTCATTTTTCTGTGTGACCCTTTGTTTGCTCATTTATAAAATAAAGTTGTTAGAGTAGATGATCGTCCTCTGGTATCTCTTACAGCTCAAGATGCCTTTGATTCTTTAATTATAGACTGAGTACTTCTTTGATAATGTAAGAGAACTGGACGGTCCCTGGTTTCTAGTTTCATGGTAGCAAACTGGAAGGGAGAGACTGAGGAATTTGAGTTTAAACTACATTTCTATAGCGAAAACAGTGTTCAACTGAGGCTCAGTGCCATTTAAGATAATGTGCAAATGGAGACCCAAAACTCAAGTCCCCAGCTATATTCTTGGCACTGCCTCTGTTTTCTCTTCTTCCTATGCCCCTCTTTCTCTTTGCATCTTCATCTCAGTCTGATATGTGGGACAATTAAATTTGAGAGGATGAACTAGTAAGGTCAGAGATAGCTCACAGCAAGAAAAAATGAACTCATCCCATTCTATTTTGGGGGATAGAGTGGGAATAAAACAGGGGCGTGTTCCCACTTCAGAGTCAATTAGCATAGAGAGGAAAAGCCAGCGCAGCCTAAGTCTGTGTTTTCCTCAGAGCTCTCTGGGTCCAGGCTAAGAGCAGGGGTCCTGGGGAAATTTCACACAGGGCTTGCACTTTCTTCTGATGTCCACAGAAATATCAAGTTAAGGGGACCTTAAAGAGTCATCTAAACCTGGATGCCATTTGTATTGGTAGTTATAATGGCATGCAAGTTATCCTAGTTTGACAAGAACTCCCTTGAGTTTTGAAGATCTCAGAAAAGCGATAAGGAGGGTAATTACATCTTTATCCATACATTATGATATTGCACAATTCTCCATATTTTAAATCTCTTCCTCTTGATTGACCTGAATCTCCCATTAGATAACTCCCTCCTATTTTCTCTTTCTGCCGTTTGTTTTACTGACTAAAGAAATGGGAGCCCACCATAGTCTTCCTTCCTGTTAAACATTGTGCATTCTACATGCTTCTTTGGAAACAGTGCTAGTGCTGTTCATTGGTGACCTAGAGACAGCATGAAGTTCATTGCAAACCCCAAATGATTGTCTATTGCCATGCTATTTTCTGTGTGTGTGCATTGCCTGGAACACATCCTTCAAATCTTCACTAAGTTCCTCCCCTACATTGAATAAAGTCATTCTGAATTTTAATTTTCTCTGGGTCAGTCTGGGGTCGTCTATTAACATAATAAACACAAATATGCTTTTGATGCCATCACTGAGTTATTGCTGAAAATATGAAACCCCTACAGACAAGGGACCTACCCAGTAGATATCACTCCCGCACATTATCACATTTCCTTCCTGGACTCATTTGCACTTTATAGCTCTCTTGCTCAGGAATTGCATTGCTAATCCCTAAGGCTCTGGACATCTGTTTTTTCAAACATTAATTTCATGTTCTTTTTCATATCCCCCAGCTCCTTCTTGCAAAGAATACGCCTTGACACCAGGGAGCACAGTCCTTTAGGTGGAAGTGATTGTTTGAAAATACTTATTTTCAATTCTTTCAAAGCTTTGTGCAAACTTTTAAAAATCTGTACAAATATCACTGATTTGCAGAGATCCACTTGGGACTCGTTACATAGCCTGCAAACAGCTTCTGCATAGGAAAAGCACATTGTGTTATGTTTGTGTCTCTTAGAATCCAAGAGGATGAATCAACTCTACATAATATTTAATAAAAACAGCAACTCATTAGAGAGCAGTTACTTCTAGGCAAGAGAGTCTGGGAGATCATTTTGCCTTTTGCCAATTGGAACAGAATGCTTTGTTTTAGATTGCTTTGCTTTAGATGGTAGCTTCCTTTTGTCAGAGTTCAGCAAGCTAATAAGTATGAGACAGGGTCAAAAGACAATAGCAACTTATCAAATGGTTCCCAGTTAGGCAGATGATGCTTTGGACCACTTTAATGGGCTCCCTAACCTGTGACTGCTGCCATTTTGAGAGCAACTGAAAGGTTTCTGAAATGTTCCTCTCAATTTCAGACCAGGTTTAGAGCCCAAATAGAAGTCCTGTATTTACTTCAACTGGCGCTAAATTAGGGGTTGTTCAAAACCAGTTAACAGGAAAGTTGCCTGCAGACTGGAAGATACAGGAATCGAGGCACAGAGAAAACTCAACACTGATCTAAATACACACAATGAGCTATCAGGCAACCTAGGAAATGAATCCAAGTTTCTTACTTCATAATCCACAGTTCACAATCTCACTAACAGCGTGTACTAGAAAGAGATACATCTGGGTTCACTCGCAGATAATGTGATCTTAGATAAACAATTCCTCTGAACTTACACTTCCTTATCAATAAAAATATAATAAAACCTCTCTCAGAGAGTTGTGAAGATTAATAATAAAAAAAGATATAACATGAAGACAGTGTGTGAAAGGTAGCTGGACAATCAATAAATGGTAGCTAGTCCATCAACACATTTACTACTCTACTTATTTTCCTTAATGATTCCCACTTGAAAGGAAGGAAGGAAGGAAAGCAGGAAAGGAGAAAGAAAGAAGGAAACACCAAGAATTGCTAATTAACTCCCAGGTGTCTAATACTATATATATTGAAGAGATATGGGGCTATTGAGCAAGGCACTGTAATGAGAACAGGGGACCTTGATCCTCAACATGAGTCCAAGACTATCTCAGCGTAGACATGAGAAAGCAAAGTTTTCTGAATTTCTCTCTCTCTCTCTCTCTCTCTCTCTCTCTCTCTCTCTCTCTCTCTCTCTCTCATTTTGTTTCCCTCTGCCTTTGTCTCTTTGTTTTCTCATATTCTCATATCCTGTTTCCAGTCACTAATCATTGATGATATTATATTGTCATATTTAATTTTCTTTGTTTTTCTCCTTTCATATATATTCTTTGTATATGCTTTTTTATGCTTTACACATCTTAACTCTTCCCCAGTTTCTCTTGTCCACTCCCTGTAAATACATGAAGCCATAACACTGGTATATCTCCAATTGGTGAGATCATGATTTTGGGATTCTATATCCTAGAGGGGTTGTTTCACACAATTTCCTGATATAAAAAAAAATCATCTTATTAACAATCCATATTCTTGGGCTCCAACCCATATCTAATGAGTCAATCTGAAGTGAGGCATGAGTGGGTAAGTGTGCTGAGAATTAATATTTTTAACAAATGCTCCAAGTAATCCTTTTGATCTGACAAATTTGAGAAACAGTTCTCCCTGTGGCCAGGTAGCTTTATGTGGTTTCCTGACACCAGACAGCTGTTATTAAAATAGTGAGTCTGAAAGAACTGGGTGAAAGAATGTCTATGCAACCACACCAATTCATACCCTTTCTGAATGAAAAAGTGTGTTCTCTAATGCATATCCCATGGGTCTGGGTTTGAAGAATTATCTTCTTATTTATCAAACAGTATGTTGTGGAAACTTTAGAATTTATACACAATAATATTCAAAAGGTTTTGTTATTACATTTGAGGTGTATATAGATTATTATTAAAGCAAACAAGCTGAAACAGTAAAAAATCAATAAGCCACTTTTTTTAACATTCTAATCAGCCTCCGTTTTGTTTGCTAAGGTTTTTCCAACTTAAGATAGTTACATCAATGTGATTTATAGATGATGTATTACAGAACTGTACACTTGAAACCTATGTAATTTTACTAACCATTTTCACCCCGATACATTTTAATTAAAAAAACAAAGAAAAAGGATAGTTATATCATTCTTTCCAATTGCTGGCTTCTATCCTGGACCTTGTCTTTTCTGGGGAAGAAACCAGTTAAAACATGGTAGGGACAAGTAATATTTATAGCTTCTATGTTTTGTAGAGTTTCATGCCTCAAAATCTAGCAGGATAGTGATGGCATATTGCAGCCTGCCCTAACCATCCCAGCCTTACAAGAGATAATATCTCGTTAGGTGTGTATTCAAAGATCTTTTGTGGAGTTGCCCATCACAATTTTTTTCAGGGATATAAAGATCCTGAACATTTGGTAAAGTTCGACTTCTTCATGTCAGAGCCAAACATTATTATAACATCTAACGTTCAGGAAAAAATTAACTACTATGTAAATAGGTCAAAGCGGATTTTGAGAGCTATCCTACCTCATGTGAAACACCCTCTTGCACTAAGTAAGCTTCCCTCAATAGTTCGGTAAACCTCATCTTGCCGATCACCCAGCTGCCTTTGATGATGGATAATTAAAAGGGGCTTATTCAAGGCCATTGTCAGTAAATTGATAAGGGTCAGTGCAGAGAAGCAGCAGCTCATGGAAGCACGCCAGTTTGTTTAGCCAACACAAGCTATGCTAAGTTAATCATGTTCTGCTAGAAGAGCGGGAACAATAGAGCAACTCACCCGGCAGGATGGACCACACACACCTGGTATGCTGTGTGTGTAACTCAAGAAGATTCTCTTCACACATGTCACCAAAAAGGGAGCTTTAATTTCCGAACATTTCTACAATAGAAATCAACTTAATGCCATTCACTCCAGCAGGAATGGCAGGCAGCCATACTGGAGAATATTAAACAGTCCTACCCAGTCTCAACAGTGGCTTATTGTCTTAGCATAAAAACATTTGTTTAAATATTAAACAGTGAAATCTCGCCTGGTCATTAAAGCCCATAAAAAAAAAAAAAAGAAACAGGACGGAAATTGGTTAATAAACTTAGACTTTGGCCAACTGAGTGGCTGGAATGCCATTTGTCTTGGTGGCATGTCACCCACCCAGAGGAAGCCCTGTGCATCACAATTCCAGCGTCGTTCTCACACAATGTTTACAATGCTCTCATGATACGTGCTTTTCTTCTCATAAAACATGCAGATGCTGAGAAAAGTCACTTGTAGTAGGGAGGGTAAAGAATTTTGAGTAACCATGAGACTCTGGATTCTAAATTTTTATTTACCACATATAGAAGTTTGATTTAGGAAAGACATACTGAATAAAAATACTTTTTCTATATTAAATGCAAGTCAGTTAAAATTTACCGGGGCACTTCTTTTTCCCAGTTCCATTCCACTCCAGAGTATTATTGGGCACCTACAATAAGATTATCTTCTGTCACTTCAGGGAAGAAGGTTTCCCTAAGATATAAGAGGTTGGAAAATTAAGTTCATGAATATTCTCCCATGCACTTACATCGTGCATTTACACGTATGCACATATTACCTGACCAGAGGAGAAAATATCCTACCTAGTTAATATGTCATCCTAATCCTAATGACTTTCTCCCAAAATGGCTTTACTAATATGGCTATCCACCACTATATCCATCACTGACATAATCCCAGGGGTCTTCTTACAATTTGTCAAATACAATGTTAAGAAAAAAGAAGTCAGGCTGTCCCTTTCAATTAACAACCTACCCAGATTTGTAACTCTTCTTCAAAAAATGGGTGATATTCTCAGCATAATGCAACACTGTCATCACTTTATGAATAACAACTTTATGGCTTCTATAAACACCTATAGAGTAAATAGATAGTATATTGAAGAGGGATGGCTATTTTGTTAAAAGTACTTGATGTTTTTGCATTGGAATGTAATCATTTGGTTTTAGTATAAACATACTTTTCTAACAAACTTTCAAACCATATTTGACAATATCCTCTTAGTGGTGGTGTGAGTTTATTTTGTAGTACAGACAAGATTAGATGTCCCAGTTTCCTTTATTCAGTTACTTGCTGAGCACCTACAATGTGCCAGGCATAGAGCTTTGTGTGAACTATAACAAAACCAAAGATCCCAAGAGAATGTGGCATCCTGGAAGTCAGGGGCAGAAGGCATATCAAGGAGAATAGAGCAAGCAAGATGCTCCAGTAGTAAGTCATGTGGCATGAGGATTTATCAGCAAGGTCATTCCTGACCCAGTTGAGACCGATTTTAGTACAATAGTTAGAGTGGGTGTAGGGAGGGTAAAGATCCGACTGGAAAAGTT
Organism: Aselliscus stoliczkanus; assembly: GCA_033961575.1. NCBI lineage: Eukaryota > Metazoa > Chordata > Mammalia > Chiroptera > Hipposideridae > Aselliscus > Aselliscus stoliczkanus. The sequence continues at coordinate 16,333,260 of CM066730.1, read as the reverse complement.
TTCAAAAAAGGAAGAAGAGGGCTGGCCGAGTGGCACATTGGTTAAGAGCTGGCTTGGGATGCCAGCAGCCCCGGGTTCAAATCCCATGTATGAGGGCCAGTGACACTGCCCTCTACAGCTAAGATGGTGATCAACAGCTCCACCTGGAGCTGGGCTGCTGTGAGTCCCAGGGATGGCATAGCTGCAGCCCCTGCTGCAGTGGGCTGCCGTAGGCTACAGTGAGTGGCCAGCAGCCAGTGTGAGTGGCCGGTAGCCGGTGTGAGCTGCCAAGAGCTGCTGTAAGCAGCCGTCCAGAGGCCGGCGACTGATCTGCATCACCGGAGAAGAGCGCAATGATGATACCAACATGGACCAGTGAAGCAATGTCCTCCACAACTAGACCGAAGAACAAAGGGACAACTTGTCTGTTCCCTTTCCTCAGTTCCCTAACGTTGTTCCCCACCCCCAATTCCCCAATAAAATCTTTTTTAAGAGAGAGAGAGAGAGAGAGAGAGAGAGAGAGAGAGAGAGAGAGAGAAATAAAAGAGAAATTGAAGAAAGTTCTGAAAGTTTTATTTCAAGGAGATGTTAAGAATCAGGGCCATTCCTAAAACTAATAATAAAAAAGAAAAAGAAAAAAAAGAATCAGGGCCATACAGAGAAAATTTATTTGTTTGTTTTTGAAGGTGAGAGAAAATAAAATCATATTTGTAAGATATGGAAATTAATCAGTAAACAAAGAAAAACAGATGGTATACAAAAGAGAGGAACAATTCCATTTTTACTTATATAGTTGTTTGAGAATTCAGAGGTATAAGAATGTAAGAGCTAACTCACAAGTAAGAAGGAGAGATACATTGCTTATCATAAATCCATTGAAAGCAACAGAAATAAAACTGTACAAGTGGGGAATTTTGTAAAACAAAATCAAAACCTAAACAGTTTTTTAATATTAATAAATTTATTGAGTCCACAACCAGTACATAGCTTTTAACTATAGCAATTTGAGCCATACATTAGAGATTGTAGAGTATTTTCACATTAAGATTTTATTGATTCAGGACGTTTGGGAGTAGGATGCTTTTGCTAAGAGAATTGTACTAAGTTTACTTAAAATAGATTTGAATTTTAGAAAATATACTTAACCCTAAAATAGTCAAGTAGACTTGAGTCTTTTCTGATTTAGATGATACTTTAAGAAGTTGAGAGGAGTCTCAGGATTAGTATTAGGAACACTGTAAAATACTGAGTGAGTGTAATAGTGAGTAGGTAATTTTAGCTTCGCAGGGCATATGGTCTCTGTTGAAGCTACTCTATTCCTCCATTGTAGCTTGAATGCAACCATAGACAATGCATAAAGGAATGAGTACATTCCAATGCAATTTTATTTGCAAACACAGACAGAGAACTGGATGTAGATCATGAGCTATAGTTTTCTAACCCCTGCCCTAGAAGATGATTTATTGAAAGAAACCCCTTAATATTAGATAATATTATGTTATGGTTAAGGCATTATTGCCTTGGGTAGCCCTAGGAGGTGACCCCTTTTTGAAAGTTGTGCATCTGACATAAGTAAATCCCTGACATGAAAGAATATTGCAGTATTACGTTCTCAAATTTTGGAGCCAGTGCAAGGTGATTTGGGATGACCTTGTGCAAGTTGCTTAATCTCTTTAAGCCTTTGTTTTTTTCATCTGTAAAATGAGGATGACATCTCTTTCATGAGCTGGTTGAAAGAGTTAGGGATTTTTATTGTTGAGTGCTTATTTTATTTACATCACCTTGTTTCCCTGGATTTTGGCTCTTTGTCATAAATGTTGAGTATAAAATTTTTACTTTTGAGTTTTTCTAGTATCTGTTATTTGTATGCCACGTAAGTGGAACTTTGTTGTAAATCTCTTAGAGAAGAGATATTACCACCAACTTTCACCTCCCCAAATCTTTTCATTCTACCTTGAACTTCTAGATCAAAAGGAAAAATTTTAGTCTTAATGTGGAGGTTTCTCACAGCTAGTGATAACATCTCTGAAAGAGTGTAATCAGCTTCGATTCTTTAGTTCATTAGTATGGCAAACAAATAAAACAAAATCCTCATCGGGGATCTTCCTTTGTGTGAGCTACTATGTTGAGATGTGGCAATTTGAAATGAAACCAGGGGACACGGTCATTTTTGTAAAAGCGATACTGGTTTTTGTTGGTTGTGTGAATTACAACTGCTGGTGTCTGTCTGAACTTGTGTCTGTCTGAACTAAAACACCAGACAAATGAGTTCAGGTTCTCATGCCTTCTAGAATGGCTGAAGATTCGGTAAGCCACACTCTGCCTAGAGCCTGGGTGATTGACGTTGGCTCGCACCCAGCTGGACAGGACTTGCCACATCTGTGTTTAGCTTAATCCTACAAAGAGAATCAGCCCTAACTAATGAAGAAAACCCAACTCTTCATTCATCCCTAAAAAGGATACCTGCTCCATTCAGCAATGGGAGTTACTGTGACTTAGAAAGCACATGGGTAATCTCCCTGAACTTGCTGGGCCAATGATGAGTTACAAGTGACAGACACTGTCCCTTTAAGCCAGGATACAGTTCATAAGATGCCTCTGTAGGAAATATTATTTTTGCCTCCAAGTTACAGATGAGGAAACTGAGGCACAGAGAGGTTATAGATCTTACCAGATTAAGGATCTTTTGGTTTCTTTGTGTTCAAGAGCATCCCCTCAAGGCCATTACACTGTTTTGCTCATCAGGATGGCTTATGGCTACCTCTTGACATCCACAGCACTTACACATTGCGTCGTAATTGCTTGTTTCCTTGTCCCTGGGCTTAGCACAATGTCTGGCACTTAATAGGGGGTCTATAAACTTTTGATGAATACATGCAAGAAAAAAATACCATCAGTGTTATGAAGTGAAAGTACTCATGCAAGAAAAAACTAGCAGGAGCAATATTTAAAATAAAGAAGAATAGTTATGTCAAACTCATCAAGATATATACATTAAATGTGTACAGCTTTTTTTGTATGTCAATCATACCTAAATAAAAAATAAATAAAATAAAGGGGAGTCATTGATGTGAGGAGACTCATTGGTAAACACTGCATTTTACTTCAGTTGTGTCCAGCACCACCACCCCCGCCCCATCTCACCCATAGCATAACTCCATTACAAAAAATAAAGTAAATAAATGTAGCAAGATGGCAAAGAAACAATAAGAATATGGGCCAATAGGGACAGAGGGTAAAAACTGCTCCAAATGTTTTTGTATTGTTCATTTAGCCATCCTTCATGCCTTTTCTCAAGTCACCCTTCTAAGGAAATGAGCAAAGATACTCCCCATGTTTCTCTTCTGTTGTTGCTTATCTAGTTGGGTGGTAATTCCATTGGGCAGAGGTCATGTCTACACTCTACAACCTTTAAAAAATATTTACATTATAGGTGGTAGCCATCCTTGTTCACAAATTTAACCCCCCTGAGAAAAGAAAGACATGTCTAGAGGAACTGGCCAGCTTCCATTTGTGCTCAGGTTAAACTTCCCATCCCCATTCCAGACCACAAAGAACAGAGCGCCCCAGAAGCTTCCTGGAAATTGGGCAGCTCTGAGATGACCTTAAGTCCGTGTTGCCTTGGAGACTGTTGTAATGTGTTGGAATCAGCCGTGGGGCTGCATGTCTGCTGCTGCTGACGTCACCAAAGGGAAGGACAAGGTCAGGAGGCTTCGGAAGAACCAATTTTGTGTGGCATATGGATTTGGGTAAATATGTTTACATATTAAACCTCTTGGTTTGGTGCTTCTATTTTCCAACTAAATGACCTCCTCTTCTAAATTACAGCATGTCACTACTGTTTTCAGAGAAAGCTTGTATTATGCCGGATGGGGAAGAAGGGCTGGTAGGATGAAAAACTCTGGGTGTTGGACAGACCGAACCCTCCATACCTGTAAGTTAGGCATTAGAGATGTGATCAAATATCAACGAGAGAGCCTGGCTTGCCTTTCTTTCATGCCAAGCCAGGACTGTGTCCTCCACCCCTTTCTTTCCATACTATTAAAAGAATACTGGTTCTTGGCACAAAGATACTGTTTTGGATCAAAAATTCTCCTTCTATTGTCCCCATCCCAAGTGAAACTTTGGAAATCTCAGCTTAGCTGGTTGTAATGTGGCCCCATAGATCCTTAGTATTTATTCTTAAGGAACAAAGCACTTTCCACTTTCCAGGTAGTAAAGAACATCTGAACTCCTTAAACATCATTTTTACTGTAAGGGAAACACTTGTCAGCTTCCCAGTCATTTCAGATATGATTCCTGAAAGGGACATTCTTTCATTCTTCTCTCCCTACAGGCATAAACATTCTGCATTTTAAACTTGAAACATACAATGTTATCTACTTCTGGTGTCTTATGTAACTTTTCAGGAATGCTGCAGGACTTTCCGGGCTCCGTGAAGTTGGGAATGGGGAAAGGCGAGAAGGGAGCTGGAGGTAGAGGGGGAGCAGGCTGGGGGAGAAAAAAATCAAGTGTTTCCATATATCACCGAGTTGGCTGTTTGTGACAAGAAGTTATTGCAATTAAGATACAAGCCGGATGTGTGGGCTAAACAATCTCCGCTGATATCGCAGGCATTTATTGATAATGAGAACTTGGAGGAAGAGAACTAGAAAATTGTTGTCTTTAGTGGTTTCCTAGGCAAGAGGACAAACCATATGGATTAATCAAAAAATTACTCCATCTTATCTAGCAGAAGAGAAAACTGTTTATTTTACTGCAAAAGGAATGTTTCTGTCAAGCTTTAAGTGTCAATCTTCTAGGTTAGAGCTTTACATTGTACACTCCACAGCACAAACACATTGTCTTCCACTAGTCACTTTGGAGTTGCTATGGCCTGGCAAACATTCAGAGGAGATCACATCCCGAAGTCCTTGATGAAGCGGGGCACTTTAACCCAACTAAACCTGGATTTGTCTATCAGGAGAATAGGGACACCTCTAGACCTAATGAAGTAAAATGGATTTCATTTGAAATCATGCAATTTTCAAGCAAGATATTTTGAGGGAATACATTAAAAAATGTTCTGGAGGACCAGCTGAGTGGCACGTTGGTTAGGAGTTGGCTTGGGACTCTGGCTCTGAGCAGCAGGGTCCCGGTTCAGATCCCACATGGGGGCCAGTGATGCTGCGCCCTCTACAGCTAGGATAGTGAATGGCAGCTCAACCTGGAGGTGGGCTCCCGTGAGTCACCGGCGATGGCATAGGCTGCAGTCCCTGCTGCAGTGTGCTGCCATGAGCTACTGTGAGAGGCTGGCAGCCAGCGTGAGCGGCGAGCAGCTGGCATGAGCTGCCATGAGCCCCCTTGAGTGGCCATCCAATAACCGGTGACTGACTGCCTCAGCTGGGAAGAGTGCAATGATCACAATACCAACATGAGCCAGTAAAGCAATGTCCTCCACAGCTAGACTGAAGAACAAAAAGGACAGCAATTTGTCTGTTCCCGTTCCCCGATTCCCCAATGCTGTTCCCCTCCCCCAACTCCCCAATAAAATCTTTAAAAAAAAAGTTCTGTAATGTCCTTTGGAAATGCTTTGGTAAATTCATGGGAATAATTACTGAAAATCAGAACCTTGGGGGACTAGTATAAAAGTAAAATAAAAGAATAGATTGATTACCTTAGATAAATGATAAGCAGAGAGTAAAAAATCTGGAAATATCAATATCATGCCCAAACACAATGACAGAGTAGACAAAGGGCATAGTTTTTCAGAAAATTCAACTTCCAAGATCTTTTACTAAAAAACTAAATGATGCATATGAAATGAGCTTCCATAATTAGACATTCAAAACATTTTCTTTGCCTTCCAGAACAAGACACTTTTGAAGTTACCACATTTCAGATTTTTCTTTGATAAGCAAGCACATCAGCATGGCCACTATATCATCCTTTATAACATAAATAAGAAAGTCAGTTTACTTATCACTACTAAAACAAAAATTGGATACAGGTCGTTTCTTGAAGGGTACTTATCTACAGGAAAAAGATTGGCCTGCTATTGGTTTGATAAGCATATGGACTAATGATTACACAAATGGGTAATATCTCATTGGGATTTTTATCAAACTCAAAATCGCCCAAATTTAGTCTGCATCAGCTCACATACTTCCTAGAAACCACTTGCGTAAGTTGTTTGAGTTGGGAAAAACCTGAAATTACAATAAGAATGTACGCTGCTTCTGGAAGACCTTCCAATAATACCTGAGGTCCAGGAAATTCAGACAAGTGAACCCAGCTTTAAAGATTCAGATAATTTTAGTGTCAATTCAAGTTGCAAAGCAGCCCATGCTGAATTTACCTGTGTCACAGAAAATTATAATGCCCTCATAGAAGATGAAATACATACCTATCAGAAACAAATACTTAGGCTTTCTCTTGGTCTCTGGATAACTCCTTCTAGGAAGGAGCTCAGTAGAGAGAGCCTGTTAGTATCATTTGCTCTTTGTGAAGGATGCAATAGCCTATCCTCTAGCTTTGCTTTCCCTCTTTCCAGCAACAAGCTCTAATCAGGTAACTAGATATAGTATTCTGTCTGGACCCAGATGACAAATATGTTTGTGCGATAAATGCATATGAGGAAAATAGCTTTTTAGATATAAAGAGATTCATTTGCATTGTAGACTAATCAAAAGACCCAGTTATTGGGGGCGCTGAGACTTGATGCAGTTGCATTCTGATGCGGTCCTCTGTTTTCCTGGCAACAGCAGCTCTGCAAACACAAACCCTGAATTCCCTTTTATGTTATACCGAGAACACATAAGGGGACTATAGAGGGACTTTTATCAGGGTATGTTTACAAAATCTTCCTGAAGTTCCCCTTTTATTTGGGAGAAAGAGGAGATTTATAACATTTTTCACACATGGGACAAATAATTGCAGTTTAGAGGCTTTTATCCCAAGTGTGTCCATTCCATTATTTCTAGTGTGTCTTTCAAGGGTTCTTATGGGAGTTTCCAAAATCAAAATAATCATTAAATGGGCCAATTCATTAGTGTGACTAATGCCACTAGTCATTTATATGTCTATGTACGCACACATGTTTATAGGTAGATTATACTTTTTTTTTGAAATTGAGAGGAGAGTAGAGTCTGCAGTTATCCAATATCTTACTTTCTTTCATGCACTTAATACAATTTCCAGAAGAGAAAGAAATGTCAATAAAGCACCACTCAACCCACTCCTTACCACTGCTCAGAATTACATGTGTTCCTATGCTTTGCTTGCCTTCTTTAAGTCCTAGTCTGAGGAAATCTGTCATCTTGCCTTTATTTTATTCTATGCAGAGTTCATTATACCTGTGGCTACCTTTCTATAGCATCACAGGATATCAAAATTGTCTGTAACCTTTGATACTATCGACTCCCATATTCTAACCTAACTAAAGTGTGACTTTTCTCATCCATCCAGAATTCTGAGTGGACATAAAATTGCAGCATGATCCTGCCCATGTCAGGGGACCTCCTCACATGTTTAGCATCTTAAATTTTAAGAGACCTTCCTTACAACTAAGTTGGGTCCTCTGGAGCTGTACAGAATATCTGCTCTTTCTTTCAGAGCAGATTTTTAACTTAAAGACAGATATTATACACCATTGTCACTCTCTTCCCTTTACATTACAGGTTCTCTCAGATGAAAGTTTCTGTTAAAGACTAGATAGGGACAATTCTCGAGGGAATTGGTGTACGTGTATACTTCTTCCATTTTTATATATGATAGCTAGTGTTACTAGAGTGTTCCATCTCTCAGGGTAGGGCAATGGGAAAAATTACTCTTATTCTTCTAATGTAAAGAAACAAATACCACCTCATCTCCTAAAGGTCTACATGTTGTTCCTTGTGGTTTAGGTATAATAATAATTAATAGTAATTGTAATAGTATTAATAGTAACGTAATGCAGTTTGGTAGCTCAGTCTCTTTCAGGAATTGGTCTGAATAACCACAGGGAACTGTGGACTCCTAGAGTGCAATTCGACATCAGTTAATAGTACAAATCAGTAATGGCATCAGTTAAGGCTAAATGTAACACCACCACCCATAACATAAATTTACCCTTTTTATTCCCTATGGGAGGAGCTCAATCCCAGGTAAACCCTGTGAGAAGGAGCCGGGCAGTCAATGGAATTGTAATAGATATATATGATATCAGGGGTGGGGGGGCAGGGTAGAGGGAGGGGGTAGTCACTTTGTAAGGGGTGAAAAAAATAACTATTGTATTGTTTTGTACATCTGTAACTAATAATAATAATAATAATAATAATAATAATAAAGTTTAAAAAAAAGAATAAGATACTCATGCTCTGGATAGGACCCTGCCATGGGTACCCAGGCAAGAAAGCCATGGAAGAGTTTCCCATTGGACACAAACTCTGCTGTGGAAAAAAATCAAAGAAGGGAGGATTGGAAATCTATAAAGCTACATTGCATGAGGTTTTATTTATTTATGTTGGAGATATTTTTTTCTTTGTCTAGATCTTTTTCACTATTATTCATTAGGGAATGTAAAAGTGGAGTGTTGTACTCTTGCTTCTTTCTGACTATAGGAATTTACTGATACATCCAGGACTGATTTCATCTGTTGAGACAGGGAGATGCGAATCTCTTAAGACAAAGTTGTCACCTCCACTCCATCCCACCCAGATAAAAAGTAATCATTTCCTCCTCTGTGTTGAATGTTGACATCATTTTTCACAAGTGATGATGACTATCCCTCTTGTATCAAATTTAGTGGAAGTGTACATTTTTTTCCCCATTGGCCTGTAGGCATCTTTAGAATAGAAAACGTGTGTTGATATCTTGGTAGCATACCCCAGCAATTTCCCAACTTCCTTCACACATAGGCACTATCACTATATTAGAAGATTTTTCTTTAAAAGATCAGCAGCTTTCTCTAGAAGAAAGCAGTAGTGGATTCCAATCCAGGGTAATGAGAAGATGGACCCACCCAGGTCTGGGGACCCAAGATGGCCTTGAAAGGCTCCAGATGATTGGGAAAGAGAGGTGCTAAGAATGTCCTTGAATATTTCAAGAGATTGTTTAAATAAATGTACCAGAAACAGTCAAATGATTAAGGTAAAAGAAAGTATATACGATTTTAATACACCACAACAAATTTTGCTTTTTTTTTTTTTTTAAAGATTTTATTGGGGAATTGGGGGAGGGGAACAGAGCTTGGGAATCGGGAAAGGGGAAGAGACAAGTTGCGTCTTTTTGTTCTTTAGTCTAGTTGCAGAGGATGTTGCTTCACTGGCCCATGTTGGTATCATCATTGCGCTCTTCCCGGATGAGACAGATGGGTCGCCGGCCTCTGGATGGTCGCTCACCGCGGCTATTGGCAGCTCATGCTGGCTGCCAGCCGCTCACGCTGGCTGCTGGCCACTCACTGTAGCCCATGGCAGCCCACTGCAGCAGGGGCTGCAGCCCACACTGTCGCAGGGTCTCAAACAGCACTGGCCCTCATATGTGGGATCCGAACCAGGGCTGCTGGCATCCCAAAACCCGCTCTTAACCAATGCGCCACTCGGCCGGCCCCCAAATTTTGCTTTTTAACAAAATTCTAAACTATTACATAATTAGTGGCCTTTTAATGGTTATATATAATTTAACACATCTAGAAAGAGGAGGTAATGAGCCAACATTTTGTTTTTCTCTCCATAAAAAATAGGTCAAGAAAAAAAAATAGATGGACATGTCAAAAACATGAAACCCTTAATTGTAAGTATTTTAAATTAAAAATATCTGGACTTTTGAGGTGTATGTACAATTATGAACTAAAAAGTGAAAAGCCAAAGAATGAGCACATTCTCTAAAGTAATCCAGAAAAACAAAACCTCAGACAGATATGCAAGATTGGAATCAAAATGCTCCTACTCCATTTCTGTGCAGTCTGGGCCTGAATCCAAACCCAAACAATTGTAATCTCAGAAAGACCCACCATGAAAGACAGGCTGAATTTCCCTCTGGGGAATTACCGAGTCTGAAGCCATGTGAGGATTTGTGGGTCACTTTAAAATGGGATCTCCTTGGTGTGGTCACCCCTCCAGTGGGCATCAATTGTCTCTGAGGAATTATGATGACAAGTTCAAAATACATTGTTCAATAAAGCTTCCAGAAATGAACTTTGAATATTTAAGCTATCTGGCATCCTATAGGGACGTTTAACCAACATTGCTTTCAGATCTTTATCGGAGCCACTAACTCAAACAGAGAGGTCCTCAGTGGAGCACATATGTGAATGTGGGAACTCACAGAATGTCACACATCTCTATTCATGTTCAGAACAGAAAAAGGAACACAGGGGAAAACAGTGTCTGCTCTGAGTCTACATTTTGGTTTTGGAAATACTTTTTTCTGATTATATGTTTACTTTCATGTGTATTTAATATTATTTTCACCTGATCATAATCTATGAGAAATAAGGTATTTTCTATTTTCATTCAAGCATTTGATATACAGAGTTGCTTTTTACCAAAGTCAGAAATAAGAAAAAATAGGAAGCATTCATTTTAAGAAATCTTCACCATGATCCTGGACGGAGGGCTTTTGGAGGATATGTTTTATGGTTTTGGGACTAGGTATGACCACCTATCTTAGCTTGGTTTCCGAGCATAGCAGACCCACTTGCCAAAATCATGATTGTGAAAGAGAAGCTAGAAGAAAATTTAGGCTAGTATCCTTATTTTGTGAAATTGCGGTTATTTATTTAGTAGTTTACATCTATTTTATAATTTTGCCAGGATGACTGTGAATATCAAATTAGAATATACATGAAAAGTGCCTTTGCAAATTAAAATGCTATAAAAATGAGTTGTACTATTATAAATAGAGGCTTCTCTATAACTCTATCAGTTTGACGCTTTCTACAACCTAAGTTTACTACAAAACAGAAACCTCAGTAGCAGTCTTTGAAATCCATTTCTCAGAATTATCTTGAGACCAGACTTTCAAAATCCTTGCAAATGTAAATTTATAAAAAAAAAAAAAAATCATTCTCTATATTCTTTTCCCCCATCTCTACCCCACCAAAGAAGTTAGAACATTTCTCAAAATGTACCCATTTAAAAGGCCCTAATGGTCAGCTGGGGAGATTGAGTTCATATAGACCAAATTCTGTAAGAATGGTATTATTAGGTGTAAACTTCCATTTATACTTAATACCCATTCCATTAATAATACCTATTTCCCTCTCAGTTTGTAATAATTTATTCTAAAATATTTTTATTTCATAGAATTTACTGCCTCATAAGTCTTCATGAAATTAGCATTAAATTATCTCCTTTTTCTTAGGGGAGAGGAAATGTAGTGGACTCTCAACAGATAGTTACCCAATAAAAATTCAACTTATAAAACAACAACAACCAGGCATTGGGAACTGGGGAAAATTGGATTTCTAGATATCTTGAGAATATAACGGGATAAAATGAGAGAAATATGTTTTTTCCTGCGTCACATCTTATTTTTTAGAGTAGTTTTAGATTTAAAAAATAATTGTTTGAAGCGAAAGTACAGAGAGTTCCCATATATCCCCTTTGTACTGCACTCATTTTCCCCTATTAACATTTTGCATTATTGTGGTACATTTATTATAATTGCTGAGCCAATATCAATACATTATTAACTAAAGTCCACAGTTTACATTAGGGTTTACACTTTGTATTGTATATTATATGGGTTTTGACAGATGTATAATGATATATATCCACTATTATAGTATCATACAGAGGAGTTTCACTGCCCTAAAAGTCCTCTGTGTTCCACCTATTTATCCCTCTTTCCCCCCAACCCCTGACAACCATTCATCTTTTACTGTCTCCATGGTTGTTGTTTTTTTCTTTTCCAGGATGGCATATAATTGTAATCATATAATATGGAGCCACTTAAGACTGGCTTTTTTTCACTTAGAGATATGCATTTCAGGTTTCTACATATCTTTCCATAGCTTCTTAGCTCATTTTTTTTAATGCAGAATAATATTCCATTGTATGGATGTACCACAGTTTGTTTATCCATGTACCTACTGAAGGACACCTTGGTTGTTTGTAAGTTTTAGCAGTTATGAATTGAATACCATGAATTATGATTTTAGAAATTATGAATACTATAAGCATTTGTGTGCAGGTATTTATACAAACATGTTTTCAATTTATTTGGGTAAATACTTAGGAGTATGATTGCTGTGAAGAAAGTATTTTATACTATTTTTGGAAGGAGCAAAATGACATATTGGATAATATGAATTCATTATTCATTTTCATATGAAAGATATTAAACATAAATTAGATAATAGAAAACCTATGACTTTTTTTCTTGTATTAAGGGAAGGCCTAATACTATTCACAGATGATGAAGAGACAAATACATATTATTTTAACTTATTTCATAATCCTCAATTTAACAAACCAATACCATTGTATATCTAGCCTCTAGAACAGTGCCTGGCACATAGTAGGCCAATGATGAGCGACTTTATTTGCAAATATTATTGCTGCCTTTGTTTTTATCTTCTTCCATGTCTGTCCTGAGTCTCATTGTCATCCAGCCTCAAATAAAGGTTCTAAAGAGCCCCCTGCCACTGTCATCAGCACCATCTCTGCCAAAGAGCCATGAGAACAAGGCCATGCACTCTGCATTCTGTTTCTGTTGCTGGGCTGGATCCAAGTCCTTGACCTAAGGCAGAGCCATTCATATGGCTGATTCCATTGTTGTTATTTCAAAGATTAATCTTTTGGATTATCAGAGTAGGTAGCGGCCTCAACCGTTTTCCCTAACCACCCCCACCTCTACTGCCCCCTTCACAATGAATGCATACATATTTCCTGGAGCAAAACTTCTGCTCCTCCTTTTTCCTTCCATCTTGCCTCCTTTCCTAGCTTATTGAGTGTGACTTTGCAGGGTAATAGACATAAATAAGACACCACCCTGTGTAGAAGTGTCTGAGTTTCATACAGACAGAAAAACACATTACCAGAAAATTGCAGGACTGTGTCTTAAATGACATATGTGACCAAAATGCTCTCAGGCCACAGAGAGGCACTGAAAGTTCCTCTAGGGTGTCATGGGGGAGGTGTTTGAGAGAGAGAGAGAGAGAGAGAGAGAGAGAGAGAGAGAGAGAGAGAGAGACAGAGATGAGCCTTAAAGTGTGCATAGGTGTCTTTAAAAAGATGGACGGTAGGACCGGCAGAGTGGCGTGGGTTAAGCGCTGGCTTGGGAAACCAGCGGCCCCGGTTCGGGTCCCACATAGGAGGGCCAGTGACACTGCCCTCAAAAAGAAAAAAAAAAAAAGATGGAGGGTATAAATAGAAAAGTGAATCCTTCTGATTAATATATCCCTGCAGATAATGTTGAAAAGTAGCTGACTAGAAAGAGGTAGTAGTGGGGAGGAATCAAAGAACGGGGCAGGACGTTCTCACAAGGCCTTTCCAAACGTATAGAGGCCCAGCGCATAGCTGGAGGCCGCTGAGACCAGGCAGGCTACTCGCTGGTACCCCTGGTACCCTGAGGTGTGTATTTGTCTATGTGTGAGAACCACTTGCTTTCTAGCTTTGGTGAGGCAAGGCCTGCTTTCTGTGAAGGCAAAACCTCAATCCTCTGCATAGCTCGGAATCAGAAATAAGGCAACCACTCGATGGAAATCAAAATTAAAAAGTATAATGTCCTTGCTTCTTCAGTTGGAAGAACCAAATCAGTTAGTTAGATTCCTGGACCAGCAGCAGCAGCACCAGGAACTTGTTAGAGAAGGAGACTTCTGCACCCCACCTCAGGTCTTCTGAAGCAGAGACTCTGGAGGTGGGGGCCAGCAATCTAATTTTTAAAAAGTTCTCCAGGGATTTCTGATGCCTGGAATTTTGGGAATGCTGCCTGAAACTGCAGTTGTCAATGAGAGGAAGACTGAAATTTTAATTAAGGTTTTGTTTCTGTCATTAGTAAACCAGATTCTAACTAAACACGTGCGCCCCTCAAGGAATGGGATAATTTCAAGATTTTAGTGCAGCTGGTACTGAGCAAAATAGCCCTAATCTAATCTATTTCCCTTTCTTGAGATAAAGCAAATCTTCAGGACCTATGCAAAAATATAAAAAGCATAATAAAAGTCACTGAACTATAAAAATTTACAGTGCTTTATTTATCCATGTTGACAGTTCAGTTGTAAATGTTTATAACACCTCATAGAGCACATGAGAAAACACATCAAACCCACGTGAAAGACATAATAGTAATCAAGGCTTGAGAAATGTTGGCAGGGGCTGCGGGCTCACCTCAATAAAGTCAGTGAAAGGGGACTAAGGGCCAAGCTGTATTGATAAATATTTACAAGCGTATCACTGAAAAATGAAAGAGGTTCTATTATAGTCAAAAAGCAACAGGTCATTTTTGAATAGTGGCATCTGAAACTGGAAACAAATTTGTTGCTGAAATACAAATTGAAGGAAATTGCTTTTGTGGGAAAACATTTCCTCTCCTCAGTGGGTTTCTCTTTTGTGTTCTGCCTGTTCTGATCATGGAATTTCAGAAGCAACTGGGATCTCCTGATAGGGGACTAACTTCTGTTCCAAGCTCCCCATGGTGGCCTGAGGCAAATGCCTCCTCCCTGTGTCTGCTTTTTCTCATTGAAGAGATGTACCTTACCTCCCCACTCTGTCAAGTGCTATTAGATCCTCAGATGATTATTTCTAAACACAGAGTATTAAAAAAATGAGCCTAGGGAGCTCACTATAATCATCCCAATCTTCCCCTGGCCCTTCACTTTGAACACATAATTCTGAAGATTTTAAATTGTTACCTTGAACTTGACGCTGTTAGGAATTTTTAAACGTAGAAAAACAAATGTGTCTCAGAAAAATACGAACAACAGGAAACAAAAACAGCTGCCTTTTTAAAAAAATAACTACCAAGTGCTGGTTTCATGCACGGGGGACTTTTTTTAAAAAAAGTGCCTGTTGAGTCCATCTCCTTGAAAGTTCTCTTTCAAAAGCCATCAGAGCAGAGCTTGAAAAGTGATATTATAGAGTGAAGAGGAATGGAAATGGAAGAGGGTCCCTTATGCTGCTAATATCATATTTATGGTTAAGCTAGGAGTTTAGAGATGAGAAAATACAGAGCAAGTTTCTCAAAAGTTGGTGTGGGAGAAATCACTAACTATAGAGGAATAAAATGTTAAATTAAATTTCATCAAAATTTAACAACTTTTTTGCTCTTTAAAAGACATTAAGAAATAGACAGCTTAGACGGGGAGAAACTTTTTGTAAGACATATATCTGATGAAGGATATCTAGCATCCTAGATACATAAAGAACTCCTGCAACTCAATAATAAAAAAGGCAAATAACCTTATTCAAAACAGAAAGGATTTGAATGGCTACCTTACAAAAGAAGATATTTAAATGTCCAATTAGCATGTGTCAAAAGTATTCAAAATCAATAGTCATCAGGAAAAACGAAAGTTGAAACCACAATGAGCCACCACTGAATATCTAGCAGAATGGTTTAAATTCAATATAAAACACTGACAGCTCTTCTTGGTGAGGATAAGAAGCAACCAGCATTCTCAAATATTGTGGGTGAGAGTTGAAAATATTACAACCACCTTGAAAAAAGAGCTGACTTTTTTTTATGAAACTAAATATACCCCTACTCTATAACCCAGTAATTCCAAGTATTTACCCAAGAAAGGTGAAAATCTTTGTTCACAAAAAGGCTTGTACAAAAATGTTTGTAGCATCTTCATTTATAATAACAAAATTGAAAATAGCACAGGTCTCCATCAGCAGGATAGGGAATAAGTAAATGTTAGTATATTCACATAATTGAATTCCTATAATTCATATATTGTTGAACAATAAGAAGGGACAAACTACTGATACATGCAACATCATGGACTGATCTCAGAAACATGCTGAATGAAAGGAACCTTACAAGAAAGTGTCCTTAATAAGTGATTCCTTTATATGTCGTTCTGAAACAGGCAACCAAATCTATGTTGGAAAAATATCCTAGCTGTGGTTACCTCTGGGAGGCCGGGCATGTCTATACATTGGGAAAGACATGTGGACACTTTCTAGAGTGATGGTAATATTCTGCCTTAGTTCAGGCTGCTATAACAAAAGTACCACAGACAGGAGGGCTTAAAACAAACATTTATTTCTCACAGTTCTGGAGCCTGCAAAGTGCAAGATCAAGCATGGTAGACCAGGTGTTCAATGAGGGCCAGACTCCTGGCTTGTAGCGAGCCAACTTCTTGTGGTGTCCTCTCATGGCCGAGAAAGATAACATTTCTCTGGTGCCTCTTCTTGTAAGGAAACGATTCCCATTCACAAGGGCTTTGCCTTTATATCAAAGGCCAAATACTATCACATTGAGGATTCATTCAGCTTCAAAATATGAATTTTGAAAAAACATAAACATTCAGCCAATAGCATAGTTTATATCTTAAAAGGATTTGGATTGCAAAGGACTATGCATCTGGCAAGGTGGTAAATGTGCACTTAAGCCATCCATCCCATATATGTAAATTTACCTCAGAAGGAAAAAAAATGCATAAGAAAATGTTGAGGGAAAAATTGTGTGTGTATGAATCACCTGGGAGGCTTACAAAAAACATGTATTCTTTAGTCTTATCTCCAGATATTCTGATAGTGGAACTCAGGAAACTTCTAAGCACCTTGGAGTATCATAAGCAGCTGCTCTCAGGTGTATACTGAGAACCAGTATTTCCATAGATCATGGTTCAGGTGTAAGTTAAAAATGTGAAATTATCCCATCACCATTTGCTCCATTTCACAAGCCAACCCAAAAGGAAAATGACTAAGTAGTAGAGAATTAATGACTAAAAGTGTTAATGACTGAGTAAACTTTGAAATATATTAGCATTACAAAAAAAGTCCATTAAAAAGTTGTATTGGGTCCTTTCAAGCAATAGCTATTTAACTTCTCATACAAATATCATAGTGTTATGCTATGAGCTTTGAGGACACTATTATCTATCTATCTATCTATCTATCTATCTATCTATCTATCTATCTATCATCTATCATCAGTTGACACCCCACTCTGCCCACTCTGCTGATGTTTTTATTTTTTAATTTTTTATTTAATGATTTCCTTTCACCCCTCCCTTCATTCCCTGGGATATTTCTTCTTTAAGGCTTACTATAAGCTGGTGAGGTAGGTTTCACCATGCCTAATTTACAGGTGAAGACATTGAGACTCAGGAAATTTAGGTGAGCTTTTCTTAGTTCACAGAGTTAGGGCCAGCTTCCTGGGCTTGTAACTGGTGCAGCTGCACAGGTTTCTGCTTGCCCCACCCTCTCCCTCCCCCGCAGGGCCCTGGGCTCAGGATCAATGTTCTATGATCTCTCTGCATTTTAATTATTTTATCACTGAATTTGTATTTTTATAGTGAAGTTTGAGAGGACACTGGGGCACGAGGGGTGGGAGCCTCAGTTTAGAAGTGGTCTTATCTTCCAACACCTCTCAGATGTCATGGGCCTTGTTTTATCTTCCTAACCCTGTGATTGCCTCTGTCCTATGACAAGTGCAGTGACCACCTGTATGGAAAGACCCATGTTCCACTGTTCTGGTGAGGGACAAGGCAGAAAAAATTGCTACCTTGGACTGACTGTGTCATGCCACATTTGGTAGATGTTTTGGTTTTTTTTGTTTTGTTTTGTTTTTTCTTTAGTAAAACGGGGTTATTTCGGAAAAACAAAGAATTGTAATTCATGACATGCAGTTTAAAGGCCAACAGTATGCAACTCCAGAGAAATAAAGGAGAGGACTGCTCTTCTGTGGACTTAGGAAGGGCTGTTGTAAACAAAGAGTCCATTGGAGAAAACTGAAAGTTTAAAGTTTGGTGACTCTTCATTGGCTGAGTTATGGCAGTTTCCCATTGGCTGATCTGCTACTGAGCAAGAAGGGATCTTTTCTTTCCCCTGCTGAGAGGTAATAAAGTAGTATCACTTCCTGTGGAGATGCAAGTTATATCTCTTCCTGTTGGAGTCAGTAGTGTGTATTGGGAGACACACACGTGACAGTTCTCTTTTGTAATTTCCCAGCTCCATTTTAAATGAGTTTTCTGTTTATTAATTTTTCACAGGTAGATCATGGTAAGAGCTCATTTGCCACCAATCCAGGTACTAA
The DNA here is from genome assembly GCA_033961575.1 of Aselliscus stoliczkanus. Classification (NCBI taxonomy): domain Eukaryota; kingdom Metazoa; phylum Chordata; class Mammalia; order Chiroptera; family Hipposideridae; genus Aselliscus; species Aselliscus stoliczkanus. The sequence continues at coordinate 16,315,110 of CM066730.1, read as the reverse complement.
TCCCATCCTAACATGGAGGTTGTAACCCCTTAAAGATTGCTCATCAACTGTGGGTTGGGGATGTGTGCCTGTGGGAAGGGGAGATTTATTTCCGCACCCCAGTCAAGGATCGAATTTTCATTTTGCCCTTACTGCAAACTATGTAACCACCACTGCTCAGGATCAATAAGTGACAAGCCAGGCTGTGAATCCAAGTCCGCCATACTCCAAAGCTCCTGATTTTAGCAACAACTGTGTTTAAGGAATTGTATTAGGTTCCATAAAATATAGAGAAAAAATTAATCATAGTTCCCTACATCAGGGAGTTTATGATGATGAACAAATTACAATCTCTGCCCGTCACATAAAATACACATTAAACAGAGAAAGAACAAGTAAAAAGCAAATTGTCATGCACAGTGTGACAAATATATTGATGGGAATAAGCTGAGGGTACCATGAAAGAATTGATGTGGGACATCTAACCTAATTTTGGATGTCAGGTAAACTTTCCTGGATGAGTTGACTTGTTAGCTCTAATCTAACTGATGAAGTGGACAAAACTAATGAAGAGTGTAAAGAACAACAGATAACAAAGACTAGCAAGATAGTGTATTTGGGGAACACAAGTATGTCTACAGCTTGAAACTGAGAGCTGCGTTTTGGGAAAGGGCGATGAGAAATGAAGCTGGACCAGTGGCAGGCACCAGATAATTGACGGTCATGTGAAACAGAGGTGGGAGTTGGAGAATCCCCACGATGTTTTTGTTTGTTTGTTTGTTTTTCTTTTTTAAAGATTTTATTGGGGAATTGGGGGAGGGAAGCGGCATTGGGGAATTAGGGAAGGGGAACAGACAAGTTGCTGTCTTTTTGTTTTTCAGTCTAGTTGTGGAGGACATTGCTTCACTGGCCCTTGTTGGTATCGTCATTGCGCTCTTCCCGGATGAGGCAGATCGGTCATCGGCCTCTGGATGGTCGCTCACCGCGGCTATTGGCAGCTCACGCTGGCCGCCGGCCACTCACTGTAGCCTATGGCAGCCCACTGCAGCAGGGGCTGCAGCCTACACCATCTCCGGGGCTCATGCAGCCCAGCTCCAGATGGAGCTATTGTTAGCTGTAGAGGGCAGTGTCACTGGCCCTCATATGTGGGATTCCAACCGGGGCCGCTGACATCCCAAAATCAGCTCTTAGCCAATGAGCCACTTGGCTGGCCCCCCACGATGTTTTAAGGGGGAAAATGATACTTTAAGAGTTATATATGGAGGAAATAATTCTGGTGATCATGACGATGAACTGAATTCAACTTCTATGTATCTGCCAGGCTCCAAACCCATGAAAAAGCCAAAAAGATGATAGAAAGAGAATAAATCCATAATAATATTAGAAAACAAGAAATGGTATCATTGGTGGACCTGAGATTTTGAGGAATTCCTGAAAAAAGAGAAAGTATAAAAGAAAATGTGTTTAGACTTTCCTGTGTCTAGAATACATTTCAGGGGGAGGAAAAAATTTCTACAAAAGTTGGAGCAACTCTGGGGAATTCCAAGTTCAGAGTCAAAGGACACAGAGAGGAAGCATCACAGAACCCTTTGGGGGTTGCAGTTGAGGAGGCTGGGACTTGGCCCTCCCATCTCCTCCTTCTTCATTTTGGCTGCACATGAACAGTCATGGCGTGTATTCAACACCTAACCAGTGAGAGTGGGCACTGCAGCCAGGAAGGTGAAGAAACACTCCAGGGAGATACAGGTCTCTCAGAAAGACAGGAATCTCTATCTCTTCCTGGCTTATTTCACTTAGCATCATGCTCTCCAGATGCATCCATGCTGTCACAAATGGCAGGATTTCCTTCTTTTTTTAAAATAGCTGAATAATATATATCACATTATCTTTATCCATTTACCCATTAAAGGACAGTTAGGTTGTCCCATATCTAGCTATTATTAATAATGCTACAATGAACATGGGTGTGTAGATATCTGTTTGAGATCCTGATTTCTATTCTTTTATTTTTTTGGCGGGGCTGGGGAGGGAAACAGCGTTGGGGAATCGGAGAAGGGGAACAGACAAGTTGCTGTCCTTTTGTTCTTCAGTCTAGTTGTGGAGGATATTGCTTCACTGGCCCATGTTAGTATCGTCATTGCGCTCTTCCCGGATGAGCAGATCTGTCGTCGGCCTCTGGATGGTCGCTCACCGCGTCTATTGGCAGCTCACGCTGGCTGGCAGCCACTCACTGTAGCCTATGGCAGCCCACTGCAGCAGGGGCTGCAGCCTACACCGTCGCGGGGGGCTCGCACAGCCCAGCTCCAGGTGGAGCTGTTGTTAGCTGTAGAAGGCAGTGTCACTGGCCCTCACATGTGGGATTCCAACCGGGGCCGCTGGCATCCCAAAACCAACTCTTAACCAATGCGCCAGTCAGCTGGCCCTCTATTCTTTTAAATATATATATACCCAGGAGTTGGATTGCTGGAGCATATGGTAGTTCAATTTTTAATTTTTTGAGGACCTACCATACTGTTTTCTGTAATGACCACAGTTAATTATACTTGAAAGTTGTTGAAAGTAGATCTTTAGCATTCTTAACACACACACACACACACACACACACAAACACACATACACACACACCACATAAAGAGTTACCTATGTTAATTGTTGAGGTAATGGATGTGTTAATTTTCTTGATCTTGATAATCACTCTACAATGTATATGTACACCAAACCATTACATTGTACACTACAAATATATACAATTGTATTTGTCAATTACTCCTCACTAAAGTTAAAAAAAAAGACAGGACTCAATAAGAGTGAGTGCTATACTTTTGCCATTGTCCCGCCAGAGTTGGGTAACTATCCACTTCACCATGTTAACTCAAAAAGAGCCCAGCAAAGGTTCTCAAATACAAAGCATAAAATGCAAGAAGTTAGGAAAGGAACCACAAAGATCTGAAAGTAAAATGTAGATAGACTAAAAAGTAAAGCATCAAAAAATTTCCCAAATAACAGAAATGACTAAATAAAAAATGTATTGGAAGAAAAAAGATTCCATTTGCAATTGCAATCCCCCCAAAAAAACACAAAAAACAGAAGACCTAATAATAAGTCGAAGTAATGTATAAGAAACCATATAAAACAAAAACATAAAATTGTTTGTGAAGGACATTTTAAAGGATCTAATAATTATCCATGTTCTTAGATAAAAGGATTCAGTGATGCAAAATGGTTGTTCTTTCCTCAAATTATCTCATGAAATTAATATGACCTTCATTAAAATCCCAAGCTATAACAATTAAAACATTGTGGAATTAAAACAAAACATAAAACTTTTAGTAAAAGACAATGGAGAGAGCAGATACAGATATGTATATGTGGGGTTATAGTTTATTGTGAAGTGGCATTTCACATCATCGGAAAATGACCAACTACAAAAAAAGGTCTTAGACCATTGCCTATTAACTTGAGGGAAAAAAAAAACCTCTTCTACTTCACACCACAAACAACATGAATTTCAAATGAATTATCAAAAAACAATATATAATAACTTTAAATCTATGATTAGGACAGTCTGAGCAAGAGAAAAAAAGTCCAGAAGTTCTATATATCAGATGAAAGAGTGATTGGCAATTGATTGAGAGATAAAATTTATACAAATCAATTAAAGAATATATTAAAATGGACAAAAGAATGTATTTATGAATACACAGAAATACAGGTTCAGGCAAAAACATAAAATATGTTTAATATCTCTAGAATTACTAATTAAAACAATAAATAAATGTTATTTTACAATCAAACACCTACATACATACACACAACTTTTTTCTTTTTATTCAAATTGTAACTATACCTTATATATTATCCTGCGAACAAATTTTTCACTTAATAAGATGTTTTGGAAAATTGTCTATCTATCTATCATATCTATCTATCTATCTATCTATCTATCTATCTATCATCTATCTATCTATCTAGGATTTAAGTTCAGAGAAGAAGGCACAAAACAACAAACAACCTATTAAAGAATTGATGTCATGGTTACAGACAAAGGCAGTTACCACAAACGTTACTATAAAGCTAGGAAGGAAAGGGCAGCAGAAATTCCCAAATTTGATTTAGTTACCACACTGTGAAAAAGTGATGGAAAAAATTTTAATGCATGCAGCTTATAATTTATTTTCAGATGATTATTTTCACTGTCTGAAAATATAGAACACTCAACAAATGTGTCCCTATGTCACATAATCTTCTAAGCTAACTCCCGAAGTACTTCCATTGCTCCCTATTTACTCAATTAGAGAATCATTACTCAGGCTCTTTTAGTTCAACTTTGTGTGATGAATTACACATGGTGGGAAGAATATACATTTGATTCTCTCTGTGAGAGTTTATTTGTTTCAAGAGTGACCTATCTATTTGAAGGAAATTATGATACTTCATTTACCTTACACCATTTGTGGAGTAAGATGGTTTCATTTCATTCCATTGTATGTCATTAAGCTTCACAATAATAACAATTTTTATATTTTGTCTTCGAGCAGAGTCTATCTCTTTTTGGGGAGGCCATCTCTGCATCATAATTTGGATGATAATTGGGGAAATATATCACATCTCTTATTGATTTTGTTCTATCGTCTGTTATATTTTCATCTACTTATTTGTTCTTGTCTTTCTCACATATTTCTAATTTCTGCTCAAATTACGAGAAATTATAAATCCCAACTGTTTGAATTTCATGTTAATTAGCAGACAATGATACTCTGTGCTTGCCAAATGAGGAACTATGAAAGTTATCTGGGCAATTTCTTCAAAAATCTCTCTTTTTAATCCCGGTTTTAGTGGCTCCAGCCAGGACAGTTGATTATGAGAAGGAGTTGACCTTTGTGGAGTGAAGTCGATTATATTTACCAACATAGATGTAACATGTATAGTTGAATGTCTAGTGTACGTTGATAATTATGAAATTTTATTTCCTAAGGTAGTCACTCCCAAGTTTTCTCCCATGGATTCTTTAAGGCCACTAAGTAAAAATGATGTGTATTAATCAGGTTTCGGTTGCAGAGAAAAGAAAACACTCTAGCTATTTTAGGCAGTAAGAGATTCAAAACAGAGAATCAGATACTGGAGAAGTGGCCTCTATTTCTACCACAACCAAAATGCATGGGAATCTGGAAGCCATTGTCCTAAGTTTAGACCCTGCAACCCAGGGTCTAAGATTGTCACCATTTCTGGGACCACATGTCCTAAATCTGGCAATCAAGGAGCTTCCATTAGAATGAATGGCTTCAGTGCCTGGTATCCGCTATGATCTCTGTCAGAAAAATGGATACCTGACCTGATGCTGCCTGGCTCCAGTGCTAAATTGTTCAGTGCTAAGTTCAAATGTCTGATGAGTGCCTCTAATCAACAGAATCTAGACTATGTCCAGAAACCCCAGCTGCAAGGGAGTCTGGGAAGTGTAGTTTCATTTTCTCACCACTGCAGTACAATAGGACACACCAGAAGAAGGTGGGAGCAGATGTGAAGGGAGCTTGCCCTGTTGTGGATTCCCACACAATCTTCCTTTTCCATTTTCTTTTGTTGCCTCTCTCTGATATTTTTCTTTATGCTGCACAGGGGCTACTCTCCAATCCTTCTTAGAAAATCATTTTTTCAATCCTCTCCTTTTTTTTTCACTCCTTCTCCCTTTCTTTCCTGCCCTTCACTCTGCTATGCTGCCCAGTACCTTCCATTAACTTATAGTTTGTCAGACTGCCAAAAGGTTCAAAAGAACCTAGACAACTCCATAGAATGGCCAGATTCTTGAAGAATCTACCAAAATTTTTAGTATCTAAATATCCATATTCATATAAATTTAGAAACCTTAAATATATAAATCTCTACCTATCACTACCACTATGCAAGAATTTTTAAAAATATGTCTTGCAATGTGCTGTGAAGGCCAACAAAATTTTTTTCTTAGACTTAGGAAAAAATTGATTTCAAAGTAGAAGCTTGTCATCTTGTCTTGGACAACATAGTTATCTAATTCCATGAATTTTAAAATCAAGAATTATGGGGTACCTTAAGGTGTGTGTGTGTGTGTGTGTGTGGTGGGGGAGTGGGGAGGGGGGGTTCCTTCCTTGAACTTCCCAATCATCCACAGAATTTCACTACACCTAAACAGCATTTTTTTTTTTTTACATACCTACCGTGTAATCCTTTATCAGGTAAGATATATTCAGAGAAGGCTAATTTATGCTTACAAATAAAAGGTCAGAATCAAAAGTAAGCTTTACAAGCAAAAGAATGGACACTGTTTAATAAAAATTCCATTGAATTGGATAAGTTTCTTAAAAAACTCTGTTTGAAAGATGTGGGCAATGTGTTCAGGACAAATCACCTCATATATTCAGCAAAATCAAAATTAGATTTTAATTATTTAACTATAAGTTATTATATAATTGTGTTATTATGTAATGGTAGCCAAGCATTTTATATACAAATATTCAAATTAAATTAGGTAGCAGAAAAGCCAAAGGGTAAAGAATCATAAGACACACACATTCCAATTCTCTAGTGTGTTGATTTAGCCTTCAAACATCTCCTAGGAGCTCATATGTGTGCATGACATGCACTGCTGCTACCTCATTTCTACTTGTTTCTTACAATTAATCGCTCTTGAGGCCAATGGAATCTGTCACTTGAAAGCATTTTCTGCCCATCTTCTCTGTATGCGTCCCTCTCATGAGAGCTGTGTGTGTGTGTATGAAGATATTGCAGAGCGTTAGTAGAAAGGTACCCCAAAATAATGCAAATATGTTGTCAGGAGCACTTTCCATTATAGTTGTAGAGAGAAAGCTCTTATGAGTGAAAGAGAACAACTAAGTAGTAAAATAAATGGCACTGACCATCACTATAATGAAACTTTAAATGAGAGACTATTATCCACTTTTTAGCTAGATGACTGAAAGAGTATCCCACCTGGACTCTACTTTCAATCTAGCCTTCCTCCATCCTCCATGCTTGTTTCAGAGATTTTTCTAAAATGTGCATCTTCTCATTTGCTCTCATTATTTAAAATTTTTCAATGGTTCTTCACTCTTTTAAGGATAATGTCCAGACTCTGTAGAATTAACAGAAAATCATGAGAACTTTACATCTCTTATCTTTCCCAACTTATCTCTTGCTTCACTCCTCTGCGCCTGCCCTACCAAGTTCCATCAGCTCCAACGAAGCCAGGATGCTTCAAGTTTTTCCTTTACATCTGAGGTCCCTCTTGGAGGATTATCCTTATCCACTATCATCTACATTCACTCTACTTGATAGACACCTACTTATGCATAAAAGATAACTTGTGTGTACAGGGTCAGGTTCATGATCCCATCTATATTAAGTATTTTCTGGATTGTACCACCTTGACCAAGTTGAATTTACTATTTGGGTCCCCTCTGTGGCTTTCAAATCGCCTTCCATCTGTAGTATTTTGTTCCAGACTCTTCAGGCTATGCTGTAAATCTGCTGGAGGACTCGTATGTCTTGTTTGTCTCCACAGCAGTGTTCCCTGTGTACAGTAATCCCTTCATTTGCAGAATAAGGTAACAGCCAAAGAATTGTTGAAGAAAATAGCACTTGATATGAATCTTGAGCCATTGGCAGGATTTGAACAGGATTCTGGACAGGGGAGGTAGTATGAACAAAGGTAAAGATATATCTATATCTACATAGATATAGATATAGATGATACAGATATAGATATAGATATATAGATGATATATAGATATGTGGATATAGATATAATAAAATGTTGCATGAGAGAGAGGGGGAAAAAGAAAGAGTGAGATAGTTGGAATAGTAGAACTCAAGTTTTAATATGTAGCATAAGACCACATTCTGAAACCATGAGAAGCTATAACTTGATGATACACCATGAAATAGGTAAAAGAAGACTATGTATGATGCAATGGCTAAAGAATAAAATCATGTTGCTTTTGAGTGCAAAAGCTCTATGATCTCTTCTTCTCCTTATATGTCATATTCTTTTTATAAAACCCCCTTGCCAATAAAATTAATATGTACATTAGAATTTGATGAAGTGTTAAGCACTATATGATGGAAAAAAATAATAGTAAAGCATATTAAATCTAATTATTTTGACTATGATTATAATAAATATATTTATATTCCATCTTGAGCACTTGCATACCACCCTTTGATGATTAAATCCACTAATAATAGGTAAAGTTGGTTACCATTGGAAGAAAGAACCCTAAAATCTAGTTGGGGTTGAATGGGTTATAGGGGGCATAAGTAGAATAACACCTACTATAATCTAGGCACCCAAAAATTTATATAGTTTATCCAATTTAATCCTCATGACTACCCTGGATTGTAGGAATTCATTAGCCTCATTTGCATATATGAGGAAACTAAAGTTCAGAGAATTGAAATAGCATGCTAGCGATGAGCGAAGGAATCTTTATTTAACCCTAGGCCCACAGCACTTGAAAATGAGAAACAAAAGCCATCCCTTTTGCATCCTAGTAAAATTGTTAGGAATATATCTTATATCAAAAGATATTTTGGTATCTTAGTTATCAGAGAACATTTCTTAAATTCTAGCTCTAATAAAGTTAATTATAATTTACAAAACAATCTACTTATTGTGAAATAAAGGCCTAGAAATGTTAAGTAAGCCAGTATTTTGTAACCCCTAAAATAATATGTGAAAGTTAGCTGCTTCGATTAATGTAGTGGCTTCATATCACACAATCCTTCTAGAAAGCCCTCTCGTAGTATATTTATGAAACTCAATCTGAAAGTCACATAGTGGTTCCTAAAACTAAAATGTAGAATTCTTCCACAGGCTTAAAAGGAGGACTGGGCGTGTGACATTCTTTAGTGAGGTGTCCTTCCCCTCATGCCTAATCCTTTTCATTCCACCTCTGCAGTAACATGTAAAATGACTAAAACTCTATGCTTTCAACACCATAAACCTTCATGTAAATAGCACAGAGCTTAGCAAAGACAAATCACAGGGTTCTTGGGTATTCCTTTAGTAATGCTGCTACTGTCTCTATGGATTTTTACTCTTCTTGCTCAGAGGCAGAATTTAATTGAAATACAGGAGAGTCTAGTGAACTTAGTGGGTATCTTTAACTGGAAGAATTTGTTCTATAGCCAGTGTTCTATGTCATATTGGGTAAGAATTTTACAGTTCTTTGTAACTCAGCTACAATATCCTTGATGTGGTCTTATTTCTCTGCTGTAGGAATCAAGGGCTCTTAAGCAGCAATGGCTATTTAAATACCATAGTAAAATAACTTTGTACATTTATATGATTAAATGTGAATATCTCTGGTAAACTGAATTATTCAGGTAGATTTACTCCCAAGAAAGCAACTTTTAACTATGTTTCCAATTTATTATTTATCTTCTTTTATAATTTTCCTTCTTAAAAGGATGTGTCCTTGCATAATCACAACCTGTATTTCAAAAACTATGTGGTAAACAATTTGGATTTAAAATATAATTAAGCTCCATTGATGTGTATTACTGTGTGTAATTATAAATGTCATTTAAGTCTTCTGAGCAAGAAGTTCATGGCAGAATGGGGAAAAGGAGGTGGACTTTAGTAGTTTTCTTTTATTTTTTTCCCTAAATGTGTATGAATATTTTCTTATATTTCATCATCCTGGCAAGGCAGAGTTTATAATGTTTGTGACACCTCTGCATGAACTCATTTAACACAGATAAATTCCACAAGTAGCTAGGAAGTGGCAGCCCCATTGATAAGCTTCCCCAGTTCACAGAAACTGAGCCATAACATTCCCATTAACTTTGTTTGGAGCAGTGATTAATGATAAAGGGTAGAGACAAATCCAAGGTAATATAGATAGGAAACTGTTATTTTCCTCATCCTGCAAAATTTGGCTATCACTGGGTAAACATTTCCTTCTGTGGACGACTTGCCTCTTGCCTTGCATTGGTATGCCAGCAGTGTTGTGGACATACTATAGGAGGATATAGAATTTCTCCTTGCCTGACCCAGTGTTCCCTTCAAAGCAAGTGTTCCCTCTACACTATTATCACCTCAATTTCCCCCACATCTACTTGCGGTCCCATAATACTTTTGCTCACACAGCTTTTAAACTTCCCTACAATAAAAATACAAAGAGGATTGTATAGGAATTGAAAACAGTGTTCACATGGTAACATCTGAGAATTGCCGCCAGGGGAACAGATGAACAGTCTGACAGGCCAGGAGGGCCTTGGAGAAATGACCTACAAGGAACCTGAGTCTGACTTTCAGCTGTGTGGACTTGGAAAAAAGATTTCGCTACTGCACTGAGAGCAGGCAGACTCCAATTAACCAAGATAGAATATCATTTATATGTATCCAATGTATTAGTTTGCAATGAGAAATAGAACTGTCATGAAACTACAATACTTATGCTGGCATCATTAGTGTCATCTCTTCCTTCATGGAGAGACAAATCACAGTTAGAATTTGCCTAGATTCAGAACATGAGGAGTTAGACAAACAGAGAGCTACAATATATCAAGTTCTCAATAGAGAGGGTCTGAGCTTAGCAAGGATTTCAATATTTAATGATGTACTTATATGCCAGTTTTGCTGAAGCACAAAACTGAAATTATATTTAGCTGAGCAATTGTCTTCTGCTTGGTATAACACAGAATATTACCAAGACACAATTTCAACTAAGGATGATCCGTGTACAAAGGAGGGTTTTCAAAATGTTCATGGTCAAAGAGAAAAAATACAAATATAAACCAATTCTCTGAGGCAATGACAAATCAGAAGTTAACCCCAAAAGCTAGGTCCTTCCAGTTGATTAAGCATTGCCCTAAAACAGCAGAGTCAAGAGTAATCCCTTATTTGACTGATGACTATGACTCCCCATAATAAACTGATGACTCCCCATAATAGACATATTGTCCAATCTCCATTCCCCTGTTAAGCAAGGAAGTAAAGTTCTAGAAATGGCATGTGCAAATGCCATGTTAATATATTAATAAATAATCATCATTTTCATGTTCTATGGCTTCTATTCCTTCTTATCCCTACCATTATGAGATTTGATAGATATTCTCAAGTAAGCATTTCTATTTTTCAAAAGAATATAGGAAAAGAGAAGGAAATGTTTATCCTAAATGACACTTTCCCCAGGAAGTTAACTATCTAAAAATATAGACTTAGAAATATACCTCCTTGAGATAAGCCTTAGCATTGCTCTTGCAATTTACATCATGTGTAATTACTCGACGTCAAAAAAAAAAAAAAAGTTGGTTCTCTGAAGACGTTGTGCAGAACAAGCCATTGCAGGCAGCCCAATCGCTGGTACTTTCTAAGGTAGAATCAGGTACCAGAAGTGTGAGAAGTTGGAAAAGGGGGTTTCTGTCCCATAACTCCACACACTTATTCATATATATGGAAAATTCTCCTGAGCCACTGCCAAATGACTTTCTAAAATGTTTTGTACTACATGGTTGCCTAGAGACATTTTAATTTCAAAATAAATAGTTCTGCCTTGTCCAAAATGTATACAAGCTGCACTAAACATAGATACTCGACATCTTACAAATCTCTAAGGTTGACACTGCAAGGTCTGCTTCAAATACATTTTTGGCCAAACCCAAACTCCTACTTATTTTTAAAAGAGTGACATGTTAGAAACATGCATGCTATTATTCCTAAGAAAAACAGACTATAAGAACATAAAGAATTCCTTTCTCCTGACAATACTCTAGGATTGCTCGTCTGTGTATAAGGATGTATGCAAGAGCTCTCTACCACAGACACCAACGAGTTATCCACCAAGCACATGGGTTTCATCCTTTTCATTACTTACAGGACTCTGAAAACTGTGACTAAGGGGCAAAATTTCACGTTGTTTCTAGTAATCAGTGTTGTCACTGATAATAACTTGGTATATAACTTGATAATAACTGCACAGAAGCATGCCCAGGAAGCCATGCTTAGATCTGGCATTTCAATATCCTAACAAACAGAAATAAATCATAAAATAAACTGAGAATGTCTCAAGACAAATACATGTTGATCAGTCTGGAATTGGGACAGGTACCTGGATATATTTCTCATGGTTTGGACAAAAGAAAATGACAATTTGAGCATTCCTACCAATTATTATTTCTGTACAGTTATTGAAGGACACAAAAATGACACAGTATTGAAAAGAAAAAACTGAGCTAGATGGATACATGGTCTAGTCTTTTAGACACCCCTTTCAGTCTTATCTCACATTGCATGCAAGATGAAAGGCAGATAAACTGTTTCGAACTTATCTACATTGAGATGATTTGTCTTGACACCAAATGCAATTTACAGTTGTGATGTGTTTCTGGCATCTCACTTCATTTGGATTGTCTTGTCACTTTTGCCCATTCCTATTTGGAAACCTTGTTTGGGTGTTGATAACAAAGATATTAATATGATTTCCCTATTTACTATAAACTTTTTTTTCCCTTTCATTTCCAATGAAATGTAAATTTGAAGAGCAGCAAAAATGTATTGTCTGTTCCTCTCTGAACCACATGGCCTCATTTTGTCAGACTTTTAAAAAGCCTAAAATAGTTACATAACATGAAATCGCTGGCTGACTCAGAAACTAAATAAGCATATCTCCAACACAGACAAGCCACATCTGTCTGTGAGAAAGCCTGACTGCCTCTCTGGGATATCTCTCACGAGGCTCACTCCTGGTTAACTACCAACAGAAACTTATTCTGAAGTTCAGTTTTTCTTTTCTCATCTTATGTTCTGAAAGTTTCTTGGTTTTCTCTTAGACAAAAGGAAAAGAGCTTCAGAATTCATGTTCAAACAATGTTTTTCTATTTAATTGATTTTAACTTTTCTAGTCTTTGTAAGTCAACAATGCCATTTCTATGCCTTACTCTTATTTGCCTGCCTACAACATAAATGTCAGAAAGAAGAATGTCATTGCTAGCACCAAGCCACAGCCAAGCACTTAGAATTTATGTAACATACTTCATTTAGATTCACAAAATGTAGTTTTATCTCAAATCCATTTTCCAGCTGAGTTTGAATGTTCAACAATTATAAAAGTGCAGTTGTGTCATTGTCTTGTCATCTCCATATGTAATAATCATAACCAAGTTAGTCAATGGTGGACTATATGGAGTGAGGCAGTGATAAGATCAACCTCCTGAATCACGTTGACCAGGCTTAGCATATCTGCCCTTCTATTTGTTTTCTGTATGATGTTATGTAAGTCACTGAACTTCTGTTCTGAGCCTTAGCTTCCTCCTCTATCAAATGCAGAAAATCATATATTCTGTGTCCATTAAAGGGCATTTATAAGAATCACCATCTCCACATGGACAATACACGTTATGTAAGAAAAGAAAAGCATCTTTTGGGTAATGTTTGATTAAACTCAAAGTTGAATATGTCTCTTTATTGTAGACCTCCTTGATATGTTAATAAATGATTTGAATCTCCAGTGGCCGTATCAATTACATACCATTAGCCAGACTTATTTGGAGACCCACAGAATACATATTCAGAAAAGTTTATCCATTTCCTAATGTTGCTGTGATAATTAAGCATAATAATGTACATTAAATGCTTAGCTCAGTAATTCTTGCATAATAAGGACTAACAGTTACTGACCACTTTCATGTGTCAGGTGCTGCCCTTGTAACCATGTTGAATCGTCACAACAATCCTCAGAGATAGGTATCCACACTTTCATTTTACAGGTGAGGAAACTGAAACCTAGAAATGTTGACCAACTGCCCAGGGTCATATGACAAGAAAGTGGCAAACTTGGGACTGTTTTACTCCACAGAGACTGTGACTACACTTTAATAAATTCTGGTTCTGTTTCTTTGCTATCCCTGGAAAATTTCCTTACTTTAATGAAAGCTATCAGGAGCATGGGCATCAAGGTCAGGGTTCTTCTGAAGAGTACTATCTTCTTTTATAGCCTGTCCAGAAAAGTCGTTAGATGACTTCAGGCTTCCCCATTCACTCAGGCATTCCTTCCTTCAACAAAGACATATTAAGCACTTGTATACTGGACACCATTCTAGGTAATGGGGATGTGGAAGTGAATAAAACAGACAAAAATCCCAGTTGTCATGGAGCTTACACTCTAGTATGAGAAGACAGATCAAAACAAGTAAGTAGAACAAACAAACAAAAATCATGGTAACAAGTGCTATGTAGAAAAAAATGAAGCAGGGAAAAGGAATAGAGAAGGCTTTGTGGGGTGGGGCCATTGGGCAATGAACTTGGTGGTTGCAATTCTAAGTAGGATCATGAAGGGCAGCTGAGCTGAAGAAAGGAGGGATGAAGCCATGACATCATCTGGGGGTGGAGCTCCAAGTTAAGGGAACAGCTGCAAGTAGAATGAGTCCAAGGTAGGTAGTGGCATGCATGATGTGTTCAGAGAGCTGTAAGACTTTCCTCTTACCCTAATTTAATTTAAAGGTGATGCAAAGGCATGTGGACATGCAGACATTATTCAGCCTATTTTGCAGTACTGCCTTCCCATGCTTCTTGGAAATTAAAGAACCATGCCACAGAATTTATTCTTTACCCAGAGCAGAGATATTTCTTGGGAATATAAAATTTTAAACTATTGAGAAAAATAAATTTAAAATGCAACAGAATTTTGTGGTATATATTTTTAATGTGATTGCATTTGGGGGTAGGCCAGAGTTATTTCAGAATTCGCTAAAGTATTTCCAAACTGTCAAGCAAGTGGCAAATATGAGGGATTATTTTTATTCTTAACAAATGGACTTTTAAAAATTTCCTGCAACGTTTTCTCATCTATAAATTTTGAGTGTATTTTTAAATTCCTAGCATTTGCTAGTAATTTAAAGATGCCTTGCTCCTTCAGTTTATCTTAAATAAAAATATTTCAGTACTTTGTCTTTAACAAATGCTCTGTTTACCATAGTATAAATTTTCATGGAACCACGACCAAATTAAAGAAAACTGAGTACATTCTCTGCTTACCTTCATAAACTTTTATTGGGGCATAAGTCAGTATAACTTTTCTATTAAACAATTTGGCAATATGTATAAAGAGTTCTAAAAAAATTTATATTTTTGATCTTGTAATTTCACTCCTAAAGATCATAAATAATAAGGAAAAGGATACATTTGCAAGGACAATTTACATAGAATTATTTGTAAGGAAAACACTGCAAACATCCTTGACATATCAGTTACTATATGGTATTTCCATGTAAAATAGATCCATTTATAAAAATGATCTTTGCATAGAATTTTAATAGCATAGGCTCTTATGATATAAAGTTAAGTGGAATAAAAGCACAATGAAAAATTGTGGATAAATGTGGTGTAGTATGGGTAAAAAGTAAAATGCACAGAAAAATATATCAAAATATTAGCAGAGACTGAATCTGACTTTGGAAATTGGATTATGGTGCGTTATTTTGCATCTTTACATTTCCCTAATATAATAACACATTCAATAAATGCATGAATTTTACCCTCTGTTACTTGGTCTCAGTAATGTTGATATAAACACATATTAAAAAATATTTTCTCTGTGCCTTGTCAACAATGGATGAAATTCAATCAAATGGAAACTCAATCAAATTTGTCCAAGCAAACAAAGAAACTGATAATCAGTTGTGATGATTAAAAAGCTGAAACCAATGCCAGAAAAGAACTTTTGTATTATAACCTAAAGAATCCCTCAATGTACATATTTTGATATCAATATATGCTTAGGAGGTATATTTTGAGAAATCTGTGACTTAAATAACCCAGTGGCTTTCTGACCTCACTTTCCTATCCTTTTCAAGGCTATTGAAGAGGATAAACTTTAAAATAAAACACATATACCTCCCTAATTATGTTTGCTGTTACACCATAACTTGAGAAAAGTTGGAGGAAGTATATTGTAATAGGCCAGATAGCTACTGTGTTTGAATTATAAAATATGTAATAAGCAAATATACCCTGGACATATGCTTGCATATTCAAAAGAAGACCCTATTTAAGGGCATTGTGTGCTATGATTTCTTTTAATCTTAGGAAGTGTCTAAAGAATCTTAGGAGTTCATTGGAAATTACTTCTCATTGCTTAGTAAATTGGCCCGGCTTTGCTTCAAATTGACTGTCTAGAATGTTCTTGGGGCAGAGTGGCTCCACTGAATGAACAAGACTGAAATGGCCCCACTCTTAGCAACAATTTCTCTTTTGCCAACTTGTCATTTTTTACCATTTTCTCAAGTAATGACAAATGTATGTGTCTCCCCGACCAGAAATAGAAGCTACAATGTATGTCACCCAGCCAAGACCAGGCAATAGACAGTAATTTATATGTCTTTAACTGTATTTGCCACATGCCTTCAAAAAAATCTACTATTCAGTTCTTATCTGGCAAACTACAGAAATAGGAGTTTTGTTTCCTGTTATTGCAGTGCTCGTGGAGTTGGAGAAATGCTCTTGATTTCCTTTCATAAAGTTTTCTTTCTGAAACAATCAGGATTGTAGTAAACACTGACCCCGAAAAAGAGGGTTCATTTCATGAATTTCCAGTAATGCCCATGCTCTGAGTATTGTTTTTTGTTGTAAAAGATATGGAACTTTAATTATGAATGTCACAAGGATATTTTATTTGTTTTGTTTGCTGATATTTTCATCAAAGATTTCCCATATGCAGGGGACTGCTCTGTTCCAGGAGAAATAGGTGGGCAAGGCTACGCTTTCTGATCTCACTCCTCCCATGCCTAAGTCAATCAGTTTAGAAATGGAATAACCAAATTTTACTGCAATATGAAATAATCCTGAGGTACAGCTTCCTAAGATCTGAAAGCACTGAAGAATTTTAGGCATTCTCTACTGTGTTTATTCTTGGTGGGGATTATGCCCAGCAGATCACTGTATGTTTTCCTTGGAACTTAGTCTGAACTTTCTCTTTTAGCCTCTTAAATCTCTAAAAATATTATATCATTCCTACTTCAAGGATCAGGGCACCTCTTTTGGTTTGAGGTTTTACATGTCCTTGGTGTCTCTTAGTAAACATGGCAGGGTTCCAAAGTTCTACCAGATTTCAAATCTGTCAATTAGATGAGAAGGTTGAATCTCCATCATGATTTACACTATCTGGTTTGGAGCTTTATTAGTCCCAACTGCCTTTTCTCCTTCTTAATGTTGAGATTTTTTGTGGACTCTTTGACCAAACTTTGACACTTTACTTTCAGCTCATTTCCAGTTCTCCTAAGAGCCAGTCTCTGTATTTCTCCATGGTTTTATCAAAATTTCCTCCTTTTCTTTCTAAATACCTTACAATTTCATAACTTCACCCAAATGACCCCTCATCCAAACATGACCATATCTTTTCTAACACAGTAAATGATATGTACTTTTCTTTGTCAGCAGTGGAGCTCAAGTGATAGGAAAATATTAACAATAATGGCCATTTTACTGGGAGAAAAAAAATCCTAACCTATTTCATCCCCCCAGATCCCACAGTTAGAATGTAAAACATTCCTTCTGTTCCTACCATTCTAATCGTCTTATCAAAATTAGCTTGCCCACCCACTGGTCTGACGTTCTGAAGCCAATCATGTCCGTCTCCACTAACCTTCCTCCTCATTTCCAGGAACTCAAGTCCTGAAGTTTCCTCCAAGGGACCCGAACTCCTGTCCTGATAATCAACCTGGTAAACCAGTGTTTTGGAGATTACACTTCACGAGTTATGCCTGGGAACTTCCAAGTCCATGATATGGTCTGGGTTTTTGTTTTGTTTTGTTTTTCCTACCACATACCTCAGACACAAATCCCCTGATGGCCAGGCTGTGATCCATTCCTTGACACCATTGTCTTTTGCTGAAGTTCTCTACCTGCTGCTCTAAAATCTTGCCCATGATATGGCCACCTCTGCCAACTCTCCACATGGGCCCATCCAGGAACATGTTCATTCTTCAGGTTCTGACCCTTCTTTCTGACTTCTGTTTGAATGACAGCTGAGTCTTGCTTCTGCATTGGCTATGGAATTCACTTATAGAGCATGGTCTTAGCCAAGTCTCTTTACCTCTTGAACCTCAGTTTCTCCTTCTAGGGAAAGCACACATGATGCTAAGTGATGAAAGGTCCCTATCAAAGAGGATGCTAATGTATGTAAATTCTACCAGAATTCTATAGCCTGCAACCAAAGCCAGGTCTTTATAGATAGAAGAATTATTTATCTTTATCATATGAGGGAATGATAGCCATAAAATTCTCCCACTGATGAGCCAGAGCCCCAAACTCCCATCATTAAACTCTTTGGGAGTAACACTGAGGTTCTCAAACATTAATCTTTAGCAAGGGCTGCTTTGACATGAAGTACTAAATGATCTCTGGCTAATTCAGAACACTTCAGTGAGTTTTCCTAAAAGTTGAATTTTTAAAATTTAAAGAATTTTCTTTGATTATGAAAGTAAGGCCTGTCTGAATTTTGTAGTATTAAAATATAACTTCTTTAATAAAATTTTGGTGATATTATATAGTAGCTTTGTTGTGGTTATTTTTAAGTTTCTTAACATACCAAAATAAAATGCTTAATAACCCTAAACCAGTTCTTAATTTTTTCACTTCATTTCCCCTCACCTCACTTCACCTCTCCTCTCTACTCTTCTCTTCTCCTTCCATTTTCTGCCCTCCTCTCCTCTTCCTTCTTCTTTCCTCTTTTCCTCAATAGTGTTCTCACTCTCATTTTATCAGTCTGTGACAATCTCAAAGTCTAGGGGCCACAAGGTTAAGGAATAACTTTTCTCGAAACATCAACAGTATCTTGTCTGGTAACAAATAATACTCATTTTAGTGCATTTTAGTCATCAATTTCCCTCTTTGAAATTTAAAGCATAAGGTAGGTCATTTGGGAAGGAATGAGGTATGGAATGTTTATGTCATTATTTAGGTGTGAAACATTAGGGCCAGATGGTTTGGGAAGTGTAAGTACTTTGGTGGAGAGAAGGTAGAAAGGGAAAGAAAACAGGATCATATAAATAAGAAATAGAAACCTCAAACCTAAATATAACTGAGTTCACAGTCTCATTCAGGATCAGACCAACTATCAAAGTTGAAATTACTTAAAATTGATGGTGCTTGAAACTCAATTCACAGCTCCACTGTCCAATTCACATTATGGTGTATGCAAGCGTCATTCAGAACCTGCTAATCCTCCACTCACTGAGAAGTTTATTGTCCCCATCAATGAATGCTCCATCATGGTCTTTTCCATATGTGCAGTAGACATATGTTTTTTAATATTTCTAATACCTCCTCAAAGAACCAAATCTCCCTTAATCTTTTTTGTTTGTTTGTTTTAGACCTACCAGATTCTTTTTAATTTTTTTGTTTTCTTTCACAAATTTTTGTTAAAAATATAGCTAATGTACAATATTATATTAGTTTCAGAGGTACACCATAGTTATTCAACATTTATATACCTAAAGAAATGACCACCATATAAGTCCATAGACAACGCACTATGCTATCAAAAATATTATTAACTATATTTTCCATACTGTATGTTATATCCCCATGACTTACTTGTTTTATATCTGGAAATTTGGACATTCAATATTATTTTATATTAATTTCAGGTGTACAGCATAGTGGTTAGATGTTTATATAATTTAAGAAGTGATCCCCTTGACTAGTCTAGTACCCACCTGGCACTATACATAGTTATTACCATATTCTTGACAATCTTCTTTCTGCTATATTCCACACCGCCATGATTACCTTGTAATAATGAATTTGTACTTCTTAACCCCTTCCCCTTTTTTCACCTACACTCCCAACCCTCTTCCCATCTGGCAACCATCAAAATGTTCTCTGTATCTATAAATTTGATTTCTATTTGTTTCTTTTGTTCTTAGATTCCACATATAAGTGAAATCACATTGCATCTGTCTTTCTCTGTCTGATACGCTGCACTCAGCACAACATGCTCCAGTCTATTGATGTCACTGCAGATGGCAAGAACCCATTCCCTTCCCTGGGCAAACAAATAGCTGCAGGGGGATGCTCTATCCTTAAGCTATAGGTAGGTCAAGTAACTGTGAGGCCAGAGATGCAGTGAGGCCTCTACTAAGGGGGGGTCCCAACTGGGCCCTGTTTCAGGGGCTCCTCTTCCTGGCACCAGTACTTTGGGCTGGGAAGCCTGGTGGAGAGGGCTGGGATCCCTCACTCCTCTGGGGGAAACCTCCAGGGCTGAGATATTTATCCTGATTCTCAACCTCCACATGGAGGTTTCGGCCATGTTCTGTATCTCTGCCCCTCTTACCAGTTTCAACATGGCTTCTTTTTTAATAATTTTAGTCATAGTACTTCTGTTTGGCTAGACTTCAGATAGTTTTCCAGATTGATGGTTCTATAATTTAGTTGTAATTTAATGTGTTCACAGAAGGATGCAGGCATGGTGTTTATCTACTCCACCATCTTGGATCTCTCCTCGCTTAATCTTTAATAAAACCTTTCTGTCCAAGTGATTCAAGTGATTCCCAAGTCCCTGTCTCTGTCCACTCCCTGACTAGTCCTAGGAATGGATACTTGACTCATTTCTGGCCTTCCATCTTGCTGACCAGAAAGATTGGTTTAGGGATGGTGATTGGATCCAACTCAAGCTAATCAGAGTCCTCTCTTGACCCTTGCCAGAGCTATTGAAAGAGATAGTATCTCTTCCTCTGAGATCATAAGTTAAAAGATCTACATAGGCTAGGGTTGCTCGGGATGTGTTTGTGAATGTAAGAGTAAATCAGGCATATGAATTGCTGAGGAGGACCTTTAAGTCCAGGATCCAATCAGATCTAGACTTCCATGATGTTCTTTCTCTCCTCCCCCGCCCCCACTTTTTTTTCTTTTATTAAGCTAGATTGAGTTAAGTTTCTATCTCTGGTTATCAACAGTCTCAGAGAAGTGTACATTTCAGTACGAGGACCTTTTCTTTGAGAGATTTCTTGCCTTAGAAAAGTCTGTTTGAGATCTCTGAAGACTGCAAAGAACATTCTTAATTAGCTTGTTTCCATCTATGTCTCTAGCATACTTGACCTCTTGGAGTTCCATCAGGAGAGAATCTGAGGAGCTAAGTAGGGAGCAACAGGTTTTTCTCCAGGGACTCCTTCCATCTCCTTTGGTGTCTGGTTTAACCAAGAAGGAAAATCCTATTAGGCCATTATTTCTAAGGACCTGTTAGAAAACTGGCCATGTGTAAAACTCATGACAAAGACTAGAAAGGAACTGTTTTTTTTTTTCTTTTGTTCTCTGCTGTTATTTATTTTTCACTGAGAACTGACAGCAAAGCTATTTTCTCCCTGCTGAGTGCCAAATTCTCAATTGGAATGTGCCCAGCCAGCTCACTGGAGTTGCCCTCAGAAGGCCAAAGAGCCATCATGTGAGAAAAGACTCTGTTCTAATAGAATTGAAAGTTGGAGCAGCTCTTTCCCCACTGACAGTCATCTTTCAGTAAATAGGGAGGATGGCCTCAGAGTGCCGATGTCTTGATTGTTAGAGAATTGAAAAATATGTTGCTGCAATTTGACTGAAACATCCTGGTGAATCTTTGTTGGCTGTTTCGTTCCCCCCAAAAAATAAGTCTTAAGCAAAATAAAATTTATTCTCACATCAAGGTTTCTTGAATGCTTTATCCAAGATCAAAATGAATGAGAAAAAAAAAAACCTGAAGGAAAAGGATATGACTTAAAATTAGGATATTTTGTCTTTGTGTCTACATCTATTTTCAATCACTGACAGATGAAATGAGCACCTTATAGAAAGAAGGAAAGTTGTTTATTCATGGTAGCAATGGACAGAAATTTGTTTACTGAAATGTCTTAAAAAGGGCATCAGAGTATTTTATCAATGAGAAAACTTCACTTGGAAAGGAAAGTAAGTACAATCTTGAAATCTAAGGTACAAACACAAGTGTGTAACCAAAAACTAAACCTTATAATAAAATGTATAAATATGTCCCCCTAAGAGAACTTAGCATTCTATTTGCTCATATAAGAAAAGCTTTGCTTATATTTGAAATTATTTAGGGACATGCTAACAATGTGATGATGACAAGAAGAAAGAATTGGAGAGTAAGATAAAAATGAGAAAACAAATGTAGAACTCTTAATGTTATTTACTAATACAATAAAATGTATTACCTGGAATTTAAAATCATAAAGGCATAATCTCAAAATATCATCCTGATTCACTCTATGCTAATAATGCCTAAGAAATATTTTCACAATAGTAATAAACAGAAGTAATAATAATGAATCTGGACTGCTGTGGACTTGGGTATGTTTTTTGTTGGATCTACCTTAAACTTCAACTGTGTCCTCAGTAAATAGGACCAATATTGAAATGTAACACTTGGGCCATGAAAATCCAAAACTGCACATTGAAAATCTGACTTTAGTATAGCCATATCTTTGTTTCATAGGCTTCAACTTAACACTGTAGACAATATCTCACATTTGTCACTTTTAGCAATTTTCGTTTTTCCAAATGAATTTTCATGATGCTTGAATACAATGAGCATATTGATTTCTGCTGAAACTCCTAAAGAAGAGAGTGCTGATGACAGGGTTGGGTCTTATCACCATAAAAACCACAATCCAGAGAGAGGAAAATAGTGACTCCAGCCATTGGATTCCCTCATCAGAATTCTTCCTATACTGCATTTTTCAAATCTGGGAATCAGTAACCATTACTCTCTCCAACGTCCATCCCCTTTAAAATAAAACAAAACATTGATTCAAGCTAAGACAGATGTACAAGTGAAAATTAGAGAGTATGATTAAGGATCGATAGGGAGAAGTATCTCTATTCTTTAAGCTCTCAGAGTAAAGCGGTATGCATGTGTCTCCTTGCTTGTTTTATTATTTCTTCTCATTGCCACAGAATTTGCAACATCTGGAAATATTTTTCTTCATTCTGAATAACATGATGCCTTCTTCAAATGTTGCTGCCTCTGACTACCTTGCTTGTATCAGTATTATGCCTCTGGGTAAGAGAGCACAGCCACTTAAACCAAACCCAAGACTGTGAAAAGAGAAAAATGAATGAGTCTAAAAGCGTTATGCTTCTCCCAGCATTGCTGACAGATTTTTTTGGTGGGGAGCTGTGGGGGCTGGGGGGAGTTGGTACATATATGTAGATGTAGTTGTCTCCAACTTTGTTATGCATTTTCATGGTAATAAGACTGTGGATAAGAGAATCTATGTTGCTTTTGACTGCATGGGAAATGGAAATATAGGACAATAAAGTTACTTGGCTCAGTTTCACAAGACAAATTTATTATGGTATGTCCCTCAATGAAACATATTTGCAGAGTCTCCATGCTCTTTTTACCTGCATCAAGAAGAGAGTCATGGGCTCTTTTAGTCCTGGGAAATGTGAATTTGATGAGGAGGAAAGCTAATATAATTATGCATGGTTATCAAACTTGCCAGAGTAAATGAAACCCTGCAAGTAAATGGAAAATTAACTCATAGCTAACTTAAAAGGATTTGGGTTTTATGATTTCACTGGCCAGCCTTTACTGTTGTTACCTGAGTGCACAGAGAACTGCCTGCTTTATGGAATATTTTCATAGTTCTGAAAA
The DNA here is from genome assembly GCA_033961575.1 of Aselliscus stoliczkanus. Taxonomy (NCBI): domain Eukaryota; kingdom Metazoa; phylum Chordata; class Mammalia; order Chiroptera; family Hipposideridae; genus Aselliscus; species Aselliscus stoliczkanus. Next base: position 16,291,516 of record CM066730.1, on the reverse strand, counting down.
TTGATAATGTATCACTGTCAGATCTAATTTTGTTTCTTGTCCTAGGAGAAAAAGTCATCCCCCTTCTTATTATTAAATTTGAAAAATAAATAACCACAGCAGTATCTCAACAGACTTAACATGTTTATTTTACACTACAAGAATGTGAAATAAATGGGCAATATGTCACGAGGGGAAAAGACCAGAAGAACAGCTTATTGTGTTTAATAAACTAACTTTGACTCTATCTGCTGAAAAGATGGTTATTGACAGTTGTATATCTTGTGCATGAGCAAAGACCTAAAACTTTATCAGGAGGAAATAAAAATACCCAAAGTTGTAGTTGACGAAACAGCTTTTACCGGCTTAGAGCAATTGCTTCAAAGAAAAAGTATAAATGTTTGAACTACCCATCCATTTGTTATTGGACAAGGGAAGAATGAAACTTTTCACAAGAGATAAGCTGCCATCTTGAATACTGAAGGAATTTAAAAGCAAAAATATCAGCATTGACACAATTACAGATACAGAGTTACAGATTACTTTAGAAAACATTTACTCTTTTCTTCTTTGCAGTTTAAGGACAAAAATCATTTTGCCAATATCAGTCATCCACATGCATTAAATGTAAGGTGGGAAAACTTCTCCCTGCTCTCTTCAATAGCTAAGAATATTTTCCTTAAAATGTAACCTAGAATGGTGGTAACCAGGGGCTGAAGAGTAGGGGAAGTTGGGGAGATGTTGTTAAGTTATGCAGGATGAATAAGTTCTGGTGACCTAGTGTACAGCATGGTGACTAGAGATAACAATACTGTGCTGTGTGAGGTGTGATTGAAACATATAGTGAATGTTTAATTTAAAAAAATTTGTTACAGTAAAAGACACAGTGCCATTAATCCCCCTCAAAATACTCCTCTTCGGTTCAAACACACTTATCCCATCGTTCTTGCCTCTTTCTGAAGCAGTTCTGGAAGTCCTCTTTCATGAGTGTCTTTACTTCATCCTCCATCATGACAGCACTTCTTGTCACACATCACTTCTGGTATAGCAATTTCTGTCAAATTAAAAACATTACAGTGTGTCCTCATTTCTGTCAAATTAAAAACATTACAGTGTGCCCTCATCCACCTTATTCATGGGATCTGGCACCATGAGACTTCTGGCTCTTCCCCAAAGTCAAAATTTGGGGAATTTCAAGACCCTGAAAGTTAAACATTTTGAATTGATTCAGGACATCAAAGCAGCCACGACAGAGCAACTAAAGACACTCATGAAAGAGGACTTCCAGAACTGCTTCAGAAAGTGGCAAGAACTATGGGACAAGTGTATTCGAAGTGAGGGGGAATGTTCTGAGGGGATTAATGGCAACGTGTCTTTTACTATAATAAATTTTTTAATTCAAATATTCACTGTAATTTTTTATCACACCTTGTATACTTGAAATTTGCTAAGAGTATATTTTAAATGTTCTCACCACACATACACACACACACATACACACACACGAATGATAGCTGTGTGAGGTGATGGATGTGTTAATTAACTTGATCGTACATAGTGATCATTTCACAAGTTTTACATATAGTAAATATTATATTGTATACCTTAGATATACACAATTTTTGTTTGTTAATTAAACTTCAATAAATCTGGAAAAAATAAGAATAAAATGTGACTTACTTTTTATGATGAGTGAGGCTGAGTAAGTAAGGAGATATTAAGAGGTTACTTTGAAATAAATTTTCACTGAATGTCTAATATGTAGATGACTCACCTGTGATGAAAGGTAATTACTATTATTAATTATAATTATTATTTTAAATGTATGTTTTGAGGACCTTCCAGAGCTTTCTAATTCTGACAGCACCTGTCAGTGGGAGATCAGTGGGTGTAACCTGTCTCTAAGGCATGAAGTGTTTCTGTGTCTTATAAAAGGTCACAAAGTCCTGGAGGGAACTAGAAGTGTGCTCAGAACTCCTCCCCCCCAAAGCATGCACTTCAGCTGCATACTTAGACACACAAGAGAGGCGAGGTCAGAAAACTAGGGCAGTGATAGTATTCCTATAGATACTAGACCCAGAATGTGGTATTCTGCCAAAAATACCAGCTTGTAGGCTGCTTATCTGAAAAAGGAGCAGCCATCCATTGGTGACATATGGCTCAATAAACAAACTGGAAAGATGAACTATTGCTTTAAGAAAACAAGCCCAATTGTGTGTTCATCACCTAGAGTCAGTTCTCCTTCCATCACCATATATTTGATCCCTTTTCCCTCATCTACCACCCCTTTTCCGCCTTACTTTCTGGAAACCACTAAACTATTGTCTGTGTCTATGAGTTTTTGTTTCTTTTTGTTTTTAAAAAGATTTTATTGGGGAATTGGGGTAGGGGAACAGCATTGGGGAATCGGGGATGGGGAACAGAGAAGTTGCTGTCCTTTTGTTCTTCAGTCTAGTTGCGGAGGACAGTGCTTCACTGGCCCATGTTGGTATCGTCATTGCGCTCTTCCCCGGTGAGGCAGATAGGTTGCCGGCCTCTAGATGGTCGCTCACCATGGCTATTGGCAGCTCACACTGGCTGCCGGCCACTCACTGTAGCCTATGGCAGCCCACTGCAGCAGGGACTGCAGCCTACACCATCACCGGGGCTCGCACAGCCCAGCTCCAGGTGTAGCTGTAAAGGGCAGTGTCACTGGCCTTCCTATGTGGGATCCAAACCGGGGCCGCTGGCATCCCCAAACCAGCTCTTAACTAATACGCCACTCGGGCTGGCCTGAGTTTTTATTTCTTTATTTGTTTGTCTTGTTTCTTTCTTTCTTCCTTTTTTTTTTATAAGATTTTATTGAGGAATCGGGAAAGGGGAATAGACAAGTTGCTGTCCTTTTATTCTTCAGTCTAGTTGTGGAGGACGTTGCTTCACTGGCCCATGTTGGTATTGTCATTGGGCTCTTCCCGGGTGAGACAGATCCATTGCTGGCTTCTGGACGGCCACTCACGGTGGCTCTTGGCAACTCACGCAGGCTGCCGGCCACTCACACTGGCTGCCGGCCACTCACTGTAGCCTATGGCAGCCCACTGCAGCAGGAGCTGCAGCGTACACTGTCGCCGGTGACTCAGAGCAGCCCAGCTCCAGGTGGAGCTGCTGTTCACCACCTTAGCTATAGAGGACAGTGTCACTGGCCTTCATATGTGGGATCCAAACCAGGGCCCTGATGCTAAGAGCTGGCATCCCAAGCCAGCTCTTAACCAATGCGCCACTCCACCAGCCCTTGTCTTGTTTCTTTGTTGTTTTCAGTTTTATATCTCACATATCAGGGAAATCATATGGTTCTCAACTTTTTCTGTCTGTCTTATTTTGCTTAGCATAATAACCTCAAGATCCATCCATGTTGTCCCAAATGGCACAATCTCATCTTTTCTTATGGCAGAATAGTATTCCATGTGATATATAGATGATTTATTACAGAATTGTACACCTGAAACCTATGCAACTTTACTAAATATTGTGACCCCAATAAACTTTAATTTAAAAAAATTTCATCGTGTTACTGATGACCCTGATCATCTTCAAAGAAAAGAAAACAAGTCCAAGAAGCCACTTGGAACTCCCCTATATGAGGAAAAAGATTCCTTATTTTAATCCAAATCCATAAAACACATGGCAAACTTAAATGTATTTTTATTCCAGTATGTCATTATTGGACATTATTAAATTTGGTGAATTAAATAACAATCAAGCATAGTTTTAACTGCTTTCCTGCTATGACACTATCCATTGGTTTTACATCTGAAGTTCTGCACTCCCAACAAAATTTTCCTATTTGAAGACTACTGTCATTTAAAACATTTTATGGTTTATAAAGTACTTTCACCAAAATAAATCTGCTCCTTTCTCAGTCTTTCATAAAAATAAAATGACATGGAATTACAGTAGGGAATACACCAAACTTAAGATAAGCCTTAGACTTGAGCTCCTTCTACCTCAGCACAGGAAATAGCTAGGAAAGTTACACAGCCTTTGTTTACAGCAGGGCAATGACATAATAAAAATGACAACAAAAACAGCAACAGTAATAACTATGTTGTTTATTACTTACACCATAGAAAGACATTCCCCATAAGGCTCACAGTAAAAGCTCATTTTACAGAGGTGGAAAGTGTTGTTCAGATGCCTGTGTTGCTTTCCTCAGGTCTTTGACCTACGAAAGGACAAAGCTCAGACTGGAAATCGGGTCCCCTTCTACTTTCCACTGCATAGACTGTCAGCTGGTGGAACTTCACCCTTCAGAGAAGAGAAATTCATAACTCTTGCCTGGCCATGCAAGGTTGAGGGGTTATACTCCCAAGTTGGTACATTCCTCTTTAAGCATGTATTTATTAATTAGTTATTATTAATATTTTTACTTTTTAAAATAGCTCATTGCTTGGTCCCCTAATTTGGTGGCATGAACTCAAACAATGCACCATGGAGTGTGTGCCCTCGTGAATATAAAGGAAGTGCCCAGTTTTATTTAAGTTCAGGTGAGACTTGGTAGAGAGCATTCGTTTTTGAAGACCATGAGAAGTAAAGCCATAGCTATACAGGATGATGTCTCATGACAGCACTCACCCACCTCCACGGTCATGAGCATTTTTGTCAGTATGTGAGAATGAAATCAGGAACTTCAGGCTCTGATCAACTTACGCATGTGTCATAGGTGCATGCAAACTTCTGCAACCATTGCAAGACACGGACAACAACTATGCCACTAGCTGATTGTGGTTTTTCTCCCTCTCCTTGGAAGCTATCCTAAATGACCTTATCCTTAGTCGGCCCCCAACAGCTTGTCCTATAGGCGGCCCCTCATGATACATGTTCACCAGCTTTCAGTCACCTTGGTGTCCTTAGTATACTTTTCCCCACATTTTGTTGTTCCATTCGATCTTTATGCCTTCTTCAGTATTCTTAACTTCTTCCCCATCACCACTGTTGTTAACAATGACAATTTATAATAAGCTCTCAGTCAGATGTTCAAAATTTCACATAGTCTGCCTTCTTGCTTCTTTAGTTGAAATACACTCTGAAGCTAGCTGCTAAAATAATTTTCACCAAAGGTAATTAACATCTTATTAGAATCCTACCCCAAGGACACCAATGGCTCTCTATTACCTTTAAAAGTAAAGCCGAAATAAAATTTAAAAAAAAAATGAATTAAAAAAAGAAAGTAAAGCCGAGCTCTACATTATGAACCGGTCCCCTCCTGCCCTTCTCTGAATACTTACTTCTCTCTCTGATCTTTATGCTTTTTTCCAACAGACTTCCTTCAACAGCCATACTCATGAAGTTCTAGTCCAAATGGGTAATAGGTAGGTAGCTATATGTTATTAATTAGAGTTTTATTCTCACTTGCTGTCCCCACTTTCCATGGATAAAGCTGCTAATGAGCAGCAGATCTGTCAGCTTTCTCCATGTAACACCAACCTTGATAAATCTATGACGAGCTCTTTCATCATCTTCAAAATCCAAACCTATCCACCAATTCTTACCTAAATTTGAATAAAATATTTATCAATTGCCAAGGTTTTGAAGCCCTCCATGGCTTCCACAGAAATATGTACATCACACAGCATTATCATCAATTATTTTAGGGTTATTTCTTCCCTAAAGCTAATTCTGTGCATGGTAGAAGTTCAATAACTTTCTGTTGATTTAGTTCATAGAATATTGACAGTACCAGAAAATGTAATCATTTGGATATCTATTGTAAAGGTCAACCTGAATTAAAAGCTTAAATTGTAAAACACAGCCAGTGCTTTCAAAGACATATAGAATGGTTTAAATAGGCCTAAGGGCAATGCCAAATGGCAATCCCCTGGATTTCTATTTTGATGAAAAGATTAGAAGGATTCATAATTAGAATCTTAGTTGGAATGGAGCTGGTCTTTTAAAGCTTGTGAAGCATTCCTTTCGGAATGTTGTTTATTGCATTCATTTTCTTTAGATGGAGCAAAGGTAACTATAGTGCAGTCCTTTCAAATAACCACAAGTGTCAATGGGGTGAAATAGAAGAGTGAGGTTTCATTATTCAGGTCAGAAGGATGAGACATTCACCTGCTATAATAGAATTCATAATATCCCTGAATGATTATAATAGTTGAATAAGTTTCTTTGGCTCCAACAGCTTGTCAAATTACCCTATTGTTTTCAAGGCCATAGCTCAGAAAGAGTTAAGTTACAACACTACCACCTAACGTTGTTCTCTCCAGTGTGCGAAAGGCTCCACATTTGCAGGCTGTTCCTTTTATTGCCCCTAAAACACACATTGCATTTTCTACCTCTGGTTTTATCTGCAATGTATCTGCCCCTTTGTTTCATATTCAGTCTCCACTCAACTTTCAAAGAATAAATCAACTTCGCTTCCTCCTTGAAGCTTTCCTTGAACATCCAGGGTTAAGTGCCTCTGCTTCTGAGTACTCACTCTTGAGTACTCAGCATTTAACCCACCAGCTGATTATATTTCCTTGTGCATATAAGGTATATCTGTACATAGTTTTAAGTTCCTTGAGGGTAGAGGACTTCTTTGCTTTTTTTTTTTTTTTTTTTTTTTTAGAATCATTGATTTCTTCATTAGGAAAAAATTATTTTTCTAGTGAACTAGATTTATATTTTAAAAAGATGGAAAATTCCCTGTGGGTGCCTCAAGAGCCTTATGACCCAACTTTAGAGATGAGTAAATCAAAGTTAAGAAAGATTAAGTTGACCATGACTGTACAAAATTAAATACTGGAGACTTGAGTGTGAAAATGTGCATTATTCATGTTTATCAAAACTTTCCACCCTCCTAATGACCCTTTGGCCATTTTGACCACGGAAGTTTGAGTCACTGCTTTTCAGCCTCTAAATATCTTTGTCTTCTGCCTCTGTAATAGTTTGCTAGAGTTGTTGTAACTAATGTCTACAGACTAAGTGGCTGAAACAACAGAAATTTATTTTCTTTGTTATGGAGGCTAGAAAGCTGAAATCAAAGTGCTGGCATGGTTGGTTTCTACTGAGGCCTCTCTCCGTGCTTTCATATCGTCCCTCCTTATACGTCTGTCAGAATTTTCTCTTCTTATATGAACACAAGTCATATTGTATTAGGGCCTACCCTAATGGCCTCATTTTAACCTAATTAGTCCTATAAAGATGCTATCTCCAAATGCGGATGCGGTCACATTCTGAGACACTTGGGTTAGGTCTCCAACATATGAATTTTAGGGATGGAGAGAGACCATTTAGTGCACAACGGTCTCCTTTAAAATGTTTTTCTTCCATGTACTTTGTGAGGGAACCTTTCTGGAACTACTAAAATAACTCTAAACTGCACGTATTATGTGCCTCTTCCTCCCAACTCAGTTCAGTACCAGCTTTATTTTTCTTAAAAAGAAAATGAGTCCCTCGCATTCTAATAGAAATAGCAGTGTCGTTATAGCTTTGATTGTCCTTTTTCTTTTTTTCTTACTAAAGTTTATTGGGATGACAATGGTTAGTAAAGTTACATAGGTTTCAGGTGTACAATTCTGTAATATATCATCTGTATATCACATTGTGTGTTCACCACCCAGAGTCAGTTCTCCTTCCATCATCATTATTTGATACGCTTTACTCTCATCTCCCCCCTTACAGTCTGGTAACCACTAAACTGTTGTCTGTGTCCATGAGTTTTTGTTTCTTCATTTGTTTGTCTTGCTCCTTTGTTGCTTTCAGTTTTATAGCCCACATATCAGTGGAGTCATATGGTTATCAGCTTCCTGCTGAAGCTTCACTTCCTCTTATTCATCTAGTCCTTGATGCCTAGGAGATATGACACTAATATTTCCAACATTGAGTCCACTCCAAATGGAACCAACTTACACTTGGTTTCTCTTCATAGCTAAGTTTTTGGTGGGGCATCTGGCAATTGTCAAGACATGTCAAAAAATACCTGCCAGGTAACTCAGTCAGGTAACTCACTCAATCATGCAGTGAAATAGAACACTTGAATCATTATGTGGAATTAAAAAAATAGAACACACCCAAAGACAGCCCTTTCTACACAAGAGCTTTCTGACCAAATGAAACTATAAAGAGGTTTTACCAAAAAATGATGGAGGGTAAAATCTGTGGATCAAGATATGGATAACTTTGAGTTTTAAGTATCAGACTGTAGAGCTGTTGAATATAATTTTATTTTTCATCCCATATAATCTCAAAGGATATTATGTGACTGAGTACATTTTACTTTATACCTTAATAAGCTAATTTAGCTTAGGGCACATATCTGTCTTTTTCTATTCAGAAGGTCACCATGACGGTTCACGCCATAAGAGAGAAAGATACACACATGCCCTGACCCAAACTACATCAGACTGTCTAAAAGAGGGAAGAAATCAATGTTGACAAAAGCAGGGGCACAACAGATTCCCATGAGCATTGGCACAGGCTCAGAATTATTCTCTAGCTCACTTCCACTTAACTTTCAATTATTGGATTTGTGGTAAAATGAGAATAAAAAGATGAGAATGTGAACATGATAGATTTATGTATCCATTTAATATACTCATTCATTCAATAACTAATTACTGAATGCTTACCTGACACCATGGGCAAAGAATTCATGTCAATGTAAATATTTTTGTTTGCCAAGGTCTAAACCTACTGTGATCAGAAAAAAATATAGGAAAAAATGCTGTTTGTGAGATAATAATAGTAAACATTTATAAAGTGCTTCCTATGTACTAAGCACTGTTCTAAAAATGTCATCCATATTAACTCATATAGTCCTCATAGCAGCCTTCTAAGGTAAAAACCATTATATTCACTTTACAGTTGGGGGAACTGAGGCATAGACAGGTGAAGTAAGCTGCCCATGGCCACACTGCCAGTAAGTGGTAAAGCCAGGATTTGAACATGGGCAGTTTAGTTCTGGAATCAATACTTTTATCATTTGCAGGGGTAGGGGTAGGGGAGTGATTCCATTTACATACTCTTTTGTACTTTGAAGCCAGAATATAATTTTATTTGTTTATTCATTTATTTTTGGTCACTAGGTTAGAGGAAAATTGTAAGGGACAGCTTTTTAGTACATTGAAGTTATGTTGTGTACAACTATTTACATATGTCAATATTAACATCATCGTGGATCACATAGATGTTATCCAAGCATCTAAAAATTCCAGAAGCCAAAGGAATGAATGTTTATCTCGATAAGTCAATGGAAAAGATTAAATTCAATTTAGTTTCATCAAGCTAGTCTTTAAAGTTATATCAAGTTCCTGAGGGTGGAAACATAACCCACTAAATATTTCAGTATCTGAATAAATGCTGTGTATTTGGATTTAAAGGATTATTATCTTTCCTGACTTGAGATACGGAAAGTGTAATGGGTAAGAAAAATGAAACAGGAGATAAGAACTTGAATTTCAGTGACGAAGTATTTCCAGCAGTTAAGAAAAGAATAACAACAAAAAAACAACCCCACTAATCAACTATTTGTATTTTTCTATCACTAGAAAGGTCTCAATTGGACCAATTTCTTCTCTTTGCATCCTACATTCCTCAGGTATCCTTTGCAATCATGTAAACTTCAGACTACTTCTCACCATCCAGCTGTGTCCCCCAGTTGTCCAATCCCCTGCTCAAGAACTTTCTCCCCAGCAAGGAGAAAAAAATAACTTTAATTTTGATAATTCATTTATACTTGTGTCTTTCCATTTAAATCAATACTTTAAAAAGACAACTTCATCTATTTCTCTTTCAATTTTTCTTGTAATTGAGTATATTTGGCAAAGGTCTTCTCCATTTGGTTTTCCAGTTGATTGTTAACTTTATTAGAAACCTCAATTCAAACAGAAATTTGTCACTTTAGAAAAGTGAGTTTTTATATTATTATCACCATTTATGTTTATAGTTATAAAAATATTAACTGGGAAGTGAATCCAACTAGCATCACATAAATTAAGATTATATTTTATAAGGTAAAATTCATATTACAATGCTACTTTGAGGAACCTATAGCATTTAATTTATATAATTTGACATAGCATGGGCATTCACTTAAAAAAATATGTGTGTGGTTGGGAGACAATTTTCAATGGATAGCTCATGTTCTGCTTATTTTGTGAGCAGAGGTATTGCCTGTCTTTGATCTGGACTATGTTTTCAAAGATGTTTGTATATGAATAGCCTTTGAAGACGGAGTGTTTCTCTCTGGGGCAAAGGACAGGCATGCTTACTATAAAGGATTCTGTTTCCATAAGCTCAGGGTTCCTATCTTGTAAGGCAACCCACTGTGTGTGCAGATGTCACCTGGCTGTCTTTGACTACACTATGTAACTGACGCTGTAGAATAGCACAAAAGAAGGCTGATACTTGGCTTATTATTACTACTCTGAGTTACAAAGCTCTTTGTCTCTGACCCAGGAGTCTCATGTCTTCTCTGAAACAATGGCAGGCTAACTTTTTAGCTTCTGAATAAGATAAAACCTTAGCTCCTTCAAAGTTTTTGACACATTGAATATGTAAAATAATTTCATTTTGGCTGGGTATCCTCAATAACAAACTAAACAAAATATTTCTTCTGTGATCTTATCTGTAAATGAGTTCTATTATTTCATTTCAAATCATATTCAGAAAAGAATGAACACAACAATTTAACAATTGACTTTTCATCCCAAAATCTCAGTAATGAAATAGCCCTAAAACCAGTTATTTCTGGAGGTAATGAAGGTAATATAGGATGATGTAACCTATACAAGTTCTTTCTTGCATGTTGGCTTTAATCTTCTTATGATAAACTTTTCAAAAACAAGTAACATGCCAGCAAAAGACAATTCTGGGTATTTTCAAGCTGTGGAAGTCACCATAAATAGTAGAGGACTAGCTACAGATCTTTTATAAGTTTCTGATCATTGTATTAACATTAAGTGGGATTTGGATCAAATGTCAGATATAGAAGAGAAAAACGTGGAGATTGCAGGACTTATGTGAAAAGGTAAAATTTTTCTTCACTTGATCTTTTGATCAGCAGCAGCATGCTCATACGCAGCTGTTAATAATCAAGAGTGGCATGTATTAACTGAGTGCCCACTTTTATTACTTGCCTCACTCACACAGCAATCAACCTTTGCCTTCCTGAGGCAGCAGGGGAGAGCAGTGATAATAAGCAGAGAGTGTGTGGTCACTTGAAGAGTTCCCTTTCAAGTAAATGTAGTGTTTCATGTGGGAACAATATTCCACTTGACTAATGTTACCTAACCTCCATTAGAATATATCCTTCTGCTCCCATTTTCTATCAGTTTTATGATCCTCTGAAGTCATTTTAGTAATGAAATCTCCTAACGAGGGTAAAGAGATGAGAAATGAAAAATGATGTTCATGTCATTCATCTCCCTTTTTCAGGACTGACCCAGCCTTCAAGCCTCTCCATTCAGCCTCCTCCTTCTCTGACTAGCTGTGTTCTGTAAAAAACTGCCTCATCAACATTCTTTTCATAAATATTGGAGAGATTCCAAAAATCAATTCAGGGAAATACTCTTCAACATATGGGTACAAATAAGGCAACGCTGAGTAATAGGTGCAATTTACTGGCTCACTGCACCTCCTTGCACGATGAGGCCCTCACCCCACCACCCTAAACCTCTCCCAGTTATTTCTGGGGTTCCCTTGGTTGTTCTCCCATGTGCTCACTGAGACTTCTCTTTGTCCACACTGAGCCGTGCGGTGTGCTGTCAACCACTGCCCTTGCCCGTTAGCACCTGAATCCACTGCCAGAGCATAAACGCTGAGTCTCCCCAGCTGCAGGCCTCAGGGCACCCAGACTGTGCTGTGTGTGTCCCGTTCATACACAGGGAGAATGTTCCCCCCGCATTATATCCATGTCTCTGTTATGTGCTGTCCTGTTTTACTGGGGCCTCAAAGCAGCTCTGCAAGAGCCTCTGTTTCTCAAACTCCCCTCTTCAGCTCCAGTCCTCAGTTTCCCTTTTGAAAAAGCGCTCACCTAATCCATGGGCCAGGCTTGGAGAGAGGCCCATGCACTCCATATCCAGCTTTCTTCTGCCCCTAATTCCAAGCCTTTTTGTGTATGCCCTTCCCTTCCATGCACATCAATAAGCAAATAGGTGTTCTCCACCACTGGTTCATCATCCTGATGTTAATGATTTGAGCACAGCCTCCCTGAAATCCAAGACAATATTTTGTAATTATTTTATGTCTTTACAGCAACCATTACAGAGCTTAGAATAGCAAACAATGTGAAACCTTGTAAGTGCCTGTTGACTGATCATCTCTATTGATTCCTGCCTCTTTCTGCTATGAACATTCTGGAGTAGAAGGTAGAGATAAGACCTAAATTCCAAAAACTTAGGCACCCAATGTGAACATTGATTGAACAAAAACTTTTTTAGGTCATTGTACTGTTTATAGAGAACTGAACGAACTTGCATTAATCAATATGACACAGAGAACCTGCGCGTCATTGAAACGAGCACCATGCTACTGGCTGGTTTATAAAATCTTAACAAGTATTTGTCCCCAAATCCAACTTATCTGAGTCAGTCACAGTTGTACCAGGAAGGCATCCTGATTTTGAGATTCCTGCCTCTTCATGTGTGGGCAAGCAGTCACTGGCTGTTGTATTTTCCTCCAAATATGCATTTCAATTGGGTGCTCAATAACAAACATGGACCAAAGGGGGAATTCTGATAGTGGCGAAATCGACTTTAGCTAGTTAAGGGCTTCTGGGAGTCGCCAATAGTCAATGAATCAGGAGGTTGCCAAGGCAACAGCAACATGCTCTTTCTGGCAGGTCAGCTCTGCCTCAGGTCCAAGAGTGGTTATGAAAGAGTTGCAGCTTACAGAATGAAGTCATTCCTCTTCCCCCTGCTTTTTATACTGTTTAAGACTTTTCTAGTCATGCAAGGAGATAGATATCAGAGGAAGAAAGTAAAGGAGTTCTATTCTGAATCATTTGCAAATAGGAGAAATGGAAAAAGCGCATATTAAACGAGATTATGTAGGCTTGGAAAAAGTTAGGGCAAAGATAAAGCAAAACACTCCCTTTTTGCCAAGCCTTAGGGAACCCATGTCTATGAGTTCACAGGAGTGGGAAGAGATTATTTAACAGGTTTTTGCTTGTACAGTTCATACAGTTTAGGAGATTTACTACAATTCTCCTAAGTAAATGCAATAAAGAGAACATTAGAATACAGAGCAAAGACATCTCTTGAGTCTCCATCTGATGGTGTAAACAAAAAGCAAAGAGTAAATCTAATTTCCCCAAGTCATGCAGAGAATGTCACAAAATGACTTCAAAAGGTATTGCAGCTTGAAGTTTTCAAACACTTTATTTTGTTTTTCAGTGTATAGAAAGATAGGTAATATCTAAGAATCAAGTTTTTAAAAAAATTTTAGAACCACATTACTTAGGATTGCTGAGTATTAAGTCACAGACTTTTCTGTCTTAATGGTGTTTAACAAACTAGGCCAATGCATTAATGTAAGGTATTAACTAGACGTGCGTACTTAATTACTCTCATAGACAGCAGACTCAGGGACAGTGCTCAAACATTGAAGGGTCATTCTCTCTACTTCTGCTTTTTTCCCTCCTAGACACACATTTGGCCCTTTGGTGCTCACGAGACCCCTCCCTTCCCTCAGAGGCAGGCACACAAGTGAATCTGCACAGACAGTATGCGAGATAGACAGCACTTTCCCTAGCTGGGGCTTTGAGACCTTCTCCAGGAGGTGCTGGCTGCTCCTCCTTCTGTTGCACCTCATTCCTCACTTCTGTTCCCTGGTTTGAAAATCTCCCCCCACTGCTTAGCCAGCTGAAGCAAACATGATAACTTAACAATGTTCAATCATTTGTTCATTCATCAGTAATTTATGGAGCACATGCTCTGTGCCAGGTACTATTGCCAACCCTAGGGATACACACATGAACAACATGGCTGAAAAGCCCTGACCCCATGGAGCTTTCAGAAAGAAGGCAGGGTGGGGGGACACAGACAATAAGCTAATATATAAAATATGTCCAGATGGCAAGTACTGTGAAGAAAAATAAACGAGGATGAGAGAGAGAGAGCTGGTGATACTTCCAACTTTTAAAAGGGTGTTCAAGGAAAGCCTCCATGAGTAGGTGTGAGCTGAGCAAAGACTTCTCAGAAGTAAGGGAGCAAACCAGGGGTGAATCAGGGAGAACATTCAGGGAGAGAGAAGAGAAAGAGTAAAGGTGTGAGGCAGGAGTGAGCCTAGCCATTTCAGAGTAAGCTAGAAGCTAGTGTGGTGGGCATGGAGTAAGCTAAGGGGAGAAGATGAGGTCAGAGAGTGACTAGGGTGGGGAGCAGTAGGAAAAAGACTGTGAGGGCAAGGGACATTAGATCACCTTAAGGCTTTGCCTTTCTCAGTGGTTCAGAGGAGAGTACTAGTAACACTGCCAGAGGCTTTAATTATATGCCAGGGACTGTGTTCCACCTTATCCTGTGTTTTTCCAGGATGACCCTGGCTGTTAGATATTATTTCCTTTACTTCACAGACAAGCAAACCGAGGCCCAGACTAAAGGGACTTGCCCAGGATCGCACAGTTAATAAGGATCTGAGAGCAGGACCTCAGGCTGCCTCATTTTCAAATACACACTCCTTGCCCTATGCAGTCCATCTTGCTGAAGTTCAGAATTCAGTGGGGGAAAGAAAAGACTATTTGGTAAATGTTAGGATAGTTAATTTGCTATTTGAAAACATCACTTGAGATCTTAACTCACACAGGGATTAGGATAAATTCCAGATGTATTAAGAAATTAAATATAAGTTAAGCCTTAGACAACTAGGAGAAAACAAGAATGTATGTTTAGCAAATTGCAAGGCAGAAAAAATACACTAAGATTAGATGTGATAGAAAAAATTAGAAAGAAAAAGTGTGGTAGATCTGATTATGCAAACATTTTAAAGTTGTTTTTGTATAAAAAAAATAATCAACATTGGAGGTATTTCAAATTCAGATATTCAATAAATAAAGGGTCAATTTCTTTATTTTATAAAGAGGTCATAAATTTTATAAGAAATATTGATGAAAGTTCAATTAAAATATGCAAAAGATATGAAAAATTTTAAAAGGTAGAGCTATAGCTTACAAACATGGGAAACTATTTAATTTTACTAATAATTAAAGAAAATCATTAGAATATTTTTTTCACCTATAAAATTGACAGTGTTTTTTGATAATGCAGGTAAATACTAGCAAGGATGCATAGAAGAGAGAACAGTTTAACTTCTGCCATTGTTGTTAGTTACATAGCCTACTAATGTCTATGTTCCAGCTATAATCTCTCCTTGGAAAATGCTTTTTTTTGCTTTTGCATTAAATGGAATTCAAAGTGACTGTTTTAGTACACAAAGAGTTTTGGCTGTGGTGAAATCAGCCCAATGTAATGAAGCACACCTGGAGCCCCTGGACGGCCTCTTGCGGATGGGTGCTCTTAAATGTGCTCATTTCCTCTTCCCAGAAATGTACACACACATTGAAGAGATCCTAGAGATAATACATTCCGAGAGAAAACAGGAAAGAAACATCTTTACAATCCCCATAATGGCTAGAGCTGACCATTTTGTGTTTCCGAAGATTACTGCTTCATGTGTCAATTGGTAAGTAAAGGAAACTTTCAGATTGTCATTGATGGTTAGGACTTTTTACACATCTGACTCCCAATCTCAATGTCTGTAAAAGGTCTGTTACTCGTGCCAAATGTTCTTCTGTTTGCACATGTATGATTTTTCCGCTTACTCAGCCTCCTCTGTGTCTGGAGAACAGTGCCCATAGAAAGTACATGGCATGTTCCGGTCGAGATGTGCCTGACTAAATTCCTATGGGAAACACCACTTCAGGGAAACAAACAAACAAACAAAAAACAACTTTCTTTTTCCTTACATGCTATTGTCTCTGATTTACACATAAGGAGTTTTAAATAGTGCTTTTGAAACGTCACTTGGAATATCTGTATTATTCTGATGAAAGTTGTTAGGAGTTTGCTTAATACCATTTAGTGCTAGGCAAGTTGACTTTGGCAGAGAACAACTTCTTGAGTCAGGATTGGGGTTGTTTGGGAAGTGACATTTCCTAGAAACTTCCACAATTATCCATTTGATCTTCTTAATAAGAGATTAATTTATTTTATCTAAGAAGATTTTACAGTGCCTTATGAAATACACACTCAGCAGATGGACAATAATTTGTTTACTAGATGTAAAGACAACTCATTCCTAACTGAAGATTTTTGGACATACAGTCTTTACCTATAACTTGGAATAGACTAAACTGTTTCAAAGAAATAAAATTCAAAGATGTTTCCATGATTCATGAGTATAACAAAACTCATTGGGAAAAAAATTGGGACCAGAGAATATGCCCCTAACAAACAAACAAAACAAAAACTCTGAAATTTTATAGTGATATTTATTTTTTTAATTATCATTCGAACTATTTTATAATGAATTAAATTTAAATCTAAGTTCAGAATAAATATTCCTTAAGATAGTGTTACAAATAAAATGGTGAAACAAAAAATTCTTATTCTTGATTATGAATTTGTTTATCTGATTACATAATTAGAAATAAAATTCTGGATGGTAATTCTCATTCTCACATTAAGAAGTTCTTTAGTATCATTTTACATTTTTCAAAACCAGGTTGGGAGATGGGGATGCAGATGAGAAAAATTAACATTTTTTAACTGCCTAATATATGTCAGGAAGTGTTACACACTTTGTTTCATTTTCAGCCTTTCTAAAATTTTGCAAATTAGATGTTTTCCTCACTTCACATAAAAGAATATTTTGCTCAACATTACACATTTGAAAACCTAGGTTTTTTCAAGGCTAAAAATTTTCATGTTATTTTCACTATCATAGCATTTTACAAAATGTATTCTATTAGAATACTAATGTGTGTTCCAAGGTAAAAAATTAAAAACAGAAAAACAACCCCTCCTCCAAAGAAAAAAGACCCAAACCAAGGACTGTTTCCATAGTTATGAACATTTAATAAGACTGGAAGACAAAGTTAAATCATTATTTCTGACAGATGTCTCTACAGTTTTAACAAGCAAGTGTAGATTTTGTTTGGTAGTAAATGTTTAACAACCAACTCTCACTTAAATTTTATGTAAATCTAATCAGGACTGATCTGTAGCTTTTGCTTTTTGCAAATTGCCTATTTCCATGGTATCAATATTCCCAACACAGCAGATTCAAGCTAGCAATGTGGAGTTGGGAAGAGTTGTGTACATTTGGCTCTTGTAAGCCAGTATGAGCCAGCTCTGGCATACCACTGAGTCATTTTATCATTTTATTGGCTCCAAGGGTGCTTATTTCACTAAATGTCTCCTAGAACATACTTTGGGAAACAAGGAATTTTTAACAGATTAATTATGCTTATTTATAAACAAAATTTTATAAGCAAGATTTGAGTTCAAATGTTGATTCATTGACTGTGTAAACGATGTGCATACATAACTGTTTAAATTTTTTAAAATATCCATTTCTAGAGATGAAAGCCTGCATGAACTGACTTCTTTTGGCTTTTGATTCCAAGTGCCTGGTATACATTTTCTTTTTCTTTCTTTTTTTTTTTTTTTTAAGGTTTTATTGAGGAATTGGGGGAGGGGAACAGCGTTGGGGAACCCGGGAAGGAGAACAGACAAGTTGCTGTCCTTTTCTTCTTCAGTCTAGTTGTTGTGGAGGACATTGCTTCACTGATCCATGTTGGTATCATCATTGTGCTCTTCCCGGGTGAGGGAGATCAGTCGCCGGCCTCTGGACAGACACTCACGGTGACTCTTGGCAGCTCATTCCAGCTGCCAGCTGCTCATGCTGGCTGCCGGCCACTCACTGTAGCCTATGGCAGCCCACTGTAGCAGGGGCTGCAGCTATGCTGTCCCCGGGTACTCACAGCAGCCCAGCTCCAGGTGGAGCTGTTGTTCACCATCTTAGCTATAGAGGGCAGTGTCACTGGCCCTTATATGTGGGATCCGAACTAGGGCCCTGCTTAACCAATGCTCCACTCAGCCGGCCCCCAGGTATGCATTTTTATTGCAATTGATAAACTAAACTTTAAAAAAAAAACCATTCAGACCTCTCCCTTGGACTATGAGTAGAGTGAGAGAATAGTTGATGGTAGATTCTCTGCTTTGTACCTATAATTTTCTCATCAATTGATATATAAATGATTATCCTGCTCTTGAATGAGATTCAGTTATTTTCATTTTACTCATTAAATCATTCATTCAAAAAAATAGCTATTAAGTACCTACTTTGTGTAGCCACTCTTCTAGGCACTTGTGCTAATCACCGAACAGCACAAACAAGCATTATTGCCCTTAAGGAACCTACATTCTAGTGGGTAAAATCAAATACAAAATAAGCAGAATTAATAAGAATGTTATATAGAATATTTAAAAGATGATCAGTGCTATGGGGGGAAAAAAGTAGGTCAATATAAGGAGGAAGGGGAATGCCAGTGGTGGGTTGGTGAATAGCATTAGGTGTTAAACAGGGTGGTCTGTTTATGCAGTTCTTGTTGAGAAGGTGGCATTTGCAGAAGGCTTAAAGGAGGTGATGGAGTTAACCACATGGCTCTCTGGGGTGAGAGTGCTCCTGGCAAAGGAACAGCTAGAGGCAGAGTAAGACTGCCTTACAAAAACAGAAAGGAGAGCAGTGTGGAGGGTGAGAGTAATAGGAAATGGAGACCAAAAAAGAAAAAGGGCCATGTGACACTGGAACTAATAGTCCATTTTAAGACTTTGGCTTTTATTCTTCATTCAATGGAGAGATATTGTGGTTGAAAAAAGGAGTGGTGTGATAATATCACATTTGAAAAGATTACTCTGGCTTCCAAGCAGGAATCAGGGTAGAATTCAGGAGGCTGTTATACTAATCTATGAAAGACGATGGAATTCAAACCAGAATGGTAGCAGTGGAGGTTGTGAGACATAGCCAGGTGCCCAAATAGTTTAAAGATAGGATATCTTAAAGGATTGGTTGTGAGCTGTGAGAGAACAAAAAGTAAAGGTGAATCCAAGATTTCATCTTTGAGCAACCAGAAGAACAAATACCATCAGCTATGATGGCAAAAGCTACAGGAAAAAACAGATGTTTTGGGATGGGGAGAGGATGACATTGAAATTTTAGTTTTAAACATGTCAAATTTGAAATGCCAATTAGATATCCAAGGGGAAATGGCCAGTTGGCACAGTGAGGCTGGTGCTTAGGAGAAGGTCTGGTCTGGTCCTACATAATTGAAATTGTCAATATAGAGATGGCATTTAAATCCATGACTTTTAATAAGATCACCACAGGATTGAATAGGTAGAAGGAAAAAAATAATGATAGAAGCCCTGGACACTCCAAAGTCCAGTGTCTGGGTAGAAAAGGAGGGACCAACAAAAGCAATAAAGAAGTGACCAGTGGGTAAGAGGAAAACCAAGAGGGTGGAGAGTCTTTTAAACTCAGTTAAAAATTAATCAAGGAGAAGGGAGTGACAAACTGTCACTGATAGGTCAAGTATGATGATGATGGAGAACTGACCACTAGATTTAGCATCTTGCAGTCTGAGTGCAGTTGTAGTGAAGTGATGGGGTGAGAGCCAGGCTGGAGTTAGTTTAAGAAAGACTATGAGGGGGCCAGCCGAGTGGCGTGGTGGTTAAGAGCTGGCTTGGGACGCCAGCAGCCCCGGTTCAGATCCCACATATGAGGGCCAGTGACACAGCCCTCTAAAAAAAAACAACAACAACAAAAAAGAAAGACTATGAGGAAAAGAATTGGAGACAGTGAAAACAGACAGCACTTTAAAGTAGCTTTCCTACCCAGAGGAGCAAAAAAACAAAAAATGGCCCAGTAGCTGTTGGGGAATGGAACCAAGAAACGGTTTTAAAATTGTGTTTTTCTGTGTTTTTATGACAGAGTCAGTAGAGAGTGAAAAATAGATTCTGTTCAGACAGAGGGCTGGTGAGAGCAAAATTTTGAGGTAGCTGCAATTTATGCTTAGTACTCACAACCTACTTTTTTCCTTCTTCACAGCAACCCAGGAAGGTAGGAATTATTAATTCTACAGGTGAGGACAATATGGTATAAAAAGAAGTTGCATAATATGCCTAGGGCACACACTATGTTAGGTCCATAGGCAATGCCATCAATGCCCTTCCCTAAGTGAACATACCTTCCTCTAAGCTTTATCACTTAGATCTGCTGCCCCTACTTCTTCTGGATTTCTCTTTCCATCTGCCATTCAAACTTTTATGGCCAATTATCTCTGCATTTTCTGTAGAAGGTGTGAATGTGTTGCTCCTTAAGGAAAATTTATATTTTTGAGCAGCTTTTCTTAGAGGGAAGAAAAGAAAGCTGCTTCCAGAGCCCCGGGTTGGAATGCCAAGTATACCATTTCTAGCTGGGGACCTAAGGCAAGTAATTTAACTGCTCCAAACCACATGTTTTCAACTGTAAGTTGGCAAAAAGAATCTACCTTGCAAAGAGTTCCCATAAAGGTTAGAGAGGGCACATAAAAATACCATTGTGGTTATTCCACAAATTCTTGATGGTTTCCTTTTCATTAAAAGTGATTAAACCAAAAGAATACCTCTTATAATAGAGTGGAACAAGATCTTTACATGAACATGAGAAACATTCTTTGGACAAGGAAATGTCCCAGTTTCTTCAAATTCTGTCCCATGGCAGAGATGTTGAAAATCTGAGATCTAGAGTCCAGTTGCCCTACTTTTTAGGTGTAGGACCCTGGATAAGGCACATACCTTCTTTGATATTCAGTTTCCTCACCTACTATGATACAAACTGATGTTAGGTAGGTGCTTTGTAAACCATCAAATGGAGTGAAGACAATGAGTAGAAAATTAGGGCAGGCTTATTCAAAATTAGCATCTGGTTCAGGGATCATCTCCATCCCTCTAGTTTCCCGAAGCACCTAGTAATTGCCTTTGTGCAAAGTGGGTTTTGTAAGCAGGAGATAGAATTAGCTCTAAAAATGTCCTATAAATGAACACATCTGTTCATTCAGGGAAAGCTCTATGCAGTTTTAGATCCCTGGATATTATCAGTCAGCCAGTTCCCCCTCCCAAAGGCAATGCTCCCTTTCATTTCTTTTGCTGACTATGTATAACTTTATTTAGATAAAGAGAATACTACACATATTTCAAATTCAGACCCTCTCACTATTTTAGATAAGGCATTAGGCTATGGTTTATAGCACTTCTTATGGTGTATAAGCAATTTGACTTAATCTTATCTTTTGAGCTTCCAAGACAAACACTAGGTAGTTAAAACAACATTTTTCATCACAACTTTTATGTCCAAAATTTAATACCAGGCCATTTCTGTTAATAGACATTTCTGTATTGGTAGAGCTCAAAACTAATTCAGCTGCAACAGACAATATAAAAGCAAACTCTACCTCTTTTCCACTAAGTTGCATTTTTCTATTTTAAATCATCTTTATTTCACTATAACCTGAGATTCATGGCCTACTCTGGATTAAATTACTAACAAAAAATACTCCTTTAAAAACCAGTGCTTCAGTTCTCGTTTCTCAGTACACCTTAGGCATAGCATAGCTCTAAGGGGTTCATGAAGAATTGGGAGGTTAGTCAAGTGGAAGAAGAATTTGGAGATGGAAGAGGTAAACTGGGTAAAAATGTTCCAGGAAGAAAAAGAGATTGGCATATCTTGTCAAGTAACACAGATATAGTAAAAAAAAAAAAAAAAAAAAAAGGTTATTTACTTTCTAGTAAGAAACAGCCAACATCTTTTTTACTCCCTTTCCTTGT